>JAACJT020000001.1:10638027-10651946 GCA_009936485.2 Gymnarchus niloticus | reverse complement strand
CAGTGCAGCCATCTCCAGCCTGTATAACATAGCTGGTCTCACAACCATCTTGTAGACCTTCCCTTTCACTCTTACTGGTACCTCTCTGTCACAAATCACTCCTGACATTCTTCTCCACCCACTCCACCATGCCTGCACTCTTTTCTTCACCTCTTTTCCACACTCCCCGTTACTCTGAACTGTCGACCCCAAGTATTTAAACTCATCCACCTTCGCCAACTCTACTCCCTGCATCCTCACCATTTTGCTGTCCTCCCTCTCATTCACACATATGTATCCTGTCTTAGTCCTACTGACCTTCATTCCTCTCCTCTCTAGAGCATGCCCCCACCTCTTCAGGGTCTCCTCAACCTGCTCCCTGCTCTCACTACAGATCACAATGCACTTAACAGGAGAGAGAGGTAATTATGGTGTACTTGGTTGAAAAAGGAAAAAGGCCAGAAGACAACAGAGGAGAGAAACCAGAAACTCTTCAGCAAGGATAAAAGAGCATAACTCTGAGGGTCCAAGGTCAATTGGCTGACCACCCCCTAGGGCATGCACCAAGATACGGAACAGGGAAAGGTATATGAACAATGTATACACTCATTGGCCACTTCATTAGGTAGACCTGTTCAACTTCATATTAAAGTAAATATCTAATCAGCCAA
Organism: Gymnarchus niloticus; assembly: GCA_009936485.2. Classification (NCBI taxonomy): domain Eukaryota; kingdom Metazoa; phylum Chordata; class Actinopteri; order Osteoglossiformes; family Gymnarchidae; genus Gymnarchus; species Gymnarchus niloticus. The sequence goes on along the minus strand of JAACJT020000001.1, from coordinate 10,651,296 downwards.
TCATGTATTTAGGCATGTTGACATAGTCAAGCAGATCTGTTAAAATTTAAACCAAGCATCAGAATGGAAAAGAAAGGGCATTTAAGAGACTTTGGAAATAGCACGGTTGTTGGTGCCAAACAGGCTGGTTTGAGTATTTCTGAAACTGGGATTTTCACACACAACCATCCCTAGGGTTCACAGAGAATATCTGAAAAAGAAAAAACATACAGTGAGTGGTTGTTCTCTAGGCAAAAATGCCTTGTTGACGGCAGAGGTCAGAGTGATAGAAGGCAACAGTAACTCAAATATCCACTTTATACAACAAGGTGTGCAGTAGAGCATCTCTGAACATACAATACGTCAAACCTTGAAGTAGATGGGCTTCAGCAGAAGACCACACCGGGGGCCACCAATCTTGTCAGCTAAGAACAGGAAACTGAGGCTAGACTGGGCATGGGCTTACCAAAATTTGACAACGAAAGATTGGAAAAACATTGCCTGGTCTGATGAGTCTTGAATTCTGCAGTGACATTCAGATGGTAGGGTCAAAATTTAGCTTAAACAACATAAAAGCCTTCAGGCTGGTGGTGGTGATGTAATGGCGTAGGGGATATTTTTTTTTGGCACACTTTGGGCCCCATAGTACCAATTGAACATTGTTTAAATACCACAGCCTACCTGAGTATTGTTGCTGACCATGTCCATCTCTTTATGACTACAGTGTACCCATCTTCTACTGGCTAATTCTAGCGATAACGTGTCATGTCACAAAGCTCATATCATCTCAGACTGATTTCTTGAACACGACAATTAGTTCAATGTTCTCAAATATCTTCCACAGTCAGTAGATCTCGATCCTTTAGGATGTGGTGGAACGGGAGATTTTATATCGTAAACGTGCAGCCAACAAATCTGCAGCAACTGCATGACGCTATCATGTCAATTTGGACCAAAATCTCTGAGGAATGTTTCAAGCACCTTGTTGAATCTACACCACTAAGAATTAAGGCGGTTCTGACGCCCAAAGTTGGTCCAACCTGGTACTAGCAAGGTGTACCTAATGGCCAGTGAGTGTATATTCAGAAAGGAAATTGTGGTCAGTTTCATCATCTGCAGACTGGTTCTTCATGTTGATCCTCATTAGATCATCTTGTTTGTTGCTAACAATTTGTATTTGAGATTTCACTTTCACTTTATGTATGTTATAACTAGTGACTTGTTTGATAATAGTAGTTAGGTTTCAACAGGGCAGCCTAACTAGAAACTTAAAACTCTTTTAAACACTAGTGCTGAAGTGAATGGATATGAGACCAGATGTTCATTTACCTGCCACTGGAACTGATAAAGGGCTCCAAACCTGAATGTCATCTTAAACAATACCCATTTGAATAAGTGTAAAACTATTAAGATTTGATACGTGTCTTCTGAACTGCTCTATAATGTAATGCAGTGTACTGCTGTATAACAAACATCATAAATGTTTTGTGACTAGCTTTCACCCCAGCGGGTTCTTATCTATGCTTGTGAGTGGTCTTGCCGTTAGTGTAGGCAGATACTCGGTGGTCGTTGCAGCCATCTATGTTTAATCCGTGCTGTTTTCTCCATTTCTGTGCAGCTGAATGACTCATCAGTGGGGTTTAAGACTGAAATGACACCTATTCATTTTGCCCTCTTCCCTGGAAACTATAAGTGGTGTAATGTGTAATTCTATTTTAACTGAAACAAGTTATTTTCATTCACCCTCAACCTTCTTTAAATATAAAAACCAAAACAGCTTGCAGCTTTTCTATGCTTTAATTCAGTCATAGACTATAAATATGAGTTATCACCAACATGTGCTGTCACACTCGAATTTTGCAGAAAAGTGCAAAAATGCAGTGTATTGCTGTTCACCACTCAAAACTTCCACAAATAAATAATTTAAATAAAATATACTAACACAATAAATACATCTACATGCAGGCGCATAGGGCCATCAACAGTAGACATCTAAAATGGCCTTTTTCGTAGGACTTGTCGTCTCTTCCGCTGGTTCTCCGTCGTTTTATATGCCAGCATGGAGGCCTTCTGGTATACTGACATCAGCTCCACCAATGCCTTCCGTTGTATGACTAAGTCATCAGTCTGCAAGAAAACAAGGAGCACAGTGGATTTGAATTGAAACTGGTTAGCAGCTGAACCTGAGCAAATTGTGTTCAAATTCCAAAAGACGATTCCAGTCAGTATTATCTGAAGGATACCCATTATGCAGAAGAATCATTAGTCGCAGGCAGACAGGAGTGAGGCCTCACTGACTGTGATATGAATGAATCCTCTGCCATTTCTAAAGAGAGTCCCTGCTTAGCACTGCTAGTCTCCTCTCATACAGTGTAACCTCCCTCCTAACCTTGGATAACAGGACTTGACTACGAGGATGACATTAAGCAGCATACCTTAATGGCCCAGAGGGCTTGTAGCTTTTTCTTCAGGTCCTTGAACCGCGAGAAACTCTGATCCAGGAGTTCAATTCCACCTTTGAGATTTTCAATGCTGACCCTCACATCTGGATCCTTTGTTTGTTTCATCATTGTGGTTAGGAGATTGATGTACACCTCAAGGATTTCATGTGTGAGCAGCTTCTGTATTCCTATCTGCCAGGAGTAAAGGGAATGAAAATTAGTCGCTGCTCACTTTTGAGCATTTCATCTGTAGATGGGGCAGAACATACTCTTGTTTACCTGGTTCTTGGATTCGGGGTTGTCCAAATTCTTGAGAAAAATTGGGTTTCCGAACAACCGCTTGTCTGCATCGCCTATTGTCTGCAATAAAAGGAAAGCGGTTACGCAAAAGGACATTTGTCTTGGGTTGAGTGGAAGAGTATCACAGTGGGCCAACATGTCCATGCTAAGAAATTTGTTTAATCGTGACATTACGGTAAACCAAAGTACTGTAACACCCCAGCTTCTCATATTGTAGCGACATTCCTATATACAGTGGATCCGATCTCAGAAAAAGACCCTCTGATTTGATTTTTATGCTCTGACTCCTTCCCAGAAGATGGTTATTTGAGATGTATATAATTTTACAGTTTAATAGTTGTTTATCCCAAGGATGGAAGCCAACTGAGGATAGGTGTATCACATTTAATTTTTTTGTTGTCCCATCTCAGTACGATTACAGCATCCGGAACTTAGTTGGGTGGTAGTGATGATACCATACAGTTCATGCTTGTCAGAAAACAGCAGCTCATGAGCAGTAGTAACACATCTTGTTGCTTGCGATCTTCAAGCCAAAGCAACATTAAACGAATGACAAGCCATATAACATGTCTCATATGTAAGTACATATGAAACATGGTTTTTTTTTAATCACTCTTGGTACTATCGATCCAGCTGAAAGCTAGTCTGTACTTACAAAATGTTCTTTAACCTTCTTGATATCTTCCCTGATGCTCTCTGGTATATAGTCAGTAGCACACGTTAGTCCAAGAGACGTCAGATATACTCCAAGCAAGAACGTAAAACATTGTCGTGAATCCATTTGTCTAATGTTGCGAGCAGTGGTTGACCTAGATCCAATATCCAAAAAGTTCTATCCCTTCGGACGTTAACTTTAAGCAGCCACTTTCTTGCTGTTTTCAAGTCAGATCTGAGGTGCATTGACATGCGTCGTTAGACTCGTGTATTTATAGAGTGTGAAGTCAAAGAAATGCCCCATTGATGTGATAGTGTGAGATTGTGGTTTTTTCGTAGGTTTCTCAGCTGAAGATGTTTCCTATAACTCTGGGGAAGTATTTTTTTCTTTAAGTACAGGGGGGGTCTAAGTCAATTTGTGGTTAACAGATAGCCCAAGTGGGCCTGGTTCATCATTTTCAACGACGTAAAGAAATTTACACCCATTCCCTGAAGATTTCTAAGAAACCAACAGTTCGAAACATAGGCGACTGCTTAAGCCAAACCATGACGACGACAACCGCTGCATAAAAATGTTATGATGTAAAAAGCCTCCTAAATTTCATAGACATCCTAGATGATGGGGAATGTCACTACTTGCATTGTATGTCTTGATAACTCAGTGAGGTAAACAAACAAACAAACTTCCATATTTGTTTCCCAGTATTATTCTGCGTGACAGGTGAAGTCACACAGAGATAATGTGGAATTTCAGTGTGTTGGAAGTTGTATGTCCAATTTTGCATTTTAACTGTCCTGTTATATCCTATTTTGGTGAAAAGTTGGTAATTGAAGCTCTGACAAGTTAAAAGGGTCATTCACCCAGCGATTTCCTTTTCATCGAAGACGGTTTGATTCAGTGTCTTCTATTTTCAAGTAACACAGTTATCACTGATATCTTAAAATGCCACTTCTGTGTATTTAGCTGTAGCATTGCTGCTTCCACAAATTTACATTAGATTGCTCCATACTTACTGGTACTTTTTCACTTTGAATTTCAGTGCAGAAGAAGAAGTTAATTTTGAAATACTGGAGACACTGATTCATGTTTGGTGTTTAATGGTATGACAAAATTAGGTTTTTGTTGTCTACAGGTTACATGGTTAGCAATTTTTCTGCCATTTTGGAATATGGATGAACAATAAGTGCAAGATTATCTAGCTGCCTTGTCTGTTCCGTACTTTAAGCTTAATGCGTAGAAGGCACGGTAAAGCGTTTCCCGTTGAATAATCATGCATATCGCATTTTTTCCAGCCGGTTCCATAATGGTTGCTGTGGCACCCTGGGTAATGGTAGCAAATTCATGTTTCTGCCATTGGAACTTCGGAGCTGCTTTCTCCTGTGGCCAACACCCATGGTGATGACACATCCATGACAAAGATGCCTTTCCCCTTTCTGCATGTGGAAACCTTCTATAGTCCCACTTGACTGATTAGTAATAGAGAGCTTAATCATCGTTGAACCTTTAATGCCATTACAACGGTTGTATTTAGAAAACACCTCTGAGGGAAGCAACCTTTAAGTGAAACTTCATTCAGGCGGATCTGCTCCAGCTACAATGTCATACACACCAAAACGACCTGTGTGGCGGTGTTCTGCTTCTCATGATGCTTACGTCATGACATTGGTTACGGAACTTCACTGTACAATACATCCAGGATGGCCAGATATGCACTGCAACTCTGTGCTCGTTTCCAAGTGTTATCATTATTTTATTTGAATTCAATCTTTCTGTTTGTGTATAAAATTTCATTTCTTGATGGAAAAAGATAAACGGAATATAAAACTCTTTTACGTATCAGCTACTTTCATCCATCCATTTATCTCTGAGGTAGTTATTCTGGACATTGTCACATGACACGTGACATTGCCACAACTGCACTTTATAAGTCACCGGTTCAACGCACTATTTATTTTTTACTCTTGCCTGTTGTTTATAGTTTTGCACTGTCCGGTCTTGTGCACCGCCTTATGCCTGTGCACTGTAATCTCCCATTACCCTGCTGTCTGTGTTTGCGCTGTATTCTTAGTGCAGATTTACAATAAATACAATGTTCTTGTCCCCTCCCCTGCAACTCTGGCAAAAAATTTCCACTGTGTTCACCAGAACACCTGTGACAATAAAACTTGTCTTGTCTTGACTTGACTTGACAGCCGTAACCTATCTGAGTATAAGGCAGCCGTACTCGAGACAAGATGAGGTGTTTGCTTAGGAGATGACAATAGAGTTGTTTTTAGCAATAGCATGTCAGCATAAAAATTACATTAACTGATGTACCCTTTTAAATTTGTTCCTTAGTATTTTATTTAAAAATCCAAATAGCAGAAAGGAGTCAAACCATATTTTTCTTTTTTAGACAAATTTATTGTTTATCTTTCTCGTCAAATCTTTCAGTACAAGACACATCCTGAATTAACTGAGGTCTGTTACATTGGATCTGGTGTGTATTAATAACAAAGAAGACGTGGTACAGTACATTTAGTAAATATGTTAAATAAATATGGGTATAAATAAGCATGTTAATCTCTCATTCAGACTATGTTTAGTCTCATATCTTCAAATTTTCTTCACTCTTCTCAGTAACCTCCCTCTTTCTTCTGTGGGATCCCATCTTCTGAATCATGATACCCAGCTCTGATGCCTTCTGGAACACCGGCATAAGCTCTCGCACGGCCTTGATCTGAACAACTGAGTCGCTTGTCTGAGGAGAAGAAAGGAGAATAAAAATAAGTTGTACTGGACATGCTTCATTTTACATAAAAGGCCATTCTCTTGGCTATGAGCTCTGAACCAGAGGATTTACCTTGAGCTATTTACATTGAGTATCATAGTAACTCATTAAGCCCTAACAAGGTAAATGGGACTGAAACCCATGTTTGTTTTTCAGAATTATGGCATCAGACCTTTGCTACGATTACTCAGAAGTTCAAAAAATTGGCAACTTTTTTTGGTCTGTGTGCAGCCCACTTAAAGGCCTGACTACTAGCAGGCTGACTCCAGTCATATGTGTCCAGGCAGTACTTATACACGTGTGTCGGTGAACACAAAGCATGCTCCGTTTAATTACTTTCAAGTCCCACAGGTCCTGGAGCTGTTTCTTCAGCTGGTGTTCCCTGTCATGGAAGGAGTGCCTCCTCAGTTGCTCTACCCTCTCCTTGATATGCTTGATGCTAGTCATCACGTCACTGTCCTTAGTGCGGCTCATCATGTTGGAGAGGATGCTCACATACAGGTCCAGAATTTCGTGCATCAATAACTTCTGTTCGCTCTCCTGGCAAGGGAGAAAAGTGAGACTGATTTTGTTCAAAGGACTCATTTCAACCTGATCCAGAATTAGTAAGACTGTCGAATGAATGTTCACCTCAATGTTACCGTCTTGTTTGACTAGATGCTTGAGAAAAATGGAGTTTCCAAATAATTTCCTATCACCGGTAACATTCTGCAATAAACATACATTGGTTAGAAAAGTCATTTGCATTAAGTTTAAATGCACACATTTTAAGTAAATGAACATTTGGTCTACTCTATTAGTGTTCTCAAATGGATATTCAGAGGATTTTGGACATTCCTGAATGCTGAGAATAAAAGGCATCTGCACACTTTTGTGTTTTCCCATGAGAGCATCATTACTTAAGACCAGCTGGATCCCCTGTTTCTGAATACTTTCGTTAACCAACCAGCTGTTAAAGATTACTTGCTCAAGGCAAAGTAGTCACTGTATGACACAGGTACTTTCAGTCGGTGTTTTTTTCCATGTTTCTACAGTGGACAATGTCACTGAGCTTCAGAGACTGTTCTTTCTTGGGTTGCATGATGCAGCCGCATCCAATGACCATGCAGAGCTACACAAACTGTCCGGTATTAGAAAGACATAACAGAGTGTACTAGATGCAGATTTATATACAAGGAATATAAAGGTGCATCTTGGCGATATTTTACATTTGTACACATTTATGTCTACGTTCGGTTCTTATACTTACAAAGTAACTACTCAGCTTTTCAATGTCTTCTGTCATTTTCTCTGAAATGAAGTCCATGCTGTTTGCCAGTTGAAAAGTCGCCAAACAAATCCCGCAGAAAACAGCAAGGCTCCACTGGAGAGTCATCAGTCTCATGCTTAGGCGATCCGTCGACGCAGTGAAAGCAGGCCCGGGTTGACGTAAGAGCAGGACTGCACACACTGGCGTGCTTGAGATGTTCTGCGACAGGTACTCTGACTTTTATAGCTTTTAAAGCCAAATGCCCTGAGCGGCGCTCAGTTGAACCTGAGGTTATAGGGGATGCGCTTTGGCTTCTGTGGCTTTCTTTTGGAGGTTGTTTCCCTTAAATCATAAACCCATGTCATGTTGCTCACACGAGGTTCCTCCCACAAAGCGCCGTTGATGGATTCCTTGGAAGGTTTGGACGATTAAGCATGGGGGAAATTTGTATTTATTTTGTCTCTGTGGCCATGGAATGTGTGTTTTTGGGTTCCTTAGAACCAATAAATAACAGCACTTGTTAGCTACTGGGAAAAAAGACGGGCGGACTACCTGTAGTTGGCTTTCTAGTAATGCGGGGCCATTTCATGCAGAGTCACAGACAAAATGCACTGATGGAACGTTTAATACTCTCAACGCAAATATCTATAAGAATGAGCGGCAGTTTAGAGAGCTTCAGCCATCTTTTCTCTTTGATTTGTCTTCTGTCTTGAGATGGTACGGTGCATTAGCGCAAAATAACAGCCTAGTATATGTTCAGTAAAATGTGTAACTGTTTTGCTCTGAAGAGTCGATAACACTTGCTGTTTTTCCCTTACATGGCATAAAACATCTGCTTTATAGAATTTTTTGAAAAAGCATAAACCGCACAAGACCCTTGTCCTCTGTCAACTGGAGCAAAGCTGCTTGCAACAATGCTCTGTCTTTGTCTTGTGGTTTTAATGTCTCTCGAGAGTTACCACTGTACATCCTCCTGATGCTCTCAATTCTCTGTTAAAAATAAGTAATAATAATCCTCTCTTCCATGAATGCATTTTTCCATTACTAGCAAGGACTCTGACATTGAAAAATCCAGCAGTAAAGCAGGGCCAACATTGAATTACAAAAATGTGATGATTGCTATACTTGCAAAAAAAAATGTAGACGCACAGTCCTGTCTACTGATTTTCAGTGTCGTCTTAATGTACGTTCCAGAAATGTCACATTATGACAAGAATGAATCATAAGACCACTTGGATAGTTGTCATTTTCAGCGGTTCGCCTGGTGATTCAGATTTGATGTCCCACGTGATATTGCTACGAGGTTCTGTGACAACCGTGTACTTTTACAAGCTGTAAGGATGATATAATAGAAATTACGGCTGACCATTGTGTTCCAAACAGCACTTTAGTTGAACTGGGGAACGGCGGGGAAACTTCTCTGAGTTCTTGCTACCAGTCACTGGGGCTCTCTCATCTCCTGAAACTGCAGTGGCTAAGGTGTCACACACCCTGGCTAAGTGTTAACAGTTCAAATGAGATTATTTGTATATAGCACCCTCCTTGAGCCAGTAACCACAAATGTCAAAGTTCAGCAAAATACCTTGCGTTTTGATTGAAAACCAATGAAAGACAGCACCACCCACAAAAATAGTGTTAGCTTGTGAATTAAAAATGTAAAGGACAAAAGCCACAAGTTAATGTAACCAAACAAAAAAATCTCAGGTGGATATGAAAGAATAAGCATTAAGTCCTACAGGCTACCCTAACCCCCTTGTGCATGCTAACCTTTCTGGGCATGCTAATTCAGGAAATTAGCACGATTAGCATGCCGAATATGATTACTATGAGTTTGCAGGCCTTCTGATAGGGATGGTGCCACATCAACAGCATGCACTGGGGTTGGATTTAGAACTTTCATTTTGCACTCATCTCATATATACTTTAAACACAGAGACACCAAATCACAGATATTATGGAAAAAAACACACATATACACTACATGGGCATTAATATAGCAGAAGTACAGACACCAGCAGTGTTAAGTGGAATGAAGAAGGCTGCATGAAACAAGTGTGAACCAGACGGCATCCCTTACCCGTGACTCTATACTTTACTACCAATATTCCTTCGATGAATTTTAAGAAGGATTGTAGATCTGAGTAGAAGAATGATGCACAGATCCTGAATTTTGCAACTTTGAAAATGTAGTATTTCTGTTTAGCATAGTGATGCGGTGCATGTTTGCCTGAGGGAGTACTCGTATATATTAATGCCCATTGGAAATATGAGGGGCTGAGAAATGGATTAATAGCCATTTCCTTCCAGAATATTTGGATACTGTGATTCCTGGACAGTTTGTAAAGTAATTCATTAAGCCAGGGGTGTTAAAAGGCCAATGAAACCTAAGTCGACTTCTTTTTTAAGGACGCCACTTACCAGATATGATTCTGACCCTGCACAACGGACGTCGGAACAGATTATTCCGACGCGACTGTGGGCATGTTTACGAAATCCTATTTTAAAAAGCATTATGTTAACCTGTGATCGAATAGGAGATTAAATGGTGTTTTTGGTGGAATGTCAAACAGAAAGTTCATTGAGATTGACACCAATTATGCATGATATGCTCGTCAGCATGACTTGGAGATTAATTCCAATTGTTGTAGGAAATGATCGGAAATCTCACTTTATTTGCTGCCTGTATTCTGCATCAGTGCTAATATTTTGTGGACTCCAAAGGCCAATTCTTAGTTCCCAGTAAGACTATGATCTGGCTCTGGGAGGTGGAATTATAGGTAAGCTATGAAGCTATAGGTTTGTGCTAGAGGCGAAGGGAATTTGACAAAGACCGCAGTATCAGGAGCAGGCAAATAGATGGGGATCAAGAACAGTGTTGGATCAAACACAAAATCTGGTGCACGCAGCCAATCCATAAGAAGATAGGTGGAGACAGGAAGTAAACGAAAGCCAATCCATGAGAAGATAGGTGAAAACAGGAAGTAAACCAACATCTTGTTTTGGGGGAGATTTCTTGTTTCACAACTTTTCCAACCAGTGTAGTATGCCAAGGAGCAACTAGACCCATAGTGGTTTGTTGGTGTGAGAGTCAATCTAACAGACCAAGTGCTAAAAATAACAGACATAGGAAGCCAGTAGATTTTGAGCTGTTTGCAGTTTTAATCAGATTTGATTCGCCTGGTAATTCAGAGGACCTACAGTATCAGAACTGCATGGGATGAGTCACTAGCATTCCAACAAGTTACTCACATGGCAAAACAACATAGACAAAATGAATGATTTAAATCTTGATACTAAGTGGGATTGTATGTGGATATAATCTCTGTTGTCATTCACGTTCATTGAAAGTAACACAACAGATCATTTCACTCTTCACATGAGGGACTTCCGAAGCTCTCCCCGCACTTCACTAGAACTGCAGTTATTTGAATAGTCATGTTGTAAACTTTATGCAATCTTGACCAAATGATACACTTGGCCATATTTTATTTAATGCTTTATATCCTTTTAATATTTAAATGTTTAACTGATTTTGGAATGAATACATTTCATTGTGGTCATTCCCAGCAAACAGCAAACTGTCAATAACGTTCTTATTAGGTTCTTAAAAGGTTCGGTTGCAACGTTACATAGCTAACGTTCCTGTAACGTTTCTAAACTGTGGCCCAGGAAACTTAACCAAAAAAGAGCACTGTAGGAACGTTTTTAGGTCGTTAAAACTCAAAAACGTTCCTGGAACGTCCAGAAAACTGGACAAAAACGTTATAACAACCTAAAAACAATGTTTTGAAAACATTCTGCTAACGTAAAATTGTTAGGTGGTTTGTTAAAAGGAATTCAAGAGAAGTTGACATCTGATAACCATATGAATGATCTTCTTTGAGAATGTCCTTGTCACAGTCCAAGCTGTCCATAACTTCTCTCTGTCTCCATCACCAGCACTAGATTTAACTGCCATTCCCATGGTCCTAATCTTTGGTTTCCTCACACTTTGTAGTATAATGGCTGTTCTTTCAGTTCCATTCTGAATCTTAAGATCTTCATTTCTGATATAAGTGTGGTGTCTTCAGTGTATCAAAGGTTGCCGAAGTTTCTTTCCCCAGTCTTGAATTCAGTGCTGTCTTCCACCCTATAATCTCTCATTATGCCTTGTGCACTCCTTGAATAGGTATGGTAATAACACGCAACCTTGGGAATGATATATCTCAGAGGATTAATAACCTATGTCTAGAAGATGATGGGTTCAAATTCTCTAGCTGGCAGACTAACCATGTTACCATTGGTTACCTTGAACAAGGCCCTTAACCCTAATTGGTCCAGGGGTGCTGGGTGATCCTGCACTCTGATGCAAAAAGCTTGTTCTCAGTTGTGCATTTTTCCATGTCTCTTTCTCATGGAGAGCAAGATGAGGTATGCAATTTTCATAATGATTTCTGTTCAATGTTGAGATTCTTAAGAATGAATGAGATGCTCTGGTACACTTCTGTCATGATGCAGAAGGTTTCATTATTACCAGCTTGATGGAGATGGGAGTGCAAAGTCAGCCAGACATGTTGTGCCTAAAAATGCTAAATTAGAGTGTTGATTCTAATGGCTTGGAAAATCAGTGAAGGTGTTTAACTTTACCCTGTGATGGACTGACATCACAGCCTGGCTGTTCCACTTAATTCCTCCTGCTCTATCCTGCAACAATGTTAAATCAGGGACCTTCAAATGAAAACAGGCCAAAGCTAGGGGCCCCCTATCAAACATGTGACTTAATTTAGGACCAGGGGTGTAATATTTCTTTCTCCAGGGGGGACGTCTCCCTTTTTTTTGCCATTGTGTGAACCGAATGATAACATTGACGTTTCTGCGGATGCATCTCTTACCCCTGCACCAATAGATAAGTGGTTGGAAAAAAAAAGGAAGATGGTTCATTTTACCATGCGGTTTGTGCATCTCGTAATATCGGTTGATTATCAGCCCGGAAGGGTGACCCAGTAACATTGGTCAATCCCAGAAGGTTAATGTATATAAGACATTGCATTTCTAGACACTGCCCTATAATGAAATGACTTCAATGGCCGTGATCAAAAAAATAACAACTCAAACAGGCACCCAGATGTGTTTTGTCTCTTCAAACAGCTATTGAGAATTCATCAGGTGAGATCACAGCCCTCCACCATGCAGATGCTTCTGTCCAACATATTCAAGTCTGCCCACCATGGCTGCTTGATTGGCCTCACTGGACTGATGAAATTGCTTTGCACCTTTCAAACATGTGCTTCACCCCATAGTGCCTCATCAGTTATGGCGATATGCTAACTGCAAATGCTGTGTAAAGTTTGCGGTACTTGCAACCCCTGTATCTTTTACTGTCTGGTTTGCAACCTGAGTTTTCATCCAGCTATATGTCACATTCAGAAATAACCCTTTGAATTCCCCCTGCAAAACCATGCAGGAAAGGTAAGATTTTTTTTTTTTAAGCTTTCCTGTAAGCCTTAGTGGTTTCTCACCAATGGGTCTTTGCCTTGTAGTGGAACTAAAGTGAAACCAAATCAAAACTGCACACTAAACCTCTTTTGCACTTTTAATGTTTCATTCATAATTATGACCTAATAATTTATGCAGGGCTCCTCTCCTATGACACACTCCTCACTCATCCCCAGGGTGCTGTGTGTGAATGTCGTTTCCAGTGAGGAGGTTGGGTGCTGTGGTAGCAGAGAGGTTTTCTTTTCCGTGAAACATGTTGTGGGTTAGCTGAGTATGCTTTCTACTCCTCCGGGCTGAAACTCCAGTGGGGGTTGTGGGGAGGGTGGGGGGGGGGGGGGGCTATTGTGATCCTTTTCGCCAGAGAACACACAGAGCGGAGGAGGGCCGGGTAGGGGAAGAG
>JAACJT020000001.1:10593960-10637927 GCA_009936485.2 Gymnarchus niloticus | reverse complement strand
GGGGGGTGCGGGGTGCGTTTCAGCAGGATATTGGTTGGGGTGTATGGGGGGTCGCGCGGCCGGCTGCGGGGGAGGAGGAGGGGGGGGGGGGGGGGGGGGGGGGGTGGGGGGGGGCGGGTGCTATTGTGATCCTTTTCACCATAGCAAACACAATAAGAGGTAGGAGAATGCCTCGTCAAGGTGCGGTAACTGCTCTTCACAGTTACTGCTATATGTTAGCATCTGGTCCTGTGTACATGCATTTGAGCTAGAAATGCTGGGATAATTGCTCAAAAGTGTACAAATCCTGTATAATAATAAATCAAAAGGAAATACGCAGCTAATGGGTACATATGATATGGGACATTGACCGCAGCTATACACTGAGCAAAAATAATTATATGTGATTACACTGTACATGACGCTATCTAAAACCCAGGCTTTCTGACTTGATTTTATTTTTGGTTTTGAGCAGACATTGAAGCTTTGAGCAACACTTTTCTTGCAGCTGATTTCTAGTTATACTGTGACTCTGAAATAAAACACTTCAAAAGTTGTTCTCCTTTAAGCAATTTGCCAATCTTTCATATTGCCCAATTGTGTGCTTCTGGGAGACACATTTCTTTTAATAATATCATAAAAAAGTAAGACTTAGGTTTGACAGAATCTATAAACATTAATAACTCAGATAGTAGTTGTACATCTACAGTGATTAAACACATAACATATTTACTGTAATAGCAACTCATGCATAAAACATACAAGCTATCCCATCCAATAATAAACCTTTGAAGAACATTTGAAACATTTGCTTTGAAATTATATTTCACAAGTTTGTCATCAGTTGTGACTGAAGACAACAGCCACTGAAAACAATATTCGTGGCAATTCTATTTAAGTCTTTTCCATTATGTAAAGCTAAATGGCTACTGACGGTAATATTTGAATATGTAATTTTGAACAACATTTTACCTTTATAAGCAATTTAAAAAAATATATATTTTGGACATCTTGATTTGTTCAATTTAGTTTAAAATGATAAATAATTGTAAAATGCCTAAACATTTACATGTAAATTCATAAAAAAGAGAGTTGAATTTTTGACTTTTGGAAGGTAATGATGCCAGATTTTTTGGCATAATCTTCAGAATTGGTCTTCTCATAAGTGCAAAGGCACTGAATATTTTGAAACTGAACATAAAAATCAAAGCATGTAGTCCAGTCTTTGGTATACAAAAAATTTGGATGCATGGGATCTGACAATATTACAACACTTAGGTACCACAGAGCAACAGCTTTGTGCTATACTGGGCCACCCACTTACAGTTGGAGTCACTCTCTCATCACTGACTCAAGGGTGACATCTTAAGGCCTTTCTGCTGTAGTTTGGAGCTCCTTTAATGGCCTGCAATGGACCTGGCATGTATTTGACAACTTAAAAGGGTATTTACAGCTGAGTTGCTGACGGTCTGAAAAATAATGATGAAAAAAAAGTCAATGGTGTAATTAATGAAGATTTTTAGAAAAATGTACTAAAGTGATTTCTGAAACAAAGTATAAGACCATGACTCGTCTGGTCTTTCCAAATACCAGCCGATATACAGTATAGTTGCAACCAGATGACAGCAGATTTACACACTTTCCATTAACAGTGTGGGGTAGACACAGATACAGCTGTTTCCTGAAGCATTTAGACACTGTCTGGCAGGTTTCAAAGAGCTGTCAAACAAAGCCGGATCACAGAACTTTTGACGAGTTTTGCCACAAGGTAATATCTAAAAGCCTGTAATATTTACAGAGGCACTGTATCACTTGGTTAATTGTTTAACTAATATGGATTGTAGCACCTCAGTGGGCTTTGAGACACAGCAGAAGGTCCCCTGCCTCTGTAACCATGATGTAGGGGGCCTAACCTGGAAATCCCAGCCACCCTCAACTAAACATAGGTTTAATGAGCAATGAGCGTACATAATTTCTTTTAATTGATCAGCAATCAGCCTATATATATATATATATATGTATGTATGTATTACGAAAGCACAATAAGACTTTCACAATAAATGAAAGATCACAATAAGTCAAGTCGAGGCTTTAGTGTCACACCATACATATACAACATAGAGAGGCAGGAGAAAGTGTTCCCCTTGGGCCACAGTGCAACATACAGCAGAAATTCACACAGTGATGGGGTTCACAGCTGGTTAAAAAAAGTTCAAAAATAAAATCATGACATAGGCTTATATTATCATCCATCTTCCTTAACTACTTATTCGTACAAGGTAATGGTTAGCCAGGAGTTTGTCCCAGAATGCACAAGGCCATGAGTTAGGGGGACAATATGAACGGAAAGTTAGGTAGCATATACAGTCACTAATTGGGACAGTCGGACACGCCAGATCACCTGACTGCATGTTTTTGGACTGGAGGAAGAAACCTGAGTACCTGGAGTAAGAACTTGCAGTCTCCACAAAGCGAGAGCCCACGATGGCTATCGAACCTGTAACGCTGGGGATCCAAAGCTACAGTGCAACCCACCATGGTGCCCTGTACCTAATCCCTATGAAGCAAATGAATAGATCAGTTGGTAACATCATATGTAGTAGGCTATATAAACAATAATCTTCTTAATGAGCCTTTTTTTTTCTTTCGGTTTTTATACATAATATTGATTTTATAGTATAATAGAGGCTTAAGAAAATGTGCTGGAAAATGAAATGATAAATCACATTGCCTACCGGTTTTATTCTAATCAGAAGTCTTTTTGACCTTCTAAGGCAAAGCGAATGAGATCAGTTGTCCTTTCACTTTCATACTGTGCAGGTGACTGATTCTGGCCACAGGAGGGAGACTGATTCAAGCAAATGGATGAAATGTGGAATAACGTTTGAAAATCACACCACCATTTGTACCTTGCTGGTCATAAATTTGTAGTTTTAAGTCAAATTATAGACTTAAGATTTTTTTTTCTTAATTTAAAGCATTTTATTTGGATCAGACAGGCAATTATTAAACTGTATTCGCTCAATTTTATTCGAGATTGTTGTAACAAAATATAACTATCTCAGTTTACCTTCATTTGTAAACCGCACATCAGGCAGTTTGGAATACATAAAGTATAGCAAAACTATAAACATTCAGTGAAGAGAAAAATGCATAATAAAACAATGCGATGGTTATGAATTAATAAGATTAAATATGGTTTTAAGCAATACACAAAAAAGTAAAATCACAATTAAACTTTAATATCATAGCCTTAAATATAAATTACTACATAAGATAAAAACTCTGCTACAGTTGTAAATGAATTTTCATTACATAACATACTGAAACATCACGACAACACATTTTAGAAATTAAATAGAATTTATGTTATAAAGCACAGTTTTGTATTTATATAACCAAAACATTGGAACATCAGTGTTATTGCATACATCCGGCTACCCTCTATAACTGTTCACTGAATACACCAAGCATTTCAGCAATGCCAAGAGTTATGGATAAGCAGTCATGCCATCTCACAATAGTACAATGGCTTAGTAGGTAGCACTACTGCAGCTCACCTCCAGGATCAGGGTTTGATTCCTCTGCTCTCTTGGCAAAATTTGTGTTTTCTCTCCTTTGGGTACTCCAGGTTCCTTCCACTGTCCCACAACATGCCATTAGGCTAACTGGTGTCTTTATGTTGCATATTGCACATGTGTGCATATGTGCCATACAATGGACTACCATCCATTTAAGGTGAACCCCAGTCTTGTGCCCTGTGGTCCCTAGGATAAGCTACCGGTCCCCCTATGACCCTGGTAAGTAGTTAGAAAATGGACGGTTATATAACCTAGCTCAGAATCCAGGCAGAAAGGAGTGTCTTAACTGGTGATGGTGTTTTGCTTAGTTAACATTTTGAGGTAGCTTCCATCGTGCAATACTCAAAATTTGCCATAAATTAAATATATTTTTCCATTGAATAAGTTTTCCTTTTTATCCAGTTGATGGTTCTTAAACAAAATAAATGCGCAGAAGAAAAGAAAATTAAATAAAATGATTTCAGCAGTTCAGCGTCATCCCTTGGGAATCTCTTGAGAATTCATTGCAGAGTGGTCTGCAAAACGGTGTTGTCCTTGTTTCCAAAGGGATGTTATCAATACTTGCAAATGAGCACTTCCAAAACGCAAAAGCTGCCTGCAGGAAATCCTGGCACTGATGGACGTCACTGCTTCTTAATTTTGGACTTTTTTCGGTGCTTGTAGGACTCAATCCAGAACAGGACGATCTTAAACTCTCCTACGGCCTTTGCCTTGCCGTTAGTCAGCTGCGAAGAAGCAACAGGTGAATGTGTACAGTACTGGGAATGTATTTAACTTAGCATCATTATGGTTAAATTATCATCAAGTCCATTCATGATGCGTGACCGCTAGCCATGTGGCTTCGTGAAGCAATATTTGACGGCATGTAAACACAGTAATACTTGGAAAAATGTAGAATATGCTATATTTACCACTTAAGTTTAAGGCTTAAAATGTAAAAAGCACAACACAGCATTGGTGTAGGCAACTGGTAGGCACGAACAAATGCGCTCCCGAAATCATTTTCGTCTCTCTCGTAACTGACGTAATACAACCGAAAACACCGCGCCAAATTTTCGGAATTAATGAAAGGAGAGTGAGGGCTGCGCGTGCTCCACCATTACCACGGACGCTGACGTCTGATCAGTGATATTGGTTTAATAATATTTGATAGCAACCATAACATACACAAAGTCGTACATTTACCTGGTGAAATGTTTTTGTCATAATACGAATCTGATTTTGGTCACGGGGAGACAAGGAACTGGGGTGCATTCTCAGCTGCAAAGTAAAACAAGTACAAATGTATCAGCTGAAAGATATTTCCGATATACTAAAAAAAAAACAAAAAATCCGATATACTACGCGCAGTTTAAAAACATATTATAACGAGTACTATTTTTGCTGTAACTTTTCTGAGTACGCGCTCATTGAGTTTGATTTCTCTCGTTTACTGTAAGTGTGTATTATTATTGTATTTACTTACTGACGACTGTTGTTTTTAAAACAGGAATGTAATTTAATTGCTTAATTACATTAATTACCATGGCTGTTGTCCTCGCCATAACACGAAGGCTAGTCAACAGTAACGAAATATAGACCCAAAACACAGAAATGAATACTCACACATTGTTGAACTTCATTTATCATCCTATTTAAAACAGAACATGTATCCTCTTGCTCCATGACGTTCAGTGGCTCGTTGCACATTACATCGCTGAAGTAAAAATCCAACAACTCCTTTATAACTGATAATCCGCTTCGATTCTGCATAGAAAATTTGTGAATATTTGCATTATATCACGATTCATTATATTACTTTACCCTGTATATGAGAATATGTCGTTTGGCAATAATAAGACATATATTATTACTAGTACTCTTTAACGTACAAATACAAAGGTTGAAAAGATAAGGTTCAAATGCTATTACCTTCAGTGAGCTTCTGAAATTTGGTAGAAGTCTCTGGTGTCTATTGTTATCTCTCTGCAACAAAAGCCATTTTAATATAAAATGTTAAATGCCTAATAATGTGAAATGCATTAATTATCACGCCGAAACGGCAGAATGAAAGTTTTGATTTTTACTCACTGGAAGAGAGCTTTCCATACGTATAACATTCCTCTGCAGCTCTCGAATCATTTGTCCTGAAACGCTCTTTTTAATGCATTGCCGAGCCGTACTCTTCCTTATGCGAGCATCCCCACGGCAGTCACTAAACAGCGCCGCCAGCAGAGTCACTGACGTCAATACAGCCGCGTACATTTCATTCGTTAACGTCAGCGATCTCGAGGCTCTGCCAGTTTTTCGCCCGCTGTCCGGTGTAACGAGAGTTGCTTTGTGTACAGTGCAGCTCGGTATTTCAACCCTTTATATAGACCAGACTCTTAGGGAAATAACAGCCCCGTTTATTGCGGTTTATGCTCTAATCTAATGAGAGCGCTGCGACATTTCTGCGACGTGTGCATTTAAATTGTAACATTTCTGGTCGCTTGTCCTAAAAACGGGTTTAGCAGTGATGGCTGTGTTTTGATGCAAACATAGTATTAAGTTTTCTTGAGTTAATAATAATAATAATAATAATAATAATAATAATAATAATATTATTATTTATCAGCTTTCCTTCATTATGCCCTCTATGTTTATTATAATTTAGCTGAATTTTAAAATATAAGGTATGTGCGTGCGTATTTCTGTGTGTCAGACAGATAAATGCAATCTCTATTACATATGCATAGTGAATTTCGTGACGACAAACCCTTGTATTTTCTAATGTTTCATTTAGTTTTAGGCCTCATTTTGAAAAATATAAATGATTATACTAGCAAAAAGCAATTGCTTAGTTTTTGGAAAATATTTATAAAAGTGATGGAACGTAGTTTTCAACTGTTGGAGTTGGGGTTGTTGAAGAGAAGATATCCATCCCTAGCGAGTAAGCTGTATTTAACCAGGTCATTATACTTAAAATGATTCAACACTTGCTCTGACCCAGATATTTCATGAATAATAAATGCATTCCTGTACTTCAAGTTTTCCGACCAGAGCTGTGATCATGTGAGCATTTCACATAAGTATTGTCATTACAGCATCAGGGTCATAACTGCTGATTTGTAAACCACGCAGAATTCATGTTCAGAATGTTATAGTAGACATTGTCAAATTCAGTAACCGTAGAGGTTCTGCAGTATGATAAGCCATTTTTCAGTGACCTCGTAACCAGTGTGGGTTACTGATCAGAAGTCTCGCACACTAAGTTTAATTGACTATTGACACAGAAAATGCCAATGTTCCCCCATTAGCTCTAGGATGCTTTTTCACCATTCAACACCTGCCCCTCAAGAAATATATGGAAAACCCCGCAGAGGAATATGATAAGTGCCTTGTTATGGGTATTTATATAGATATATATAGGGTACTGGACAGGCTCCAGACCACCCTGTGATCCTGACCAGAATAAGCAGGTGGATGGACGGATGGACTTGGTACTTAGAGAAGATGTTGATAAAGTCTTGACAAAGATTCACATACCAAACTGTACAAATCATTGTTTTATATCGTTATAAATCAAAAATATCCACATACATGTCCCTATAAGAATAATGTACCTGTTGATAAGAATTATTTGATGATAATATCACTTTTCCATTACTCACATAACACATAATGTATCTTATTTTCTAATGTTGTTTAGGGTTCGTTTTTTTCTGAAATAAGCGATCAGAATCTGAAAACTTACCTCCATTTATAAACCAAGGATTTATTATTATTATTATTTTCTGGGGTGTTTGCAAGGTGCTTTGATTCACTTTTTCGCACACATGAGGATGAAAAAAACATTTAAAGAAAGATTCTGAGTTGTTTTTGTGTATGATGGCTTTATTCATGCAATTGTAAATTGAATCAAATGGAAATTAATAAAATGGAAACATATTTATCTTTAAATCAGTCTGAATCTTAATTAAGAATGGAATGATAGAATCTGCTTCAGAATGATTTTAGCTACCTCAGAAACAAAGCTAGATCATGCTTTGAGAGGGATTTCCTCTTTTATGTGTTAAAATGGTAATGCTACGCATCCTAAAATGAAAAATTTGTAGTGAAATTTCAATGCAAAGTGTTCTATTTTCTTCTGAATTAGTGTAAATCACATTTCATTCAATTGAAGCATTATCCTATGAGGATGTGTTTTAATGGAGTGTCATTTGTAAATCCGATACCTCAGCAAGGCACTGCATCAAATCTCATTGAATTTTGTAAGTGAGGCGAACTAGATTATCTCAGCACTCATTCTGATGATATGTAGATAATCTTTTATATGCTTCCGAATGTCTGGTTAGCTACTCCATCTGTTTTTTAACTGAGCAGCTTTTGAGGAGGAGACCTGCTTCTTAGCTATACAACATCCAATCTATTAGTCTTTGATTACAGGACTGATTCAATTTAAAGACTAAAGTTTAAATTGCAATACCAGTGTTGAGAGTCTCAAACACTTTGGGTCTAAACAGTAGTGCTACCCTCTAAGCTACCCACTGCAATTCTTGTCATCAAAAAGATGTAACATGAAATACTTAATAGTAATTCAATGGAAAATATAGTTTCACACTAATTTAAGCAGAGTTCTGTTCTAACCAGTACAGAGATCTCATTTTTTGCAGACTTGCACATTATCTTTGAAGAAAGGAAAGTATCTTTACTGTATGTAGGCTACACAGTACAGATTTACTTACGTTGCATAAGGGGAAAGGGCTGCGATTTAATGTTGAGAAATCTAAAGGAAGTGCACTTGAGGTGGTTGAATTGACCCTGTGCATAGGCGATGAGAATGACTCAGCACTCCAGAAACGACTGTTTAATGTGCCTTTCTCTTCTCCTGGCCACCGTGCATTTGCTCTGTGATTTGTGTATGTCAGCACTGGCGTGATCTTTGGAGAGCACCACCATTGTGGTAGACCTTGAAGGTTTGGGACTTTGGGACCATGGATATTTTGGAGCATTAATCTTTTTTGACTAACTCTGGCATATGTAGTATATTAAGAATGTGATGCACTGTCCCTGTCAAATACAGACAATATGTACAAACAATTGTGAAGGAGCCGACAGTCATTATTCCTAAAATGTCATCTACAGGTTAACCAGATTGTCCTGATTTTGGCAGCATTTGCCAAGGGGCTGAAGGTCCCTAAGCCCAGGTTTTTTCATAACGATGTGTGACCGTCTGCTTTTTAAAAGGCTTTGCAAAGTTGACGGTCTTAAGAGAATTAAATGAGCTTCATAGGAGCATTTTTGATGGGCTGTACGGTCAGATTTGTGGGCTAGCTTGTTTGTCCTCAAAAACATTTGCATTAATTGCATTAGCATTAATTAAAATGGCCTTCTTATTTCTGGTCTATAGCAGTTATACGAGTCTGATGGGTATGTGGCCCAGATATAAATTGACAAAATGTCAGTATTATCTTCCGTTGTACAACATAGTAAAAAAATATTCAACGGATGCTCCGCCCACCAAATAGAGTGAATAATATTGAAGGGACTGCCCCCCCAGACCCCCAGAAGGAGCACTTACTTACTTATGTGATTATGCATGTGGTAGGGGGTACCAAGCACATATTCATTTGGGGGGTCCCTGATTTAAGAATGGCTGAAAAACTATGCACTAAGTAATGAGTGGTCTGATTTAAAAAGAAACACCTCATTGGCTATCCTGTTCCACAACTAACTCTTGATAAATTACATTCCTACCTGTCTCTGTACATACTGGATTAAATTTTACATTGGACCATTTAGTGCAGTTGGATATGTTCAGATGAGTTGCTTATAGGTCTTGAAACTCAGGTCCTTCACTGCTGGCCACGACGAATGTAAACAATGTGCCTTTTCATGTGCTGAAAAAAGGAAATTTGTTGGTGTCAAGGATCGCCTGAGGTGTCTCTATCACATGCAAGGAACCGTCTTTCAAACGGGTTGGGATTCCTAAAACCCCATGTCGTGTTTGCATGCTTCGGGAATTGCCAAGAGAAAGTGTAAGGCTTTCATGAC
Organism: Gymnarchus niloticus; assembly: GCA_009936485.2. Classification (NCBI taxonomy): domain Eukaryota; kingdom Metazoa; phylum Chordata; class Actinopteri; order Osteoglossiformes; family Gymnarchidae; genus Gymnarchus; species Gymnarchus niloticus. The sequence goes on along the minus strand of JAACJT020000001.1, from coordinate 10,628,352 downwards.
AGTGAACGATCCCCTGCTCACCGCTACCGTGATACCTCTCTGTACCAGGAAGTTCTCACCTCATTTTGTCTTGGATCAGGTATCATGACCCAGGTGCATTCCTGCATGGGCTTTTCAGACAGGTGTAAATTCTGTACTTTTTTCTGTCCCCAGACAGATCTGTTCCATCTTTCTGGAGTTCCCAGCTTTCTTAAGATACTCTAGAGTGAGTGGATCTGCCAGGTTGTTGAAACAACAAAATTCCCAAACTGTGGAACTCTTTAGGCTTCATTGATAGCTGTATTCCCGGGTTTTAAAATAGTGCCATTTACACACTTGTGTTTTTTTGCAATTTGCAGTAGTTCTAAAGTTATTTTTGTATCTTAAAGTTTGTTGTCTATTTTCACTATACTCGTTTTGTTTTTTTCGCAGATTTTCCACACATTTCTATTTGTAAATCGTAAATTTTGAAAAGTAATTTGCTAATATGCTGAGCGTGATAAAATACTACAACATGGTCATGTAAAATCCATACTAACAAAGGATTTAAAATGAAAGTGATGAACTGCCTTTTGCATAAATGAATATGCCAAAAAATGCACCCCAAGAGGCAACAGAGGAGATGCATGAGCTTATCATCTGTGATGCTGAACATCTGTGATGTCTTCAGTAGTCACTTTTTGTCCCCCCACCTGCTACCCTGGCTTAGCAAGCCGGGTCACTCTCACCCTGGTAGCACAAGATGTCTTTGCTCAGTTGGATGGTCACCATTGAGTTCGGTCCCTGATGTAAATCATTGCTCCCTCTGCGTGTTCATAATCTTACAGTTTCAGCAGGTTTAAAGCTACTATCTATGCATAGCAGCAAGTATGTAACAGGACAGGTAAATAACATTTTAACAGCCATCGGTACCTATTGCATATAATATTTCCAAAATGCACATCTAAAAAGCAGAAAAGGTACAATGCTGTTTTGAGTATTATTCAACAAGCTCCATGATTTCACCATGAGATGGAGTTGTAAGCCTACATATTGTGTATATACAGATCTGTCTTCCTTATGAATAATTTCTATTTCCATTCTTATTGTAACTGGGATTCTATATTTAGCCACAACATAAATTTGACTACAACAAGTTGTGGGCAGAAACATATGGAGATTCCAAGAAGAGGTTACCTCTGAAGGCATAGGATGTGACTCAAAACTGTAGGTATCAGAACTGAGGTTATGGCTGACTTGCAAGACTTGTTCCAGTACTTTGAATACAATGTTTGAGTGCATTTTAAAAGGCTGACACCCAGATAGAGTATTTTTGATTAAATTAATAACTACCATGGTGCATGAGATTAGAGCTGACCAGCAGAGGGCTGTAGTACCTTACCTGTATCTTTGTTGCAAGACCGGATCCTTGCTAACCCATTTCTTGCAAAGATTCATCAATATATATTTTTTGCTGTTGGTGTTTGTAAGGTCAACAGAAACCAGTATCAAAAGTAGTGGATAGTCCATTACATTTTTCAGCATCTTAAGTCTTAACTATCACCCAGTCAATTATGAGAGGAACGTGTGAAGGAACCTAACCTATTCACATGTATAAGAGAAATAGCTGATCAAGTCATCAGCATAACAGTGACAACAGAGACTGTGATCCCAAATTGAGATAATATGCAAGAAAATCGTATCAAGGTAAATACAAAACTCTGGAGAATCTCTCGGAGGGAGGTGCACTGACAAACTTCTGAGGAAGGTCATTGATGAACAGTGCCTTCCGTTTTAGGGTGAGGCCTGTAAGGATCATTCCAGCCAATAAGCAATGAAGTGACTGGTAGCTAGGTCAACTCAAATGACCTCAGCACAAGAACGTAATCGGAAATGAATGTCCGATGCGAAATTTGTGCGAACAAATAGGTTGGTTGCCGACGAGAAACTTGTGCAGGTGGGAATGAGAAACTTTGATGAGCGGGGGAAGGAACAAAAATATTTCATGAGGAATCATGAGGATCAAACCCAAAATCCCACACCTATGCCTCAACAACAATTAAGTCACATGGTTTAGTTATTTAAGTCTTAAACCAATGTGTCACTTTTTCAAAGCTAAAATTACGTAAGCTTTGATTTTTGTCTCTAATGTTTGGATCCTTTAGCTTAGACTGTAGTTCAGAGTGTCGTGTTAAGTTTTAATAGTGAAAGTGTGATGCGCACTAGTGGAACATAACTGAAATTATTCCAAGGCAGAGTGGGGGTACTAAGTAGGCCAAGTGGATGCAGCCTTTGTGCCCCCTACTCATTTTTTAAGGTGGCTACGGAAGCAAAGCTCCTCCTCCAGGCAGAGACCGTTCTTTTGCATGACGTTGTGTTGGCGGACCTCGAAACGGGCAGAGCACATGCCTAAGCCCCCTCACTTCCTGGAACATACTAGAAGTGGTGCAGACATAATACATAAGTGGAAAAGACTGAATCTGATGGATTTTTCTTTAACAGAAATCCAAAAGCAATAATAGTAACGTGCAGTAATATGGCGATCAATTTTTTTAATGCTAATTTTGTGCAGTTGGATAATTATTAGAGAAGCAGGCTCCGTAACCCAACTGCTAAATATTTTACATCTTACTCCCTGTCTTCATTAAAATGATTAATCATATATCAAGTAACACCAGCTTTCCACTTTTTCACAGCGATAACCACTTCAAACCAAGAAGTCCTCCTACTCACTGACACAATAGTCCTTACACGCACCGTGGCCACTTTGAGCAAATCTGAAGCAAAGCACTATCATGTTTGTCGGGAGAAATGTTAATATTTTAATGTTAAATAGTTTCTAAATGTATTTTTAATGCAAATGATAAGTATTTTTAATTAAGCATTTATGGAGGTAAAAAGAAATAGGGAGAAAATGTAGTAATGCAGGATGTCTCACAATTCAGCTTTATTAAGAAAATAATATGAATGCTGAAACTTTATAAAAATACAAAATAGGTAACTCGTACTGGACCTTGTAGATCAAGGTTACTCAAACCACAACTTTGGTATAATGGTGGTACGGTTCAAAAACACAATTTTTAGCTAACTAAAGAAATTATTATTTAAAAACCCCATTTTAGAAGTTATACATTCAAAAAGTCATCAGCATGTCATATAATTACCACAATTGTGGTTACAAACTATACCATACAAGGTGAACGTAAAACTATTTTCTTGGAATTGCATTACACTTAATGCATCTCCTTAGAAGTCTCGTCTTGGTTAAAAAATATAAAATAAAATATATAACATAAGATATAAATAAATGTAACAGCAAATCAATAAATTAATAACATACATAAAAAGACACGTAAATACATTCATTATTGTAACCAGCTGAATGGAAGGTCGGCTACAATCCACTGATACTGACTGACCACCAATTGATTAATGACGGCGGGATGACGGCCGGGCTCAGTGTGCATCCTTTTTTCAGCAGAATTTGGCCAAGTAGTCGAACAGAATATCAATTTCTCCGATTGCTTTCGTCTGGCCCCTCTTCCCCATCTGAGAAGAATCGTCAGGGGAAGAAGATGAGAAACGTGTCTTTGTTTCAAATAAATATTATATATATTATACAAATATTATATATAATATGATATAAATATTATATATATAGTACATCGTATTCATTTTCCTACATGTTAGATAAATGGCCTGTCCAAGTAATTACCTTGTGGAACAGTTCTTTGAACGTCTTGCTGTGCTCGTGGTCGGTGACGTGCTTAATAGACTGAAATGGGGAAAAAAGCAGTAAATGTTATATGAGTAGTTTTACTGCCAGTATCATATCTTCAAAACCACAGAAAGTGTCTTATCTTGATCTGTGGCCATCAGATGCCTGCTATCGTGTCAAGGTCGCTTTATGCAAAAATTCGAATGCAGTACAAGGCTGCAGAATCTTAAATGCTTTGATACATTTGGACAAACTGTTCATTCTGAGCTCATGGTTGTTTTAGGATTAGGATTACAATACTTACACAGCCCTGTTCTGTCAAGTCTCTGCTTATCCTGGCTAGGTCGGTTGTCACTGTGGTCAGGTGTGGGAATTTTTCGTCAGTGTTGAGCACATTTCGGAGGTAGAAATCAAGGATGTTGGCATGCAGGCAGCAGATGTACAGATTCTGAAAAGATATATAAAAGTGAATAACTAGAAGCCAGAGGGTGGGAAAAAACGTAAATATAAAGAATTCGTTGAAATACTTATTTACGCACCGATTTATTTATGTAATTCTTCTCGGACGGAATCAGTCGTATCTCATGGTCGTCATCCATCTGTTGCGCCTGTTGAAATAATGCGTCCGTTTACTTGCATTTGCAACTGAGCCTAATAATGTCATCTCTGTTTCGTATAAATGCTATAAAGCTGCCAAAGAGCTTTAATAAACAAATATGACTTACGGCTTTGGCGATCTCCATGATGCGCTGGATGGTGCTGGGGTTATCCAGAGGGGGGCTGCGATGCAGGCTCTTCGGTCTGCGATGTGGAGCAGCTTGCGCAGGTTCGCGGCTCATAGCGAAGAGCATCACGGCAAAAAGCGCGACGTGCCTCATCATTCAGGTGTTTTGCCAAAAAAATATTCTACCTCCTGTAATATAGCTTAAAGCCTGTTTTTAAAATGTTCAAATGAAATCGTCTTACTGATGATTCTTACAATTCGAACCGTCTCGACTGTACTGACTTCAGTAATCAAAACCAGCTTCTGATTACTTTAAACCTATAGGACAACCTATTTATAGTCTCCAGGTATGGCCCACATCCTAACGTCATTGGCGCTTTCACTCTCTAAGCTCCTCGCTGTCATACCTCGTGTCAAGTTCCACGCCGGGCACGTTTCACGCCACGTAAAAGCGGTTAGGATTTGAGGCTCCGTCGTTTGAAAGCAAAATATCCTGATCCACTTATTTCATGATTATGCTTAAAGTGACAAAAATGTGATGTGCTTCTTAATCGTTGGCAAAACGCTTTTATCTTTTCATACAACAGTGATAACAATAATAATACATTAATTACAGTCAATCTCTTAATAGAAAATGGTGACAGCTTACATTACCTAGCCTGTCATCCCTAGATTGGTGTACTGTTGAAACTCAAATTGAAACACTAATTCATTGAAAAAATTGTAAGAGAACATAAGTATAAGTGTTATGATAAACTTCGCAATGTATTGTATTTACGTTTGCATGTACCCCACCACAAAGCTCTCTAGAAAAAAGGTTACTGTTACGAAAGAACGTGCACAAACATAATAAAAACTTTATCTAAAGCCACATGATGACGGCTACGGCTATTCGCAATCTCTGCTTCACGTCACATCCATTTAATTTCGCCAGATGGGGAAGAAAAAGACAAACAAGCTAATCTTGTTCTGCAACAACTTTTCAGGAAAGTTTTCTCCAATCAAATCAGACTTTCCTAAGCAGAAATGAAATTAAAACACACTCATTTATACTAGAAACACAGAGAGAAAGGGTTTATTTTGTAAAATAATTACACTCATAGTGCTTTTGCATGATTATTTTTCATGTGCTGTATGGAAAACGATAAAAACACTCACGGCAATACAAACACTAGGACTGCAGCTAACAACTGACACGTAGTATAAAGTACACACTTAGGTTACATCTTACAAAAGTAAGCAAATAAAAATACATATTAAATCTAATCAGATAAAAATCACTTCACTGCTGTCACTCCCACAAAAAAATCTACAATTAAATACTGTAGATTCCCATTAAAGAGCAAACGTTGATCCACAAAAAAAAACACACTCAAGTTCCTCTGCCACTGTTAGGCGAAGTAGCACGCCGCTCCATGAACACTAGCTCTTGCCCCAAAAGTCTTCTTTCCTCTTCTGGGCTCTGGCAAGCACCTGTGATGCAAGAGAGCAGGAGGCTGCGGACCTGGAGGAAATCTGAGACATCCTGTCGTCTGTGTTTTAAAGGGAGAGAACAAATCAGCTGGCTTAGTCTGAAAGCTCCTGCTTCTACAAGTTCATTTTTACTTTTTTCAGCCAGTACTGCATTTAGGACGTAAATCTTCCTTCTTGAAGTTTTTCAGATCTTAGATTTAACACCAAGCCTGTTACGACAGGAGCAGGACACTGATGACAAACATCCTTTGCTTGGGTAACACAAAAGCAGTAGGTATTATTGTCGATAACATCACTAAAGTTGCAGCTTTCAACCTGCCTCCAGCGTGTGGAATTTGCATGTTTGCCTCATAACTTTTCATCATAATTCAAAGACCTGCAGTCCACACAAACTACTTATTGTGAATAATAACCCTCATGGGCTGCGCCGTCCAAGACAGGCTGCAAATCACCACGTCCATAGACAGACTGATATCTGTACCTCAAAAACTACGTGACAGCCAAAGGTCGCACATAGGCAGAGCTGCCACATGTCCTTCAAGCATATTTATAAATGTTGCTTTGGGACAAATTTGTACCATCTGAAACACTGGCCGCTTTAGTTCAGACGATTGCCTGACAATTTTATTCCACATTTTATTTATATATATGTATCCAATGTATATGTTCACTTGGAATTCAAAAACTTGTAGAAATGGTATTGGATATATCTTGTCACAAAAAAATTCCTTGCTTTCAAGGATGTCATCACCAGTGACCCTGTTCTAATTAAATGGATGGATGGGTGGATGGATAATAGTAATGTATATTTATGTAGTATATAGTTTCCTAATGTTAATTACCATTTTATTTCAATCATATACTTTGTACAGCTTACTAAACATTTTCAGAATTGAAAACATGAATTTTAAAAAGTCAAAATCAGAAATTTAGAGAAACATAAGATGAACTCTGAGGCAGATTTTATACAGGACTAGGCAAAAGCAACTGACAACATTTAAAAAAAAAAAAAGATCTTTGGTGAACCAAAAATGGACCTTTATGAGTGACTGCTAGGCTAGCGCTGTCTTCAGTGGCTGAGAAAACAGGTCATCACAAGCACACAACAAGTCAAAGCCTCCTTAGAAATGTCCCCCTCCCCCCTCCTCCAGATCATAAACAGCACCCAGATTTGCAGGTTTGCAAGCCATCTTGTTTACCGATGAAACATCTCCTTTGGGTTGTGTGTAATTCCCCATTGAAAGCAAAAGTGATTCGAATGACATATGTCCGTTGCACGCTACACATCCAGTACTTTGGTCTCGTAAAAAAATAATACACTGAAACCCAGATATACTACCAATGAAGCCCCTCTGATGTGGCTGAATTTACTCTTTGATGCATGTACAAAGCCGTCTGAAATGATGCTTATTCTTACAGAAAATCCTTGTCAGTAAGGCAAAAATAACTCATAGAAAACCAACTACCAGAACAAGAACACATATTTTTAAAAAGCTCACTGGGAAATTCCACCAAATTTAATAACTGCTTATGGTTTTGCAGTACGAACCTTCACAAAATAATATTTTCCTCCAAACTGCTTTGTGCCATCAATTACAGTATGTTATGTTTTAGCCTTTGATATAACTGCTGACAGGTGGGCAGTAACCAGGCCGAAACAGTAAAATATAAATAATACAGGACTGTTTTCAAACCCCAAATATATCAATTGCCATTGTCATTTGTCAAACAGAAGAGATGTTTTAGATAATCTGCAAAGCTTATATAATAAACTCGGCAAAAACCTCCAAGAGAAACCTGAACATCAAACAAACTGGAAGTGATATATAATTACCTTTATACCAGCAGGAAATACTCTGGTAGGTGAATCAAATTGAGCTTAATGCCGTTTTCAGGCCAATTTACCCTCTAATGAGCAACAGTTATGCCCTTCTTTTCCTTTTTGTCACCCTTTCCAGTTTCTCTTCACGGTTGTTCTTCTATGCAACACCTAACTATTCCTGTTAGCAATCTGGCTAAACGCTGTTACTTTACCATCAGAAGTGGTCGTGTCACTGGATGGGAAGATGAACAGCTCCGGTCTTTTTAAGCCCAAATTACCTTAAGAAAACCAAAACATCAAGTCAGTTGGATGTGGAATCTGTTTGTCAGCCTCATTTTTAGACGTTTTCCTTAGTCAAAGCACTACTTCAGAACCTCTTTAGTAAGTAACCAGCAAAACCCTCAGAACTATATGTATGTAAGGGGGAATTCCAGCGCCATTCTATAACTTAATATATTGTAATCTACAGTAAGCATAGCAGAAACCTTAAATGAGTGATCGACATTATAGAATGGTGCAAATAATTTCCATCAAGCATTTCCACATTCCATTTGTGCCATGTGGAATACACTTTCATGTTTCCAAGAGCATTTTTAAAAGCCTCTGCCCCTGTCTTTGCCTTTCTACAACTCTAAAGGTGAGTATCAGATGGGAGTATCAGAGACCACTATTAGGAAGACACCCCAACCCCTACCGCCCGCTGTCACAATGTAGGAATGTGGCTTCGAACACGGGACATCACAACCGCGAGCAGGCAGTCACTCATGATAGTGACATCAGAAAAATACAGCGGAGATTTACTCTACCGAATTCTTATAATGTCGTGACGTTAATTCCCTTTGCACATTTTGGACAGGGGACGTGGCTCACAGCCCTGCCAAAAGCCCACCTCTGCTCTGTGCATGTTCGTATGTTCACCTCACACTGGACTGCGGAAGCAAACCTGCACAAAGGCATACAGTGAGGTAAACTAGAGACCCCAAATCGTACACACGTTCCTGTGCCCAGGGTGCACCCTGCCCTATGCAGCTTGGGAGAACTTCCACATGATGCTCTACCATATTAATGGTTAGAGTAAGGATTTGCTGGATGTTGTTCCAAGACGTATGGATGGATCTTTGCATGTGGGATTACACTAAAAATTCCATAACTGTTAATAATTTAAATCCTAATTTAAACAATTTCAGATCTCCTTTCAGATGTCCTGTTTACAGCCATAATAAATGAAACTTTACAAATATGTTGCCTAGCCCTAAACTCACAGGAAACTGAGCCAGCCTTCGTATGAACACTGGATTTAAGTGCACTGATTTCCAGTGGGTGCCTGCCTTCTGCCTGAATGTTAAAGCCCCTTCCAATCTGATGGTGCTGCCCTGCCTTTCCACCATCCTACCACCACCACTCTTTGGCTCTCAGCCAATGCAGTTGCAACGGATCCACGGAGGCATTTTGTAAAACTTCACAAAAAACATCCTGAATATACTTCAAGCTACGGAGGGAAAAACCATGGACCGTGACTGCCCGCACAGACGCTGCGGCTTCGTGCTCCCGAAATAGGTGCTCTTTTACGTTAATAACGTTTTTAATATTGATTATTATTGTCTTACAAACGAGTACATTTACGAAACATTTATTGTAGTCGCCAGAAGCTTCTGCAGATCATTATTATAACTCGCAGAAGATTGTCAGGTCACCGGGACTAAGGCTGATTCATACCCCCGGAGGGAGAGGAAGCAGAAGAGGACTAAATGAGCGGGTTGACTACCTAGGATAGGAGCTGCTCTGCATGAAACCCCTCTCCCTAGTGCTCTTCTTGCGAACAGTAGATTATTTGCTAATAAAATGGACGAGCTCCGACTGGATATTGCCACATATAAAACGGAGACGTGGCTGAATCCCAGGGCGACTCCGGTAAGAAAGCAGGAAGAGGACTCTGTGTCTATGTCAGTGCTTTGGTGCATTAACACAACCACAATCAACAAATTATGCTCTCCGGACTTGGAATATGTAATACTATGATGCCGACAGTTTTACTTGCCCAGGGATCATACAGTTGTTATTGTCGGGCAGCATACATGACACCACAGGCTAATGCTAAGTTAGCGCTCGAGGAACTATATGACGTTATCAGTAAACAACAGAACACACCCTGACGGAGTTTTTATCATCACCGGGGATTTTAAGCAAGCCAATCTCAAGAACGTACTTCCCAGATTTTACCAACATGTACATTACAAAACCAGAGGGGAAAACACCTTAGATTACATCTAAACAAATGTAAAAAATGTCTACAAGGTTACACCATGCCCCCCACCTTGGACAGTCTGAGCATCTCTCTGTTTCTTGGCCCTGCACACAAATCCCTTGTTAACAGTGCTAACACAACCAGCAGGATTGTTAAAGTCTAGGGTGACGTTGCCAAAAAAAGTCTATGATAACCTGTTTTAATGATAATCAACCAGTTGCTCTCACCCCTAATATAACAAAGTGCTTTGAACAACTGGTAATCACCCACATCAAAGCCTCTTTCCCAGCCGATCTAGACTAACATCAGTTTGCCTACAGGGCAAACAGATCGACTGATGACACCATCTCTGTAGCTCTGAATGCTGCCTTCTCGCACCTGGAAAAGCCCAACACCTATGTTAGGATGCTCTTCGTTGACCACAGCTCGGTGTTTAACACCATCATACCAAGCCAGCTGATCAACAAACTCTATGCGCTAGGACTAACTCCCTCCATATGCAACTGGTTACTGGACTTTCTCACTAACCGCCCCCATCTGTCAGGTTGGACAAGCACACATCCTCACCCTGAGCACCGGTGTGCCACAGGGCTGTGTACTAAGCCCCCTCCCCTATGCACTTTTTACCCATGACTGTCAACCCACCCACGAATCAAACATTATTGTTAAATTTGCGGATGATATGACTGTCATTGGGCTCATATCATACAACAGTGAAGCTGCATATGAGGAGGAGCTTCAGAACCTGACAGCGTTTTGTGATACCGACAACTTGGTCTTAAACACCAAAAAGACCAAAGAAGTCATTGTGGACTTTAGGACCACTAAAAAGAGCAATTACAGTTCAGTAACAATCAAAGCAGTGGCTGTGGAGAAAGTCTCCAGCTTCAAGTTTCTGGGTTTCTTTCACCATCACAGAGGATCTGTCCTGGGCTGACAACACCTCAGTGGTAGTAAGCAAAGCACAACAACGCCCCTACTTTCTGAGAAGGCTAAGGAGAGCTAACCTGCCCCAGAAGCTGTTAGTCAACTTTTACAGAAGCACTATAGAGAGCATCTTGACTAACTGCATGACAATTTGGTACAGCAACTGCGCCAAAGCCACCAAAAAAACTCTGCGGCGGGTCGTAAAAACAGCACAGGCCGTTGTCAGTACTGAACTGCCATTACTTGATTACCTACACAAGACTCACTATGTGAGAAGGGCCAAAAACATCATCAAGGATATCACATCCTTGACATAATTTGTTTAAGCTCCCCCCATCAGGCAGACTTCAGATCAATCCATACACGCACAAACAGACTAAAAAATTGCTTTTTCTCAACTGCCATAAACCTGTTGAACTCTGAATCTCCTCAGCCTGAGATCTCTCATTGAACATGTGCAATACACTGTTTACTAATATTTGCAATAATAATCTATGTTGCTGTATACCGGTGCAATAATAATTTGTCCTGGTTACCTGAACACAACACTGTATATGGCATTTTGCTAATATTTTGAACAGATTTTATATGATTATTCTATTTTCAGCTCTTACTTTGTATTTATTTACTATATTAACTTTTTGAACTCTGCTTTTAAATTGTCAATTTCATTTTTTAAATGTGCCTTTGGGGTTGTCACAAAAGTCATTTAATTAAATATTAAAGCAAAATGAAAAATGCCTGCAGTTATTGTGAGATGTGCAATATACCAAGGTAATAGAGCTTTTATAATAAATCATTTTAACCAGATGGCATACTAGAGTTTAATAATTTGGATTTGGGCCTTACATGCAGGGAATCTTGGCAGATAAGGAAGGGGAACCACAACAACGTCTGCCTGGAGGTCTAAGCCCAGCAGTCGGAATCCAAAGCCTTTCCGACGAGCTGCCAAGCCCATGTGTGTGCGTATGTGAGGGTGCGGTCATCCATCATGCACAGGAAGTTGTTCAACATCGGTAAGAAAGTGCTGAGCGGGCCATACCCTGGGGAGACTGACCTATATACCGCAGTCTCCCCACACTGGAGGCGGAAACCCTGCCTCACTGTTCTCGCACAGAAGGGAATACGGTAAGTTGAGTTCTCTGTAAATTCTCAGGGTCTGGTGTTTTCCACACATACACTGAGGCTGGGGGGGATGTATTATAATCACTAGGCACTGGATTCAGCTCCATAACTTCCATACTGTATATCCCATCCCCTCCATTGTGTGCACTTGCACTTATCCATAAGTGGAAATTTTGGAGTACACCCTCCCATAAATATAGATATGATTTGTGCAGAAAAGGTCAGTTTTAGGACACCAATTTCTGTTGCCTTTTAAGTGGTTAGTTGTTCTTTGCATGTACGGACAGGTGTACCAAGTAAAAAGAAAGTGTCAAATTACTCATCAACACTACTCATTAAACAGATGATAAGCTATCAGTCCTACAAACGTATAGTTCAATTTTGATTGTCACTAGCAATTAGCTACCTAATATAGCCGTTATTTCTTATTGCTTGTTAAACCTCAGATAAGATTTTTTTTTTTAATCTGCAAATAACTACCAAACCTAAAAATCAGAGGAAAAACTGACTGCAAAACTATATATTTTTTTCTATAACTATGTTAGTTATTGTCAAAATTCTACGTAAATGAAAATCTAAATATTTCCGCTTCTGTTAAACTGTACACAACTCATACATGCTCACGCAAACATGAGCTCTTACTGTCTAGTTCTCTACTTAAAAAGTTTATTTTTTGCTGTTTAAGCAAATAACGACAGGACGAAATCTGAAAGCATTTAAACTGAAGCAGTGTGCCTGTTCCTACCCTCACTATTTTTATGTCATTCTCAGAGCCAATTATTCACCTAGACTTTAGAAACTTGGAACACTGGCTGTTGTAGTCCATCCATACTATGTAGAGGTTCTGGCTACCAGGCCCTGCTGCTTGTGTAACTTGGCCAGCAGAGGCATGACAGGGTCCGTTTACCGTTGTGCTGGAACTCTGGGTCCCTCAGTGTTCCCTGAATTCGATTGTCTGGCACGGACGCAGAATGACATGCGGCAGAGCTGTGTTTCCCAGACGACCTGGCGTGGTGCGGGACAGGCATGTTCGGAGGGGAGGGGCTGTCCTCCAAGACGTCCTCTCTTAAGGGGATCGGGTCCTGTGTGTTCAGGCCGGCAGCCTGGGCTCGGGTCTGGGCCCAGTCATCATCAGCCTGTGCAACACAGTCCAAGTGAGCGCTGGCCTGACCTTAGTGGACATGCTCAGCTATGTCCCTGTGCCTGTTCAACATTGATATAATAGGATCTTATTCCCATTCTTGTGTTACGGAGATTTTTTAATTCCATGATATAGAGAATTCGTGCTAACTGTTTATGCTGACTGGCATCCCATCCAGGGTGTACCCCAGCTTTGTACTCTATTCTGCCTGTGCCCCTCAACACTGGCCAGGATAACCCATCGGAAGACGGATGGATTATCGGAAAAGAAACACTTCAATTGCAATAGAAGGTGGTGCACCTTTGCAGGGTCCTGCTGAGTGGAAGTCTGTGACAGACGTTTGAAGAGACCGGTAGGTTTCCCCAGGGCAGGCTCACACCTTCGAATGCCCTGCAGGGAGCCTTTTAATGTCGGAGGTGAGACCAGAATCGCACCCCCTGAAACACAGCCAACGTAGGACAACACCTAATTAACAACCAGGTGCATCAGTTCACAACTTATTATTTTTAACAGCCTTGTCTTTTCCCCTTTTCCACAAAGACAAAAAAAATAGTTTTTACTTAAGCAACTAGGATGGTATCAGCTATCTAAAACGATAACAGCGTGCAGCTGTTATACTTTGGCAACAGTTGTAATACATCTAAGGTTCTACTTTTAATATCAAATATCCCTATTCCTCTTTGAGTACCAAATACTTATGGCAACTGTAATTACGATCAATAATAAATTCATTTTCAGGGTGTGAGAGGCATTTTTACACGAACGGTTTGATAAAAGGCACACGATGGAAAGATTTCAGATCAGATACACTCATTTGTTCCTTGTGGTCATTCATACTGAAAGCGGTGGCTGCAGCAGAGTCTTTGATTACAAGATTGTTTCACTGTTGCTACCAACCTGTTTGTGGGTCACCTTTGCCTTTGCTGGAGGCAGAAGTGGGTGACCTAAAGGTTTCCAGAGTCAAAGGCAACAATCTGAGCCTGAGAGCAAGGCACCCTCCACCGGCTGAGGTGGAATATCTGCTCAAGAAATGTGTGTGTGGGCTGCACACACTCAGAAGGGGTAAAGGGTCACGTAGGGTTACCTGCCATGTTATTTGTGAGTCAGGCACGCTTACCTCCTACAGGGGTCGTAAGGTCAAGGTGAGTTCTCTGACCGGCGGTGGTAGCTTTTAGTTTTGGTGTTGGCAACCTACCCTCCTGACTGGATATCTCTGAGCTCAACACTGGGGACCGGTGTTGTTTTTCTGCCATTCTCAGCCTAGATCAAAGTGAAGGTGTAACTGGTTAGAAACAGGGTGAGTGATGTCTTACAACAGTCTTACTATGCCGAAACGGCTGCAGCTGAGAGCATCCTTCCACTGAGATGTGACCTTGTCCATCTCTGTCAATTTAGCAGCTCCACCAGCATCACAGCTGCCACCGGTAAGGCTGCGATGAGCTAAGCAACACCAGAATTTGATCACTTTCAGGTACCCGTTGGTTGAGTTCCATCAATTTTCAGACTCACCCTAATGATATAACGCACCCCAACATCCAAGGCACTACAGAGTTCATCGTTTGGTGTGTATCAGTATTCTTTTCAACTCTCAGAGTAGCACGGTAATATGCGGTGTCATGCAACGGCTGTACCAGTTAGTGACAGCTTTATCGACGTTTGCCCAATTTCCTTCTAATCTGAGGCGGATCGAAGGTTTGTAATCGATGCAGCTGTGTCATAGACACTTGGACAAGATTTATGATTTAAATCAGTTTCCCGCTGCTCCCCTAGTCATGACATCTCAAGGAAGTTAACGAAGTTACATACTGCCCCCACAACCCTGACCAGGATAAGTGGTTGGACCACAGATGGATGGATGGACATACTGATTGTTGTGGTCCTTGTCCTGGTCACTATCCACCTCCCACTCCTCATTCTCCCTTGGCTCCATTCCTGCCTTGCCCACAAGCTCTGCCTCATCTCCTTTCTCTGCCTCCCCCCAAGCCAGCTTCCTCTGCTCTGAGAGGATGGGTGCGTTGGGCCCCATGGCATCTGCGGCGTCCCCTTTAGAGCTCCTCCGGCTGGCTGGAGGTAACGGTGCAGCCGTTGGGTCAAGGCTGCCGTTCACATTCTCAATCCTACAAACACACAGGGGAGAGACACAGCATCTCATCTCATCACACTAATTATTTATGTTAACCCACATCACACTGACAAGCTGCACAATTGTTTTCTACATCAGTAATTGTACTGAGATTGACGTCACGGTGACTCACATTTATGCTTTCCAAATATGTTACTTCAGTTACAGCATATGATTGAATTAACACAGAATAATTTTACAGGCCTCAGGCATTTACCTTGTTGTATGAATCCATTACTGAACATCGTATACATAGACAATGAGTCCCTGCCAAGCCATCAGAAAGCAAAGCTGAATCCAACACACTGACAGTTTAAAGCCCACTGGCTCCTGAAGGGAGGCAGACTACAGACAGCATCTTCCCATTTCTCACCTGGGTGGGTCCAGGGCAGTAAAGGGGCCACTGCCATCCTGGCCTGTAGTAACGGATGAGGTGGTGCTAGAAACCTCCCACAGCCGGTTCTGTTCCGACAGGATCTGGTTCAGGTGGTCTCTGGAGAAGTGAGTGCCCCAGGCCCTCTTCCTATAGGCCTTGGCCTTCTCCCGTAACTCTCGAACCTGAGGATGCAGACAGCATTCTTTGTGGGGCACCCAATTGGCAACAGCCACAGACTCAGCTGATAAGTGCACCCATCTCAGTAAAACGGTCTGGCACCCCCCGGAGAGGAGCTGGGCGCACTTTGTGTATCTGTGTGGTACATTTGGGGGTAGGAATGCTTTGTGGCGTGTGTGAGACCAAAGCCAGTCGGCAGGCAAGCAAAAACGACTCGGGGTTGGGATCTGCATCGGCATGCTCAAACTCACAGGAAGAAGGGCAGCTGAACATGACGACCAGCTTTGGTTCTGCGACGTGCAGACGCCCAAAGGGAGGAGGCCAGATTGAGTCACGTTCCCGGCAATTCACAGGCGTTCCCATTTATGTTAAAGTTCACAAGCTATTTCCTCTGTCTGTACCACGTTCCGACAAGGAAGTAAGCATAATACATGAGACGGCAGCGTACAATGTTAGCATTATTGCGGAGCTGTACTGTAAACTCCAGGATATTGTAATGCTTATAATGCATCATAGCATGCTTGCTGCTACAAAAGATGAATATACCTTGCATTAACATTTAAGTGGTTTGTGATCAGCACCACACGTCACTAAGGTGTTTTCATTGCGACACATCAAGTATTTTTCAAAATCTGTAGATCTATCAGTCTTAACTCCTCTGTTCAATCCTCTATAGACGAAAGATTATGTCACACGTTAGCGAGGGTAGGTGCATGGTGGCTCAGGGTTAAGTACTATTGTCTTGCACCTCCAGGGTTGGGGGTTTGAATCCCACCTCTGCTCTGTGTGCGTACAGTTTACATGCAGTACTTTCTGTGCTTTGTAGGATTCCTCCTACAGTTCAAAGACATGCAATTTAGGCCAACTGGAGTCTCTAAATTGGCCATAGCGTGCATGAGCCCCACAATGGCTTGGCATTTGTGCCCTTTGCTGCCGGGAATAGGCTACGGGCCCCTAACCTGGATTGGCAGTTAAAATATGGATTAGTTAGGGCTTTATAATATTCTGTAGAATTCTTATGACAAATGCATTTTAACATGAAGCCATGTAAGAAAGTGATACCAGGCAGTCCACTTTACCTCATTATACCACATGTAAGCATGGTCACTGTCACAAGCCTGCAAGAATGAAGAGCAGAGTCTCAATGTTACGGTGAATAGAGGTTCACACACTGAAACGGCACTGAACAATCTTGCTAAGACAGTACTGTGTCTCAGCCTGATGATGGTCATATGCACGTACTGCCTGTTCACTCATCTGCTGCATGCTATCAACACAACTCGATGCATAAAAAAAATCAGACTTCCTAGTCCTGCCAAAAAACTCATAACCTTTTCAGACATCATGCAGAAGAAAATGTCATTTTCCTGTCCAACTAGACCATTTTTTTATTGACTGATTGTAATTCTAGTGCCCCTCCGATGCCCCCCCAATTGCTCCTTCCGACCTGCTCTCCAGTTGCAGAGGCCTTGATCCAAACTCCATCCTTGTACCTGTACAGCAGAGGCGAGCGGAAGTTTGAGATGTACTCCGTTTTCACCTTCCTGTGGGAACACACCAACGACCATGACCCAAGGCTAGCCAGGGCCCCTGTGATCATGATCTTAGAAAGAATGGGCAGAGGGCAGTGACACCAACTCCAACGCACACGCATTCCCTCATTCACATACAAACAGCAATTCAACTGCTGAAGTTCGGCTGATCCTAGGAGGAACATTTCAACACAGGGAGAAGGTGCAATTCTGTACATGCAGGCCCAAAGGCCAAGAAACTATCCATGAGCGATGCACATTAAATGGTACATCGAACAACACAAAGAAGCAATACAAACGGTTTTGGTCAGTGCCATGCATTAACAGACCATGGTGGGCATTGAAAGTCATGAGCAGACCAGAGAGCCAGAGAGGCTGACCAGCAGCATTCCAAGCACAAACACCAGTGTGTGTATAACAGACACACATAACACAAGAATGACATCGTAGGGGATTTTCTTCAGCAGCCACCACACACTTCCCCCGATGCAATTTCTCACCGGCATCCAGAGCATGGGGCAGAGCGCCACGGGTATTTTGTTGACATCATTTCCTGTTGCGTCCTCTCCCCTGCAGGTTCAGGAGAGCCATTCCGTTGACCGGATTTCCTGCCACATTGTCTTGGCTTCTTCATTCTCTTACCCTGCGATGGAGTTGACACTCAGCTTCAGGATGACGCCATTGCACTGGGACTAAAGCCAATGCGGAGTTTACATTTATGTTTGCGTATAAAAAAAACTGGCATGCCGGCCCGGTTAGTCTGGTTTAGGGCACACGTGCTTCTTTGCATTTCTTCGTCTGCCCACATTCCTGCACTAACAGAAAAGAATGATGAAATATCACAATTCTGCCCTGGAGTAATGCCAAGATTCCTGCAGCATGATCGCATCACAGTTTTCAGGTTATCAGAATAACGTAAAATTTGAGTGGAGATTTTCAGCTAGCTAAATATGTATCCTACGAAAGGACATTTCAGAATATTAAACTATAACAACTTTGCATGTATGAAACTAGCATCATAATTTAAAATATTGTGTGAATGGGGCTTTAGGACAAGAGAAAGAGGAATCCTGGAGGTGGATGTAGTATCAGTGTTCCACTCAAAGCATAGCTATGCAGAGGAGGTTCCACTCACCTTAGCTAACCTTAAAGGTGAAACGTTCTCCGGCTGCTGCAGATGGCCCTCTCTTTCTACCAATTCCCTGCGCAGTCGTGGACCTCGAGGAGGCAGAGCTCCCTTGAAGTTCCTCCTGTACTCGCTTTCATAGACCAGGGGGTCGGTCTTAAAAGGTGGGACCACGCTGTTGCTGTAGACCATCTAGTGGGAGGTGATCGGGAGAAATATTTATATGGAAAAAATAAACATGAAATCCTACAGAATGTCTGAGAAACAAAGCGTATTGTCTCGGTACCTATGATAAAATCTCTATTATGTTTAATTGTGATGGCCTGTAGAGAATTGTTATGAAACATTTCTGTAGCTAAATCCTTATGTAACTCATAGGCGCCATCTGCAGGGTCTCAGCTCAGCCAGGCAAATCAGTGAAAGCCCTGTTCTGCCTCTAAGGGATAGCGCAACCGGAGAGCTTCAAACACCACTTGACCGATGGATGGATGGATGGATGGATGGATGGATGGATGGATGGATGGATTGACTAATTGACCACCCAATAGGGATCAGCAGTACCTGTTCTGCAGCCAGCAGTGGGGAGTTGGATGTTGGTGCTTTCCATGTAAACTGCTGCTGATACTCTGAAGGCTGGTACCTGCATCTTCTCTCAGCAGACTTGAGCGCTGCCTTTTGCCTTAATGCATGCTGGACCTGCAACGGCACATGTTATGTTAACAAGCCAGGGCAAAACTGAGTGTGTTTGTGTGTGTGTGTGTGCGTGCATGTGTGTGCAGCAGACTTTACTCAACAAAAAAAGCAGTGTGCATTAAGCCAGCCTAAGGAAGAGGACTAAAGTCCTTTATAAAGCAAATAAGTCCTATTAAAATAATAATAAAAATAAAGCCACAGGAATGGTTGCTGACATAATTTCAAACAAGTTTTCCAACATTGTCTTGTTAGACATTTTGGATTTCCTCAAAATATCATATATTTTTTTTATTTCTTTTGATGCCACAGTAGGTAGCACTGTTGCCTCAGCTCCAGGGTTGAAGGTTCAAATCCCACACCTTAACCTGTGTTGCTGCCCCTGTGTTGTCTGTGTTTACTCCCACAGTTGAAAAACGTGCACTTAAGTAAAATGGTGTCTTTATATTGCCCTAAGTGTGTAATGGTGTGTGCTCTGTGATGAACTAGCATGCCATCCAGCATGTCCCTCTCAGCCCGGTGTTGTATGCTGCCTGGGATAGGCTCCAGGTTGCCCCCTGCTGGTTGCAGTGTGTGTCATTAGATATTACAGATACTGGTAGTGGATGTCATGAGTTGCTAAATTGTCTGTAGTGTGATTGTGTGTGTGAGTCTGTATGTGATGTGCAATGCAATGGCTTGGCACCCTATCAAGGGTGTCCCCCGCCTTGTACTCCAGGCTGTCTGGTATCAGCTGCAGCCCCCCCCCGACCCTGAATAGGATAAAGTTTTTTGAAAATGGATGGATGGATGGATGGATGGATGGATGGACATTGTGAGTTGGTCCCCTGCATGCAAGATCCTGGGGAAAACGATTCCCTGTGGAAGTCTTAAAAGTTTTTATTATGTGTCGATGCCATGACACCCACTCCATTCTGAGCCTGCTTATCCTCTGTGGCTGGCTGTCCGGGTGACTGTTTAGGTCCTTCAGACTTTGGAGAAGAGGACTGGGGTAAAATGTCCAGCTTCACATCTGCACATTGGCCTTCTGGGGGTTTAGGGCTCCTGGGAGCAAGAGGGGTCTCGGGCCCCTGTAGGCTCTCCACAGGTGGGTCTACAAAACTGGGGCTGGACCTGCAGACCTCCCGTTCCTGAGGCTCCCGTCGTGGCTCTGTTGGCCCCTCCCACTGCAGAGACTTGGGTACCTGGGGTCTGTAGAAGGGCACCCTCTTTTTGGAGAGGAACTGGGGCTCCCTGGTGATTCCTGCCAGTATGACAAAGATACCCATCAAACGTGGGCCTTAACTAGTTAAAGCCACTGTACAGCCAAGACAAAACACACCCTATGGACAGGATTTACACTACTCTATTTAATCAAATTCAATTTAATATCTTGTTCGGAAGAACTCTGATTTCAGTCATAAAAATTGGCAGTTTGGGTCATTCAGATACACTCGTGGAATTATGTCCTTTTTTGAGGAGGTTCTCATTAACAAACCAGACCCCAGGAGAAAGGTATTGCAAAGCTAAATATATAACTGACATCAGTTGTAATGTATTAAAACAACATTAAATCCCAACGCACATTACGGGATTTAACACTACGACCCGCTGTGGGACATCTCTGAAGGCGCTTCTAGATGCTTACCAGCCTGGACCGAGCGCAGCCCCGCCTGCTGCATCCCCAGCTGAGGCGAGACGCCTCCCCACCTCACGCGCTGTGTTTTGAACTTGCTCTGGTACTCGCTGAGCCCCTGCACCGATCAAGCAGCAGTCACCGCTACAGTCTAGAACTGTACAAGCACTACTTACTTTCTGTGTTAATAGTTGACCTCTACATGCTGTTTTTGCTAAACGTTTCCCACATGACCTTCTTCATTCAGAGTGACGTTGCCGATAACATGCAAGGACCTCACTAACTTACTACACACCATCAGTTATGGAGTCCCTATCCGTAACCACCGTACTACCGACCGTAAGTATGAAAAATTAAATCAGTTCGAACCAGTTATGAATAATACTTTATACAATTAAACTGACGGTCAAGCACAATGTTAACACACCCGGAAGTCCCGTATTTGAGTGTTTGCGCCATCGTTTCATAGCAGAACTTTAAATTAAATTTAGTGCACAAGGAAGAAATGAGTGAATTTTATGGCAGACGGTGATCACGTTGTAATGGTTTAGCATACACATTTTTTAAAAACTTTCAGCAATACCCACACTTACGTGCACCGTGAATAGCAAGTAAGCCTCTACCACTAATCTGCTTGACAAGTACATTCCTCGGATTACGCTCGGCATTTTCGATTGTATTCCATTTTATGCAGTCGGATTTATGCATGCACTGGTTTTGTTGTACTATTACTACCAGAATATTTTTGTAGTTTTTAGACAACGTCAGATAAAATCAGATACTGCCGATGTGTCCTGAAACGAACTCACTACCTGTTAAGACATTTATCTCGATATTCATGTAGTCGATCTCGTCATGTTTTCTTCAGATTTTACGCACATATAAACAACTGTATCGGAATCGGTTTCTGTTCCAAACCTAGCAGCCGACAAATCGAAACCTTTTCAATACACGGAAAGCAGTGACGTAGAGAGCATGTGCTTGGTCCAAAACACACATTTTCAGTGAAGCGCGTTAATATATTAATGAATGCAAACACAGATGTTTACCTTAAAATGTACTGGCATTTTATTTCAAGGGTAATGCAGAGGTCTGCAGAAGTGATGGTGAAAGACGTTACCCCGGCATTGATATCACCGTTTGCTCTGCACAGGCCACCAGTGCTTCGGTTACAGTAACAGCTCGCGTTGCCATGGCAAAGGTTGTAGCGTCCC
Source organism: Gymnarchus niloticus (assembly GCA_009936485.2). Classification (NCBI taxonomy): domain Eukaryota; kingdom Metazoa; phylum Chordata; class Actinopteri; order Osteoglossiformes; family Gymnarchidae; genus Gymnarchus; species Gymnarchus niloticus. Next base: position 10,606,367 of record JAACJT020000001.1, on the reverse strand, counting down.
TCTCTTTGCGCATGCGCACTGATCATCTACTTATTTAATATATAGAGCATGCGCTCCACCTTCTGGATATACGCTGAACGAGTGATTTGTAATTGGGCGGTGTCAGCAAATGAATTATGAAATGTCTTATGCACCACCCTGTTACCATTTCCAATTAGTTAAAAAATGCTTACTAATCTGCAATAACAGAAATGAGCAGACCTCTTGCGTTTGGCCGCAGCGTTTCGCCCCGCCCTTTACCCCGTACTGGGTAAGCGGGTGGAAGACGTTGTAATGTGTCAATTCAACTCAGTACAGTTCAGTTTTATTTTATAATACATTTAGCAAAGAGCACCATCACAGGAAGCCCAATATTTACACACAATATTGCCTTCTGGATGTTCAAATGAATGACTACATAATTTCCATGTCTATATACATACAGGTGCATTCAAATCAATGTACACTGCTAAAATGTACTTGAGGGGCACTCTAAAATTTCTATCCCAGTTATACGGCAAAAATTTAGATGGTAGGGCTATTAAGCTGAAAGAAAGTATGTGCTCCTGTAAAAGGGTCAGCAGCAGAAATAAATGTGTCTGTTCAAACTTTTTGAAAATGATAATGTATATCTACCATATATAGAAACATTCCCATCTATGGCAGCTTTATGGTCCTTAGAACTGATGCTCATTAGTTCCATATATGGGCAAGTGTGCAGGTTCTCACTGTCAGCCACCAGAGGTCAACACAGGAGATTTGCAGCAACATTATGCTTGAGCAAGGCTTTACAAATGTTTTTACATTTGAATTTACAAATGGTTTTCCTGTGTTCGGACTCCCTGCACTGTCATCATAGTGAGGTTAATCTCTGGTGACATTTTGGAATAGATGCCATAAGATGAGGATCAGTGACAGGTGGTTTTTAATCACTTGAATGTTGAACTGATTCAGCTGGATTCCAACCTGAACAGCACTGTTGAATTACATGTATGATTAATAGTGCTTCATAAAAACTGTGTATGTGTGTGTGTTGGGCAGTTATAATCAGTACCGATTACATATTACATGATTAAAAGCATAATCTGGTAGTTTTTTTTTTCAAAAATATAACATAATGTGATCACTTTTGGACTGCTCCTAGTCTAATTCTGGTTGATTTGGTTTATAATGTCAGTATCACAATGGCTTTGAAACATTTTTGGTCCCCCTGCAAAAGGTCAAGTACAGAAACCATCAGTCTTAAAACACCTGTAAATCCTTTGGGATCTCGTGGGAAGTGAATTGCGGGACATTTTGCAATCCTGCCAATTCTGTGAGCAGTGAATGATATTATCTTTTGAACAGCATAATATCCATCGTTCCACAGAGTCACACACAGCGTAACAAGCTTTGTCTTTGCTGTGGATTCCAATGAAGCACAATTGGAGTGAGGGGCCTTGTTCGGTACTGCTGCATATCTTGCGGTTGAGCTATTACGCACTCTCTGTGTTATTCCCTTTAAGACGACATCCATTGGATCCTCCAAGACAACCAAGTTTAACATGTGAGCAGCATGTCATTGGCAGGGAGCTAACAAATAAGTGAAGTCCCCTCCTCTTCCTCCCTCTCTAAGTCTTGCCTAAATCTACGAACCGATTCTTCTCCATTATCATTGTCATCGTCGCCATTTCTAGACACAAATCTTTAAAAGGCGTACCAAATTGCTTCCATTACCAGTGACTGTAGCTTGGACTTTGCTCTCAATAGTATAGGAACCATGAACTTCTTGAATTTTAGCTGGAACTGTTTAGGATTCTTGTACAGACAAAAGCAGCAGACATCTCTCTAGGTTGTCTTCCATCCAGCGGCATCTCATTCCAAAATAACTCCCATTGTGTGCTGACCATACATTGGCACCATTTGTACAAGCAGACCGCACTGTGCCTAGTTTTGCTCCATTGTATGCTGTATCAGGTGTGGAATCAAAAGCCTTTCAACACATGCCCTTCTGCGCTCCGCTTAGTTCGTCAATCAATTTCCCGAACACCGGCTGTTCTAAAACTGAAATAGACTGTACATCCTCCAAAATGAAATTAAACAGTAGGGCATTCAGTGTCGACCGTTGTGTGTGATGAATGGCTTTATTCAGCTTAGCCTGCTTGATGTTCGATCCTCCTTCAAGCTCATATCTCCTGAAGTGCTTTTTCCATCTATCACACCCTTTTTTGCACTCTTCCTGTCCTGTGAAACATCCCTTCTCTGGACGACAAAGGGAATTAAAAAAAAAAAAAAAAACTCAAAAATGTCACAGCTCCCTCCTCCTCCTCCCTCCAGGAGGAGCCTCCTCTTGCCCACGCTCTCCCCTATATATACCCCTGACCAAGCTACCTACCCCTGTTCCTTCATTGTTCTACTCTCCCCTCATCTAGGTCCAGTCTCCTGACTCTCTGCCCTGTGGATGCCCCTGTGTTCCTCCCCACTCCTGCCATCACATCGTCTCCCTCTTCTTGCCTCTGCTGTATGTGCAGCTAACTCAGTAAAGCCCTCTGTGATTGCTCCACAAGTCATGTCCAGTGTGTGCTGCTCCTCACTCGGGCCCAGCCCCTGACCCCGCCGTGACAGATATGAAACAGGAAACGAAAATGAGAAACATGGTTCTAAAAGAGAAAATACTGATAAACAAAAGACTCATTTCCCCATATTTGCGACTGAAAAGTGCTGTTGCTGCCAAACGAAAGCAGAAGTGGCGGAGAAACACAGTGGGATTTCCTCCATTTCTCTATTTGTATTATTTTATCTATCCGCATAGGAATATATTAATTAAAAATGGACTACTAGGCTTGCTGAGTTTTGAGTGGATAATCTTATTTGCCTCTTTAATCTAATATGCATTTAATCAAGAGAATATAGGGCTACTTGGTATTAAAATGCAATGAAATGCTACTCATGAAAATAATACAAGAAATAACGAGGTGAAGAAGAAACTACCCGTGATCTTTAAGCTATTGTCGTACGATCTCAATTACCATTATTGTTAACTAGATTAAATGGAAAAAAATTGCTAGATACATTTGAAGCCAGAGGTTTTCACAGGCTATTGTCTGAATCCTACATGACAAACGTTGGCAAAAGGCCATAGCATCTACCAGTTGACTCGGATTACTGAGTTTAATCAGCTAGCTAACATTACTATTAACGTTACAAGAAAATACAATTAAGTATAATAATAAAGGCAGAATTATGGTAATCCGGAAAAGAACAAATTTAGACACTAGACTACTAAATGGCTGTAACTAAAATAGGACAAAAACCAATCAATGTCTCCGCGAACTGGCAAGGTGTGATAAGTAGAAAAGATACATCTAGCTAACTGTAGGCTAATAAAACAAGCAGCAGCTTGCTAAACTCAATAAGATAACGTTATATGGCTAGCTATAGTAAATCAACCATGCAAAACTTGCCTCCAAATGGTTCTTAAAATGGGAAGTGGAAGTGTCCTTGAAGATTGACAAGGTGTTAACTTTGGAAAGGCACAGTTTACATCTACTTTAATGTTGCATTCCTGTGCATCCTCAAATGACCTTGTCAATCCAGTGACCTAATCCATACATCTAGCTTGTACCCCTAATGCTCGGTCACCCATTAATTTCCATTGCATGGGATGTTTCTAGATAGTCTCCTTGCTTTGCCCTGTATTTTTTCCTGTACCTTTTCTCCATGTTGTATTGACCCCGTCTTTACCCCGTCCTTGATAGCCCTCCTTTTCTGCGTACATGTGCCCTATTGCATGGTTTTGATCGCCGACCGAAGCCATTATCACTGTTCCATCTAGTATTGGAACCTTGAGCCGTGTCACATTTCAGCGCGTGCCAAGCAGATGTTTCATATACAGCAATCTATATTAAAGGCGGAGAAAGTTAAATTGCTGCTGAAACGTTCCCTTTTAATACACTGGATTGCGAAAACGTTTATAGTGTTTACTGGTACGGATGGCAAAATGACTGGGGACAGTACCGTGTTCCCCACGGGTTCTATTTCAGAGGTGGTCCAATAGGGGGCGACAAACTCGCGAATGATACCGCTACTGACTCACCAGAAAGGCCCATTAATAAAAAAAAAAAAAAAAAAAGTAAATTAATCTTTGTTTGTAATGTCAAAGTAACTGCCGCTTCTTTTTGTGAACTATTTAGACATATAGATATATTGTAAAACGTGTGTTTTTATTAGTTCAGTGCATCGAAAACATCAGCGATTTGAGTCTTTCCTACCATCACAGAGAAACAGGAGGGTTTCAGTTTGAGAAGATACTGTATTCTCTTATTTGCTTAGAGATCACACACTGATTTACTGTCTCACTCAGTATTTGTTCATGGGAAACGTCGCAAATGGCATGGTGGCTGGGATGATCTTGTGCTGTCAATCAGTTGTATTACTGGCTCCCATTGGTTGAAACTAGGCATTAGGTGTTGTGTTTGTCAATTTTACAGCCTCCCTTTTCCCCTCACATCTCCTGTAAGTGCTGTCTGTCTACAGAAGTTTTTTTAAATCAATGCACATCTTGTTATTTTCACTGACTTCACTTTAAACAAGATACAAGCTTCTGGGTCTTTTTGCATATGGTTTTCATGTCAGGATCTAAAAACAACAGTGGATACTTATTGGGGATTATTTTTGAAAACTATAGATGGATTATTTTCAAAAATCAGGTTTATCTGCTAATTAAAATAGAAACCTTTGGGCGTGGTTTTTTACTTTTTTATGCTCCATTGGCCAGTAGGTAACAATATTGTCTCACACCTCCAGCGTTATGGATTCAAATCTGAATTGTGCTCTCTGTCTGTGGAATTTACTGTACATGTTCTCCCCCTGTCATCTGGGTTATCTTTAACTCTATGATTTCTTCCTGCACTCAAAGACATGCAATTAGGCTGATTTGGTTAAATAAATTCACTGTAGTGTGTGTGTGTGTGTGTGTGTGTGTGTGTGTGTGTGTGTGTGTGTGTGTGTGTGTGTGTGTGTGTGTCCTTGTACACATACCCCCTCTCGGGTATACCCTCCCATTCTCCCCCCTGCTGCCTGGGATATGCTCCCACCCCACCCCCCAACTCTGTCATGGTTAAGCAGTTAGAAGATGGATGGATGAATTCATTAAGTTTTAGAGATATTGGAAATGACATTCTCATGAATACCGGCTCTGTCTTGTAATACTATCCTTATGAGAGTATTACATCTTTGCAGCATTCTCATAATAATAACATCAGTCCCGCCACAGAGTGGGTGTTTTTACATGCTCAGATGAGACTGAACTAGTAAATTTAAACTCAACAAACAGAGTAGATGAGGAAGCACATTATAAACTTGTGACATATGAATGGCAATGATTTAATTTCCTGGGGCTGACAGAGTGAAGTTAGAAATCTTTATCACATTGTATTAAAGAGAGATCCTATGATTATATAATGTAGGTTTTTCATAAGAAAGAACTGTAATAATGTTTCATTCACCAATACACCAAAATATTAGTTCAAATGATCTCAATAAATTATATAGATGAAATAGTGCTATTTATTTGCTATCAATCACCTTCCAACTGCTTATCCAGTACTGGGTCGTGAGGCTCAATCATTATTTGAATTAAAGAATAGCAAAAAACAAATAAGGTTTATTGTTAGCAGCATTCAAAATGAAAGATTTTCATTCTCTGAATGAGCACAGCATACAGTCAGGTGATAATTAGCAGGGGTGTATTGCCACACACACAGTGAAGCGAATATTATTTTTCTGCTGTCATGGCATAAGCGCCTCGGGTCCATTTCGTGATTTATGTCCTACACTTTGCCCAGCTGCTCCAACCACAGTGGCCTCATCCATCTCTTACCATAAAAAATGAAAACAGAGTCACTTCTGTCTCAGGTTGCTTGGGGAATTTAATGGAGTTCGGGTTTATTTTCCGGGCTGTCAGCTCATTTAGCTCATGTGTAAGATTGCGGTCTGGCTTTGCTCGCACATCATACAGGTGGTATCCTTTCCTCGGGCACGCTGCCAACCATAAGGGGTCAGTGGGACTAGACACACGGCCTGACTCGGGGGAGGGGGAGGGTGATGCTTGCTGGTGACAAAGGAGATGAATGTACGCGTGGCGAGGGTCCGTGCCAGGCGTGTGCACACTGAGCAGCTGGTCGCGGTGGACGGAGCAGCCCGGGGCACAGCGTTCTAGGGGGGTGACCTCAGAGTCACGCAGATCCCACCTGTAAGAAAGTACATTTTTACAGCTTGGACTGAAAAAGGCATAACACAAAATTTTTAATACAGACTCATATCATTTTATTAAACTATTCAAGCATGATTCCAATTGAGCAGTTTACCTGATTCAAATCTGTTTTTAGAATGGAATAAAATCATTACAAAATCAAATTTCAAGGCATTGGAGAAACTATAATGACCCATTCAAACGTCTTCAAAATGATCTCTCCATAAAAAGCACAAATTATAGGAGTATCAGAAATACTGCGATACATAATTTGTTTAAAAAATAAATAAATGGAGATTACAATTACTTGAGCATTCACCCCAGGCTGTCAAAAAATATGCAGATATATACATGCAAAAGGAGGCCAATCAAGGATAAGTGCTGCATCATTCTTTGTGACGCCGCGGTTTTGATCTGCACATTTGCTCCGAGGGAAAGCGACGCGCCGTGGAGAGCACGCCAAGCTGACCTTTTGCAGCAGGCAGAGGGAAAACAGGGGTGGTCCTGCGCCCCATGCTCATGCTCCTTTATGATCTCTATGCATCTGCCCCGCATTGGCGGAAACTGCTTTTAAGTCAGCCCCGCCCATTTCTGTTTAGTCCAAGCGTTATGTTTTATTCATCCTTCGGTGTGTCTCGGCCCATTCAGCTGCGACTGATTACCATCCCAATTAACGGTGTGTAATTATACCAAGAGCTTTACATTGATGCCGCACCGCCACACTGGCTTCTCATATCCATGTGACGGGGGTCTTTGATAGGTTGAGGAACTCTCCAGAACAGACTGCTGCAAGTGCAGGATGACCTCAGATCCACAACTGGAAGACAGCCAGTTGAACAGAACCAGGGCTCTGAGCTGTCGGACACATACAAGAGCTGCAACACTAGCAGGAACACTATTTATTTATTATTTAGGTGGCTAGAGAGATTGTTCCAGTTACAGAAAATCTTCAGATGAAGAAAGGTTGTCCCTCAAAGATGGATCTAAGCTGTCTTTTCAGTGAAAAGCAAGTATACAGATAATTTATAACCAGCAATCCCACAAAGCTGCAGCCGCCCTAGTGATGGACCACAGGGACCAAGGCATAAGGCATGTCAATAAACAGGACTACCAGGCTTTTTCAAATTTAGTTGAATGTCTGTTTTCTGGTCGTGGGAGGACCAGGCCATATCAAAACCATCTCTGTTATTTATTCTAAAGGTTATTTGCCTTGCAAACACCCTTATCCCGGCTGAGTTGCCCAATTTATGTTGGATCCCTTTGTTTCCTTCACAGTTTTTCTGAATTGCTAAAATGCATTTCATAAAATCGCTTCTCCTTTTCTCAAAACACTGAGCACAAACCCTAAAACTCAAGCTACACTCACAAAACCTTTGGATCAACTTTGATTTTGCAAGACAAGTCAAATCTATTTTAGCTTTACTCAAAATCAAGCACTACTGTCAGAAAACACACAAAACCAGCCAATGTATCAACACTACTCAGCAGTCGTTACACACTACATAAATAAATGCAAAACACTCTGGGATAACAGGAAAATAATCTTTATTTAGGATATTTGAACATTCCTGTACTTATGAAAGCTTATTTACATTTAAATATAAAAAAAACCTGCAGCAAAAACAAAATGACACAATATGATTTTACATATTTTTACAGCAAAATCAATCATTCATGCTGCCTCATCATCATGCCTCTGCGCCGGGTCAGGCCACAGGACTTCTTCTACATCACATGCAATGTTCTCCCTTGCAAGGCACCACCACCATGCTGAGAAAAATTCCTCAATAGGGTTTAAAAAGGGAGAATATAGTGGAAGACAAACATTCATAAAATGCTGGTTATTGTTCAACCAATCACGTATTCTTGGACCACGGTGAAAGTTCACATTGTCCCAAATGATAACATAAGAGGGATGCTCTGCCTGCTCATGACCTCTCTGCTCATGTCTGAGCAAAGCATCCCGTAGACCATCCAGGAATGTTATTAGAAGTTCAGTGTTGTATGGCCCAACAGTAACATGGTGGTGGACAACCCCATAGCTGCTGATAGCAGCACATGTGGTGACATTTCCACCACGCTGGCCAGGCACTTCTATAATGGCACGTTGACCAATTATGTTGCAACCTCTCCTTCTCCTTTTTGCCAGATTGAATCCAGCTTCATCCATGAAGATGTATCCATGAGGCCTCTCCATTGAGTCAAGCTCAAAAATTGTCTATAAACATGAAAATAGACTATACACTCAGTTCTGTAAATGACACAGTATGATGTACTTGGTCTCTCTGTATACATGTGCTGCTTCACATACAGGTCAGTACACATGCATGCTAGTGTTGAGTTTACTGTAAAAGTTTACTTACTTGCACATATTGATATCGCTGCTCTTTCACTCTTTCAGAGTTTCGCTCAAATGGTACCCTTTAGGCTTGTTTCATCCTTATCTGGTTGCGTTGCAGGACACGGTCAATTGTTGACAGACTCACACTGTTTATTCCTTCATAATGCACATTGTCTTCAATAATCCACTGATGTATTTCACGCAATTGAATTGCAATATTTTGACGGACCATCTCAACAATAAGTGGCTCCTGTTGTTGTGAGAACACGCGTGTTCTTCCACACTCATGTGGCCGTCTTTCAATTCTAGAAAAGGTTAATTCTGTTAGAAGTATACATGTTGTATTGTAAATATTCTCTATTGTACAAAACAGATATAGTACCATAAGAAAATTATTTTTCCCTGTCCCCTTTCTAGAGTTTGGTTGAGTGATTTCTTCTTTACCCCCTATAGGTGGTGACGGGACAGGGTTTTTTCCATAGACTATACACTACTCTGGGTGCCACAGGGGTTTGAACTTCACTAATGACGTTTCTTCCTGCTGGGCGGTCCAAGGTGATGGCTTTGGTGACCTGGAGGCTATGTCAACGTTTCTTCAAGCCCTCATTGATTTGTTTAGTCCAAGTCCTTTTTGGTGCCGCTCTTTGCAATTTCAATCCTGTGGTCATTTTCACCTTAATAGTTTGTTCGCTGCATGACCGGACGAACGTCCCATCCACTTTCCCAATGTTGTCATTGATCGTCTTGATTTGGCCACTCAGCCGTCTGATGGTTTGATGGTCGGTATCGCTCGAAATTGGTGTGCTTGGCTCTCTTCCATTCTAGCACCAGGTCGAGACACTTGTCTGAAATCCATGGCTGCGTACGGTGGCGGATCGGCGGGCACAAGGGGGTGGCGCATTCCAGGATCGACGTTGATAGCTGCTGTTCTTCTAAGTTGACATTGTCAGATGGATCAAATGCTGCAAACTTGCTCGAAAGGGCGATCTGGAATGTCTGGCTGGTGGCTGGGTCTCTCAGTCACGTCCAGTCCTGTTTGACTAAGGGTCATATTTTTCCCCTTGCGCGTTATAGCCGCAGTTGGAGTTTTGCACGGACTAGGCAGTGGTCAGAGCCACAGTCTAGTCCTTTCAATGCACGTACGTCTTTGAACGGTGATCAAAAACGGTATTTGATCAAGATATAATCCAGGACAGCTGAGTCTTTGCCAGTTGGATGTCTCCACGTAAGTTGATGTTTCAAGGGATGTCGGAAGAAGCTGTTTCCAACGATCGGTTGTTGGATGCAGTGAAGGACAGAAGGCGCAGTCTGTTATCATTAACTTCTCCATGACTGAAGTTTCCCATCGTTTCTTCCCAATCCTGTTCTGTCCACACCAATGTGGGTGTTGAGGTCACCTGCTAGGATGACAATCTCGGTCTGGGGGATCAAATCCAATGTGTGTTGAAATTGATCGTAGAAATCATCTTTGTTCTCATCTGTGTACATTTCAGTTGTTGTGTGGACAGACAGAATATGGTTTCTGAGAGTTCTACTGATGGTAATCACTGCCAGATGGCTAGAAATAGAGTGGAAGGCAATCACACTTCTGGCTGCCCGATTGTCTACCATACAACCAACACCCACTTCTTGTTTTTCGCCACCGGAATAGAAAAGTGTCATTGACTTATCAAACATTGGTGGCTGCATGGTGAGCAATCCAGATCCAGTGAGGCATAGTTCGGATAGAGCTGCAATCATAATTTTGCAAGCCAATGGTTCCTGAGCGGTCATTTCTTTTTGACCAACATGGTGCCCAGTTCTTTCATTCCATACTGCAATGCGAATTTCCAAATTCGGTTGAATGAGTTTCTTTTCTCAGCTGGTAGTCCACTTCTTGCCAGTACCCTAGGTCCCCGATACTGACAAATCACAATGTAATTTTCAGAGACAAAAACTTACATTTTACCTGTTTCCTTCTCTGAAGGTCCTGACTATGGAGGCCACTGAGAACCTGCTTAAATTTGGTTGCACACATTGCCCTCCTTCCCTCATAGTCATACCATGAACCAGAACATAATATATGACTGTTGCTCTAATTTTATTTGTAATTTTGCCTCTTCTTCTTAGTCTTCCTCCTCATCCACCCCCTCTGACAAGCACTCCTCTCCCTCTCCCTTTTCCTCTTCTGTTGTAGTGCTCCATTGTTGAATTCACAATCTAACTCACTCATGCCACTTGCATTTGACCTGCCTTATATCCTGTTTATTGATTGGGTTCCACACATCCCAGATTGGACACGTGTGCTCAATTTTAAGTGGTAATCTGTTAATGATGAAAACAGGTTGCTAGTTGTGTGTAACTTTTGGAGTCTGTGTGTGCCATTCTGGCTTTAAGTGCACCACACTGCTAAATGTGCTTTGCTATGAGAATGTGTTTAGAGTTTTGCAAAATGGGAGATTTAGATTTGCAAATTGTGTCTAACCAGATGAACAGTGTTTAAGGTTTTGCCAACTGTGAGATTGATTTGATGGAGTTTTGATAGGTGATAGTTTAGGTTTTAAATTGGGGTTTAGTGTTTTAGCAATTCAGAAAAACTGTAATACGTTCCAGGTTTTATGAAGATGATCAGCGGGAGGCCAGCACCCCCTCGACGCTAGCTTTGCGTTAGCCGTGACCCCGATGCTCAAATTAGAGCAACCTGTTTTTCAGTTTGCAGTCTGTCCTGTGCAGATGCAGGAAAACCGGTTTACCTGTCAGATTACAGAAAAACTGTAAAGGGCTGTTTGCAGACCATGTGAGCTGACCCTCCTGATGGGCTCCATTTGTATTGTAATGCGGATGGACGTGAAGTGGTCGTCGAGGTAAATGATAATGTGAGGGAAATAATGGCATGGATTTGTATTCATACCCTTAGCAAGGTAAGCAGAGGAGGTGGGGGCACGGCGAAGCACTGGGATTACAATTTGAATGGAGCCGGAGGATGGTGTGTCTGACAACGAGCGGTCCTTGTCAAAGCACAAGGTTTGTGGCTTGGTGCACAGGCCGCGGACTGGACTGCCCATTGGATGATGGGTTTTCGATCTTCCTCGGCTATCTTCATCCAGTGAGGGAACAGGCATGTGACTGAACTTCTTGGCGTGTTTGAATAGATGGCAGGTAATGGAATACTTTCTGCTCGTTCTGTTAATTGGATGCCGGGGGACAGCATGCTTTTTATTTGTCCCTCTCTTTTTAAAGACAGATGCAAGATATGACAGTCATAGACAGAACATAGTATATTTCCATAGAAAGCCTCAAAATTATCATAAATGTCAGTCTTTAAGTATTAAGTTGTTATCCATCCAACTTTCATCTCACATCCACATGCTATGGGCCATTTAGGGATGCCTATTAGCCCCATATTGCATATCTTTGGACTGCAAAATTAAACTAACTAAGTAACACGGAGAGAGCATGCAATGGGGAGGGGCTTAAACAACTCGGGTGGTGTGTGGAAAACTGCGTGGTCCACCAAACTGCCATATTAGTGGTGATGTAGCTCTGTGGGTTAGGTGTCTGTGCCTGTGACTGTAAAGGTGGTCGGTTCAAGTCCTGTAGTCAGTAAGTGTTCATATCACCACTGGTTCTTGAGCAAGGCCCTTAAATGCTCCAGGGGTACCAGACACTGGCTGCCTGTGCACTGACCCTTGGCTCTAAACTTGGAGGGCAAGATGGGAAAGCATAAAACCTATGAATTTCCCTATGGGGATTAATAAAGTACTGATTATTATTATTCCTAACATTGTTGTTTTGAAATGAAGTGGCAAAGCCCTTTATTCAATATAACCTAGAAAAGTCATGGTCCTGTTGTTAGTGTCAGCCTCACCCCCCCCC
>JAACJT020000001.1:10576310-10593860 GCA_009936485.2 Gymnarchus niloticus | reverse complement strand
GTTTCTCTTGACTACTCCGCCTATCACCTCCGACTTGAACCCCGTGATCTCTACCGAACAACCAGCCTTTTATTTCCTTGCTCTCTCCCACCCCACATCACAACACCATGCACAGCACTCTCCCATCCACCCCCCACATACACACATGCATGGTGCTAAATGCATTAGGTGTCACGGGCAGCACTCTGTGGAATTTCACAGGGACAGTGTTTTGGGGGCCGCAGACATGGACTATACAGACTGACCTTTTCTGGATTTTTTTTTTACCTATGGTTCCCTGTAGCTGCTCAAGGCAGGGAAACCCAAGCTGGTTCCCGTTGCTAGGCATGGTCCACTGCAGTTCACGCACAGCTAGACTTATCTTAGCACCACAAGCCTGCCAATACTTGTCTTCCAGGCCCCGTTTGCTTCCCCTCTCTGTTGTGGCAGGAAGTGATCTGCTCCGGCGTGCACTACACATCTCTGTTCGTGGTGTGCTGAACTTTCAGCAAACCTGGGCACTGGTGCAACTGTAAGGGCTAATGGCTAAACAAGGGACAGGACAGCAATGGGCATCCCAACTTCTTTATTTCATGACTGACATGTTATTTACTTAGTGTTTGATCATTTATAATGTATACATATTATCAGGTACTCCTCAAATTCCAGTAATACTTTATCAGAGTAAATTTTGCTGAAGTGTTCAATGCGCTGACCCAAAAGCCACCATAAATCTGTTGTTGCCTTTTTGGTTTTGGTTCATGTTTATTTTTAAGAGGAAGTGCAAAATTATGTTTGCCTTGGGTGATTGGCATAGAAGTAACCGGTAGAAATAGGGCATGAATGATTTTCAAAATTGATCGATTTGGAAAATTTGAAAACCCTCAAGTGGAGTTAAAGATGAGATGTAATTAAATGTTTTTTTCCACAGATGTTACTAGTTCTATACTGTTAACTTTGCATACATAACTGTAACTGATTCAGCATTGGTCTTGTGTTAGGATAACCAATTCACCTCTTCCTGAACTCAGCCAAAGCTGATGCTGCATTCCTGTTTTACTTCATTGTTTCAGATCAAACAGCATCCATACAAGTTACTAAAGTCATTGGACTCTATTCATTGATGAGATCATTTAAATTGGTTTTCTGTGGTGCTTTAGGCAAAATATGCAGAAAAGCCACACAGCAACCTAGGCCCTGGAATACCAGCCAAACCTCCTTGCATTCTTCCATCCAGTCTCATAATTAAACAAATGAGTGAATTAAGGCTGATTAGGCCAAGTGGCCTTTCTGAATTATCTGAGTAACTGATGATTCGGGGACTGGCAAAACTGTTGCTGTTTAGGAATACATTAATCATCCTTTGGCATTAAGTTCCCTGAAGTTTGAAATTCCTCTGCAATCTTGCACAGTCACCCACCATGTCTGGCTGATGTATGCAAATTCAGTGTTAGGAAAACTGTCAGACAGACAGATCGTGACTGTGCTTTTCCTCCTCTTTGTGTCGTAATGCTCTGCCCTTAACACCCACCGTTAATCCCCCCTTATACTGAGTCCTGAAATCCACTAATCAAAGTTCTCCTGTTTCACATCACTGATTAGTCATCTGAAATTTGAGCATAAACTCACAGCTGGGAGGCTCATTTTCAGAGGTCGATATTTTGAAAAGTCCTTTTGATCCTTGATGATGAAAGATGACATTCAACGCTGAATTGCTGAGTCTGGACCCAATGACTTTGTATGGACTTGACACGCGATTTCTGACATTTGAATCTTCATTCTTCAGCCATTATTTCTCAGGAGTTCCAGTCTAGAAGACAGTTGTCTATTTTCTCTTTCCTCTTTTTTTTCCCCTGTTTGACTGTACATTTCCTCTAAAACAAATCTTCCACTAAGACATTTGTTTCAAAAGAGGTGGAAAATGACACTGGCACTGTTAATGTTCAAAACAAAATTCATGCATCTGAAAGCCGCTACACTGATGTTGGTTCGAATGCCAGAAGTGCAATAATGTTATATGCGTGATCAGCCAGCTAACTTGAACTTTTTCAGTAACTATGCTGTATTTTTACATCTTTGGACAGTCAATGAAGCATTGCAACTGGGTTGCGAGGGTGAGGTCTCTGTGTGTACACATAGGCCTTCGTCTATTAAGCTATGCCAGTGAGGAAACAAGCTACTCTTACACAAGAGAAACGTTTTTAATGGTGGGTACACCCACTGTCATCTTCTTTCAAACTGCTCATCTCTTTTCTGTCCTTTTATGGGCATATTAGCATACAGCTCTTCTCTGTTGAGATGATGAAAGGTATGGAGCCCTTTTGGAACTGGATGGCAGCTCTGCCACTAGACCAGAGGTTGGTGGTGCAACATGCCCCACCCCCTCTACCCTGTGTAGGCTGAGGTCAGAACTATGATGTCAGCAGATCAGGACATAGGAGGTTGAGAGTGGGAGCCACACAGGGAGAAATTGTTTATGATAGGAGATCCTGTGTGGTTGGTTACAGACGAGGAGCTATTGAACAAGAACCAGTGTTGTTTTCTCTTCTTAAAACTCACCAACAAGAGCTGTTCAGTCAAAACTGATCCATATGTATGTCCTGTATATGTTAAAATGTATTTGCATTCCCTTGGGATACTAAAGAAGTATTTCCCAGCTAAACGCTGAAAGCTTATCAGATATCACAAGACCAGACAAACATAGATGTAATAGGGTATTATGAAGCTAGATTGTTCTGGGATGATTACTAGTTAATAATTAATTTATAACTAAGGGCAATACAGTAGCTTAATGGATAGCAATGTTGCTATGTTCATCCTGGGTTGAGGGTTTAATCTGCAATTTTGCTCTATATGTGACACTCACCTGTTCTCTATTGATACATGGGATTCCTTCTGCAGGAGAAAACATAATTAGGTGAACTTTCATCTCTAAATTCCCCATATCGCATGACTTTTGATGGATTTGCATCCCATCTACGTGGTTTGCTATTCCTGTGTTACTTTGGATAGGCTCCAGGCTCTCTGTGACCCTGTATTGGATAAGTGGTTTTAAGATGGATGGATAATTTAGTTGTAGTGAATTATATATCTTTCCCAATCTGTTCCCAATCAATGAATAACATTTTTGTTTTTACATTAACTAACATGTGCCCTATGCTACGTGGGCTCCAGGCCCCCCACAACACTATATTAGATAAGCACTCTGACAGATGGATTGACATTAACTAAAGAAAGCTGTTATCTCATAAAATTCTCCAGTCCAGTACATACATGCACCACAAAATACTGTAGACAATATATTGTGGGCAACAGGTAGTCTATTTGTCAATGACCTGGACTAAGCTGAAGATCCATAAGTGCTAATCTAGAAGTTCAGATCAAATATTCATCTGTATAAAGGGATATGACTGCAGAATGAAGATGTAAACATGTCTTTGGAGGTGTTCTTGTGTTGCATTGGCCTTCATTCCGTCGACTATGAGCCTCAATGTGATGTTCTTAACATACCCAGTGGCACTAATGTAAGTCACATGGTCACACGTAACTACATGGGCAGAAGGGTGAACCCAAACTACTTTGAGTAAGCCCCCAAAGCTCACTGACCTTCTATGATGAAAACGTTGGCAGATACAGAAAGGTAAATGAATCTATAAATTCATCAGGATCGTGCAGAGTCAAGGAGGTTTTGGATATAAGAATGGGATACAAGTATATCACAAGACACTTGTGAGAAGCCATTTTGCATCAAATAAGATCCACCATCTAACTTACATGATCTGTGGGGAGGAACAGCGCTGAAACTGGATGTTAACCTGCAACCTCAGTGTTGTGCTGGGTACCGTAAGAACACTACCCAACATGTCACCTACCAGCAAGTCTCTTGTGCTTTTTATTTTGAAACCAAGCAGTGATCCAGTCTAGTTGATGTTTTAGAGAGCATTGCTAATATCACTATTACAAGGTTAAACAAATCAAGCATTAATTTTATGCATTATATTTAAACCAGATCCCACAAATATATTCAGAGTTCAAAGAATAAAAGTTTAAATTTCAAATAATAACTTGGAAATGTGGGGGCATGCCTCTGCTCTGTGTGCATGGAGATTGCATGTTCTCCCATGCTTTGTGGGTTTCCCCTGGGCACTCCGATTTCCTCTCACAGTCCAAAGGCATGCAGTGTAGGCTAACTGGTGTGTCTAAATTGCCCCTAGTGTATGAGTGCATGTGTGACTGTGCCCTGTGACGGGTTGGCACCCGTCTTGTGCCCCAAATTGCTTGGGATAGTCTCCCTGCATAAGATAAGTGGTTTGGAAGATGAATGGATGGAACTTGGAATCATATAAGATCTTAATGCTTTATCATTGCATAGAATATTGTAGGATTGTGTCTATCAGAAATCAGAGAATTATGTTTTTCATAGCGTGCTGTGTTAAGCACGGTGTGACCCAGTCTTGAGATGGTCTTACTAGTTCTCTTACACCAAAGTAATATTAAAATATCAGGAGTGACATCTTCAAAAAAAAATAAGTGATATTGGTTAGATGAATTTATGCACTATCCATCTATGTTCCAAACTCCAATCCAGTAGAGGGTTGTGGATAGGGAGCTGGACCTGAAGCCTATCCCATTCAGCACTAGGTAGGGGAATGTCCTGGAGAGGCTGCCAGTCTATTGCAGGGCACACACATCACGGGCAAATTAGAAATATCATTTCAATAACTGCATGTCTCTGGACTGGGGTAGGAAACTCATGTTTCCAGATGAAACATTCAATTTCCACTCTCAGACTAGGTGCGGTGGGGGGGGAGTTGACGGTGCAAGGCATTAAACTACCATGCCATCTTATTTATAAATTAAAAAAATAAAAAACTGAATATATGAATGAATAAATGTCAATCTTAACAAAATGGAATTTCAAGTCAGAACCATTTTTAATAAAACAAAAAAATACAATTTGCAAGATCTGCTACCTTTAGCCATTTGTTTAGATTTGGAATCTGTCTTTACACGCTGAAATAGCGATTAGCAAAAAAAAAATCCAGATTGGGCCTATAGTGTTTGTAGGAATAAACTAGTTTCCACGCGTGTGGGCACAAAATTTATATACATTGCATGTCTGATGTGTTGTTACAACTTGCCGAAGACAACACCAACATTGCGTCTCTTTCAGACAAAGTGCGCCCGAGCCCAGCTGACAGCTCGCCGTTTTTTTCTCCGTTCCTCGTCCAATTGCAGGCCGAGAGGCTGAGAAGGCAATCCGTGATTGGCGGACGAAAGAGAGGCCGCTACGTCACGCAAAAACTCAAAACCTCACCCAAAGAGGCGAGGGCGAGCCGGTGGGGACGGGGGTGCATACGGATTGGAGCGACGGATAGAAAGGGACGACTGTGAGTAATTTCTCTGTTTAAGATAATGAGATCCTTAGTCGCGGTAGGTTTTTGTGGCGGTCCGTACGGGAAGGGGCTAGTTTATAGAGCGTCGTGGCTTTTACTCGGCTGGCCGGCCTCGCGCGACGGCCGCAGGACCTCACGTATGACAGCGTCAGGGCTGAGCGCGAGGGGACCGGCTTACAGCGCGTGATGAGGCACAGGAAGAGCGGCTCGGGTGTCGAGAATATGGCGGAGTAGGTGAGTGTGAGAAACGGGCGAACTCTCACGGCGGCATCGTCAGGAGAGGCGCTTCGGGAGTCGCTTCCGTGTGCGGCGCGAAACTTCCAGGCGGTGGGGAGCTTTAGCTCTTTTAGCCCCCCATCTGGGCGCTGGGGGGGGGCGCTGGGGTTGAAGAAATGGCGTTGTGTGATATTCATCCTGTGGCACTGTCGAAGTTGCGGCGGAAATGGAAAACTTCTAAGGTTTTGTAGTTCAAGAGACGCCTTGGTGTGTCCAGTTTCCGTTTATAATTTTCATTTTTTGCTTTTAATTTTCTGAAGGATTTTTTGTTGCAGTATGCGCTCAGTCTGCAGGGTGCATTGCCCGGCGTGTTATTCATGTTGTTCATTTTTTTTTTTGCATTTTTTTAATCTCGTGTTAAGGCGCACACATTTCAGCCTGAATGGTCGTTTGGTTTTGATGGGTCTGATAACGCGCCCCGCCTAGTTTACTGCTGTCAGGAGAAACGATCAGTTCTCTTTAAAGAGAGACAAAGTCTCGACACTTCGGGCCGGAACGTCGTATTGACGACCGGGTCCAGGCCACCGTTTCACTCTGTTGAGCCGAAGCGAACCGGTCCGATCGAGGAGTGATCGCACCCTTCCGAGCCTGTTGTCGAGTCGCCGTGCCTTCTGTGGTGGTCTTGACCTGCTGGAAACGGGGAAACATGGCGGGGTGGCGCGGCCGCTGGCCGTGTGCAGCAGCTCCAGACCCACCTGTGAAGTTTCGCCTGTCACCCCGCTGTGCTCGACGTTTTCATAATCGTGCGTTTTGCTGTAAGCAAATGTGGGGGTGTCGAGTGGCAAGGTGCCTCTCAATGGTCTTGTAACTTTTTTTTGTGCGTAAATTTAGCCAGGTCTCCGGGAGAGATTATGATGGGCCATTTGTACTTGGATCATTCATCCTTGTTATGCAATTTGAATGGTACTCTAGTCATACTGATAAACAGTTTTGGTCGTTACATGATCTGAAATGTAAAAGACAAGCCCTTGTCTGAGGAAATGTTTATTCAAAGAGCACCTTAGTTCAGCAACGCTGTTGTTTTCTGCTTAATTTCTGCAGGAATCCTGGGTACCCTTTATGCGTTTCTCATCTGGGGGTTTCCTCTGGTTGGCCAAGCAAATGTCACTTGTTTTTGGAGAGGCGCAAAATTGGGATTTCTTAGTTTTCTCCCGTTTATTTCCCTAAAGCATTGGTGGTTGATGTTTGGTGCATCGTAAGTGTGATTTTTTTTTTTTTTTTTTTTTTAAAGTTAGTTGGACATTTGGAGGCAAAATCAGGACCAGAAGTGGTCTGTTGATTTTGAAAGAAGTTGGGGAACATTAGGGTGCCATAGAGAAGTTAATGCCTGGATCTTGTTTGGAGTTCAGATCCTCCCCCTGGTGTATGGGCGTTTTTTGTGCTGTGAGAGCCATGGGCACAGGGGACCTCATCATGTAGAGGTAGGGATGATCTTGTCTGCTAAGAAACACCAGGAAGGAACTCCTCACAGCTAGTTGTCATCCTGGATTCTGAGGAATGTTGCTTAGTAGTACTTTGGGGAAAAGGGAAAAACTGTTTTGTGGAATGGCAGTTTTAAAAATGTTTCAAATCTGCAGCTTTTGGGAGCATGGTCTCCAGGTTTGGTTGGTTGGTTGTATAGCCATCTTGAAACTTGTTTAGGGGTGCTGTTTGCCTGCTGCTAATGTATGATACGCATTTCTGGTTCTGAGGCCCTGAGAACTGTCCAGGCTTTGACAATATCACATGATGCAAAAGATGTTTTAGTAGGGCAAGGTCAAGTGCACTCAGGCTGAAGTTGCCCTTAGGGATGCTGTCTAAGGACCAGGCAGACAATTGTAGACTTGTCTGGATAGGCATGAGTAGAAGAGGTAAATGATACCTGTAGGGGCCGCGTTAGCAATTCTGAGCCTCCTGACAAATGCTCACCCCGGGACCCCTGAACATAAAATAATCCCTGCTTACATGTTCCCAGATTCCAGTCCAAATCTAGGTCTTTGGAGTCATCCCAGCTTCTCCAAAGCACTCCTGGAGACCAGTGACAATGGGTCTGGAAATATTACGAGTATGCCGGAAGGTGTACTGGGGATGTGGAACCATTTCTGCTCTTCTCTTACGCTGTGAAGTTGGTGGCCTGGAAGCAGTTAAATATTGATAGCTGGATGCCCTGGTGTGATGTCAGCAATCGACCAGTTAAGAACATTAGAGTCAAGCAGTGTTACGAATGGGCCCAGCCTCGCTGCTCTGGTCCACTTATTTTAAAGCCAACCCATTCTCAGGGAACGTGACATCTGTCATTTTCCTACATGTTTCCTGGATTTCATTTGCACCTCATTTTGTGTTTAAAGGAAATCCCACTTCAGCTTGGTGTTTTTACTTTGCAGCAGTTCTAATAACAGAGTGTGTTGCTGCTCGTTATGGTGGCTGACAGTCTGCAAATCCTGTGTTTGGTGCGCTCTACGCAGCTTTAGTCTCCTGACTGTCAGTCTTTTTTGGACTGCTCTTGAAGTCGAGAGCTGGGCGCTGTGTCAGCGTTTGCAGGGTTTCGCTTTCCGCGTGCAGCTAGCACACCCACGTTGTGGTTGTGGGGTTGAGTAAGCATCTTCATGGATAGCCTCTGGGGCAGGGCAGGTAATGTGTGTGTGTGTGTGTGTGTGTGTGTGTGTTTAGTGTCAAGGATCCCCGTGGCCCTTTTTTCATCAGGGTCCAGAATGGGGTCTCTGACCAATCTTGTATTCAGTGTGTGTGACTGTCTGTCAGTCAGTCAGTCACAGGGTCATGTGCTTAAAGCTGGTCCATATTTCAAGATGGTGCTGTACCAGACACCTTTTTCCACCGTTGTCAAAATGCAGATAGATGTAGAAGCACATGGTCACTGCTGGTGTTTGTTGTTTCATAGCATCGTGGGTTTGGCTGATAAGTTGTATTTGCTTTTTTTATTTAGCCTTTGATTAACTGAAATTCTGTCATTGGTTTTCGGTCCATTTACCTGGTTTACCATCTCAGGTCCTCTTCTCTAGTATGAATCTTTTTTTTTTTTTTTTTTTTTTTTTTTTTTCCCCATGTATCAGCTTTATTTCCACAAGGCACTTGATAGCAAGACATCTAATTTTGTAAGTTTGGCTTTTTAAATTTACCTTTTCCTTCATTTCAATAAAAATTATCCAAATGAATCCCTAGCAAATTGGTGGGTTTTACAGCCGTGCTGTAGCAGGAACTTGCCAAGGTGGGGGGGGGGGGTGTATTTGCATTTGAAAGTAGTATTCTCTACAAATACTACCAAGGGTTGGACTGGTCAGATGTGCGAGTGGCTTAAAACCACTTAGTAAATGAACGAACTTGCTAGTCGGTTTCATATTTTATTCTGGCGAGTTCATTGTTAAACTGATTGTTTAATCCGTAATGTATCCCTTTCCCTTCAGTGCAATATTGCACAGTCTGTTCTGTGGTATGTCAGGGTGTTGAGTTTTAGTCTGACAAAAAATATCTGATCTTTATGATCAGAAGTGTGTGTTCATTCTTCATAGGTGAAGGGGATTGGGTGTACTGGCTGTCTTGTTTCTTTGGGGTTTGTCGGTCTGACCGTATGAACAGTGGCGAGCGCTCTGGACGAGGCCCTCTGTGATGCAGTCTGGCTGTGTGCAGTAATCGGCTGCAGTGGTACGGCCAGCATACACGCTCTTCCTATTTTCATGCACGTATGTCTTTGCTGAAGCAAGGTGTGCCAGTTTCCATTAACAGCAAGGCCTTTTGCCTCTTGAGTCAGGTTCCCTCTATGTCCATATGTCTAAGCAACACCACACCTGTTGCCTGGGACTGCTTTTTGAAAAGGGATGCACCCCACCCCCTTTCCTGCCTCAGTGTACACATGGCTGTATGCTATCACCCAGGACACAGTTGTTCAGCTGTCGTGCGCGCCGCCCTCCCCCCCCCCCCCCCCCCCCCGTGGGGGGAGTGAGGGAGCTCCTGATATCACGGAGGGGATTCGTGTTTGTGTGTCAGGTACCAGGAGCTCGCTGGAATGACGTGGGCCGGCATCGCCTCGGTGGGGAGAGAGAACAACACGGAGCCCCCAGGAGGGACTGGTTCCAGCCAGCCCAGCCCCGCTCTTGAGTGGGTTATCGTTCTGCTTCATGCAGGACCTGCAGCTTGTCTGCCGTTCGGCTGAGAAGCAGCATGTTAATGTAAGAGGTTTTCATTGGCCCCTCAGGAGCCACACAACCATCTAAATAACATTAGAGGAGATTACAGGTTTCTGCAGCACATTTAGATGTGAAGCCAGGTTTTTTAGCATCTGACTCCAGAACATGTTAATGCTCTTTTAAGATCATTATTATGCACCAGTGTCTTACAGGTTTCTTTCCCCTGCAGTCCCAATGACATGTAGCCAGGCTGATTTGTGTAATTGGTGTGTGAGTGTGGCCGTGCACGTGCCCCGTGGTGGACCCCAGCCCTGTGACCAGTGCTGCCTGGGATAGGCTCCAGGCCCCCCCACGACCCTGATCAGGATAAGCAGCTGGGAGATGGATGGAAGACATTAACACAGCTGGCCAGATTGGGCCCTGCTCCATATTACTGTACTACTGATGAAGCACCGGGATCTTAGTGGAGTCCTGCTCCATCATCATCATCATGTTCCCTTGGCGACATAAATTACATGACAATGTGCCCCTACCGATGCACAATGCATTAAATGCTAAGTGACATTTAAAGTATACTAACATTTATAATCATGAGGTCTTATAATAGAGCAGACCAATCCTTAGCAGTTTCTTAGCACAATGTGTGGGTGCCAATAGGAACCCAGAGCACAGTAAAAGTGCTGTAACTTTATTTTTTTTTGCCCTAATGAGGGATTCTGGACCTTGTGGGGAGGGCCACAGCCTCTTTGGGAAGAGGAACAGGCACATATCGAGAAAGGCGACCTCATGTAACAGTTCCTCACGGTGGCACAGCACCACTCCATCAACCAGGCATAGCGGGGAGCTGGTGGCTGCCGTGGTGTGTCAGGTCTTCATAATTGCATCTCGTCACCAGGACTACATGCCCTGGAATATACACGCTATGGGAGAGACTGAAGCACCTGCTGCTCCAGCGAAACATGGCAGCCCCACTAATTATTGTTCAAGAGAACCACCTGCTGCTGTGATGGAGAGGGACGCATAGACTGACGTCTACAGATAAGACATCAGGGCCTTCCTGCTAATTCTGGTCAAAAAGGCACAGCATTTACACAAAGTCAGCTTATTTTTAAAAGTGAAGTGTTCAAATATGTTTATCAAACTAACTAATAATAATTCATATGAGTTACAGCTACTGTATACAAACGTTACCTCAAATTTGGATGTCTAAGTATATTTTACAAGCACACACTTTTTATAGATATATGAATGAAAGGTGCAAGTTTTTTTCATTGTAAGGACAGCTGCCCTGACGGTGACCCCGCCTCCACAACATCCTGCTGCTGGACAACATTGGCAAGCAAGGACCTCTGAAAGAAAGCTGAGGACCACCACACAGCAGCCATTGTGGACCACACCTGCATGAATGGGATAACCTGAGACCTGTGGTAGGGCGGAGGATTAAGTTCTCCTGACAGAGCTGTACCTGCTGGCCAGATTCTGCAGCCGACACCTTCCCTGTCCGCCTTTACTCTCCCTGCCCCTTGGAAGCAATGCCCTCAATGGAGGCGATCTCACGCCTTTGTTTTCCTGGTTTCTTTGCCCTGTGTTCTGGTCCACCCCTTCCCTAATCCCAACAAAGCTGGCTTCCAGATCTCATGAACTCCTCAGACTCAATTCCATCTACTTCTGTGACAATACACATAATCCTTCAGTCATTAAAATTAGAGATGCATGAAACATTTTCTAAAGAAACTTCCATCCATCCATCCATCCATCCATCCATCCATCCATCCATCCATCCATCTTCTAACTGCATGTTCTGCTCAGGATAGTGGGGGGCCCTGGAACTTATCCCAGGCAGCATAAGGCACAAGGTTGAGACACACCCTGTGTGGGATGCCAGTCCATTGCAGGGCACACACACATTCAGACTCAAACACACTTATACACTGTGGGCACTTCATGGATGCCAATTATTCTAACTGCATGTCTTTGGACTGTAGGAGGAAAGCAGAGAACCTGGAGGAAACCCGCACACACATTGAAGGAAGAATTCAAACCCCGGAGATGTGAAGGAAGAGAGCTTCCTATTTGAGCTACCATGTCCCTCCTCTAAAGAAACAGCAACCTTTAAATGACAAAGGAAACCCTGATAAAGGGGGGAAAAAAACATTTAAAAACAGCAATTGAAAAAAGAAAAAAGAAATCCTAAATAAATGCATTACTGAAAAGTGCTCTTGGGTGCTATTAAATATGTGTGGACCTGCTTGAAGATAAGGGTAAATGCCGCCGATTGTGCTATTGCTAATTTTGACTGCTAATTTCCCCCTGAAATGGTAAGTTGACGTTAGTCTCCACAGCAGGGAAACTAAATGAATGTATTACATATGAGGAAATGTTATGAAGCCACACAAAGCAGCATGTGGGTGTTCAAGAGGCCCCCTAAAATAAACACAACTGCCATAGTAATTATCAGCCCGAAGAAGCCGTCAGGATGTAAAGGCTGATCAACGTCAATAATAAGTGTGCTGGCTCTCTCCCACCCACTCAGCCACCACAGCAAGTTGCAAATCTATAGATAACTCACTTTTGCTCAGCCAGCTGACGGACAGTGATTCAGCCATCATTGTCAAATGGTGATGGTCTGCCTTGAAGTGTTGGCCTTCTGCTGACTAACAGCTGTAGGACTTCTTGTGCAGATATTAAGCAATATGACCACAGGTGATAAAATGACCACCACGGTGCTTGTCAAATGACTGTTCTTGTAGTTATGACACAATGCCTTAAACCCCTTAAGGCAAAACTCCACACACAGCCAACAATCACCGTTGGTTCTCTCTTGCAAAGTCATGGTCCAGATTTGCTGTCATACGGTGTAAAATAACGAGGATTTCCCCTGCTAAGAGATGCATTAACACCGTAGACTACTTTACGTGTGGGTGCATACAGACTCAGGGTTTCCCCAGTGTTTTAAAGGCCCACTGGGCCTGAAAGTTAAACCACTGCACCAAGGTTAAAGCGGCTAACGAGTGCCATTTTCAGTCCCTTTAAAATTACAAGGCAGAGTGAATGAGCCGCGGCTGGCGGAACGCATCGCACCAGCTACAACGTGCATTTAAAATCACCACTCGGCTTATGGGATGGTACCTGTCTGGTAGGAAAATTGCAACTGAATGGAATGAATTGAGTTAAAAGTCGGATTTGTGTTCCACAGTGACATTAAGTCAGGGTCACTGCATCCCTTGGAACAGTAAAATAAATTCTGCATTGTGGCCCTTTAAGACAGCAAAGTGGTACGCGATGACTTCTTTATAACTGAAAAACGTATTGCTCACCAGCAGCAGTCACACCTTATAAAAACACAGCTTCTTACTATAAAAGGATACTACCTGACAAGTATGTTTCTTAGAACTACCTTTCTATTCCCATTTTAGACTATAATCTGTGATTATTTTATTTTTTATAGTCACATAAATTACTTTTAATATTAATCCTATGGTGTATGCCTTGACGTGTTGCAGTTCCAAGATAAATGCCAATGTTAATGTTCATCGGTGTAGCATGGACAGTGTGTAATTTAAATGTCAATTTCATGGGGATTAGGATTTTGACACAGCGTAATGCCCTACTGTGGCCCGACCCAGACTACATTTTCAGGCAAAATGACTGCCCCCCCTCTGAGACCGAGTAGGAGACGTGGCGACAGCCTGGCAAACGGATGAAGCCACAGCCACGAGATGCTAATGGCGTTTCCTCTGGCACTCGATGCCTGACTCTGGGTCAGTCTGAAGTAATGAGAGCAGGTGTTAAGTATATCACTGCACCGTCCGTTGCCTGGTGATATATCATCGTGGACAACGGGGTTCCCACAAGGGGCTGGGCAGAAGCAGGCTGTATGGAGAAATCCCAGATTTAAAAAGAAGATTCTTCAATTACCCTGTGGACATGATGGTGAAAGACCAGCTCTGTATTCTGCATGGCTCTGAGGATTCAATAGAATTGTTCATAGAAACAGGCTGGGGCCTACACTGTATTTAGGAGAAGAAGCCATGAATCGTGGTTTTGGCATTTCTGCAGCCTGTAATTAACAGACACCCTGTGCTCAGTCCTGTGTAACAAAAGTCCATTTAAAAAGCATAAACGTGCTGAAAATATTAATCATATTTTAAACAATGTGTCAGCGTGTGATGCATCAGGTCAGTCAAGCATACACAGAAAGTGTGAGGAGTGTGTCTCAGGATAGTTAGTTATAATTTTATTAAATCTACAATTTCTAGATCTGCTGTTACCCTTCAACTCAGGGCAACATTCTTGAAGAGGAACTTTTAGGAGGCCATAGATAACCAAATGTAAATCCTAAGGTAGGGATCCTGAGACCTTACATCAGCCTGAAAGCCTCTGCTATGCATAGGCTGTCTATGATAATTGTCTCAGAGGGAAGATTAGATGACCCAGACATGCGGGGGGGCTCAAGACTTCAGGGCCTCAGCCTGATAAATGACTCTATCCGGCTGCCATGGAAACAGACCACCATTAAATATAATCCCACCTAGTGCCTCCTAAACGCAACGCCTAAAAAAAAAAAACACTTCAACAATTCCTTTAAACACAGAGGTGGTGCCATTAAACTTGGATGAACCATTTGGTTATAGGCCCCTCAAAAGCAAGTACAGGATCTGGAAATCCCCAGGGTGACACCTAAGAAAAGGTGAATTCGTGAGAAATGGACAAGCAGAATCACCACAAAAAGGGCCGTCCACGCCAGGTTGATGACTCAATGCCATAGTTCACAAACAACAAAAGGGTGGATTTACACCAAAAAACTTTTCCAAGCAGCCAATCCCTGTTGCATAAATCACATATTTTTATTTTTTTTCAAGCAATGTGGCTGGGGGGAGGTTCATACATGTTGTACCTAGTCAGTGCTGACATCCACAGCAACCAATATAGTTAACACTTTCCCATTTACTGAGCGAATTCACATAAAGTCCTTTGCACTAATACAGAACTTACACAGACCTGAGGCAACGCCTGATTGGCTACAGGTCTAATGCATTTAGGCCACATGCCGAATGCGTGTCACCGAAACAAAGGGGGCAACCTACCTCCCGAATGGCCTGGGGGTCCGCACAGCAGCACCACACCCTGGCCCTCACGCACCAACACAGAGCTGCGCTTCTGAGTCTTGAAGTTCTCCAAGTCTGAGGAAAACGTGAAAAGAGAGGGCAGAGGACCAAACATCCGTGGGTTATTTCCTTGGCAAGGGAGAAAAGGGAGATGCAGAACAATGGCTCCAAAATTCTTATGATGTTGGTTGGCTGTGTGCAACAAATGGGAAGGGAACAGTGCAGAGAGGATTACAGCAGGATTACAGCAAACAGCAAAGTCATCACTGAGCAGTCCGATGCAAAGTGCACATACACCAAATCAGTGCATTACTCTATCAGACCTCTTAGCCTGCAAACCATCCAGATGGTCCCTCCCATCTCCTCTCCATTTATTTAAATGATGATAGATCTAATAGAGGAGACAGATTTGGCCTGTTCTCATAACGTTACAACATCACGTTTGATGATATAAAACATTTAAAGACGCCATTAAGCAAACACTGGAAAAGTTCCTAACTCAGCAAAATACTCATGGGTTCCCCATGAGTGAAATACATTATTGTGCATCCATCCATCCATCGTCTATACCGCTTATCCATCAGGGTGGTGGGGAAGGTGGAGCCAATCCCAGCTTACTTTGGGTGGGACGCAGGGTACACCCTGGGCAGGTCACCAATCCACCGCAGGGCCAACACAGAGACAAACACCCATACACACTCACAGTCACACCTACAGGCAATTTGGAGTATCCAATTGACCTATCCTGCATGTCTTTGGAACATGGGAAGAAACCAGAGTACCCAGAGGAGACCCACACAGGCACGGGGAGAACACAGAAAAGCCCTCTATCGGCCACGAGGAGTGAACCCAGAACCTTCTCGCCGTGAGGCAGACGTGCTAACCACATAGCCACTGTGCCACCCCACATAATAATAATAATAATAATAATAATAATAAAAAAAGCTTCTGGTTTTTATTTTACTTTCCAATGAAGTAGTTATTTTCCAGTAGATCAGATCTGTTGACAGGCAGAACTACTAATGAAACAAACCAAAATGTGGGCAATTTAACTCTGCTGTCCTTCCAAAACTATAACTTTCTTACACAGTAATATGCTTAGTTAATAAAAGAATTCCCCCATTTCCATCTCTTTATGTGCTACAGCTCCCAGTTCCCGTTTTAAGTGTAGATATACATGTGATGTCACAGAGACTCCCTAACAATGAGACACATCAGCAAAAACACATTACTGTAAAACACGACCTTATGTTTCTGCTACAAAGGAGCCCACCTGTGGAGAAAACCACTTAATTAAGGCTCTTTGTCTCCTCTGGCCCATTACAATTGTCACTGGCAATGGTTATTTTGCCTCATTTAATCATTTCAGGCTACTTTTTCCCACTCACATCACATTTTAGAGGACCGAGAGCAGAGTTTTGAAAGGATTCTCATAAAATGTTAAATGTGGCAGACAACATTATCACATAGGTGCATTGCAAAGCATAAAATTGCAAAAAAAAATGCCCATTAATCACATTGCAATTATAGTTTCTGAATTTGGCT
Organism: Gymnarchus niloticus; assembly: GCA_009936485.2. Lineage (NCBI taxonomy): Eukaryota > Metazoa > Chordata > Actinopteri > Osteoglossiformes > Gymnarchidae > Gymnarchus > Gymnarchus niloticus. The sequence continues at coordinate 10,577,435 of JAACJT020000001.1, read as the reverse complement.
GAATATTACTTAAGTACAGTATAGTTCAGTTTTCTTATTTGTGGTTTTTTATGGTTGACTAAAAAATAACAAATGCTTACAGATAAATTAAATAATCAATATTACATTAGCAAGCACATGAATCCTCTTAATTCAGAGGCAGTGGTTCTGGATGTGTTAAGGGGAAGGCAAAGAAGCATTAAATTACATTTAATCTTTTTGGGTTACCTGTGACCAGTCACTTTGAAAAACGTGAAAGAAACAGTGCTACACACTGGCAGTAATGAGGATACTCTTTCCAAGTATTGTGTTATGCTATTGTGCAACAGTTATGCTATATATATATCGATATATGATTTAATATTCTATCGTGAATGTGTACGTGTGTGTGAGTGTTTGCATGTGTGTTAATATGTATTTGTCTGTAGGCTAGAATAGACGTGCATTTGCCAAGACCAAATTTTGTTTAAATGAGGATATGTGCATAATACAGGTAGACACATGCCAACATGGTTCTGTTTTCCCTACAGTGCAATATTGCCCCTCCAACACATGCAGGACCACTGCCTCACTGCCAGCTTTCACCCATAAGAGAAGCAGCCAGCACAACGCATCTGCCCTTTTTGCCCCTTAGGGCATAAGCTTATGGTGGGGAAGTAGGCAAACTTGGCCATCCAGAACGGACAGCTGCTGAAGTTTCTCCATGGGAAGTCAAAGCTAAGCAGTTATGCTGTGCCACCTATAGGCCAAGGTCAAACACGTGGAACATCTACACACACCTTTCCTGCACCTTCTAGAAGAACAGCTCACAAACTTTACCTATGCACAAGAACATGAAAATATATTTTTTTAAAAAGTACACTGGATGTTTTAATATTGTTTAAATTTCTTTTAATAATGAGAAGTGATGTAGTGATAAAACATTTCTGTAAATGACAATATGTTCATATAGTATTACTGGACAAAAAAATCAGTATTTCAAAAGTGACAAAATTTGCAAAAAAATCTCTCAGAGGGCATTTATTACAATTAAGATTAAAACATCCTGAGCTCCACTTGGGTGTAATATTCCATCCATCCATCCATCCATCCATCCATCCATCCATCCATCCATCCATCCATCCATCTTCTAACCACTTATCCTGG
>JAACJT020000001.1:10547423-10569828 GCA_009936485.2 Gymnarchus niloticus | reverse complement strand
GGGGGGGGGGGGGGGGGGGGGGGGGGGGGGGGGGCGGGGGGGGGGGGGGGGGGGGGGGGGGGGGGGGGGGGGGGGGTGCGAGGAAATGGAAGAGGAAATGTGCTGCCTCCGACTGCAGCCAGCAAGAGAGACTCCTTTACTTCCTGAGAGCCCCCCACAGCAGCTGGCTGAAAGCAAGCAGTCTCCTATAAAGGCCAGAGTCTGCTTTTGCTGTGCGTGACATCTGTGGGGAGGGTGTGTGTAAGCTGCTACAGTGGTGGTATTTTGTCACCCCCCCCCCCCACGGCTGTTTACACTCAAGGTTTTTTTGGAGGCGGCCTAAACAAACAGCTCCCGTTCCAAGCTGTTAATCATCCCCTAGAGCCGACCTGAAATAGCCCAGCTTGGACCTGTTTGCTCTGGATACACGAGGCCTGTGAACGGGCCCTCACTGTCGCTCTCAGGCTGGGAAGGAGCTGTGTTTGGGTATCCCAGGACAACGGTCATTTAAACCCACATAAAACTGAGAGTGCGTCGTCAGTCCACATGGTAAAGGTCAGCCATTAATCTGTCTTTTTTCTGGTGAGCTACAGCCAATCAGACCCCAGACAGAGTGGCTCAGGTGGGGCTGGAGAGACTGCTGATCACATAACCCGCCTCTGCTTTTTGGCTGTTTTGTCACCATGCGTCACGCGAGTCTTCCTCAGTGTTAGGAGGCCAAGAAAGTAGGGCTTAGTAACCAATGAAGATTATTGTCCAGATGTTTTCACCATGAATGGCACTGGAGACACAATTGAAACTTGGCTCTCTGCTGTCATGTCGACATTGCATAAATATTTAGTTTGAGAAACCCATAAACTTATGGTGGGGGAAGCTGCTGGGTGCCGAATTATGCTGCATCATGGTCCTCTTTACATATGTGCCATCCCAAACTGAAAGCAGCTTGTCGGTGTCTGTCGGAGGGCTGCTCTGAGTCCATCTCTGAGTGTGATCAGAGGAAGCGGGCAGCGGAGACGCCACATTATTACCGAGGCTTCTCCCTGGGGTGGGGACCCCTTCAGGGAAGCTGTACGAGATACAGAAGTGTACATTTGGCCAGAGCGGAGGTCATCCACACGGAGTGAGACGAAGGCCCTCCTGGACTGAAATCATTTAGACTTCTGTTGTAATGGCACGTCTCCCGAGGCTTACGAAGAGCTGCCGGAAAAAAAAAAAAAAAAACACGGAATTAAAATGATGGCAGTGAACTAGCAGTGAGCTAATGAAGTTTTGTAATGCAATGAAAGTTTTTTTTGTGTGTGTGTGTGTGTGTGTGTGTGTAAACATTTGCTTTTTCTACCTGAAATGAATGTTCAGTGATGAATGCATTTTAAGATGTGAGTTCTGCCTCTGTCCATCTCCCTCCCCAGGAACAATTCACAGCCATGAGGGACCTGTATATGAAAAACGGCCAGGGCTTTGCTCTCGTCTACTCCATAACCGCACAGTCGACCTTCAACGACCTACAGGACCTGAGAGAACAGATCCTTCGGGTCAAAGACACCGATGACGTGAGTACCCCCACTCTCTGCAGTGGTGACCCTTCTGTCCAGAAGATCATGCAAGCGGGATTTTGAATGGCATCAGCTACCCCAAGCATTCCCACCACTCTTCTGCTTTGTTGTTTTTCTCCTGATGTTACATATTGCCTGTGACATCTCTACAGGATGAGCCACCAGAGCCCGTTTATAATCCTGCTGCTTGGGGACACTTTTGACCACTTGCCAAACCATGCAGTCTCTCAACTTCTCTTGCCCACAGAGTAGTGGCATGATAAACTGGTAAATGGACATTAGAGGGGGCAAAAATGCAAGGATTTAAACTTCCCCGTGCTGATGCGTTTGCTAGCACTATGATTTAATCTCCCTTCCTAGCCCTTCGGTGTTGATGTGATGGCTGCTATCCCATTCTCTGCATGGCTGGTGACTGATGCTGCTGCTGAAATGTCAGTGTTTCAATGACCAATTTGCTTAGTGTCCATGCAGCTTAGCCTAATTAGCTTAGTGTCAAGCAGTGGGTAGTTGAAGCCAAGGTTTTCTCGGCCTCTCTGGATGCCGCTAATTGAGTAGTTCTTTGAAGAGCTGGTTTCGCTGTCCTCCTTCCAATAAACAGACCCACTTCCTTCCCAGTGGCATTTCTTGTGAGGCAACAGTAATATTTTTCCCCTCTGACATCTGCTCCGTGAGCCAGAGTGGTGTCCGGTCACTTGCTGTAACGCCGCCTTCCACCTTCAGGGTGTGGTCCTGAGTAGTGTGATTTGCGGTTCAGTTTTCCCCTCAGCAAGCCACTTCCTGCTCTAACCAGGATCCTCTTCCAGACAGTCTGTGTGCACTTTTGAGGGACTGTTATCGTAACCAGCTCGGTGTCAGGGGATTTACAAGAACTTGATGCAGTATACTGGCTCTAGTAACTTCCTATTTGCTTACAGGAACTTCATGTAGCGTTAGACATCTGCTGCGAACAAGGAATTTGAGAGGGAAATTATTATGAACAAATCAAAGCTTGATACGTACTGCCTACTAAATGTCATACTGTATATGTAACAGGATATTTAATGTACAGCACGTTAAATAAGGGGCTTTTATGACGTAAACTTTAAAGCTGTTGGCGAGTAATTGGAATTTTGCTCTGTTGGTTGAATAAGCTAAACAATCGTTTTGAAATTGCACCGTTTTGAAAATGGTATGTTTTCCCTAAATGTAGGACTACAGTTTGCCCAAAGATTCGTGGGAAGTTGCATAATGGTGTAGTAAGCAGCTTCCAGAGTTGGAGATGGGGGGGGGGGGGCAGCTGAGCCTGCCTGACAAAGGCCTTTGTAGCTGATTGGCTGTTCTGGTTCAGTCGGTCTTCCCTCATTATGGGTCAGGACAGTAACATTCCTGTTATGTCCACAACAAGCTGAACTCCAAATTTTTTAGAAATGTTAATCTATGATTGGGAGTCTTTATACACCAACATTGGTTGCTGTATATTGCTTTGAGAACAGCAGAAAGTGTGGAATTTTTTTTTAGCTTAGCCGTAGAGTTTCTGAGCAGAAGCATTGATTTAAATGATCAGTATTGCGCTTCAGTAGAAGTGGTGTTAGTGCGCCGTTCTGTTTGACTTGTAGGTTTGTTTAGCTGCTAGCTGAGGACTGATTGCAACCAGTGATGCTGTGCCTGGAGCTGCACAGACTCCTGCTGAGTGAACTGCAGTGTCACCTGTAAGCAGGCACTGGTTCCCTACTGGCGGGTTTAAGGGAATCTTGGCATCGCAGTGAGTGCCACCTGTGCAGGGTCACTCCACTGTTGCCTTTTCTTGTCAGGTGCCCATGATCCTGGTGGGTAACAAGTGTGACCTGGAGGAGGAGCGGGTGGTGGGCAAGGAACAGGGCCAGAACCTGGCACGCCAGTGGAGCAGCTGCGCCTTCCTGGAGTCCTCTGCCAAGTCCAAGATTAATGTCAACGAGGTAAGTGCATTTCCCCTGCATTCCGCCAAGCCTACATTGGGTGTTGATTTTTCTCCTTTCGTCGATCATTGCACGTAATTCTCCAGTTCAGCAGAAATGCCCAAAGGTCAGCCATATTTTGATGAGTGAATATCGAGGTTAAGCAATCAGCACATTAAAAGCAAAATCCAGCTTGACGTCTTTACCTGGATGCTAATTTTACGACATTGTGCGCTTTGACCTCTACAGCTAATATTTTTTAGTATTTCTTTACAGCTAGAAATGAGTTAATGAATGTGAAATCCCTCACATGGTTAACACTTTTTTTTTTTTTTTTAAGGCGGTAAACAAAACTTCCCTTGTATTTTACCTGTCATAATAGGAGTTATTGTGAAAGACCAGTTTGTTCAACAGTGTAGGACATACTGGTGCTGTTGGCCATTTACACAAAACAAGGTTTGTAGATCTGCAGTTTGCAGATCTGCAGACCCAGAAACTTTTATTTTTAAAGATTGTAAATGAGCAAAGCTTTTGCTCCGCAGGGGTTGGGAGAGTCGATTTCAGACTGACTGCCTGAGCCTTGTCTTTAGCCGCGACCGACCCTCGGAGAGCCGCGGTTAGGCCACGCTACATGTGTCACGTGTGAGCCACAAAGAAGGCCTGCTATTGTCTAAGCTCATGGCGTTGGGGGGGGGGCAGCTCTACGGCAGGCAGTGATATCCCGCCTGTGTGTGCCAGGTCACCTGCCAGTGAGGCACAGAGGCAGTTTTGTTGTCGGGAGTCGATAGACGACGCGAGGGACTTGGTGTAGTGGGACGAGTGTTGTGTGAGAGCTCTATTCTGTCGGAACAGAACCACCTACTGGAGAACTTTGCCAGTTATGACCCACACCGCTACCCCAGCGGATCGATGACTCTGAGCCGAAGCCCTTTTTAAGTACTGATCCAGCGATCCAAAGGATGTGGGCAGTGAGACTAACTCCAGGACACCAACACTGTGGCTGTATGTTCTTGTGGTGTTGGCTGTGTGATCAATCAAGGTGAAATCAGGACTACAGGTCCACACCTGTCATCTGGCCCACTGACTTTGAGGATAGGATGGCAGTGGATGTTTGTTTCCATGTGTCTCGGTACAATGTGCTTCTAACTGTAAATGAATCCTGTGCCTTCATTTGAACATCGTGATCAGTGAAGCTGTGCACATTATCCCAAGATTCAGGCTTGACTGTGAGTGAGTCCTGTGGGTACCATGAACTGGTAGATGCCTCTCTGCTGGATCCTTGTCATCTGGTTTCTTCAATGAGCTTTGTCCAAAAAGAGCAGCTCAAGATCCTTTCCCATGTGTTCAAGGTTAGGTGTTTGTTTTTTTCCAGTCCCTATTTGGCTGACTGATGTGATCTGACTTCCCCCTCCCACCCAGATCTTCTATGACCTGGTTCGGCAAATCAACAGGAAAACCCCAGTACCAGGAAAGGCACGCAAAAAGTCCAACTGCCAGCTGCTCTAATAGCAAGGCGTGCTGATTCTCTGAGCCAGGTGGGTGATGATGTGGGGGGGTCTTTGGAGGTTTGTCAGGTAACGTTACCCCTGTTGTCTTGGACGCTCGTTCACTCCAGTGGCTGTCTAGGATGGCCTCGATTTGGCAGCATCATGCTATCCCCTGATTTAGTGGTTCAGTGGAGACTCATGATCTGGGGATCTGATGCAATCAAAGTTTCCAGATCATCCCATTTTGTTTCCAGAATCAAAACAGGAAACGTGGCATTATTAATGTGGAAGCATCTTGCTTGTTTACCGGACCTATAGCCCAATATATTTTTTAAATGTTTCATTCCTAGTATACCCCAGTCACTAGCTGTTTTCTTACACTCTCTCTCTCTCTCTCTCTCTGTCACCCCCTCCCCCCAGGTCTGATTGTCCGCTGCCCCTTTGAGCAGTGCCAGCATTCCAACTTCACTAAAAACCTAACGTCCAGCGGACATCCCTGTGTGGTGACTCCCTTTAACAGAAGAAACCAAGAACCGCATTCGAAAGCTACCATGTCGGTTTTTGCACATCGATAACCCTAATCACCCTCCAGCGTCACAAGACAGATCGTTTCTAGAATCTTCTAACTGTATGCAACTGCGAAATGACCCAGAACCTACTCACAGTATTACTGCTAACGGAGGAAGCGCTCTCCTCCCCCCTCACCGCCATCCTAAACGATAGAAACTGAAGCCAGGCACCCATGCTGGTGACCGCCATGATGTTATATTTAAAAACACCACTATTTTAGCAGGAGGAAAAAGTCCAAAGAGCGCCTATATAGCCTATTTCATATGACTAACTGTTCCTTTTTTGGTTATTGTATGTTTATTTTCCCTTATTTTCCACCATGTTATCTATCTTTGAGTTGATTTGACTTGATTTCACTCTACCAAGATGCTATATTGCAACTATTAATGATTTTATTGTAGGATGACCAGTTAAAATTGTACTGTCTTGAGTCCATGATGTTGCCTTCAAGTTTTTTTCCTTTTTTAGGAGAACCCAACAGATATCAGATCATCCCTTTTATTGTATGTAATTTTTTTTACAGAAATGTTTGTACAGTGGGGGTTTACAAAGGGGGGGGTTCTATCAGAGGATAGGGCAGTCTCCCATGAGACCAAAGTACTGTAGTGTCCAATCTGGTTTTGCTAATGATGTCTCTACTGTCTCCACTTTTATCTTCCATTTCGGAATCTCAACAGTTAGACCAATTGCCACATCCGTCTTAACAGAATCCCTGGTCGACAACAGGAGGTATATATTTTAAGATGAGGCTTTTATTATGAAAATAAAATCCTATGTTTGTCACCTTTTGCGCTTCAGTCACTGTAGATTCTCACTGTACACCCCCTTGTCCCCATGCTGCTTGCTCATGAATCTGTAAATTGAGGGTATAGAAATGAAATAATGGGTCTAGATAGTACGTGCCTGTTAGTGTGTCTCCTGTGTAATATTTGGATTTACGATGTCTCAGTGGGAGAGTGTCTGGGTTTCTCAGTAGTGAATGTCGGTTACTTTATCAAAAGAACCCAAATTATCCAAGCTACCCATGGGACGGGGAGGAAGTTGCAAGTTTTGGTGGGTTTTTTCCTTTTTGTTTTTGTGACTTCTGAGTAATTTAATGAATGCCTTGTCGCTTTGTATGCATTGAAGCAAACAAACACCTGGATGTAAAATCATGTGTCGGTCCCAGTGCAGAGTCACATGATTTGAAATGCAGCGTCTGCTTTTTGAGGTGGCCAAATGTTAACACAAGCCTTAATTAAAAGTGGTGCAATTTTGTATAACTGAGCATCTGTAGTTCAATAAATTCGATTGCCGTGCAAGGGCTCTCGGTGATGTCAACATGCAGCTTGGATCTCTGTCGTTTAGGCCAGTGGCTGTTTGGCTTGGTGACTAACTGCGTTTTGCTGTCCGGTAAGAGCAGCAGGTAAGAAAAGCAGAGACTGGACAAGAAGAGGGACATTAGTCACACCAAAGTAGTCGGGGAGGTGTCAGAGTGACTGAATTTAGTATGGAATGGGTTTCTGTCCAGAACCTTTCAAGTCTGCCTTCTGAGTCACTTTTTAACCCTAACTTGTTCATCTCTCCTCCCAGTGGCTTGCTTTTCCAATATTTCTGCTCACTGATGCTTTGGATTGAATGCAGACCTTCCAGTATTCATTCCGTCATTATTTATTGTACACGGACCTAAACAATTGACCGGACTGAATTGGACTATAAATTATGCTTAATTCCTGTAAACTGTGCAGCTTGTTCTCCATTTGTTTGTATTAAATACGGCGGTTTGACCCCCAGAACCCAAACAAATACTGTAAGTTCACATGCATTCATATCCATCCATTTGAGCCCTTTGGCATTGACTAGCCTTTAGACAAAGTGGCAAGAGTTTTTAAATGGCACTACTGTATGTTTTACATCTGCCTGCATATTCAAGGAAAGTGGTGCTATTAGAGATTTGAATGTGGATTATGTTTTTGTGTGGGTGGAAACCAGTGTAGTCTGGTAGAGCTGAGTACCCTATGGAAATTACCTCATATCTCACTAGAGCCCCAAGCCTTCAAAGGGAACCTCTCTTTACCCAAGCTTTTAACATCAGGGAGAGCACAAGTTTGCTGATATGACCAAGAAGTGTTGTGATTAAACCAGTTCTAAGCCCTCTGGGGACACGGAAACAGCAGACTGATTCATTAGCCGGCCTAGGCTGCACCAGGCATGCTATAGGGAGCTTCTGAGAGAGGGGCTTTCGAAAAGGAGCTGTATGGAGGAAAATGGTTTGAGTCTCCATCAGGTGTGAACTTGATTCTTATTGGCTGGTTTGGATGGACAGTCTAAAAACTACTTGAATTACACTGGGCTCAACAAAGATTTGGGCCAAGATGGACTCTTGCAAGATTCACTTTGAGAGAATGACGCAATGTCGGCAGTGGTAAGAGAACCACTGGGCCAGTTCCGATTCTGGATGCCACCGAGGAAGAGTAATAGCTGACACAATAAGCTCATGGAGGTGGACAAGAGGTTCCTCTAAGGAAGCTTGGCAGGGTGGGCCAGCTCTCCCAGCCTCCTCAGTCACTGAGGCATGATTGTACAGCTGGTTTAGCCCCACATGACATCCTGAGGAGTCAGGAAATGCTGAAGATTGATATAGGACTTCCTTTTCGTCTGAATTCAGGAAACTGGAAGACACTGTTTATACATCTCATCTCTTTCTGATCAAAATCAAAAAGTGTATAAAAAGAAGCACATTGGAGAAAATTAGTTTCTCAATACTTGTGTGTGTGTGTGTGTGGTGGTTACATGGAATTTTAATGAATTTGGTATTCTAAAATTAACATTGTAATAGTACATCCTTAAGCGGTCAGTATTTTTGAAGACATTTAAAACATGAGTTTTTGGTCAGGTGTAGCTAATCCATAAAACCAATTTCTGCTGCATTACATACATTGCTGAGCACAACAGACAAGCTTTGGCTACCTCCCTCCAAAAAAGGATATCAGCTACCAACAAGAAAAGTAATCCTAGTTGTTCAAAGAGGCTTAAGGACGGGTAACAAAGCTCTCCACTGAGTTTTGCACCAAGTAAATGCAGCTTTGATGGGATGTGAGCCAAGTAAACAAAAACGTTAAGGGAAAAGACAAAGAACCACGATAACTCGCTTTCAGTGGTAAATCGCGGTCATAAGAGTAAAAACGGAACCTAGCTGAATACATGTTTAGACGCGCAAAGAGAGCGCGTTTCTAGGAGAAACACACTTTAGTTCTATGTGGTAATTAAGTGAATTTTACCGTTACCTAGACATTAAATAATGCGACACATGATGAACACAAGTCTCTTTACATTTCCTAACAGGAATACGTATTAAAAACTTTAGGTTTTTTTTTTTTTTTGTAGTATTTCTGACTAAGGTGCTCAGCCCAAATAACCCCAGAGATACTATGGGTCGGCGTAAAGTTAAAATAATTTTAGCCAGAGGGCGCTGCAAGAAATTTCGTCCAAAATAATCATTGGTGTTCTCTCTTGAGCAGCATGCGTTTGCTGTCCTTCGATGTCATAGAGAAAACGTCCGGACTTGTAGAGTAGAATATGTGACAGATGAAATCCATTATATTCTAATTTAATTAAAAAAAAAGTTACAAGAGTGTTATCACGTCTATGTATACACACATACGCACAGCTAGGTCCGCGGCTGAAGTATTGGACTCGTCTCGCGCCGAGCTCGACATCTAATGCCTGGACGGACGGAGTAGGCGTCACTACCGGAAGTGTCCTGGAGAGGCAACCGCCACAACAGGTCGCCCTCTGGTTCTGTGGGCGCACTCCCCTTAGAAGGGAGGGCAGGCTGATAATACCTTTACTGTTATATTTCTCTTGATCCCGTAATTTCCCTACAACCTCGGGTTGTGTTTGATTTCTTTGCCCGAGTCCATATATTTATGGCCTTGCTAAGCTCCAGCAATTCAGTTTCTCATCCACCGCAGCATAACACGCAGCTGGTGTTTTTCTCGGTTTTTGCCTTTCTATTTCACACAAATCCCCACTAAAGTGCAGAGCATACAGAGTATTCCGGAAATGTCCACTTAGGATTGATTACATACAAATCGTAACGATCTAACTCTACATTCAAAAGTCCCAATATATTTCATCCACAACCACCAAACACTTATCTAGAATAGCATTTGATTAGTGCTTATGTGCTAGAAATAAATTGTTGGTTGTTAGTGATTACAAAAAAGGTTTTATCCAGATTATTTTCCATCGCCACTAACCATTCCACTATCCTAATGCAGGGTCGTAGCTAATTTACCCGTCTCAGGAAGCACAGGACACCCTAGATGGGATTGCAGCCCATCACAGGACACACTAAGGGCAATTTAGACAAATCAGTCTGCCAAATTGTACGTATTTGGGCTGTGGACAGAAATACACACAACACGGGACGACACATGCATTCACACACAGAGCAGTGATGAAATTTGAACTGCACGGAACAAGAACACCGAAGAGAGGCTGGACTGAAACGCCCAATCTTGGAGGCGTAAGGTAACAGGGCTAACCACTGAGCCACCGTGCGCAGATGTGCTAACAGTCCCACCTCCTATAACTCTCACTAAAACAACGGATTCATTAATAGTAATGGAATTACTGGTTAACTACGTATTCTGACAAGAGAAAACTTAATGCAGTTATTATGTCTTTATCTCACATGTTTAAAATAATACAATTAAAAGGAATATCATTCTAGACATAACGAATTTAGAATTGGGAATGGTACAAAAATATTAAATCTCTATTAAAATGTCTAACGTAAAGGTACTTGGTTTATGAACTGGTGTGTATTGGCCTACGTATTTATATATTCTGCTCAACGCAGTTTTCACAAGCAGGTGGCTCTAGTGAGCACTTGAAGCCTCCGGAAACGAACCACTTTCCAACACAACTGAAGCTTCATCTGGCCGGCAGAAGACATGCTAACGTCGGAAAAGGTAATGCGGTGTCCGCATGCGTGCGCCTGCGCAGTACTGGGTTACATTTTTGGTAGTGACAGTGTCAACAGTACGGTAAAAGGGTTTACGGTTTGATTTGCTCAGAGCTCAATTGCTTCGGCCTGGACGAGCGGGAACACGGAAAAGACTAAGGTTGAATTAGAAAGGCCAGGTTTTCAGATAAGTTCTTGCCGGCGACATGGAATGGTAACGTCATTTACTTTTTCCAAACTGTGTGTTTATTTGTTTATGAGGGTGGTGCCATGTTTGATGCTTAACCCGTATGTAGAAACTAGGGCGAGCGTGAATTTGTTGAAGCACGTGTGTCTAAAGCCAAACTATTGGGCAGTCATGGTCACATTTTATGTACACATGCATTTGAGAATCCTTCTGTTTACATGTATTGTCCCCGTTTCAGAGTTACACTTTTAAATAATGGGTAGCTGTTCTGTTAAAATCAAACCAAGGGATCGATAGTAATGCTGAACATTAGCTTGCTTGCTTAAAAACTGCATCTGGTAAGATGGTTGTAAGTAGATACAGATTATTTTAACCTAAGTACGGCAAACATAAAAGTAGAGAAGTCCTCCTTCGAAATGTTAAATTCAGTTGCCAAGCGACTGTTCCTTGCATTTCAGACGTATTTCGTACGGTCGGTGTGTGGCGCGCAATGTTTAAAAGTCTCCGTTGTTTCACAGTAGTCTTGCTTCCTTGACAAACCATTTCTCTGTCTAGGATCTAATAAGAAACGCTATTTAAATCTTTTATAGGGGACAAAATGTGTTGATGTCGCCAGTTGTTCGGGACACAGAAGTGACTCGAGCAGCGCGCAGGAAAAGTTCCCACAAGAAAGTTGCTTGTATCCTTAAAATCAGTTTTTCTAGCAAAAAATGACTTTGGTGGACCAACGAGTGTATGTGAAGAATTGTTTGGAATGAAAGGTTTTCCCATCGGCATGAAAATATGTATATGACGCACTTAGTTTGATAGGAAATCTGTTCGCATCCGTGCATCATCCCGTTTTATGGCTGGTTCTGTGGTAGACTTAGCCAACCCTGGACTTCCATGCGGAACACATTGCAATTTTATTTATTTTTACGGTAGGCTTTTGTAATATCGTGTATTACATTCTCTGTTAACCCTGGAAAGTTAGAACCTGCGGTACTTGGGTCTCTGTGGCTAATGTAGTGTGACTTAAATCCTGGTGACCTGGTGGCTGTTCTTCCCTGACTAAGCTCCAGTCCCATCTCCTCGAGATGTGTCTCCCGGGGCAGCCGTCACCCCAGCACGGCCCCTCATCCGTCAAACACCCGGATCCCACTTCAGGCAGACGTGTGAGTTCCTACCATGAGTCCTGGCTTGTCTCCATCTCACCTCCTATTAGGTGCCGTCATTGGGGTCGTATAGTAGTTCCTCTGGAGCCTTTTTAGGCCCTACTATCATTAATTCGTTAATAGCTTGTTTTGAATTGAAATAGTAGTAATTTTATGGCGTATTAAAAAAAAAAACATGCTTTACTGATTTTCATGCAGTCACCCCCAGGAACACCTGGAGGAATCAGGATGTGTCTGCCATCTTGGGGACCGGCAGAAGGTCCCCGCGGTTCATGCATACTCCTCGTACCCTGGGCAGTATGAGTGTGGTGAGCTGTCAGTCATGTCTGTATGGGATTTGGGGCAGGGAGAGTGTGTGTAGTTTATTGTGTCCAGCTCCACCATCGGACATGTGAAAGAAAATGTGGGTGTGGCCCTGCAGTTGAGAATAGTCAAGTAAGCGGTAGGGTGTTGTTTGGGATAGCATGTTACTGGTTTTCTCAGCGCACTCCCCAACTTCTCCCAGAACTTGGATGATAGCGACTGGACCACCAGCCTGTACCCATCCCCCCTGTCAGTCCTGGGTGATGCCACTTTCACAGATGACATCAACACAAGCGCTGTCATGCTCAAGGAGGAGGACCCAGGAGAGGCTGGTCAGTGTTGCTCACAGAGTTGTACACATACTTGGATAAAAGCAAGTTGCTTGTCTGCATCAAATTCCAAGTACTTTCACAAGTACTCAATAGTTAGCTTTGGCCCAACCAGGATATGCTTTTGTGGAAAAAAATGGAGCTTTGCTCATTGATGTGTCCTGTCCCTTCTAGCCTCTCTCAGCCTGTTCCCGGAGTTCCTGCAGTCTTACCTCAGGCACTCATCCAACACCGTTTTTGATCTCCTTGAGGAATATGAGGCCATCTGTCAGGATAAGGTGCTGTCACTGGCACAGATATAGACATACTAGACTGACATTGAGTCTTTGACAGCAGTGACTCCTGCTCTCTGGGCCACATGGTCTTTGTTGGTTTTGTATTATTTTTATGTGGACTTTGGGGGACTTTTATGTTCTAGTATGTTCACAGATTCTATTGCCATTACATCTCAGAAAGCCAGCCTACTGCAAAAAAATCAAAGGTTATGCTGAAGCATTTAAAAACTGTCATTTTTATCCCATTTTATGTTGGTAGTTGCTGTAAAGCCTAATTCATTCATGGTCCTCTATTGGCAGCCCGTCAGGAAAATTACTGTTTGGGTTCAATGTTGGGAAAAAGATCTTTACATACACACATACATACATACTTTTATTTACTCAATAAATGGATCAAACTCTGAAGGGAAAGTTGGGATTTCCTGAATTCGGTCTGCATCGGTGTTAATTTTGACAATAAGTATCAATATAGTTTTAGTTGTGATCTTCTGACTAAATTGCATTTTAATTTTAGTCACTTTTGTCATTTTTGTTAGCTCCTGTCAACAAAGTAAATTAGTCAAACAGTTAAAATCATATGATGATATCTTGTTTAACACATGAATATGCAGAGAATACACTGTGCTTCTGTTACACTAACATGTACACTAATGAGCCAAACCACATGTAGTGATTACTGAACATGAAATGAAGAGTATAGAAAGGATTTACTTTGAGATCCCGGTGAGATAAAGGCAGCTCTGGTCTGTCATCACAATGTTTCTGGCCCTTATGCTGCGATAGGATTTAACGAGCTATAAGATTTTACCAAAGAGAGGCTGGGCTACACGGCACACACTTAATCATTTTCACCCTAGACAGAAAAGACAAAGCCTTTCAACAAAAAAATAATAATAAAAAAAATTAACCTTCCAGAAAATTCAACCATTTGTAACGTAGGAAATGTACAAACTATGCAAGTAAATGCTCTTTCTCTATGATGCAGTAGGAACCTCTCCGTTAGAGCACAGTGAGTTCTATGAGTTAGTGCTCATTTTTAGAAGAGCAGTTCTTTCCCGTGTGACTCTGTTGTTTGTTGCGTTGTGGCCCATTTTCAGGTGGATATGTTGCAGAAGCTGGTCCTCAGAGCCACGCCTGGGCAGCAGAAGTCTTCAAAGACAGCCAGTGTCAGGTGGCTGTTGCAGCAGGAGATGGTCACCTGGCGCCTTGTCACCTCCCTCTATAGGTATGTGCATATATCTTCATTCATTCAGTCAGTCATTCGTTCATTCATTCATTCGATACATTGGTCTTTCTATCAGGTTAAAGTATGACTGTGTTAACTTAAATTTTTCTCAGACTAGGTAAACAGCACACTAATTAGGCTCTGTTTAGGTAATGTAGGATGAGATGTAACCTGTAAACAGATACAAATGTCATTATGGTTTATTAATCTGTATGTGCTTTTGCTGGGGGTAAAGTTGGCACTGCACGTGTTATATTAAGGTCTCAGACCTAGTAGTGTATGTAACTGGGTCCAGTGATGGACTCTAACATCACTCTGTGTGTGTTTGTGTCACCAGGGACCGAGTTCAGTCTGTCCTCGAGGATGACCTCATGTTGGACGTGACCGTAAGGGTCTCCTTGCTCTTTAATGTTCATTGGGCATGTCTCACTTCCATCAGCTCTAGTAATTATTTTTGTGGAACAGCAAGGCTTGAATGAACATTTTCACCTCTAGCCAAGTGTGCAGTGTGGTGTATCGCGAATAGTTTAACGGTCATGTGTGACTGGTGACCAATCTGTAACTTCCAGGGTACTACTGAGAGCGAGAAGCTGGTGATGGAGCAGCTCTTCCAACGGGATGCCTTGGTGCGACAGAGTCAGGTTGGGTCTCTTCCTGTCTACACCTTGACTTCCTGCCTGCATCTGCTTACACTGTCTTTAGGAACAGTTTTTGCGATCCCCCTCCAGTGGCATAACTACAGTGAGAGTTTTAGCTGTAAAACTGCTGCCCTCAGACTGAACTCTTGTGTTCTCGTGTTTTCCTGAAGCTCGTGGTAGACTGGCTGGAGAGCATTGCCAAGGATGAAATTGGGGATTTTTCAGACAACATAGAGTTTTATGCTAAGTCTGTTTACTGGTAAGTCACTTCTATGGCTGAGTTGGGTACACTGAGAGGATCAGCACCATGGTTACTGAGTCTGTTTTTTGGTGTAAGCATTTCTCACTGTAATAAAATGGTGATAGTATACTGACTATGCCCCGCCATCAGGGAGAACACCCTGCACACCCTGAAGCAAAGGCGAACCACATCACACAGCGGTTTCAACCGACCCCTGGTCACAGAGTTGGTAAGAGTCATGTGGCTACTGGGACGGATTGGTGCTCAGTCAGAACTACAGTACAGGCGGTGCTCATTCGGGAATTGTGTGCTGGGACACTTTACAGGCTAGCCTTTAATTCTCCACATGGATTGACATATCAGTACTGGGTACGGTGACATGAGAGAGCCTGCCTGTGTGTGCACTGCCAGACTCCCTTAAAGGAGCCGCCGCTTGTGTGCATGTGCGCAGGACCCCGATGCACCCATCAGGCAAAAGCGGCCACTGGCTGACCTGGACCAGGAGGATGATGCGCGGCTGCTGAAGTACCTCTTCACCCTAGTGAGGGCAGGCATGACGGACGAGGTGAGGAGGCGCCTGGCTGCCTGACGGGGACGGGGTGGCTCTGCCTCTGCTCACTGTGTGTGTATGTGGTGGTTGCTCAGGCGCAGAGACTGTGCAAGCGCTGTGGACAGGCCTGGAGGGCAGCCACCCTGGAGGGCTGGAAGCTGTACCACGACCCCAACATCAACGGAGGTGAGCGTCAAACCACAGCATGCAGCTAGCAGATGGCCCCAGCGGAGCATGTACAGCTCAGCCAGCCTTTTATACACCTGGGCCTTCATCGCATGTCTGTCATCTTTCTGTTACTGTCAGGCTCCTTAGCCACTAAGCCCCCTGTTGTCAGTATATATAAATGTTATGCTGGGTAGAGCTCGGTCCCCACAATGTTCTGAAGCTCACTTGTCTGTTCCTGTCAATTCATGCAGGCAGCGCAGAGCTGCAGCCGGTCGAGGGAAACCCCCAGCGCAGCGTGTGGAAGGTATGCTGTTGGAGGATGGCAGAGGAGGTGAGCAGGCTATTTGGGGGAGTGTCACACGTCATAATCATCACAGGGGGGCCTTGATGTCCCTTCAGCAGCTGTCTAGATGCATGAATGGATGCAGACTGTAAGTCTGTCTGGGTAACACGTGCCTAAGGCAAACATGAGCTGTTGCCTTTTTCTGCTGTTAATCATGGGAGATGGGTATTTGCTAATGGCTGCATGGCTCTTTAAAATATTCGACATGGTGGGTGCATGTATGCTGTCTTACAGGAGCAGTTCAACAGATATGAGCGGGGCATCTATGCAGCACTCAGCGGGAACCTGAAGCAGGTGAGGTCACGTGATTCCTGTGCATCAGCTGACCTCCTGTGGTTGGTTTAAGGGGTGTATTGCTCTTCCATTTAGTTGTCATTTCGTACGTTGGTAGCTTGGGCTGCAGACAGTTAGAAACGTGCTGCATTTCTGTTGGTTATCGTGTCCTGCTAATGATTTATCTACACGAGATCAGGGCCTGTGCGTGATTTATTTATTTATTTTCTTTCTTTCTCCCACCAGCTCCTGCCGGTGTGCGAGACGTGGGAGGACACGGTCTGGGCCTACTTCCGTGTGCTGGTGGACACCAAGGTGGAGCAGGAGGTGCTCTCATCAGGCATGGGCAGCGAGGAGCTGGAGGAGCTGCCCCGGGAGTATCTGTCAGTCAAGTAGGAGCACCGGCCTTGGGTTTGGTGGGGGTTGGGAGCAGCAGTCCTGACAGTAGGTGGACATTACTGAGCTAGCTTGTCAAATAGTAAATGTGAGTCTCACCTGAACCCTGTGATTTATTTCATCAGCTGGTCACCAGAGAAAGTGTTTGAGGAGTTGCAGGCCACAGAATCGAAGGTAAGTGGTGTGTCCGAAGCCTTCGACCAGTGACTGTGTGACCACCTTGACTGGGAAGAGACTGTAGGGACCTTTCTTTGTTATCCACAGAGGGTGCTGGCAGAGACCAAGGAGCACTACCACATCATCCAGAAGTTTGTCATCCTAGAGGACCTTGATGGTAGGCTGGGTTTTCTCGATGCTCTTACTTTTCAAATATGTATATGGATTTGGCCAGGTCAGGTAGTTCATGGCTGATGTCATTAGCCACATTTGGACTGAGTGTGCTGGACTGGCTGTTTGTCTGCAGGACTGTTGGAAGAGTTCAATGATTGGCTGGGGGGTGGCACGGCTCTGCCCCCTCACCTGCTGCGCTTCATGACTCATCTGGTGCTCTTTTACCGAAGTCTGGGTGTGGCATTGAAGGTAGGCCCACAGCTTCTGGCATTTGCCAGCCAGCCCCAAAAGCTGAAGCAGGGTAAAGCTTTTCCTAGTTTGCAGCATGGACCAGAGGAATTGTGTTCTGGCACCACGTTTCCCTCCAATTCTGTTGTCTGTTACATAAGGGAAATGTTTTTCCTGTCACTCAGATTACTTTCTGGAGAAATTTGTACGTCAGTCTTTTTTTGTATAGCATGTTTCACTTAATGCTTGCTTTTTCTGTACCAGGAAGACATTACTGTGGATGTTCTGAAGGCTTATATCCAGGTACGTTGTGTGAAAGGAATTAAAACAGCGTGAGAATTCAGTGACTATCTGCAGGTTTTTAGGTGTATAGGGAGGACCCTGTTTTAGGACACTAGTGTAATTGTGTGTGTGTGTGTGTGTGTGTGTGTGTGTGTGTGTGTGTGTGTGTCTCTATCTCTCTGTCTCTATCTGGAGCAGGTTCTGGTTGCCGAGAAGCACACGGACCTCATAGCCTTCTATGTCAGCCACTTGCCCCCAGACATGGCAGTGGCCCAGTATGCCCAGTTCCTGGAGTCGGTGACTGAGACAGAACAACGCAAGTGTTGCCTTGAGTTGGCTAGGGAAGCAGGTGAGGACAAGGTGGGGAAGTGGGTGACAGCATTAGAGAAGGTGGGGTCAATGGAGGGCTGTAATTGGAAGGGTCAGGAGGCGGCGATGAGGGGAAGAAGTGGAGGTGAAGGATTTGGAAATAAGAATGAGCAACCTGACCAGTAGGGGGCAGCAGAGAGAACACAGCTGGAGCATATGTGAAGTGGTTGTGGTGTCCTCAACTTCTGACCGATCCTCAGGGCTCGATGTGGCTGCGGTCACCAAGACTGTTGTGGAGAATATTCGAGAAAGAGACACAGAGGACTTTGCCCACCATGACCTTACCTCTGCCTTGGACACAGGCACCTCTGAGGTCTGGACCACACACACGCATGTTGGGTTACCAATCATTGTAGGGATGTCACACTGGGTTTGACTGTTTTATATCATTCACAACTTCTACAACACATGGAAGGTCATGAAATGTTACAGCACATGCAATCAAGTAAATCCTGGCTTACTTTAACAAAGAGATCGTTTAACTCTTTGGAATGCCCCTCCCATCCTAGGGAAATGTATACACATTTATTTGTAGCTGTTTAGCAGAGCAGATGCTTGTGTCTAAAACAACGTATGTATATGTACATCAGAGTATATAGTGGTCAAAGATCTAAGGTAGAATTGCAGCCAGGCTAAGCGTCCAGTAAGGGACAAGCAACAAGTGTAAGTTTGCATTGGAACAAGAGCTTTACAATACATCATTGGGGTTATGGTTCAGCAACCGCGTCTTCACTGCAGCCTGCAGTATACAGTAACATTTAAGTAAAACGGCAATCATTTGCCAATGAAAGTGTTCACCTGTTGTGGTCACTGAAAGCAGTCAGGAAATAAAGGCATTGGTCTTCAGTTAAATCCTAGCGCTATTTGTATGTGAGTGAACAAGACCTAGACCCTAGTGAGTATTCTGTAATGACAGCACCTCTCTCCTGTCAGGAGGACCAGCGCAAGATAGACGTGATTGACTGGCTGGTATTCGACCCCTCTCAGCGTGCCGAGGCCCTGAAGCAGAGTAACGCCATCATGAGGAAGTTCCTGGGTAAGCAGGGATGTTCATGCTGTCAGTTTAAGAAGCCGAAAATGGTGTTTGAAGTACCAGCCGTACATTTTCATATACACACAACTACATCCATCCATATTGTAACTCTTTTTCTGGCCTTGGTGAAGGGACTACCTTGTACAGGTATACCAAAATGTCTGGCGGAGGGGGGTTGCAGGTACATGTGTGACTGAAGAGGGTGAGGCTCTTGGTAAGAGTGACACCTAAGCTATTGATAAAAACCATTTAGATGTTTAACATAGTGATCTTGTGGATGTGAGATTAAGCTAGATGGAGTATTTCAGTCTTTAATGGGTTAATCTGGGGGTTGTCTCCAAATCAATGTGGAGATCAATCTGAGAATAACATTGTTAAAGGATCTGTCACTGAATGAGGTGACAGAACACATGGATGTAATGCTCAGGGAAGGGAAGGCAGGACCCAGCAGTGATCGTTGTGGAACTTGAGAAGCAAGGTGTGGGGGCACAGAGGGGGCCCATCTTATAGAGAAGGGCAGGAAGGTGTACTACTTTAGCTTGTATAAACACCTGTGCCAGTTTTGTCATCTACAAGGATTTCTTTTCCTGTAGACAACATGCTTTCCTTTGAGGTATACTTATTATAAAATGGTCAATGGGCTATTCCCGGACAGGATTTCACCTCCATTGTTAGTTGATCTGTGAGTACTGTCTTCAGGTCCATCTTGTTTCTGTTCACTAGGTGCCAAGAAGCACGACGCCGCCAAAGAGGTGTTCGCTCGGGTCCCCGAGGACTCCATGAGGGAAATTTCCCGGCAGTGGGAGGAACAAGGCGCAGACGCACCCCTGCCAGCCGAGGATGAAAATGCCATTCGTGAGCACCTGTGTATCAGAGCCTACCTGGTGAGAAAGCAGTACCAGGACACCTAAGCAGGCTATGTTGTCTCCTGGACAATGTTAGATCAAATCCAGTCAACTAAAGATGTTTCACATGGGCCTTCGGCAGCTCAAAATTAGCTCCCAGCAATGGTTTAAGACAGAATTTGAAGGTACGGTATATGTAAGCTGTGCTTTCCCTTTAAGCCTTTTAAGTCTATGTAAATGCAGTGTGGGTAACAATTGTTTTCCACCAGTTAACACTTCATGCTATTTTCTGCTGTTCTGTTATTAGTTAGATGGTGCTGTTTCGTAAAGCAACTTTCTGAAGTAATTTGTAATTTTGGTGTGACTGATGTCCTGCTGTATCTGGGTGTCTTGCTAGGAGGCTCATGAGTCCTTCAATGAGTGGTTCAAGCACGTGAAGGCACCCCCACAGAAGCCCACTCTGGCCTCCAGCGCCAAGTTCACAGAGAAGGTGGCCCACGAGCTCAAGGAGAAGGAGTACAAGGTGTCAGCTTGGCCCAGATGGGACAAGGAACATTTCGATCTTTACTACGGCCGCATGGTTTCCCTTCAAATAATCCGGTCTTGGTTCATTCCTGATGCATCTTTATGGTCATGGTTGGATAACCTTTCACAGTGCAGGTCTATGTACATATAAAAGCCATGAGTATACGGTAGTTCTCATTGTGTGGCACTTCAGTAGTAAATGACGGGCAGTTAAGTTTTTGTAACAAATTAGGTGTAGCTGGAAAAAATTCAGCACCTTAGCATCTGTATTGATGTTCCTGTAGATTGAGTATGATAACTGGAAGGGTCGACTGGAGGCTTTGACTGATGACGTGAAGGAAAGGATCTACAACGTGCTGTTGTTCGTGGATGGGGGCTGGATGGTCGATGTCCGAGAGGTAAGGTGGACCTGGTCAGACTGATTCCCAGTGAACCATCAGTGAGAATCTCCTGCAAGTGTCTTAAGAAAAGAACTTTGTGCGGGAACAAATTTTACATCTTAAAAATTTAGCTTATTCAGGAAACTAAAGCATCAAACTTATTCATATAGATGCACAAATTAATGGATCAATTAGTCCCACTCTGTGCCTGCCCATATTTTCAGCCTGGCAGTTTTATGCCCAAGACCAACCCATTTTGTCTTTGTTCTGGGAGAACTTTGATACACTTTGAACAGTGGCATAATTTATTATCTTTGTCTTCAGATGCCTCTGTCGGGATATAACAATGTGGCTTTAACAGGTTTATTTCAGTGTTTGCAATTTTCACTAACAACAGAACTGGTTAGCACTGACCGTGGGAGACTCTGGGTACTTGCTCTCTATGGTGGTCACACACACAAAACGGATTACTCCCAAACTACTGCCAGTACTGGTTATAAGAAATTAAACATTTCTCACGATACTACATCTTGATAAATTTATTACTGACATTTCAAGAAGAAAAAACTAAATAGCATATTGATCTGTTTAAGCAAAAGAATTTTAATCAAACCTATGAACAGGCCATTTGCATGGTCAAAGTACTGGAAATACAAATGTCAAATATAAACATTAAACATCAGTAGGAATTATGATCTATAAACTTTTGCGAACAAAAAATAAACTTTTTGTACTGTGGAATTTTTAACAATAGGTCCAATGAAAAAAATTAATTTGTATAGAAATGAAACATCAGTAACTATTGCACTTTTATATAAAAGAAAAATTCTGCATTATTGATACGTAAACCCCATGTAGGTCCTGTAACTGAGGACGAGCAAAATCAAACATCTGTCTCGTCATCTACAGTAATATTTTCATATGGCTCGGGGATTTTCTGCTGGGATGCTGTTGGCTCAGTCAATGTCTGTATCCCCTTTTTTTTTTTTTTGCCCCTGCCTCAGCATCACATCAATCTGTTTTAAATGCTATTAAATTCATTGATGCCTATGAACATTAAGCAGCAAACAGCATAATTTCATGGAAATAGCTAGCCAGAGCAGCTATTGATTAAACTGTTACCTATTATGTATATGCTAATTTATTTAAATGCATTTTAATATAAAGCACATTGTTTACTTGTCTATGAAATGTGCTACATAAATTTTCCACTTGTTCTCTGAGTGTAGCATCACTTGAATTCATATATTGTTTATGCTGCTACATCCTATCTACAGGTCTGTCTGCGCTCATGGCCTCCTCATTCCTTGTTCCTGGCCCTGGTTTATCCTCACCCTCAACAGGGGATTTTTTTTTTTTTTTTTTTTTTTTTTTTAAATATGCTTAGAAGCTACAAAGCATTTGAAGGGCTTATTTTATTGAATCCAAAGTCATGCTTTAAAATTTGACTGACTAGGCAGATTAGCAACGTGTCATAACTACTGATACCAGCCTCATCATCGTCTTTCTTTACTTTTGGTTACCGCTTATTGCGTGACGATTTGCCTTGAAAAGATTTCAGTTTGGTACATTTGGCAGCGTCGTCTTCCAGCGCCCTTCTTTTTTCAGTCTTTTTCAGCCCCACCTGGTCTCTCCCTACCATCCATTGTTTGAGAAACTTCCAGTGATTAGCAATAGCAAGTGATTAGTTGTGGCACCTCCACAAACCAGTGGCACTGTGCTCACTCAGTTCTAAATGCCACGCGATCACACAGACACGGGTGCCGCGTATTTGCGCGTTTCTCTATACAGAGCAACCTTGGTCTGGTGTGTGTGTGTGTGTGTGTGTGTGTGTGTGTGTGTGTGTGTGTGTGTGTGTGTGTGTGTGTGTGTGTGTGT
>JAACJT020000001.1:10500478-10547323 GCA_009936485.2 Gymnarchus niloticus | reverse complement strand
GTGTGTGTGTGTGTGTGTGTGTGTGTGTGTGTGTGTGTGTGTGTGTGTGTGTGTGTGTGTGTGTGTGTGTGAGAGAACTTGCTGGTTAACATTCTGAAGCTTTGTTGTAGAATTTTAAAGGAGTAAATTTTTGTTTCCGACCAGCTCAATTTAAAACCTATCAAACTATTTTGTCTCTGACTGGTGGAACAGCTAAGTGTCCCACTGGGAGTTCTCCCGAGTCTCCCGATTGGCCACTCCAGGCCTGTATATGGGGAAGTCCTTGAAAGCTGTGTCTGTGCATGTTCAGGATGCAGAGGAGGACCCCGAGCGTACCCACCAGATGGCGCTGCTGCGTCGGCTGTGCCTGCCCATGATGTGCTTCCTGCTGCAGACTGTGCTGCACAGCACCGAGCAGCACCAGGAGAACCTGCGTCTAGCTGACATCGTGGCATCCGACCAGCACCGTCTTTACCAGGTACAGCTACCGCACAGTGTACCCTCTCACCAGATGTACTTTTACTGTACCACCTCAACCAGTGGGTCCTACATAAGATTACTGACTGATGTAGCATCTTCAGTGAGGTGCATTGATCAGGTGCCCATGAGTACAAACCCAGCATCAGCAGGCCTTTTTTTTTTTTTTTTTTTTTACAAATGGCTTGTTTACTGAGTTCCTAATTAGTTTTTCCTCATACTTTGCTAGCACCATAAAAGTGTCATTTGCCCATGTTGATTACAGGTTTAGGAACTCATTACATCGCACATTGTGTAACCAATCTGTAATATACACGTAATAATAGCACCCCCTTCCAAAGCCATAGGATGATGCTGATTGGACTAGCTAAAAACTATACATCGACACTCATGACTTGTGCCCGATTCCTGTGTGTGCTCTTCTCCCTGTCTCTCTCCTGACCAGGTCTTCTCCAAAGAGGAACTGCGCAAGTTCCTCTTGAAGCTGAGGGAGTCCTCTCTCCTCCTGCTAGACAAAGGCCTAGATCCCTTGGGCTATGAGATCCAACCATAGCTATAGATCCACAGGGGAATGTCACAATTTTTCATGTTTGCAGCTAGGCTTCAGTGTCTTTACGGTGTTGTGTGTGTTTTTGTAACCCAATAAAAGATGTTTTTTGAATTCAGCTTTTGTATTCTGGATGTTTTTGTGTTAATTGCCACAGCTATGGCAACCTCTAGCAGAATGTTAAATGACACATCTGTATGTGCATAGCTCTGATTTATTGGCTCTGGCAGTCTGTGTACAGTTCTGATCTGTTGTTTCGATGTGGGAGGGGAGACTTTTCTTAAAGCATTCGTCAGTATTTATACATCCATTCACACATTCTTCATGCCTGTTTCTGCAACGGGGTGTCATGGTGTGGCTGGAGCTGTGCGTGTCTACAATTTCTATTTGTAGAGGCAAGTATGTTTCTCAGGACAATGGCAAAATTCAAGTATGTGTTTAGCAGGGTTTCTTACAGAAAATCCATTTATTAATTTCAACTTCATTTTGGAGATGTTAAAACTACAGATGCGGATACTAGGTATGAAAAGCATGTGCACTGTACTAATCTTTCAAGCAGATTACCTACAATTTGACTTTGCTCCTACAGCCCTGACTAATTTTGCAAACATTCAGAAAATCTTCCAAATACTCAAACGCGGTCAAATACATCGCAATGTACTCGAAACTCAGTGGACAGCTTAACAAAAACATCGGCGGCCAGTATATGCCCCGGTGGACCCCAGGACCGATCGACCTGGCCTTAGTCCCGGAGACCCGAGGGTTTTAGGTCAACCTCAAATTTTTTCCGTAAAAAAAAAACCAGGGACTCATCGCTAGGTCTCGACGGTGAGACACCCAAGTTTCTCGTGTTATGTCCCTCCTCACTCCATAAGCACGGCCGCTGGTGGGCGGTAGAGAGCACTTGACGTGGCGACGACGCCGCGTCGCTGTGACTGCAGGCCGATGCGCGGCGGCGACGGCAGCGGCAGCGGCGTGTGCGTTTTGGCTCGGACCGAAGGGAGCGCGCGGGATGTAAATCGGCGTGCGGCGGCGCTTGAGTGTACTGAGGGAGCCGCGGTTCAGCAGATCGCACCGGCGACGAGCTTTCCGCGTTAGCGTACGTCGGGGGCGCCGTCACGAACAGCCGTACTGGGCTGTGCTGGATAATAATGGCTGCTCGGCTCGCCGACCTGGCTGGAAACGGCCGTATCGCCTCCGGTTTATTGGTGAATTTGCTGTCATCGATAAGCATCGTCTTCATCAACAAATGGATTTACGTGCATTACGGTTTCCCGAACATGACACTGACTTTAATTCATTTTGTTGTCACTTGGTTGGGGCTTTATGTATGCCAGAAGATGGACATATTCTCCCCGAAGAGCCTTAAACCAACCAAAATTGTGCTGCTTGCTCTAAGTTTTTGTGGCTTTGTCGTTTTCACAAATCTCTCACTTCAGAACAACACCATAGGAACTTATCAACTCGCCAAAGCAATGACCACGCCAGTAATAATTGTCATTCAGACACTGTATTATAAGAAAACATTTTCCTCAAAAATCAGATTAACGCTGGTAAGTGAAAACCGTGTTGAAAATAACTGCGCATTCATAATAAATGAGTCCACTATTTATGGATTACGAAAATTAGATTTGTTTTACGGAGGCGGATCGACATAATCAAACTTAAGTACGTGACACATTATAAGTATAATTTCAGTGAGGTCTGTGACTACTGTAGTAATATTAACTGATTTGTTATGTGTTTTGTTTGTGTAGATCCCCATCACCCTGGGAGTGATATTGAACTCCTACTATGATGTTAAGTTTAATTTGCTAGGAATGATCTTTGCAACGCTTGGTGTGTTGGTTACATCCTTGTATCAAGTGGTATGTATACATCTCCCGAATTCCTTAGTCATGTTGACTAACATTTAAAAATATAATATTTGTTCAGTAATTTCTTCTCCCACTGTTGTCTTACTGGGTACCTCCATTTTCACTGTCTTTGCAAGTCTCTCTTTATCTCGTTCCTTTTTTGCTTACTTCAATATCTATTTCTTCCACCCCCTCCACAGTGGGTGGGTGTGAAGCAACATGAGTTACAGGTGAACTCCATGCAGCTGTTGTACTACCAAGCCCCCATGTCCTGCGCCTTCCTCCTCACCCTGGTGCCTTTCTTCGAGCCCCTAACTGGTGAAGGGGGCATCTTTGGACCCTGGTCTTTCCCTGCCCTGGTGAGACTGCCTTACAGTTCTGAAACCTTTAACCTCGTACAGTACATCCATCAGCCTTAAGAAAAGCCTGTCCTTATATCCTGCTTGTCAGTGTGTTTTAATGAGGTTTGGATGTTGTGATATTTTCAATAAGGGAGGCTCTCTTCGACCATTTTCAGTTCTGAGTCCTCAGTGCACATTGCAAATTATATAAAACTATTAAGTGTGATCCACAGAGCAGAACATGACCAACTTAAATGCTAAATTTATTGCTTTATGTTGCAGACACCTATGAGGAACATAGACGTATAGAAATTTCCCTTCATGATCCACAGCAATACAAATTGGGTGTGGTATTTGCCTGACTTATGAATAGTTACAAGATAGATGGATTATTACTTAATAAATTACTTTGTTTACTGTAAGCATGGCTGATCTGGAAATAGGTTAATCAGCGTAGACATGACAGTTGTGTGATTGTTCAAGTTGGCATGTTTTATTGTTGTGTTTTTGAGTGCCATCTTTGTTATGTGGGACAATTGATTTGAATTGCATGGAATGATGGAAACGCTTGGAAATAAACA
Source organism: Gymnarchus niloticus (assembly GCA_009936485.2). Lineage (NCBI taxonomy): Eukaryota > Metazoa > Chordata > Actinopteri > Osteoglossiformes > Gymnarchidae > Gymnarchus > Gymnarchus niloticus. The sequence continues at coordinate 10,543,542 of JAACJT020000001.1, read as the reverse complement.
TCTCAGCATATCCAGATTTGTCTGTGCCTATCTCAGCAAACATTTTGCTGGTTTAAAACTGAGTATAAACATCCTTGTCTGCTTGTATTATTACTACTTGTTTAGAATCAAATGGTTGATGTAAACTCTTTACCCTAGGTCATGGTGCTGCTGTCAGGTGTCATCGCTTTCCTGGTGAACCTGTCCATCTACTGGATCATCGGCAACACCTCACCTGTCACGTATCCTTCAACCATTCTGGGTTTCACTAAGGCAGGCTGAAGGTCTATGGAGGCTGAATTCTTATTTTTTAAAAAAAAAAATGTCCAGCTATGAATCTTTTCACTGTGTTATGTGGAGTGGACTAATTCATGTATTTTGGTAAATGTGAATGTCATGCCTTTCAGTCTTTGAATGCCTTTTGGGCTATTGAAGCCACTTAGCATTGGTAATGTAGAGAGAGTTGCTCTCGCTTACAGTCACAGGGATATGCTGCCTCAGCAGAGTTATTGTTTGGCTCTGTAGCTCTCACTTTGGTGTAAAAATAGACCTCCTACATTCATGTTTGTTTACTGATGTGTAGTAAGATTCATATTTAGTTTGCCTTTGACCACATAGATATACTGAATTTCTTCAGTTTAAACATCCAGTTATAAAATTGGCAGTTGTGAAGAACATAATGCTCCTGTTTTGGCCTGGCATGGTATGGTTTATTATGGTATAGTTAATAGGAAGGGAAATTACTTAATTATCCCAAACAATTATTCTATTACAGTGAATCCATTGTCGGTAATGAGTCAGTTGAAGTAATTGTTTTTCAAATACTTTGACGTTGAACCTTAACCCAAGGTCAACAGCTACAACATGTTTGGGCACTTCAAGTTCTGTATCACGCTCTTGGGGGGTTATGTGCTGTTCCAGGACCCCCTGTCTCTGCACCAGGGCCTGGGTATTCTCTGTACCCTAATGGGCATCTTGGCCTATACCCACTTCAAATTGGCTGAACAGGAAGAGGGAAAGAGCAGATTGGCTCAAAGGCCCTAAACTCAGACAGCTTTCATTTTGGAACAACTGCCACTGGCTGCTAAAAGGAAACTGCGGAAAAGCAATTGCCACCTCAGTGATCTGGCCACAGGTGAGACTGCGAGTAGGGCTCTTACACAAGTGAACTACGGGATTTTAAGTGATTTTTTTTTTTTTTTGTACTAGTGTAAGTTATAGTTTCTTACCACCAAGTGTTTTGAAGTATTGTGCATTGAAAACAAGCTGATCATCACCAAATACTGCTGGATATTTTTGCCTGGTCATAATAGAAAAAAAAAAAAAGTCTGAAGCTGAATATTTCCACTGGTATTAAAACGTCAAGCTGTTTTTTTCATCCATTATTTAACTACAGTATGAAAACATTTTAATAGTTTGTGTTCTTCAATAAATATATTTTGTTGAATTGTGGTTCGATTACTTTTTTTTAAATAGCTTTTATTTGATGATTCACTGGAAGCAAGCTGAGACCCACTGATTAAAATAAAATGGCACCACAATGGGTTTGAGTTTGATTCGCACCCCTGGACCTGTGTGTATGGAATTTGCCTGGGTTTCCTATAGGTATTCTGGTTTCCTGCCCTTAATGTATTTGAATACATGCCCTGTGATAGACTGGCATCAAACCCAGGGTCTCCCCTGCCTTGTGCCCTGTGCTGTCAGGGATAGCCTCCAAGCTCAGTGTGTCACTGTATTTAGTGTGTTCAATAAGCAGCCATGGAAAAATCAATGGATGATTAATACAGACCCATTTGTAAAGACCCAAACTAAGATTACTGGACAAAGAAAACCCTAGAGCCCTAAAAAATAATTTTAGCGCTGAAATTTCTGCAAGGAGGTGTTGTTCAGTCTGCTGGACAGGCTCACCCTTGAAAGATCTCATCAGGGTCTGTTGGAATGGTGTGCTCTTTTAGTAACCCATTTAAGAGAGGGTCTACACAGGCCACTTACTCAGTCTGTAATAGCACTGAACAGCTGTACGAGTCAGCCACCACCTCCTATTTCTGACTTCCTCTCTGCATTTCCTCTTGGTTCTGTGTTTAAATGAGGAAAAGGTTGTGCTCTGTCACTCTGCACTGCTGAATGAGCAGTAGTACTACGTTCTCCTTTTTTTGCTATTGATTGTATTTCTGATAGGTTTCACGTGTCCCTGACCAACCGGTTGAATTAGTTGTTTACAATTTTAAAGTACAAGGTACTGCATTAATTTGATCTTATTTTTAATTTTTCTGAAGCACCTTTGAGCACTCCTTTACCAGTATGAGTAGATGTGTTTGTTCTACACGTCCTGAAAAAGCTTAAAGCAGAATGACGCTGTGATGTATTAAATGCACACAAGCTCCAGTATATGAATGAGTATCTGCACAGAGGAACCTCTCTTATGGACTGGGGAGGTATTTGTCTACAGTGAACACCCACATTGGACAACTAACTGCTTTCAGAAACCACTGGAGTGTCTTGCCTAGGAGGAGTCAGCTAGCTGCCTACCGCTAGGCTGAGCCAGATTTGGGATTCCAATTCACTGTAAATGTGAGGTAGACAAGTCTGCCATGAAACCCCAGCGCTTCAAATGCTAAATACAGAACCAAATCAGTGCCATCCTTTTTACTTGTAAATCATGTTGCCTCAGGTTTCATGAAGGCATGCTTTTACGTTGTTGGATAGTTGCCAAATATATTTTAAAGCACATTACAGTTAAATACATCCCACCCACAACCTATAACAATTTATCAAGTGCAATGTACAGTAGGATTGGAGCCAATCATACATGAAGGGCATCTGAGAGACAACAATTTACCTAACTGCATGTTTTTGAACTTTGACAGGAAGACATTAAATGTAGCAGTACAAATATTTACTATACAATCATTTTCATAAAAGGTTATATAAATCGGCTGCTTCCTTAATTCTAAACAAAGCAAAACTTATAAAATGCCAAATAATATATGAAATCTACCTCAAAGTAATTACTGTAAAACAATTACATTATGAACACAATTGATAATTGTATTAAAAACACCCGACTCAATTATCGTTTCTCACTTGAACTGGGTGATTTACTTGAAAGTGAGTGGATTAATCTTTGATTGAGTGAGCTGAATACAGATAGGTGGTATGTTTGCATTAAATAAATGGCTAATAAATAAGTGAAGAAAAAGGGGAAAAGTAACATGCCTGAGCATGCTGAGAGCTACAATGACTCAACCATCCAAAAGTAGTCACATTTCAAGATAGAGTCATCATGAGTCATTTTCCTGTTATGGCGAAGAAAAATGAGCAATTTCAAATCATGGAAGACAGTTTAATGAGAATAAGGGCAAAATTAGATTATGTAATGAAAAGTAATCCAGCTCCTCATAACTAACTTTCCTTCGTTACTAACTTTCTCAAGAAAGTAAGTAAAATGTAAACAAGAACAACAGCACTAATATGAAGACTGCCCAAAACGTTATGTTCATTCGTTTTAAAATGTTTGTAGGAAGGTGTTTTAATAAGATATGGAGACTGTTACACATCATCCTAAATGATTGTACAAGTAAATTTAAAGAACTACCAATACAATAACTTCAAGACTATTAAGCTATAGTAAAGATGTGTGACCCACCTTCCTTGATAAACCTGTCTAAAATCTCACAATTCTTGCATCTAGTATGTAACAGAAAATATCACTGAAATATTGTTTAGGGAGAACATGGAGTAAGGAATAGACCTTTTACAAATGAAACGTATAAATTGAGGCAGCTGAAGTGGAAATTCAATCATCCTTTAAAAATCAAACACCTTGCTTGGTTTCAGAGATCCAACTCAGCTAGACCGTACAAAGTAGCTGGCATTGCTCGACAAAAGGTGACAGGTTTTAATGCCTGCCGTCCTTGGTGGTCTGAGCAGTCTTATGTAAAAGGTAAGAATCTTGTACAAACTGAAGGGCTGGTGTCATATTAACCAAGTGATCCTCACGCGTTGGTCAAGTGACTCTAATCCAGCTAGTACCAAAGGGTATAGATAAGCTAAACCAGAGTTTAAACATTGACATTTAGAGATTAAAGGCAAAGAAATGTGTCGAGTTGCACAGATTATCTGATCTTGGTAGGTGTATATCTAAACGTATTATATTCCCCGATAAACTAAATTAATTCGTGGAGTTGCCGTTACCTTTAACTAATACATTTAGTTATGGACGTAGACGTTTCTTTGGGATTCTAGCGAATAAAAGAGTTTCAGCACACACAGATGTCGTCGTGAATTTCATTTTTGTATTACCCTATGTTAACTAAATTACTGCCTCACGATAATATTAGGAGTCCCCGACCAGGCAGCCGCTCTGTCGCTAGGGGCAACAGCGTTTAGTCGCGCAGAGTTACGAAAGTAACGAAGATGCATTCGCGCCATAAATAACGGAAATATTTCATTGTTTAGAAAGGTGGGTAATTGTTTAACAGTTTTATTTTCACCATGTGACGGGACATAAATGATATTTTATTGAGTTAGAAAGGCTTTGGCGTATTTCTGGTATCAAACCACTCGATATTCAAAGGCGTGACTTGCTTGCTAGGGAACATTTTTACAAGGCCTCAAAACCACGGGCTTTCCTACGCCTAGGAGGCGAGAGAACGCAGCTTTGGGAGACGTCTCAGGTAGCGTACACAGTGTAGCGTATTTTTACTACGGGAAGCCGGTTTTACTCTCCGTAATGCTAAAATGAGGCGTGTATACGGCTTGTATGTGTCATTTGTATAATAGCAACTTAAATTATATGAAAGCGAGGCGCGGACGCTTTTACATAAAGCGACGAGTAAAGACATAAAATGGAATACTTCAAAAAGAGAAGCAGGTAACATGCAAAGGAGCATTTAAAATATGCACCAGGATTAATTTCCTGGAGCTTTGTGGGCCAAGTTCAACGAGCCCGTGAGTTTTGTGTTTCGGTAACACGCACTGCCACGTCAGGAAGCGGGTTAAGTGATAGTTTTGTGAGTAGCCAGGCTGTGCCCAGGTAACCATGACGGTGGACATGCAATGAAATGTTGACTAAAAAAAAAAAAAAGAAACTTACGGAACTCTCTAGTTAAGGCACTACCGTGAGACAGCGCGAACGCTGCTGATCAGCGCCATGGTCGTGTTAATATAAGACAGTCGTACTGTAAGCCGGATCAGAGTCACTTTGGTGACTTTAATGATTATTTCTTCGAGCAGGTGTCGTTATTAAGTAACACATGCCCGTGCCTGAATCCGTCATCGACAGGCTGACAGACGCCAGCTTGTGAGTCGGCTTCGGCAACTTCTACAGCGCTTCGTGTTGTAAGGGCGGTCAGTCTGAGTATAGAACGCACGCGGCAAGCGCTCCGAAGCTGGGACATGCCCGGGCATATCGCTCCGCCATGCGACGGGCCGTCTCTCGGCCGCTAGGGGGCACTATTCCAACGGCGACTACACTACGGCTGCACCGGTGATTCTAGCCCTGACATGTCCAAGTCGGCGTCAGGGTATTTAAATCCGGGGCCGTTGAGGAAGTGTATTGTCATTGCACACAGTGGACACTGGGCACTTTATGTACAGCTAAATAGTTATATGTATAATATATCTTTATTTATTAAGGTAAGTTGTCTGTATTTTAAAATTCCTTGTATTTGAATTTGAGGCAATTGCTGAAAACTTGTAACAGTGAGTTTGTTGCTTAATAAATTTATTTTTCTTCTTTCAGGTAAAAGACAGAATGGCATCAGACAATTGTTTAAGCAACACCCAAATAAACACCGTGGATAATGAGAAACTTGTGAGTTTGCGTTCTGTGTTTATAGTGTTGTGTGCCTGTTATATGAAGAAATGTTAAATAGATGTCTACTGGTCTTTACAGGTAAGACCGAAAGTGCAACTTCAAACCCTGCTCCAGCATGCAGGAGCAGACAAGGAGATCTTTACAATGAAAGAGGTAAGATAGTGCTGTCACTTTGCTAACAGAAGCCATCTAATGTAACATCTATAGAAACCTGTAATCTTCAGTCCAAGGTAGAGTTCTGTGTGTCAGCTTGGTTTCCAGAAACAACGTGGGATGGTAGCTCTATGAATAGGACACTTGTCCTTGGTGATCCAGAAAAGTGACAGTGTCATTTACCATTGACCGTATTTATGTAAATACCCTGGCATCTCAGGTTTCAACCTTTAGATTTTTATGTTTCAAGTGGCTTTTCCATGCAGCTAACACAGTCTGAGGCTGGTTGGAATGGTACACGTAGTCCCTTCCCTTCGGTGGGAGTATTTTAGATCACATGCATTCCTAGGGAGCAGGCAGATAGCCACAGTTTGGAATTTTGGGGCTTGTCTCATTGATCAATGAGCTGCAGTGTTAAAACAGTCCTAATCATTAAAGCTGATTACGGAAAAACAGTTATCAGTCACTATGATGGGATCCAAATTAAAGTTAAAGATGACAGGCAGATGGAATAGGAAGGAGTTAATACTGCCTGGTACTGTATGAACTGTAGATTACCATGTAACGGACCTTAGTTTTGGATTCCAGGTGATATTTTACCTGGGGCAGTACATCATGGGCAAGCAGCTGTACGACAAGAAGCAGCAGCACATTGTGCACTGTGCGGACGACGCTCTGGGGGCTGTGCTCGGCGTGGACAGCTTTTCCGTCAAGGAGCCCCGGTACCTTTCTCACTGTTTCTGTCCACAAAGGGCTAGAGGTCAGGGACAGCTGCTTTTAAAGCCACAGAAACAGGAGATAATGGAGTAATCTGACAAATCCAACAGCTGTTTGAGCCTCTCTCTCTCTTGTTTTCTGGCTCAGGAACAAGGGTGTCTGTGTGTTATAAAACAGGCAGTTCTTGAAGACTAATATGGTGGAGTTTTGTCGTCAATTAACAAAAAAGTCTGATTTTTGGTTTTTGTTTTAGAGTCTTATTTGCAATGATCTCCAAAAACCTCGTTGCTGTAAAACATGAAGGTATGCAATAGATTTTACAAGTTCTGTTTGCGATCAAAGCAAAAAAATATTTTTTTGTCCAATCTTTCCTGGTTGTTTTTTTTTTTTTTTTTTTTTTTGTACAAATGTCTGATGTCTAAATCCCATAGTTTTCAAGTCTTTATTAACACAGATTTTATTATGACAGATTCCCAGTCAGGATTTACTGAACCTGACCAAGGACTTCCAGTAAGTGTATGACCTCATATTTCCCCCCCTTTTATTAGCAGCTGTCATACTTATGTAATTGAATATTCAAGCCCACAGTTCAAAGTTACTTGCTGCTCTTCCAGTTTATTTTTCCGGCAACACAATTTGGAAAAATTAAAAGAAACAATTTTACAGGAAACAGACTCAGACTCCCGCTCAGCCACACCTGGGACAAGGAGGAGACGGAGCAGCGACCCTGGTAGTAGGACTTGTTACCTGATCTCTCTGGCAGCTGGCTTTAATCAGAGGTTTTCAGTGGCTCAGCTCTTTCTGTGCTGGTTTGAAGTTTGAACTAGCAATAACTTTCACAAAGTGAGAACTGCAGTACTGTTCCTTTTTGAGTTTATATAGTAAGCTTACCCGGACTGTATGTATATTTGACCTTGTGTGACCACTGGGTCTCCTATTTATGGTACTACCACAACCCAGACATGAGGCCATGTGGAACAGCAAATCATTCTCTTCATGAATGAATGGTGCCTTTTAGAAGCGTGCATGTTAGCCTAGAAGAAATTTTGGTCTGTAGGGCGGTGGTGGAGTTGCTCAGATGATTGGTCTGCATGGTGTGTTCCTTCAGAGGCTGATCGCTGACAGAAACGGGACTTGTTTGCCAGACCGATGCTAGAGCGAGTCCTCCTCTGTTCTTTCCTGAATAAACTTCAAGGAGGTCACAAATTTAAAAAAAGAAAAAGAGAAAAAGCAGGTCATGTATAAACACCGGTTGAACAGTCCTCCTTAGCAACATGCTGTTTTGATATCTTTGCTACACAGCATGGTCAGGGATAACCTGCCTGATTCCTACTTTGGAATGAGCTTTTAGTTTAAGTTAGGTATGTGTGCCAAGGAGGTTTTTTTTTTTTTTTTTTGTCCAAGGAGATCCATAGTACTGAAGATTTCTTTGCATTAGCCACCAGTTAGACTTGACAAACACTCTGCTGGTTGTAACGTTACAGCATGGTAAAAGAAATCTTTCTCATTAGTCCTGCTACCATGTCTATCACAGCAGGAACCTCCACTGACGAGGAGGGCGGTCGCAGGAAAAGGCACAAGTCTGACAGCTTCTCGCTCACATTTGATGATAGCCTGTCTTGGTGTGTGATCGGCGGCCTTCGGAGGGAACGGCCCAGCAGCGAGTCGTCAGACTCCCACGGTAACACTGTAAGAGCGCATTAGTGTCCCAAAAGCTTGTTGATGACTGTATTGGTTTCATTTGGGTTAGACTGAGTAGAAGTTGGAGGCGGGTCTCCACAGTACCGTTAGCTGCATGTGTGTTACTGCTACATGTGTCAGTTCTGTGCTTCAAATTTAGATGGATGGAGTCAAAGCAGGGGGAATTTTTGTTTCAGTAATGATAATATAAATACTCTCTCTGGGCAGGCTGTGATAAGTACAGTTGGTGCCACCCATTGTTTGTAGAGCTTTAAAGACTTTTTCACTTTGCTCTGCAGGAAGTAGGTATATCTGGCAGTGAGGACTTGAGCGAGAGTGACAGCCAAGACTCTGATTCGGATAACTTCAGTGTGGAGTTTGAGGTGGAGTCCGTCAACTCTGACACCTACAGTGAGAACGACGAGGCGTCGGACGCATCAGGAGAGGATGAGGTTCTTGCTTATGTCTATCGGAGAGAAGTGAGCTGCCTCCTTGCTGTTGTGGTGACTCTTCTCACTTGTTCTTGCTCTCCACCGCAGGTGTACGAAGTCACCATCTTTGAGGCGGAGGATGAAGACTCTTTTGATGAGGATACTGAAATTTCAGAGGCAGTACGTTGTCCCCTTATTGGTTGTCCTCCTCAGTTCTTGGTTTAACTGTGCACAGCCATCATGTAAAGCTGTTCCAGTGTGGTTTGGTTTTGTAAAGTAGTTCATGTATCTGAAGCGTTGACATTTGTATCATTTATCATTAGCAAATATCTGGTGTGGTACAGTGGCTCGGCGGGTAACGGTATAGCCTGACATCTCCAGGGTTGGGAGTTCGATTCCAGGGTGTGTGTGGGGAGTTAGCTACACTTCCTGCCCTTAATGTGTGTATGTTAGGGTCTGCCCTGTAATTTCCTCCCTCAGTCCAACTCAATGAACTGGGGTGTCTAAATTGTCTGTAATGAGTGAGTGTATATGTGCCCTGCAATGGATTGAGACTCCATCCAGGGTGTACCCCAGCCTTGTGTGCCCTATGTTGCCTGAGATAGGCTCCAGACCCCTCCCTGTGATCCTGCATGGGATAAGTGGTTTGGAAAATGAATGAGTGAGTGTGTTTGTGACCTGTGATGGACTGGCCTCCTGTTCAGGGTGTCCCTTCCCCTGCCTTGTGCTTCATGGGGATAGGCTCCAGACTCGGTCATTACAGTTTTTGGAAAATGTAGTTTTATCAAGATGGAGTGGAGGTTTGGAGATGATGTGATTAGAATGGAGTGGCCCAACCGTAACCATGGTCAACATCCTGTTTCAGGACTACTGGAAGTGCTCCAAATGTGAGGAGCTCAACCCTCCTCTACCACGCCTCTGCCAGCGCTGCTGGACCTTGCGTGAGGACTGGCTGCCTGAATCAGATTCCACTGCAGCTCCCACCCAAAAAATCTTGCCCCCGAAGCCTCCTGCAACTGACACTGAGGAGGGGCTGGACGTTCCTGATGGCAAGCTAGTAAGATCGCCCCCTAGTGTTGAACCCAAGGAGGAGGTGGCAGCGGTGCCCCAATCCCAGGACACCTGCTCCCAGCCTTCCACCTCTGGCACCAGTGCCTGTGGCAGTCAGGAAGAGGCCCCTGAGCTGGAGCGTTTCAACAGCCTTGAGGCCTGCCTGCAACCCAGCTGCCTGGAGCCCTGTGTCATCTGTCAGAGCCGGCCTAAAAATGGCTGCATTGTGCACGGCCGCACTGGGCATCTCATGGCCTGCTACACCTGTGCCAAGAAGCTTAAGAACCGCAACAAGCTGTGTCCTGTGTGCCGTGAGCCCATCCAGTCTGTGGTGCTCACCTACCTGAGCTGAAGCTGCACTGCCTCAGTTAAATCTTATTTAATAAATTTCTGTTGCTTTTGTTTGTTGTTAGTTATATTTATTTTTACTGAGGTATGTTGTGTGTTTTTTTTTTTTTGATCAAGGCGCATATTGGTGTAAACTGGCTTTGCTGGAGATCAGAGGTGGAGTGTTCTGCCTTCTGCACTCAGCAAATTTATAAATTACTACATTTTGTTAAATATTGACAGAAGACAGAATAACAGCAGTCAAGAACGTAAATACTTGATGGCAGTCAAAGAACCTTTTTTTTTTTTTTTTGGGAAGTTAGGGAAATAGTGTAATTTTAAAAAGTTTTTATTGTATGATTTAGCGTTAAATTAAGAGTGTGTCGTGAGTATGTGCGGTGTCCATTCTGAAATTAAGCAGAGAGAGTTAGTGTGAAGACCTGTGATGCACGTATGGTACTTTGCGGCCTGGCCTTGTCTATGTATAATTTTTGACTTTCAACCATTGTGTTCATGCAAACAATGCCTCTATTCTCTTTTCGAGTGCTGCTCAGCAGTGTCACCAGGTGCGCTCGTCATTAAATCTCCGTACACGCAGATGCTTGCTGGCAGTCGGGTGCCTGCGACTCCCACTTAAACTGAACCCTTAGTGTGATGAAGATGCCCCTACAAGACACTTTCAGAGCTCCAAGAATTGTTTGGTGCCCACATAAACTCTCCAGGTTAGCTGTGCTGTCACTATTTGGCCAGGAAGGTATTACATTTTCCCAATAGTCGAAAAGCACAGTGCGTTTAGAAAAAACATTATCGGCATTTGTTTTCCACCATGCATACTCATTAGTCCCAGTAAAATGGATTTATTTGACATTACTGCTTTCCAATCTTCATGTACACCTACTCTTCAGAAAAAATACATGGTTATACGAAAGACTAGCTATTGTCTATCCGGATGGAAGCTCTGTGCACGCGTAATTGTTTGAGATGCACGTAATAACGCCAAAAAATGACATTTTGCTCATTTTACATAATGGGTTAATAGCTAGTGCCAACCAATCATGTGAATGCAAAGATGACTTGCGATTGTTAAAATGTTATAATCAGTAAACATTTTAAACGACTGTTTAGAGTAAAACAGAAGGTATAAAGAACAAATAGACGAATATGCTTGTTTGTGACGTTTTTAGTTGTATCGGTAATTGCGAGGTCTTGAACCTACTAAAGAGTAAATTTCAGCTAGTGCTATCATTGTCCAGTAGAGGGAGTAAAAGATCGAAAAATATGGTTGCAATTACGGACACCACGGGTCCGCTTCATACCTTTACAAGTTCTTTTCTTAATTGATAGCCCCACTGCGCACGTGTGCCGGATCAACGTTCCCTATTTTTATTCTGCAAGTTTTATCATTGCCACATGCTGTTACTAACAAAACGAAGTTCATTTTTCGTTATTACTCTGTGAACGTTGATAGGCTGTTATTTCAGGGATGGAAATTGATAGAGGATTCAGTAGAAGCTATAAGGTAGAGTGTAAAATTTATAAAATTTAGTTATTTTGCCCAAACATCTCTGGCTATTTTCTCATACGCGTTGAAAGCCATTTAGGATAAAGGGTAAGAATGAAGGTCTTAGAATTCAAATTACTGGTAAAACACTTGTTACAGAGTACTACTAAAGGATGATTTTTATTAGGGAATTTTATTTACTGCAGAAGATTGTATATTTCTATGAATAGCTTGATTTATGACACTAATGCTGTAAAATGTTTCCAATACGAGTGACAAATATTAATAAATAATTTAAAAAGCTTTTTAATGTTGGATTTTGCAGTGCTCTAATACTGAAGTTTGCTAAGATATTTTAAATTATGTAGACTTTATTTCAATCATGTTAATTACCTTACTTTAAATACCTATTTGCAAAATCAAACTGTTTAAACGAATCTTTCATATTTACATGGTGTCGACATTCTACGAATTTGTTAGTTCAAGCTGTCCCTTACACAAGCTTTCCCTTTCAAAAACTGATGAACTTTATTAGTTTATTCTTGTGGTTATAAAAAGAAGCATTGTTGCCTAAGGTCATCCGTTAGACGTTTATAATGAGATAGGAACTGTTCTGTATACCGCGATGCACTAAATCAATATCTGTTGACTTTAATACATCACACGGAAGAACATGGACACATTACAATAAAAACTCCAGTGACTGGTGTCAGGTAAAGATTCTGTGGTTTAACATTTCTGCTTTTGTCTTCTGTTTTCACTCCAGAGCAGTATCGCTATATATTTTGCCGTATCAGAATATCGGCTGAAAGTTAATTTATATTGTGTTGGTGTCTTTATTTCGGCCTTTTTAATGAACATAACGCATATTTTGTACGTAGGCTACCGACGGAAATGAAATGCTTTATGTTAACGACGTCTCCCTCAGGGACAATGAAAATTGTTCTTCAGATTTTGCGGCACATTTAGGCGTATTATTTGCGCGTGGATAACGTCAGGATATGTGTTTATATATTTGTACATGCAGGTGTCATATGAGCCGCATCGCTCCAGCAGCAAGATTTCCCAGCGTGGTATCATGGAATGTATGGCGGTAAGTTTTCCGATCTACGTTAGCGATCAGCTGCTCGTCCAAACTGTAGACAGACGATATATGCAGATCTGTACTTCCCCCGAAGGTGGACTTAAAACTAAAGTTGTGCCACTGAGAGAAGATAACATAGCTGATCACAGCTCATGTGTTTTTGAGTCACAAGACACGTGAGACGCTGATATTCTTATGTCTGTCTTGTTTTGGAGCAATGTGATACCAGGAATTTGCACGTTTGGTATTCTGCCTATAAACAGCGAATGCCATGAATGGACCCTTAAACCTGAGTCACAACTACAAAACATACTTCTCCTTGGTCTCTGGTATGTAGCAGTTCATTACCAATCTGTGGAACTAAAGTACAATACCTCAAAAGTGTGACGCATCGTTTGCCCAGCGTTGACTTAAACGTTCAATGTCAACGCATTCCTTCATTCTTTAGTGTTAAATACGGACAAAACATACTGCGTAGACAAATGACTCACTTTCGGTCTCTTACATTACACTCATTTGGCAAAATTAACCCACAGGTGTGTAGAGAAAGATCACTGAGCAACTATTCACAAAGTTGCCATGAGTCAACATCGGCTCGACGGCACTGGCAGGTCTACTTAAAGGAAGACGTATCTTTAAAAAACTGCATTGTGTAAGTAAACATTTAGACTTGTGCGAACTGATATTTCTAGATGAGAAATATTTTGTCAATTATAAAATCACTTTCAAGACTGTAAAGTTAATTGCACTGGAGGGAAATGGTCTTAATGCTTTTTATAAGTAATTGGTTTGTGTTACATTATGCTATGCACCTGTAACCTGGAATTTAAGAGCTCATGGAGAATTATACATTTCAAGTCAGTTCTACTGCATATTCTGTTAGTATGCAATTTTAATATGTATTTGGCTACCCAGAGTCGAATTATTGGCAGGTAACCTAAATACCAGTAAACATATTTCAATGCTATTACGGGCTTTTGTGACCTTTAGTTAATTAAGGGTGGAACGTCTTCTTCTTAAAGGCACAGTACACTTTCCATCTGAACAAACACAAATAGTTTTTGACATAAGGAGAGGTAGATTGGCTGAGGTTTGTCCTAACCAAGAAACTGAGTTGGTTCAGTTTTTTTTTTTTGCCAAAAACTCAAGTACATATAACAGAGCCTGTAGTACACAGCGCATATTTTCTGGGTCCATGCTGGAAGTCAGAAAGAAATGAAAAAGGTATGAAATATCAAGTTTGTGTCAGGATATTGTTCATGTTCTGGACTACAATTTTAAAGTGCATTTGGCATAGCAATGGGTTCTTACAACTTCAATACAAGCAACATAAACTCATTGTCATACCCTGACACAAAATCCCAATGCGTCTCATTACCACAACATAAACATTTGAGAGAAAGGTACGTATTTACATGAATAAAGCTCAATATTCCCTTGAGTATACACAAACAGTGCTCATAAAATATTAGTTACCAGAATATGGTAAACCTTGACTATTGGAGTTTCAGAGATTCAGCAGAAATGGAGTTAAGGGCAGAGCAGGTTTGAAAAGACAACAGTAAGCTTTAGAGACTGTCTACAGATCTCCATTGTCCATGGATGTTCTGGGAACAATAAGTGACCTACAATCAAAATGTAAATGTAACCTTCACTCTATTTCCATCTATTGTAATTATAACTAGCTATTAAAAACTGTATTGGCATTTTGAATTTTCCATACTATGTCTAAATTCTCTTCCTCATTATTGTAGCATATTGTAAACAATACTACACTAAGAAGACATTAGGGTGAAGGGTCATAATTTGAGTGATCCTTTGCCATGAAATCCTGTCTGGTGGGTATAACACAACAGAGTATGCATCAATATTACTGGAAAAACCATAACCGTACACCTAAGGTAAGCATGCTTTGTGTCTGTGATTCAGAGAAGAAGCATTTGCTGAGATTACTAGACTTGAAGTAGAAATGGAATTCCAAAGTGAAAATATTTACAAAAAGAAAGACAAAGCTGACATTAAATTACATCTATAATTATACCAAATGAATCATTTTTAAATCATGTTTATAGAAGTTATAGAAATAAAAGGAATTTTAAAGTATCTAAAGTTCTCTAATATTACTGACAAAATGATTGTACATCAAAATATATACTGGTAAGAATAGTACCGCTTCAATAAGGAATAAAAAATAATGTAATGAATAATATAATTGTGAGCTCTACTAATTGTAATTTTTAATTTGGTTTGCAGTTTTATCTCTTATTAGTACCCCTGTGGATAATTGTACTCACAGAAACTGTAAATAAATACATTTCTTATGTTTGTGTTGCCTAGTTGCCCAAAGTTCCAATATCGTGTGTCAATCCATAATTGGCACAATGTGGCGTACAACACCATGACAGCCTGATGCTGGACACAGGGATGGTTCCCCCAGTTCTGGTGAAGATCTCCGGTCTTTCTGGTGCTTGTTCCCCCAGTTCTGTTGAAGATCTCTGGTCTTTCTGGTGCTTGTTCCCCCAGTTCTGTTGAAGATCTCTGGTCTTTCTGGTGCTTGTTCCCCCAGTTCTGTTGAAGATCTCCGGTCTTTCTGGTGCCAAAGGTGTCATCCCTAGGTGCCAAGAATGTACCATTGTGTAAGGGAAGGGTGTCCTTCCTAAATACACTGGTCCATTAGGCGTTTCTGGAAATTAGTCTTCCAAATGTCTGTGTTCCATTGTCTTGTATGAAAATCTAAGGGTGTTTTACAAACTGCACATATATAAAAGAAACTACCAAAACAGTCAAAATTAAAACAGCTAATTTGTTAGGTGACTCTCCCCACCGTGTTGCTCTCACAGAAGCAGCCCGCAGAGTATCAGTGGCAGTAGGACTGTGAGCAGTCTGGCCAGCAGGGTGGCGCTGTGGCTCTGACCCTGGTTCAATGCTGTAGGGGCGCAGGTCAGTGTTGGCTGTGTGAAGTCCAGGCTACGACTGCTTTTCTGGACGACGAAGTTGTGCGTTAGGGCCGAGTAATTCTCAGGTCCATAAGGGATGGACACGGTCTCTGTGATGGGTTCCATACCTGGGGCTGTCACCTATCGAGGAAGCAGGATTTAATTTAAATGACCCTGCCTCCAGGAATATGTCGAATAGGAGATTTGAAAGCATAATAAGGCATCACAGCTGATTCAGCAAAAACACTGCCTGTGCACAACCGAGTCCCCAGAAATTACTGACCACACTTCAGCATTAACATCGAATTTTAGCCTGGGTGTAGTAGTACTGAGAAGGTGTTTTGTTTAACAATAAGATATTAAAAGCTTTAGAAAAGGGAGTCATTATGAATGGGATTCATTTTCTCCCTTTGGGGATGTGTGGTCAACACACACCAGGTGTATAAATAGCCATCCTGTGTGGATGACTCTACAGTATCCGTTTCCTTGCTTTCTTCTCTGGGAACAGAATGACATCCTCAGTGGTTTTAGCCACGTTGTTGCTCAGACACCTTCCCTCCACACCAATTAGAAAAGGGCTCTATTTTTACACTTCTGCAAGTAAAAAGAATGGCATTGCTTTGGTATTATTTACTGTTCTTTGCATTGTTTCCAAATGTTGTGGGATTTTCCAAGGCAGTCTGCCCACTGATCACACTGAATCATTCTGCCTTATTTTCATTACTCGCTGGACACCATTACCTGGTACAGTAGGGACCACTGATCTTTTTCTATTGCTCTTCATACTGGTGCACAATCAGTGTTGTGATATTGAGATTGTGGCGTCGTGTAGCTAACTTGGTAAACTCCATCTTGTTTGTCTTTGTGGTGTTAGTAAACAATCACTAAACGATACAAAGTAGAAGCCATTAGGGAGTAATGTGAGCCAACCGAATGGTGACGTGAACAATGACTGCCCAGGTGAGTGACTAACCTAGTTAGTTTAATCATGTCACCTATAGCTGATTAAACAGCTGAAGTCAAGTTCCTGTGTCTCGCTGGTCTGCCCCAACACACCCATGTTCATCCTGTAAGGGTTGAGTGGGGCAGCCGTGTTACGTGCAGTGCAGTATAAAAGTTTAGACAGAGGTCATTCCGATTCTTCGGCCTGCAAGTGTTCAAACGTTAGCTCCCGTGCTATTTCAGTCTCGTTCGAATGCTGTTTGTTTGGCAGTTATTTGGAAACGACAGTTTCACCGCACAAGCGATTGTTTCTCTCAAGGTGGGATGGTTATGCAATCAGTGTGGAGTTGCCTGTGAATGCATCATTTATGAACCGCGGTTTAGCTTTACAAAGCCAGTACGGGGAGGCTGTGCATGATGCAGGATTAACGGAGAGCAGAGTCAGGGTCACATGGCCCAGCTTCACATTGTTTAGGTGTCTCTGAAGGAACACTGCTTCTGCTGTGCCATCTATATCTTAGCCTTGAGGTTTAACTGTTGCTAAAAAGGTCAGGATTGGCTTAGTTCTGTTGATGTTGCAATCAGTGGCTCTTTGGACTGTTTGCTGAAGACAAATACACTGTCCTGTTCAGCTGACTCAAATGTTTAACTAGAGGAACCTTTTGGTTAAAGAATCTTTTACCCATTACGGCCATTAATCTTTGGACTAATGTTTACATTGGAACATGAAGCGTGTCCTTTGTCAAAAACAGGGAACGAGCCATTTTCAGCCATTTTCTGATCTCTGGGGTTCAACTCAGGTTGTGCCATACAAATCTGTCTTTCTCTCTCTAGCTTCTGTTATTGAATCTCCTCAAATTTCTCGTCTCACAGGGACCAGTGCATGGACAGTGATTGCAGGGTATGTAATACCTGGATGCATCAGGCTGTGATAAAAAGGTCAACGGACTAGAAAGAAGACCCAGGTCTTCCTATTAGGCAGTACGTAGGAGAGAGGACCTTGTTTATTTATGGCCTGCTAATCTGTGCCTGTGTCCAGAAGGTTGCTAGTTTGAATCCTGTGGTTATCAGAGTAATCATATCCCTGTTGGTCTCTGGAGCAATGCCCTAAACCCTGAAAATTGCTCCCAGGGTATTGGATAAATGGATGATCTTTTTCTTCAACCCCAAGCTTTGCTCTCATATTTGTGTGTCTCATACAAGAGCAGGATGGGATATGAGAACACCACAGAATTCATGCGTACCTGTATTTACATATCATCGTTAATCCATTAGGAATGAATTAGCTCTAGTCGTAGCAATTCAATTGGATTTCTGTCCACTCACTGTAATGGTGTAGTTCCCAGGTAGCAGTAGTCTGTAATATTCCCCGTTGAAGTCTGTCGTGAAAGGGCACAGGTTGTTTCTTCCCTCTACCTGTACAATGGCATTCTGTACTGGAGCTCCACTGGAATCTAGAACCTGTCCCTTCACACCTGAAGGATGAGGAAATGAGAAGGTTACAGCCAATCGTTTGCTTCCATCTGACCACATAAGAAATAGACAAATGAGGTCTGGGTCAGCGTGAGTAGATGAGTAAATGACAGGAATCAACGTGACATTTTGGCAGATGCACACTATGTCAGACACTGGTGACAGTAAAATGTACAACAGAGATAAGCTCTATAGTTAAACATTATAACTATGAGTGAACATCTGTCCTTCATTTAGACGCCATCAAGCCTGACCCAGGTGAACCAGCTGCATGTAGGCCAGCAGAGCCTGCTTGTTGTCCTCCCACAGGCCAGGCAGCTCGTTCTCAGGGGGGTACTTGCAGCAGGACAGTTCCAAGGTGATCTCCATACACTGGCTCCAAACATAATTGTAATCCTGCATCCCCCCTGAAAGCATATTATAAAGCAGACGGATAAAGTAGCCTGGCTTCTACTAGTCACACACAGTCCTATTTGTCGTGTTGACGGATTTAAGACAGCTTTTCTTGTGATCGTTTGTGGTTGCTAGCCTGACAAAAGCAAATACCGTGTCACAAAATTACTGCCCTTCGGATGGAACATGTCTGTGCAAACCTGGATATCATGTTCAATCAATTTATTTCATGATTTGTCTGTTGACATGAATTCCATCGGGTCCGATTACAGCTGCCATATTTGCTGTAACACTACATAAATCCATGACACTCATAAATTAAATTAATTGGATGGTTTTTGGCTCAAAATGACTACAACATTGACTCAGCAGTGTGACATAACCCTTTGTTACAACATTTAAAAAGCAGGATGGAATCCAAACCATATATTCAAACTAATTCATTTTTCCCCGGCCTGGTGTAAATGTTTATTTAAACTGAGCAAAATTTTCGACATCTTGAAAACATCTCGTACATGGGGGTGTTCGAAATCCTCCCATTTTTCCATTGAAAATGCATTGAAAACTTTCTATCGCTTGGTTTGCAGTTTACGGGTCTGAAGTACAAGTCCATTAAATAACCTCTAAAAAGACTAAAGATGTTTATGGATATTGCTATATTTCACTACAACTTTTACATCAGAGTTTGAGTCACATTTGGATGGTCCCATGGATAAGTGGACTATGTCTCGCCCTGCCTACCTGCCCCTTCTGTTTTTCCCCAATGAGACACGTCTGTTAATCGTTGTCTCCTCGTTAGTCTTGTTTAAAAGTGCTTCCCAGTGCTGTGTTCCTCAGTCCAGTCATTGATGTTGCTCGTATGTGGCTCTTGTGCTGTCTCCCTGTTTCGGATCCCCCGAGATCTTGGTTGGTTCTGTTTAGTTTTGGGGTAATAAATCCCTTTTTGTTTGCCTTACACCTACCTCCGAGTCCTTCCTCTCTCCCATCGTGACAGGCTAAGCCCACAATTTGTTATTTTTCAGTTTCTGTGCCAATCACTCCTAAATGTAAATATGGGCTAAACTTGCATCCAGACCTGGGATTAGCCCATGTGTCCATAAGATCGTCCAATTAACCGACTGACCTGAAACCGAGTACCAGTTGTACCCGTTAGTGATGCCATCCTTGAAGTTCAGGTCAACGCAGCTGTTTCCGTAATGCATGTTGCCATGCTGGAATGAGTAGGTCTTAGCCAGGTAGATAAAGACATCATTGTCAGGGGAAACGCTGGAGCCTGCCTGCAGCTCACTTCCTGGTTCAGACAGTTTTGGCAGTGACAGTCAACATCTGTACTCTGTACACAACAAAAGCCCCCTTCTATACTAAGTCATGGGTGACGATCTGGTAACATACCTCCATTGCTGTTGTCATATGGATAGCTGGCCACAACAGCTCCGCCGTGCAGGTTGGCTGACAGAACAAAGTGCTCTGTACTCAGCCAGTCCATCACCGCCTGCACCTCCACCTCGCGCACCACATTGTTGCCGCTGAAAGCATCGGGGAAGTTGCGGTTCAAGTCCACGCCATGCTTATTAAACCTGTGTGAACATTATTGTGTGAGTTACACTACTTGCATTTTCGCTTGCCGACAAGCAAGCATCTTTGGTGACTGAATTATTTCTTTCAATGTTTCTTCAATGTTCCTTTTATCTTTGGGTGCATGTTTTCAGCCGAGCATGATCGGTGTTAAGTTGAATTACAAATGGCCCTTAATTACTGACAGAGTACAGATATTAAACTGTCCACCTTCTTCATGGAGCATTGGAAATGTTTATTTTACATCCCTTTTTGTACCATTTTGTTCATTATATTTCCTTAATGAGTAATATCCAGTTGGCTCCCTGTCCACGGTGCCCCCTGCCACGTGCCTTAAGCTGCCTGCGATAGCAGGGTCATGGGAGGGCCTGGAGCCTAAGCGGTTTGGAAAATGGATGGATAGAATAACACCTCACAACAAAAATGCAAAAAATTATCCGAAATTTTTAAAAAAAGTCAAAAAAACGGCCAAAATGTTGTCTCATTTTCAGTTTGTTTCTGTATTCCCTGATTAAAAAAATGTTAACCAGGAGTAAAAATATTTTTACCTAAGCTGCCCATGGTGTGTGATTATGTGAACATGTCTGTCGTATGATGGCCTAACATGCCCTCCTGGGTGTCCCCTGCCTCGTACCCTGGGATTGCCTCCAGGCTCATTGCAACCATGTTCTGGAGAAGCAGTTATGGAAAATGGATGGACTGAATGCTTATTACTGTCCTTGAATAAGTAAATGTATACAGAAAAAGTTTATATCGCATATAAAGTTATTCACATTAAACAGAAGGCTTGCAGCTAATGATCATGAATTTATAGCTACTATGCTACAATGCAACAAAAAGAACACCATCACCATGGCACATAACAGGTTAAGGAAGCTTCAGCATCAAATATATCTGTTAGTATTGGGTAGCAGCATTCTTATACAGCAGAGGAACAACACGGAATGCAAATACTGACAATCCATCTTCCAGCTGCTTATAATGGTCAGGATAACATGGATCGGGAGCCAATCCCTTGCATCACGGTTCATGAGGCTGAGGTACACCTTGGATGGGATGCCAGCAAATACTGACAATTGATTCATGTAAATATCATATTTAGACATTGTCTATTTAAAAGGGTGCCCATATGTACTGTTCTAACAAATGGACATCTGATTAAGGAACCTAATACAGTATGTGAGGAACATTGTTTGTATGGTAATGCTTTTTAATCAGACATAGTAATGGGACAGCGGAGGCCTCAAAACCTTGGTGGGTTGGAATATCTTCAACAAACCAATTAATTTTGGCACTAAATGAAGCTTCAAAACCCATGGTGGGTGGGAGTATCCCAAACTACCAATCAATTGACAGCACTGACAATTCTGTTTGTAATAATAATGACCCCAGTAACAGTAAACTGGATACGAGGAACAGAATAATGTTTCAATATTCACATTTCTACTCATGTGTGCAGGGCAGGAGAAACGTTAAGTTGTGAGAAGCATAACAGAGAAAATTACCCCTTAAACAAGAGCCAGCACGTTGCGGCCGTGCTATATTTAGCATCTTTTAGATCCCAGTCATCCGTCACTATCAGATTATAGCCTTAAGGAACCATACATGCGTGTCTACTTAAGGCATGTTGTGAAAGCAGTGAAGGATAGAAGATTGCTGCCTTTTTCAAGATCTGTTTGTTACTGCTTTTTGGGAGTCTCCACTCTCAAGGACGTAAAACTCAAGGACTAAACCACTCTCCAACTGTCATACAAGGCAACGCAAGGCACCACTTAATGTTTCCACAGTCTCCCTAATTGAATTAATTTAGCGTAGTATGATCTTCAGCAGGTAACACTGTAGCCTTACAACGGTATAATATTCTGGGTGTGGTTCTCAGCTTCTGGCGTGTGTGTATGTGTGTGTGTGTGTGTGTGTGTATGCATGTGCATGCATGTGCTTTCTGGGAAAGGCTCCAGGTTCACAACTCTGTACTAGATAACCAGTGATGGAAGACGTGAATAATGGTATGTTTTTTATTTATACAGTATTTAAAACCACCAGTAACTGACAGGATGTATGTGGTCTGTGCAGTCACATATTTGCATCAGCTATGTTGTATTTTAAGAAATTCAAGTGAAGACAGGAAACGTTTTTAAAAATATTAGAACAAAACACCTTAAAATGTATATGACGCTGGAGTGACATCAAAATTGCCCTCCCACGGAATTGTGCTTAAAAGGTGGCTCTGTTCTGTTCATAACAGTGTGAACAAATTATATAGATCATTCCTTCATGTTGGGCTATATTTTTGTATAATTATGATCTATGGTTGGGAGAGTACTTTGTTTTACTTGTGGATCCCTGACCCAGGTGGAAATTGTCCAGAAACAGTTGGAGGTTCAAAGGCCAACAAAAAGCATAAATGAAAAGTGACACTTGGGAGGGAGGGATGTGATCGTTCTTATAGTAACAATAGTGAGTCTAGTTTAACAGAGATTCACTCTGAGAAGGATCATTAATCTCTTCATGCTCACAATGAGATGTGCTGGAGTCTTTCAGTTAAAGGATTTGAACTCAAAACCTTCTGGTCAGGTTGTCTGTTCACCAACCCCACCGAAAAGCGCAGAGGCCAGGGTTTTGCGGAAATTGATGTGGCCTTTGCCATTTTCTAGTGGTTACATTTGTTTATCTGCAGTCTTTACTGCGCCTTTGAATGACATGGATGACGTGGATGAGCCTGGTAGAATCCTCCAGTACCCAGAGAAACAGTGTGCAAAGTTTCAGGCGGATGGGTTACAGTGGCAGTTTCTGAGCCTGTCGAAGGTTCCTGCTTCCCTGGCTCTGGAGTCAGATCATCTCCCTGCCAGCCCAGATGCATCCCTCTTTGCAGAACTGGGACCAACTGAGATGATTGTGTTTCGGTTCTGGAAGAGGCTTGGGTGGAGTACCTTCCATTTTATTCATTTCATGTGGTTCCTCTCAAGTACCTATAACTCTGAGGTCAGGAACTGGCTCTGTCTATATTTAATCTTTAACTGCATATTTATATGTTAGCATCAAACCCACCGCATTTCCATTATGCTGGGGAATTTTGGAACCATTAACATCCTCTAAAGATGGAATATCATATAATCATTCAGCTGTTTTTGCAAGCAACTGGCTTTCAAAATAAATCTATGCTTAAGGAAACTTGAAAATGTTTGACTTAGCTAGAAAAACCCCACTCCTGCATTATGTAAAAATAATTCTTTCAGCAAGGTGAAAGTGAAATGGTCATAGTTAAAATTAAGCAAGCTGCTTAAACATGAGCAAACTTTATGTAGTCAATCTAAATCGCTTTGACATGTCTTTATATATTTGCACACAAAGCACTGAACATTTTCACTGCATTCGATTACATGATGAACATGAGACAGAGGGTGGTCTTATGGTGTAGTTATGGAAGTTGTGATTAGACAGTTTAGGTCCCAAAAGAAACCTGTTGCAAACTTCTGAAAGGTCATGAACCTGAATTGCTCCACTCGAACAGCCAGGTCTGTGAATGGGCACTAAAGTGTAGTACTGTACGGTTCTGGTACCGTGCCAAGGAACTGGGATACCCACCGGCCATCAGAGTAAACACAGTCACGGGTAGAGGCCTCAAAGCCATCTGGATTCATGGACGGCATGATGTGGACACGGGTGTTGTTGAGGAGACGCGTGACGGAGGGGTCGTTCAGGTAGCCTCGTGTCAGGTAATCGATGAGCTGGAGCAGCACCACACGGCTAACCACCTGCCACACACGCACAGATAATCAGGTTACCTGAGGGCACGTATGGGGAGGTTTAGTTGACTCCAATTTCAAAATAACAAAGGACCTCACCCCTGAAACTACCAAGAGTCAAAAGCAGAATATAATGAAAGACAAAAAGTTTCTTAAAAAGGCCAATGGATTTGTACATCTCATGAGGATGGCTCCTGTTTCAGGATCCACTCTTTTGTTGGGAAATCTCTCAATTGTTTCACTAAGTCAAGTGAGAGGTCAGGCAGTGTAATAACGAGCACACCCAAGAGCCCTCGACAGCCCAGGGGAACGGCTGCTGGTCTAAAGGGGCTCATCCAAGCATGAGATTGCACAGACCCAAGTGGCCGAAACACTTCCAGCTCATATGACTTCAAAATATCCTATTCTCTGTTAATCATCAAATCAAATTCACGCACGAACATGGAAAAGGCCATGAGGAAGAGCTCACTCCCAAGTGGTCAATAATCTAGGGATAGCTTACTGAGATGCTCAGGAGACAAAGTAACAAATTAAAAGAAAAGAGACATAAAGCTGATCAGGCAAACCCCCTGGGGTCTCCCCCCTCCAAAGGTTTTCCCCACACTTACGTAGACTGCATTCAAAATCACTTACTACTACGTAGATAGTGCATTATACACTGCATCAGCCATTTTGTGGTGCTGTTCCAATTCTCCACGGCAAATCTCAATCACTATATACAGTAGTGCAGTGGTTCCAAACCTTTTTTGCCTTCCGTTAAGGATCAAGTACACTTCTCATTCAAACCATACTAGTATCATCATGACTTTATTTAACTCAAAGATGTCTTAGCCACACTCCCAATAGCAAGATGTATTCTTGAGAAGTAGTATTAAATCATGAGATTTTGAAAAAGCGCAATTATGTGACCATGGAGGGTTCAGCAACAAGAAATTTGTGCGGGGGGTGTGGGTGTGATTATTGTTTGGAGGAATACTGCTGTAACGTTGCTCAATTCTTCACGTTGTTTTTCCACATACCCCCTGGGGCACACAAACTCCTGTTTGGCAGGCATTAATACAGTGCATTTGAAAACACACACAATGCATTGCAAATTGGCAAGTTGTGATGGACAGACTGTGCACTACCATGCTCCCTGTCTACCAAAATGCAATTTATAGATGACGTATGTTGTCAATTGACCATGCATAATACAAACAAGTTGTTGTTAATGTCACCTTATACAAAAACTAAACACATTTTTTTACGGTTTTATAAAGCAATTCACAATCTCTGCAAAGTCTGACTTCAATTTTAGATAAAAAGCAAATTAAATGTTAATCAAATATTAGATTTATAAATTCCAGTCTTAAACAACCATTTTCTCTTTATATTCGTTATTGTATTTATGTTATGTGGTTCCGACGTACGAGTCGTGGCATTTCAAGCATGTTTGAATTTCACGATTGGAGTAGGGAGCAAATCTGTTGCAGTCATGTAGTGTTTGATCCCCGGTCATGTAGTGTGTGATTCCCAGTCATGTAGTGTGTGATCCCCAACACATCGAATATCTGCACAGATCAGTCATTAAGTGTAAACCACCCAGTCTTTTCATAATCTTCTAAGAATTGAAAAGTCATGTAGTGGAGAGGCACCCTCAGCCAGACTCAAGGCTGTAGAAATGGACACTATGACGAGCAGCCATATGAAAAGCCAGCACTATAGGCTCTGATGACACAGGCCAAGAAGTACTCCTTACCCTACGGCCTAATTGTAATAAATCACGGGTAATAAAAAAGTAAGTCCGATCATAACGTTACAAATTGCACTGAATAGTCATCAGTTTATTGATATAAAATGCAAGAATCCACAGCTGCTTAGCCCATGGCCAGAGGTAGCGTGACTGGTTAGAATCTAGAATTCTGGCTGAACATTTCCTTGTCCTGAAATGGGGTAACTGACACTGTTCCCTTAAGAAAGGTGGCTTTAGTAATGTAGCCAACTAGGTAACTCTGTGTGGAAAAGTCTTTCTAGCAAATACATCAAAACGATAAAAGCAGAGGCATTCTGAAGCCCCTACACATCAAAGTGTAAGCAACAATCCAGAACACATCAACATTTCTCTTGCTCAGGGCCAGAGATAAGAAGCGAGCAGACAGCATTGCGATCCAAATCTGGAGCCAGTAGGTGTTGAGAGGGCGCATGATATCTGCTAATGTTTGGACAGTTATCAGTGAAGTGTCTCCTGCATGTGCAGGGGGGTGACAATCACATTCCATGCCTCCTTCCAGATGGGTCCAGCACAGGCCAAGAGGGCCAAGGTTGCTTGAACCCACCATGGAGACACCTAGCCGAGCACATTTCACCATTGCAGATAGTGTTTTCACAGGTGTTTTCCATGTGCTTAAAAGGCAGAAGTACACGCCTGGCCCTTTGGGGAGGGCTCACAGGGCGCCGGCTGCTTTATTAGCCGACTTTCAGCACAACGTTGTTCATGTGTCTCAGAGCTCCTCAAGGACTGTGGGGAAGTTGGCTCGGTTAGGGAACGAAAGCACATGACACGAGGAAGTTGAGGAGGCTCAGGCAGCCTTTATAATTGAGGCTTCCCCAGTTTGAGACAAAAAGGGGAGTGGAGTGCGCAGAAAACGCAAAAAAACAAAACTGGGATGCAAACTGTCGCCGGATCAGTTGAGCTGAACATTTGTAGGGATGATCGGGCCTAGAAGTGATTCCTTTCTGGGCTAATATATCACAGGTTGACAAGAATGTGGGGTGCCTGACAAAAGGTATGTAAACAATTAGTCACATGATTTACCCTCTAGGAATGGATGAAAGGTGGCCCCACTCCCTTCCATTTTCAAAATAGTTAAGCAGTGATTAACAGGACCGGTAAAAGAACTAAGTTGTTTAAATGACGTAGCAGAAACCAGAAAAACAATAGCTTTATAACTAAATACAATAAACAAGAAAAATATTATGGCAAATTTTTGTTTCACAGTGCATATGTTTCAATTGTAAATTAAATATACAGTAAGTCACAAGAGAAGACAAAACTGGATTGTAAGACCAGTCAACAGGCAGCCACATCTGAAAAGCAAAGCATACGAAGAATGACTGCATTGTTAGAAGGTGCACCATGCCAGCAAATTTCCATGCCAGGTGCTTACAGCCTCTCACAATCCTCTAGGAAAACTAGGCATCGAAAACCAAGGTCTAGGTCAATGGGGTAAAGTGGGCAGGATTTACAATCTAAGGCAGGGAAATTGTCCTGACTT
Organism: Gymnarchus niloticus; assembly: GCA_009936485.2. Lineage (NCBI taxonomy): Eukaryota > Metazoa > Chordata > Actinopteri > Osteoglossiformes > Gymnarchidae > Gymnarchus > Gymnarchus niloticus. The sequence continues at coordinate 10,516,483 of JAACJT020000001.1, read as the reverse complement.
GACCGGCATTCCAAATTGGTGGAGTACTGCATTTTCCTTCGTCTTGCGTAAAACCCAAAGCGGCGTCTACCTGTTCCACCTCAAAGCAGGTGGGGAAACAACTGCTCCTCTTGACCGGAAGTAGCCAAAGTCCACGGCAAAATTAAACCACACACAGTGCATCTGTGTGAGGCTGGCAGCCGCTGTTAAGTAATCTGTACCATTTGGGTGCACAGAGCTTCTGCTGCATAATGTGGCATGAGGAAATTCATCCTTAATACACAAACTCAACTCGTCTCACTCAATCACTGTCTTTAATTTCCCATAAAGACTGAGTCACGTATCAAACAGATGTTGACGGCAACTTATAAATGTTCCACTCCTCATGTGTGTTTTTTCTGCTCCTGTCGGTGCCCCCATCTTCAAAACTTTGATACCTCCTGCCCCAATGGTGTCCCACCCCAAACTGGGCACATTTTCCTATTCAAATTGCCAGTGTTATAAATCTCTCCTAACAAGCTGACACTGCCCGGGCTGTTAAACAGCAGACAATGGCCAAAGTGACTGCACGAGATCCAGAGGAACATTTCTAAACCCACATTCACATACACAAGCTAAGGGTTTCCTCCAAGTCATGGCCTAGAATATTTTGAGGTAAAAATTTGAAACAGGACAGGAAAAAGCTAGCATCAGTGGTTTATGCAACGTTGCCTTTTAACTTACGGTAGATCATTGATGTTTAGTTCTAAAATGAACAAACATTTCTGTGGAGGTGGCTCATACTAGCATTGTATAATATTTCCTTCTATTTTGTCTTGTATAATATAATCAATCAAGACTTGACTCTTGTTAAAGCCAACAGCATTAAGAATTAGTCCCTCACTAGTTACCTCCACTTATTTGAAGGCTAAGTTATTTTCTAAAGACACTAGATGCTGATTCATTGGTCAACAAAACCATACTGTTGCAGGCTGTCCAGCAATTCCCCTGTGTTTAATGTACCTTATAATGGAGGGCCAGAAGGGCGCGAAATGTCTAAATGATTAAGGAGACTGAGGATTAACGTAGATTCCAGTGACAGCTGATGACACACTCAGGCACCCAGCCTTAAAGGAACAGATTACTGGATTTTACGGCAAGCCTCATCCTGAAGTCTATATTTCCATCAAAGAGGATAATTAGACTGACACTGCAGCTTTGACGTCATTGTTCATGGTCAACACAGACCAGGTTACACCACTTCTAACAAATAAGTACACATCATGGACCTTTAACCTATTATTATTGTATCCAGCCAAACCAAGAACACAGGGTGTAGAGGTTTTTCAAGAGTTGCCACAAAAAAGTGTCTAATTTAGTATGTTGTTTTCCATTTGTATTTTGAAAAATGCCTGCCTGTTGACTTTGGCTACCAGATCTGCCTAACAGAGAGAATGAGGATTCTGGAAGTGGCTGAGCCTGGGATCCTGCAAAAGTACCCCCATCTGGTTCTCCCACCGATTTCCCTTCCCAGCCGCTCATGACCCCCCACAAGCTCTCACGTGAGACTGCTGCACATCACAGTGGTGACCCAGAGAAATGAATCCTTGTATTCAGCTGGTCTTCTTTCATATTCCAGAGCAAACAGAACAGGCAACAAAGGTGCCATGAAGACCACTGAAAGGATCCCCCATCAGCGCATTAGCCACTGTGGGTCACACTCAGCTGCCTCTCCACTAAAGGCTGCAGGCTGTAAAGCTCGTTATGCTTGGGCTCCCTTCTCCAAGATGACTCCGTTATCCTCAAAAGGATAAATGGGTAACTACTTAAGGCCATCTCCACTGTGGTCCAGGGTGACCTCAACTCTGAATATGCCATGTCGCCTCCCTTCCGTTTAAACCCTCAATTTCACGGTTTTGATTTCCAGTAACACTGTGATCCAGTGGGTCATTAAAAGATGGAAGCAGGAAAGCTGGCTGTTCAAAGTCAGGTCTTGGCAAAGACAAAATATCTCATTTATCAATAATATAAGTTGAATATCAGTGCCCATAAACTAATACTTCCCTAAATTCCAAACAAATTGTATTTCTATTTTGTACAACAACAAGTACTCTCCATCTGTCTCTACTCACTGTTTATTTTTAAACAGTGAAATGATGGGTTTGCTCATTGATGTTGTGTTGAACATACCTTGATATATTGAACACTGTAGACAAAGTCTTCGAAACGATTATGAGTCTGTGACATTTCAGAAACCACCGATGCAATCAAACGTTTGGAACCTGGAAACACTGGGCTGTGATGTGCAAGAAGTTGGTTGGACGTACAAAGCCTTTTGTTTGCATTTAAACAGCCATATTGTGAGACTTGTGATATCAGCTTTTTATGCCATAGGTGGAATCCTAAATTTGCTATCAGTGATCCATGACCCATTATATGTACATGTCCATGTGCCTTATTGTATTGTTTTTTTATTTTGCTACTCTTATGGGACTTTGCTCTCAGGTTTCTCATTCACTAGCATTACACCAAGTGTTATGTGATGTGACAAATCAAGTGATTTCATTTGACTAATCAGTTATTATTTGGGAAACTGATACTGATCAGATTTACTTGATTTATTATGATGGATGCATTTAACAGTTGATTAATGATGATTTGAGTGATTACTGTTAAAGAGGGTGAGCAGCATCTATAAATGCCCATTCCATATATGCACCTGCAGGGCTGAGTGGACGCATAGTACTCATGTAGGTTTCCCCTTTTCTGATTGGCTACAGCACCGTATATGTTAATGTGATTGGTCAGGAGAGTATGAACACACAATATCTGGAGTATATAAATGTGAAGTAAAGCCCAAAAGGGGGAACACTGGAATTATCTGATGGGCCTCTTTGCCTGATTTCCAACTTTTACTTACTTCATACTTTGCCTTTAGGCCTGCGCAATAAACTTTTATTATTTTAGATCTTTGACTGTTAGCTACATGTGCCTGAATTCTCCCATGTCCTTCCTGACCAGACATATAAGGTTTGTAATAATGGCCATACCTCATTGCCATGCATGTTCCCCACATATTTGAAATCTGGTATCCCAGTCTTGTGCTCCGTTGGAAATCTACCAAGGATGAGAACCCAGAGGTCCCTTCCTGAAATAAAAGGTAAACACAGTTCATGAAAAGTAACAATATTTTAAAGAATGATGGGGGTATACAGAATATTCACAGTGACATCAGTGTCATTCTGCTTTGCAAGAGCCTACACAGTTACAGAACGGCAATAAAGAATGCCAATTTGGCCACAGAACAAAACAAATCTAAGCCTATGTCTGCCATAAGTGATAGATTAATGATACAAAAGCAAAGTAATTCACTGCTGTCATCACACCACTCTCAAAACATGGACCTAATAATTAACCAAAAATAACTTCTTAAAATCAACAACCTATGCTTTGCAATAGCATGAATGTTCAAATGTTACACAAATATTAACCTATTATGCAGTGGTAACAAAGCTGGAGTTTCAGCTGGAGGGCTGTTTTTGTGTGTGTGTGTGTGTGTGTGTGTGTGTGTGTGTGTGCGCATGCTACTAAATGTGTCTAAAAGATGGGAGGAGGTATGGGGGGAGGGGGCTTTAAAATATTTGTATCTGCAATAGAGCGGCCTTTAAGAGATAGGCGATATTTTATTGTAAAATAGATAGCATTTTTGCCACTCCTCTGGTCACTTGGAAAGACTGAGGAAACAGAGTTTGTTAAGCTGCATAGCAGATAAACACAGCAGGTGGCTCAGAGGATTAGCGGGAATTAACAATATGTCATTTGCTCTGAGAGGGATGGATGCCCAGTCAGATTAAGGGAAGGCTGACCCTCTGTGTCTTATGATGCCTACTAATTTCTCTGCACGAAGGCAGTTTTTGAGACACCCTCCAGTTTCCTGGTTCACTTAAAGGCAGCAAATCAAACAGGACTGAACTGAAGCTAGACTCGGCTCCCATATCTTTGCAAATGCAAATGAGACGTGCATCTGACGGTCATGGTTTGACAGTTAGCAGTGCTGTGTTACAGGAACTACCATATTTTATCTGCCTTTGCTCAAGCAAATTTAATGACAGCCAAGGTTAAATCAGCTAATTAACAATAGCTAATTTCTGGCCAAAATTTGCTCAGACATCTGTCCCTGTAGCTCCTGTGTCTGGCTGGATTGGTCACAATAGAAATTCAGATGCTATTTACCGGGCTGCCCATGGAGACTCCTGATATTTTTTCTTCAGAGGTTGAAACATTATGTGGATGACCTCATTAGCATCTGAATCTTTTCAGATTGAAATTCGAGAGGGAGACCTGGCAACCAAGAAACAGCATCTCAATACCAGCTTTGTGTCTGCCCAGCTGAACAGTACAGTACCTTCAACCAGAGTGAGCCTCCGGAAACTCTTTGAAAGGCTGTGAGAAAAGACAATGGATGACAGGCAAGCAGTTTGGTGGTTTATGCCGTGTTGCCGTTCACATGCAGCCTGTGGCTACGTGTCTGCACCGGTCGGCTACGTCAGTCTCACATCTTTTAATGAATATTCGGTATTGCCCGATTAGTCCACCTTCACCACACTGCAGCTACCCTGTTCTTGTTTTGCTCTTTTGTAAAATGTTTTGGGAGGTTTTTAGATGTCTGTGGATGACTGCATTGATTTTACTTTCAAATCGGAGATGAAGCGTCCTTTCAGTTGACTGCACATTGGGACAATGCTACTTGAATAAAGTGGACCTTGTGGTCATTGCTGATGCTATGAAAGGTTGAGTAAAATCCCATCCCAGTCCTGCAGGTCTACTTCTGTACCTGAAAACTTGGGGCAAAATAGAGAATGTGGCACCAGCTTATAAAATGAAACTGAAACATTCTGGCTGGCGCTGAGAACCGATAGGATATCATACTTCCACATATCCATCTTGTCTATGAGAACTTTTAATTCCAAAGGGGAATATGTGCTTTAATCACAGCTTTATTCTAACAGCATGTCGATGACATCTACAGTGATTATTGCAGTTTGCTTTCATTTGAGAAACAAAAGAAATGGGTGCTACTACTTTATGATTGATACATATTAAAAATTGTTACACTGAGAATGTCTAGCAGGCCATTTTTGTTGTAATTACAGATCAGAATGCAACTGTATAGGCAGCATAAGAACCAGGTTAACTGAGCCTTGGTACACCATTGCAGTGCATTGTGGGCCCGGCACAGCTAGACTGTCATTGGCTTTCATGTGAACTCATGTCTGAGCTGAGATTTCTATCAACTGTTGTGTCTAAATGTAACAGAAAACATTTTTTTCATATAACAAATAATAGAAGTTTTTTGATCTCCTTCAAAGCCCCCCCCAACAAATAATGTTAGATTAGGTGCACATCTGACCCCTGTCTGCGGAAAGTGAGACACGCTGGGCATGAAATGTGATCTTGTAGAAGATCCGCTGAAGTCACATTTTTAGGTGCATGTCTCTGTAATGTGCCAGGGGGTTTTTGCACAATTATGCAGGAGGTTTTCAGCTGCCTCAGTGGAATTGCAGTAGCTGGCACAGTGTACGAGCCTCTGAAAAACCACTGAGAAAGTTCTGCCGTCTCTGCCAGCCGGTTTATCTACTGTGGTTCAACAAAACTAGAAGACAATGCTTTGGGCTGGTCTGTTGTCAACTTAAAAAAAACAATCTATAAAGATTAGTGGGGCAATTTCATCAATTTTTCAGACTTGTAAGGTAGACAGGAGAGACAACTTTAATTCCTCTACTTGGTGAGATTCTTTCAAGCTGTGGTTGAAACTCATTGAAGTTCAGCTGACCTGGTGCCTCAAAAAATACTTCAGGCCACATAGAACTCTTCAAAACTCTGAATTATCTCACAATTCAGCTTCCGTCAAGTCATCTGCTGTTTTCAAATGCTAAAAAGAAGGCGGAGCCCAGTGCTCTCTGTGAAGTTCTAACAGCTTGCCTTGCTTCTCGTGTGGTGGAGAACCTGCCAGCACTGGTCTTCTCCATGGACCTCACAAAGGTCAGAGTCACTCGAGGTTCGGGGATCACAGCCAACCTGCGGCTAACGTCTGTAAAAGTCTTTGCCTAAATGCTGTTTACTGCGTGCTTTCTTAAACCGAAACCTGGTATTTGATGCAAATTTAGAATAACAAATATGCCAACGACAAGAAGACTGGCCTCAATGTTCCCCAATGTTCTGTGTTGATGCTGAAAATATATCTTACTCTCTAGGAAACAGAGGGAATGAGGCTGACAAAATGTAATGAATGAAGTGTTTTATGCCTTGGAAAAGGGAAACACTTAAATGAGGTGTTCATTCCATTTCTATAAACAAAATCAGGTGAACATTTTATTTCTAAATGACTTCAGTACATGCTCAAAATTAATGGCCAGTTTGATTACAATTATCAAAGACTACCAAACACCACATGTATGCTTACCTTCCACTGATTTCCCAATGCTGTGGAGGTATGTAAATGAAGAATACTTTTTGTTGACAGCTTTCAGATATGCTTCCACTTCTGTCGTGTTTTGATAACGGAATTCCAGGCCATAGCACAGAACCAAGACCCCCAGGCCCCAGAGGGGTGTCAGATTAGACATTGTTTGCAACAGTGACAGTTGGTACCTAGAAGACATTGAGTAAGATATTAATAATTTAGGCCAGTACATTGTCTCACACCTACAGGGTTGGGGGTTTATATCCGACCTCCACTCTATGTGTGCGTGTGCGTGCGTACATGTACATTCTCCAAATGTTACGTGGGTTTCCTCTGGTTTCAGCCCACAGTCGAAAGGCATGCAGGCAGGCTTCTCTGAATGGCATCACTAAATGATCTATATTGTGTGTATGTGTTTGCCCCGCAACTGACTGGCTCCCACCCAGAGTGCACCACTGGTTTGAGCCCTGTTCTGCCAGGAATAGGCTCTAGGGCTCCCCGGTATACCCTTGTGTAAGTCCAAGACTCAGCTGTACTCAGCTGTAGAAAGATGATAGACCCTTCCCATACACCAGCACAATTACTGATGATCTGTGCCACAAAATTGCTGCTGCACTTAACTTGATCAGTGGTGGATATTCGGTTTAACTTTAAACATGGTTCACCGTCACTTTAAAATATTTATCACTTTAAATCTTTTAGTTAAAGTATTTATTTACATAGCACCCTTTTCAACACTTGAAAAAACTATGAAAACTAAAGAGAAACTTTTTTAACTGTTAAAGCAAAATATTCGGCAGACGTTTTTTTATAATTGTGTGACGACATTTCCTCGTGTGTTTTATTATGTGCTTTAAAATACAATGATATACATTTAATAGGATATCACATACCGGTATATGGTAACGAGAAGATTTAGCTTAGATTTCAATTGCCAAAGTTACTTTTGACTCTGTATAACTACCTTAATTGTTCCGATAGAGAAGGGAATTTAAAAAAGAACTCAAAAGCCAACGATGTATTAGAGATAACATTTTGGGTATTTAAGGGAAATTTTGGGGAATTAAGGTGTAATGTTTGTAAGGCTAAAAAACTCGATTCCACAGATCATTTAGCTAAATCCTGAAATCAGTATTCGAATGAAAGCAGAAAACATTTATAAACCAAGTTAATTATACCTTAGCAGTTACATCAAGTTTTTTTTTTTTTTTTTCGCCAAGTGTTACAGGTGATTCCGAATAAATAAATATTATTAGACATTTACAGATCTTGATTTTTCTAACAAAAAGTTTAACGATCTGGGCAAAAGAAATACATTTCAAAAATAATGTTGAGGCTGGCAAGCTAATAATTTAGTTACAACGTGCCAAATGCATATATACATACATAAATAATGTTACCTTAATTTGAAGTATCTTGTGACTTCAACTCCCGCTGAGGTTGAATGAAATATCTCAAAAAATTGTTACGCTGTCCAAAAAAAGGGCATATTTCCGGATACCAAGCAATCACAGCACCAGTTGATTCCAGAAATACTTGCTGTTCAAGACTTTGTAAGAGATGAAAGACTTGCTTTCCTCCAGCCTGCACGTTGTCCACCATATGCTTGATCCCTGTTCGAGTTCCAAACATCGTAGCAACTTAGAAGTTTCAAAGAAGTCCCTTGAGTTTTAACACCACCGAGGCGGAGCTACAGTACTTCACACACACGAAAAGCATAGCTACAGTTCTTGTGTGTGTGTGTGCTGGTAGTAGTGACTCCATGAAAAGACAACAAAGTCTTTATTTTAACGAATTATAACAGACTAAATATAGTTTTAATAATTTTACTTAAACACTTCTCGCTGCACCTTTTTTGTTACCAGAGCTGCTGACATTCTACAGATAGACATTTGCGTTAAATTGTTCGTATCACAAAAACTGCAAAGACAAAATGAGCAATATTAACCGCAGACAGTGGTTATGGTTATGGAAAAGGACACAAAGATGACTGCTATATAAGGGAGTTGTGTATTGCTCAACCAGAATGTTTCGGATTCCAGCTACATAAATGAGTAATTGCATAAAATTTTGGATTAATTAAAATACAAAATAACATATAACTATTTCCATGATCAGTATGACCCTGTACTGAATAACTGAGATGATCTGAAATTGGATGGATGGATGGATGGATGGAACTGAGAATTCATTTTGTCTACAGCCTGGCATGGTGGTTCTGTGGGTAGCAACATCACCTTGTGTCTCTAGGGTTGGGGATTTGAATCTCACCCCTGCATGATGCGTGTGTGGCAAAGGCTTCATTTAGGTGCCCCAGTTTCCTCAACAGTTATGTTGATGGAATCCCGATTTGACACGCAGTCGAGCAGTACATCTATGTCCAGTGCAGCTCCCTTGAGCTCTGCCTTACCTGAACATTGAGACCACCTGTTCCCTAACCTGTCTCCCACTCTTTGAATCTTTGTCAGTTATTGTGTAGAAATTTCTTGCTGTTACTGACTATTATTTGGTTTTGCCAGACTACCTGTTCTCTGACCAGTTTTCATTCATTAACTTGGATTCTGGATCTCTGTAGACCCTTGACTTGCCGACTCGTTTCTGTCATCAACTCTGGGCTTGGATTACGAATGGTTTGCGTGCCTGGTGTTTAGCCCTACCTCCCAGATTCCGAATACGGTTGTGCATTATGTCAAGATGCCTGGCTCACGATGAGGATCCAGTCTTCTCATCATTGTACGGTTAGACAATATGCAACCAAACATTGTGCAGTACACAAGTAAGCAGCTCAATGTAAACAATGCTAAGGTTTCCCTGAAGGCAGACGTTCAATGGGCCAGATGTGGTGGGTGTGTTCACCAATCCCACAACTTGTGGGTAGAACCCATTTGTCATGCCCTACCTACCTGCCTCTTCTGTTTTACCCCAGCGTGGCCCTAATGAGACATGCCTGTTAATCGTTGTCTCCTCGTTAGTCTTGTTTAAAATTGCTTCCCAGTCCTGTGTTCCTCAGTCTGGTTGTTGCTCCTATGTGGTCCTGTTTGTGTGGGCTTCCCAGTTTGAGCTCCTGTGATTGTGTTTATTTCTAACTCTTGTTCAGCTTTGTTAGAATAAACCTGTTTTGTTTGCTCTACACCTGCCTCCAAGTCCTTCTACTCTCCCAATGTGACACCATTGAGAAATCTGGTGGTGTATCCATATGCTCTTGTACCTCATGGCTGAGGGTAGTGGGATAATTAAGTCTTGCCTGGGGTCGGTACAGTGATATCCTAAGTGTATTTTTGCTGCATTAAATGTATAAAAAGTGACTCAGCAGGTAGCTTCATTGCTTCATGCCTCCATTGTTGGGGATTCAAATCCTGTCTCCACTTCATGTGCGCAGAGTTTGAATGGTCTCTTCATATGGGTTTTTTCTTTATACTCCAGTTGACTTCCACAGTCCAAAGATATGTAGTTAGGCTAATTGGCATGTCTAAATTGGCAGTAGTGTGTGTGCCTTGTAATAAACTGGCATCCCATTCAAGGTGTACCTCAGCCTTGTTCCTTGTGATAGACTGGCATCCCACTCAGGGTGTACCTCAACCTTGTTCCCTGTGATGGACTGGCATCCCATTCAGGGTGTACCTCAACCTTGTTCCCTGTGATAGACTGGCATCCCATCCAGGGTGTACCCCAGCCTGGTACCCTCTGATGCCTGGAATAGGCTCCAGATCTCTGTGTGACCCTGACCAAGATAACTGGTTGGAAGATGGTTTGATATATATTAATGGTAAATCATGGTTTTAAAGTTGATGGTTATCATATGCTTAGTATGGAATAAGCAAACAATTATTGGTATGTTGCTCAAAAAATGATTTCAGGAAAAAAATGTGGAGGCGTTTAATGTGGAATGTACAATTGTGAAAATTGGGTGGGAAACATTTAGGCTATGACTCTATGGCTTAAAAATTGTAGTCACAATCCTGAAAATCATATGACATGGCTGGTTCCTAAACCATTCTTGGGGAATGCTCTGAGAAATCATACAACTATGAGACCTTTTACGGAAAAGAACATCTTAGTCCAGCAAGTTGGACAACATACCTCATATATCTTCTGAATCATTTAAAAAATGAGTATGACACTCAACAACTATACAAAACACCTTGGTGATCTGTATTACATTCAAATCTAGTGGCTTGGCCGAAAGTTTCATTCAAAGCCTATTTTTATGCCTGTACACAGTTATATACAGTATTTTACTGAGACTGTTCACAGGAGATTACAGAAGGCCTTGATATCTGGACCCGCACTATGTGGCTTACAATTTTATGCTTCTAATCTCAGTCCCATTCCATTGTTGCTCTATGCTATACAAAAAAACTTTAATTGTTGGACACAATTGTTTTATAATCTTTTCATGTCAAATTTAAGCCAGGAACACAATAATCAGATAAAGCTGAAGTATTTGAAAGTTGACCACAATTTAAAACAATTTCCTCTTAAGAAAATGTCTTGTAGATTTTATTCAGGAACAGGAGTCTCCCAGTGTTTTTTTTATTTTATTTTATACAAGCCCAGAATCTTTATTGTGACCCATTGGTAACTGTGTTCCATGTAAGTTTTTTTAACTCATGAAATTGACATTTATTGATGTGTATTTGTTATTTTGTTTAAATAAAAATCATTCTAAAACATTTTGACAGGTGCGTCCAACATTTTCATGCCGCAGCAGGAAATTAATTTCAAATTATCTTTAGAAATAAAAGAAAGGAAAACAGAAATGTAGTTGTCACTATACAACCTATACAAAAGAGCTTAGGAGTGTTACGAGTATATACACCCATAATGTACTGATCTCGTGATTTATTCTCGCGGGCTATTTGTAGGCTTAGGTGGCCATTCACCTGATTTTTCTGCTTTCCTTCCCTTCCTGTCACCTGGCAGCTGTAAAATCTGTCGCCTCTTCTGAAACATTAATCTAACGGAGCTCCAAATACAGCCCGCCTTCCACCCGCCATCTTAGGTCCTTTCACAGTCGCGATATTTTTTTCGCACCGGCTTTTTCCCGGAGACACGCTCCTGATGAATCTGAAATCTGTCGAAATTGATTGGCTTTTGGACAGACGTCGCTTCCAACGCGGAAGCACAAAACTTTTTTTTAACCTTTATTAAACATTTTCAAATAACAAGACAGGCATCATCTCTTTTCAACATACCAACAAAAATTCCAAGCAGCAAATGCAATAAATAAAAGAAAATTTAAATTTATCCAGAATTAAACTTAAAGGGGGTTTAATTAATATATAACTCAAATAATTTACAGTCTTAAGGCACTCTTCTTTTACAGTCTTTTTAAGGATTGAAAAAAAAATGTAATCATTCTTAAATGCTAAAAAACTTAGGGCAGTTTTAAGGAATCTACATTCGTTTATATATTTTCCCATTATCGATACATTATTACATAAAAATTCAACGTCTTTGTTTTGCAGAAAAATACCAAACAATATAATATTCAAAAACAGGTATTACATTCTTTGTAAATAACCACTCGTATATTCTGTCCGAAAAAGCTTAACAAATTCACAACTGTAAAAAAGATGTTCCTGAGATTCAGTATCTTTTTGACCAAATGTACAAACATTACTATCTAAATTAAACCTCACTCTTAAAAATTCAGTACATGAATAAATATCGTAAATTGTACAAAACATAAAGTTTATAAATTTTCATGTCTGGATCTCAGTTCTCTTATTTTGTCTTCTCCATTCGATTTCTATCCTCGTGCATCGGAAATACTTCCAAATTCCAGATGTTGAAGGTGGTCCTGGTACCATAGCAGACAAGTGTAGGAAGCCAGACTCCTCCAGATGTCTCTTACGATACCCAATTAGTGTTTTGATGAGAGATTTGGAGTACGTCATTAGTGTATGCGATGGAGAAAGAGACGTTCTCGAGTGTGGAAACATTTTGACTTGATTTCTCCGAATAATGTAACTAAATCATCGATGTTAAGTTGGTCAGTTAATTAAGCTTGATGTTGGATATTCGTTATCGTTAAAATGTAATAGTATTGAAAACATGACTTGCAAGGCTGCAAAAAAGTATAAATATTCCAGGGACAATGAAGTTACTGAAAATGGCATTCGTGATAGTGTTTAGATCTCATGCACACTGCTGTTCAGTATGTGCTACCAAATGAAACCCCCAGGAGGTGGTTCAACAACTAAATGTTTAAGTGACTGATATATAAATTGGTATGTTTTGAGAAGCTGTCGAATTTTAATGCAGGATAATTTTGTCTCATGTAAAGATATATCATCTGGGTGAAAAAATAATTGAAACATCTCGAGAGACGCATGCACGTTGAATAACAGTGATACATGGTGAGAAAACCCTCAAACACAAACAACAGTATGGTCGTGTTTCTTCGTCCTTACTCTGTTTTTTTGCACTCCATTACTTTCACTAGCAGATGGTAACGTGAATACTCTTTGAAGCTTCGAGTATTGAACCTGTTTTCGGCACGGTGTACCGGAAAACCGCAATGCTTCACGAAGCTTCATTTTGCCATCACTAGGACTCGTACTGTTCGTTAGAATGACTCAATAGAGGTTCGGGTCAAATATTTGAAAGAATACAAAAATAGAACACACACACGGAATCTTATTTGGGAGAACGCTGACGGCAGATAACTCTGTACAGTGCACGGTTTGTCAACCGGACGTGACGTCACCTGTCTCCTACTGACTTTTTTTTTTGTCCAAGTTGTGTAGGACGAGGCTGAGAGGAAAATGGCTGACGGTGTGGATCATATTGATATTTATGCGGATGTAGAAGAGGAGTTTAATCAGGTGACATAAAACACTTTTTCGTAAATCGCGTATGACTGTAATATCCCTCGAGCGTGAGAAAGGCATTATGTATGTTGTGTAATTCACGCAGGGTTCTGTGTTGTATTTTGGCCTCTTGGAGAATGTTTACGAGACGCCTGGTAGCTATGTCGACACTGCAGGCGGGTTGGTTGTTCTCGGGTTTTCTCGGGAATGGCATTCAAGCTTAATGAGGTTTCGTCATAAGAATCGCCTATTGCGACAAAGCGACTAATAAAAAGTACGGAGGCTCACGGCCGACTCGCGCGCCATTGTTTGTGTTGCGTGGTCGATGCGTGATGGGCGGCCGGCCTGCATGCCTGCCTGGAATCACGCTCTTCAGTGGCTCGAATCTGGAGTTTATAGCTACATCACATTTAACCAAAGACGTTTTATCGGAGTGGTTCAGTTATTTCAGTTATAAGTAGCCCGTTGCCTGATAAGGGGTGGCCACGCTAGTGGTTGAAGACTCTATCCGAAGTTAGAATATTGGTTTTAGTCCCCTCACAGACTGAGTTATCCCTGCATCCGATTCATCTGGCCGTCTGCGATGTTTTTAAGTCGGCATTTCCCCAAATAATCACATAACTAATGACGTTTCATTGGAGAGGCAAATTTCCGTGAAAACGTTTTTCAGTAAATCCGAGTATTTGGGTTCATTTTTAACCTGCAAGAAAATGATTCTAAACAGTGTGCCCCCTAAAAACACTACAATCGATGGTATTCGTTATCGTTTAGCAGACTCAGATAACTAGTTGTTTGCTTGGTGTACTCTGTTGTAGTTTACAATGTTGACTCCTTGATTTTTGTATTAAACATTGTTGGTGAAACAGTGTTATATTCCCCAATCAATGGTTATCTTTCACCTGTTCACCATTGACGGCTCAAAGTATGGCTAAAAATGATTCTTGGTTCAACGCAATATTTAACTTTTCAGTCGTTTGACTTTATGGCAGCTAATTAACTTAAAGTCTGACAGAAAGCCAGAGTACTCAGGAAGTCAACAGCAGTTCCGAACCACATCTCTGCTGTCCTTTTTATGACTCCTATTCCTTAGTGACCGAATAGGGTCATTTTGCCATACCTTTGGGAATAACTCCGACAGAGGTCCTGAGAGCTGACTGTAGTTTAGTTTCTGAAGTATTTGTTTGACAAGGACTTTCTGTACTTCTGATCCCATTTTTTTTTTTTTTTTTTTTTGCTTGCCACATCAGACTGCAGTGTCTGGAAGTGGAAAGTCGCTCTCATTCTCCATGACAGGGATATATGTGAAGGTCATAGAAATCCTGCCCCTGTCTAGATCAGAAGTTCCCAACTGTTTCAACTTTAAAGCTCGTCCCTATGAGAAGAGATCTGCCAACCACTGGAAGACCCAGTGATTGAGAAATACTGATCTAGATCAATGAGTAAAGCACACATGAGGATGTCCACCAGTTGTGCAAGCCTGATGTCCAGCAAGGTTCCACAGGTTTCACTGGGAATAACAGATTACTAGTCGTGGTACTAATTGCTGTCCTCTTACCCCAGTGTTCTAGATGACACTGAATCATCCTCAGAAAAAAAGATTCACTCATACCCAGAGCTTATACCATTGGCTTGTGGTTCTCATGTCCAGGTTAAGTGCCGATATTTCATATACTACTACTTAACTAATAGTGCATGTATACTCAGTCTTCTGTCTGCTAAATTGACGTGAGGGATTATCTCACCTTGGGGTAACTCTGAGGCACATCTCTGAAGAACAGTCCTCTTTTTAGCAGGAAGCAGAGTACAATGTCCACGAGCAGATAGACCTGTACGACGATGTCATCTCCCCATCTGCGAACAATGGGGATGCTCCAGAAGATCGGGACTACTTGGACAACCTACCCCCTACTGTCGGTGGTGAAGGGGGCAAGGGCCCCCCTCCTAATGTGGTCTACACTTACAATGGAAAGAGAATTGCCCTGTACATTGGCAACCTCACATGGGTGAGTTCTTACTTGTGTGATATGTGTCCACACAGAAGTAGTAGTGCCACTATCTGGTGTCCTCGGGGGCGCTTGATGCCAAAAGCCCTTGTCGTCTGTTGTAGTGGACAACTGATGAAGATCTGACTGACGCCATTCGTTTGGTGGGGATAAATGACTTGCTGGAGATCAAGTTCTTTGAGAATCGAGCCAATGGGCAGTCTAAAGGGTAAGTCTACTTTCTTACCCTGGTAACACGAATGTTCTGCATGTTGGGTTTGCTATGTGGTACTTTTGAGGTTTTAGAACCTTTCCAGGACCCACAGCCGTCTTCATGGGATTCTGGTTTGGGTGGACCTTTACTGAAGAGTCTCCAAATTGTAGACTGAGTTGACCCAGCTTCTGTGTTTACCTCTTCCGAAGGTTTGCTCTAGTCTGTGTGGGATCCGAGGCCTCCTCAAGAAAGTTGATGGACTTGCTGTCTAAAAGGGAGCTCCATGGACAAAACCCCATCGTCACACCTTGCAACAAGCAGACCCTTAGCCAATTCGAAATGCAGTCCCGAAAAAGTAAGTCTGTTATTGGCCGAGATCTTATGATGGCCTGTTGGCAGCTTGTTTCTGAGCAGTTGTCCTACTCTTAGCACTGTGGTTCTGATTTCCACCTTTCACCCCCCCCCCCCCCCCCTCCCCCCCCCCTCCCCTTCCCCCTTCCCCCCTCCCCCCCTCCTCTTCCTCTCCGGCCCCCCTCTCTGCCCCCTCCTCGGCTCGCTCCCCTGGGCTCCTGT
>JAACJT020000001.1:10454574-10479854 GCA_009936485.2 Gymnarchus niloticus | reverse complement strand
GCACAAGGCTGGGGTACACCCTGGATGGGATGCCAGTCCATCACAGGGCACAAGGCTGGGGTACACCCTGGACAGGACATCCGTGTATTGGCCTGGTTATTTCAACAGATTTCCAGAGTTTTATTAGACACAGGATGTGGCCAAGCCAATATCTAATGTTGTGATAAAATATGGTAGTTTTGCAACAGACAAAATTAATGTTTGTTTACTCTCACCATTATTGTATATCACATATAAGTTATCAAAGGTTTACGATACCCAAGTTATGGTTTTCCGTATATGCATAAAAATGACAGATTTATCCCCATCTACAACTATTTAGGAGACTTGTTAAACCCATCAGGATCTGGTGTCCTTTCCCTTCCCTGTAAAATTAGTAATATTAAAATTAATATTAAAATTATTCTCTAGCGGTTCTGGCTGACTGTCTGCAACTTTTCCCAAACAGTCAAAGTAGAACAGTTTAAGCCCTTTTTTGCTCTCTTTCAACATGCAAGTGAAATATCTAGGCTTTAAATAAGTACATATGTAACAAATACTTTTACTGTATACTCATTTGAAAGTGAATGGATGGATTTTGGTATGTAACCTATATTTCATCTGCTCCTCGGCACTAATCCACTGGTACCAGGTGAGATAAATTATTAGGCACATTTTTGCTAAAATAAAGAATATGGTGGTCATATTACGGGGCGGCATGGTGGCTAGCACGTCTGCCTGACAGCGAGAAGGTTTGGTCCTTGTGGCTGGCAGAGGGCTTTTCTGTGTGGAGTTTTCATGTTCTTCTTGTGACCGCATGGGTTTCCTCCAGGTACTCCAGTTTTCTCCCAGACTCCAAAGACATGCAGGTTAGGTCAACTGGCTACTCTGAATTGCCCACAGGTGTGACTGTGAGTGTGTCTGGGTGTTTGTCTCTGTGCTGGCCCTGCGGTGGATTGGCAACCTGCCCAGGGTGTACCCTGCCTCTCATCCAAAGTCAGCTGGGATTGGCTCCAGTTTCCCCGCAACCCTGACGGATAAGCAGTATAGAAACTGGATGGATGGGTGGTCATATTACATTTGATTAATTCATAACTTATTAAAATTCACAGTTCACAAAATTGAACAAAATCAGTAAATCTTAATTTTTATTCTGCAACCATACATCTATTTAAGTAGCTACAATAGGTCCATTGAATTACTTTTTGCAGTGCATCCATCTTCTGACTACTTATTCTGATCAAGCCGGCAGGGAGCCCTAGTGCAGGCAGTGTAGGAGAGCTAGGGTAGGATTCCAGTCTGTCACAGGGCACAATCATAAACTAAGGGGAAGTTAGAGACCCCAACTCACCTAACTGCAGGTGTTTGAACTGTAGGAGGAAACCTGCACAACACAAATGGAACATACAAATTCCATACCAGTGAATTGATATCCCGAAATTGCCCACCATTTGGCTGTGTGGCCTGCAGTTGACTGCATCCTGCCTGGCCCATCTCCTGTACTGTAATTTGGGGATAGGCTCCAGACTCACTGCAATTCAGTCACTCAATAAGCAGTCATGACAAATATGTAGATGAATATGTTTAAACATTCAGACATAGTTTTGGAGCTCTGCTTCAATACAAGTCACCATTATCTGCTCTGAGACATACAATTTCAATTTTTCCCTCCTGACTGTTCTCACAATACTATTGTTATTATTAGAATTATTAGCATTAACATTGTATAATTTGACAATAACTTCAAACACGATTTTCACATTTTCCCTTAGTTGGGAGTGTTGTGCTGTGCCAAAAAACGTTATTAATCACTTCACAAAATGAATGCAATCCATACTATAACATTTAAACTTAAAGACTTCATGGGAATGTATGTAACCTTAAAACCTTATCAATCATATTCTATTAAAGGGTGTCGAGACACACATACACGCACACACAATTTCCTTCCATTCATTTATTCACTGCTTTATTTCTTCTGTCAATCCTCACCCCGTAGGAAAATTATACATTCAGCTTACACAAGTTTAGCTTTGTTTTTCTACTCGGAAATGAACACATACAGTGACACCTAGCAAAAGAAACTTGCAACCCATTTTCTCGTGTTTTTATGATATAATACAGGGAATCTTTGACCCAAGTATTTAAATGGTAATTTCAGTAGCCTTAACGTAATCTAAGACACTGTAGGGGAGCAGTATTGTCGACTTGAACGAGGGAAGGGAAGTTGTATGCCTCTCATAACGTCAGTCTGGACTATTAATCATATTTTCCAAAGTACCATTTAATTTGTGCCCCAGATGATAAGTGTTGCATTTAGACTCCTAAAAAAAAGAACAAACAAGCAAAGCATTGTAATATATAGTAGGTCTTTCACTGTCTAGGCAATATTTTAAAATGCTATCACTGTGGATTGTACTTAGTGGGGAATTATCTTAACATACAGCATTTATTCACAATAGACGGTGAAGAATACAAACGCTGTAAAACCATTTGACGTAATGTTTCAACAATGTTTTTAATTCTACAACTGGGCAAAAAGCCACATTGTAGCATTTACGTACCCCGCGGAAAAAAATAAACAACTGTAACCAATTATATTTCTATTCCGAAATTCACGTTTTTGAAACACACTATTTCAAAAACTTCAAGAAACTGTTGTGTTTTTTCCTTTATAACTAATAACGGAAAGTCCCTCAATGTGCCTATTTAACTGTAGTCCGCCTAAGAGAACGGAGACGAGAAAAGCGTCCCGATTTTTTTGTTTAAAGGCGCCGCGCGACCCGGATGCAGTCTCGCGACTGTCGGAGTCTCGAGAACGAGGCCCGGCGCTCGCGGAGCTGCGGGGGAAGACCAACGGCTCCGCTGACTATTTACAAACATTTAGGCGCATTTTGCTCACGAATATTCGAGCTGTGCAGCGCAAACCGACATCCCGGACACCCCTGAAATGTTAAATCGTCCCCGGAGAGTGGAATTAGCGGTAATTAGAAGTTTGGCGACTGTTATTTTGGCGCTCCGGGACAGAGGGTGAGGGAGAGAGAAAGTCAGACGGAGTTCGGTTTGGACTTCTCGCTGTTTTTCTGAGTCAGGAGAAGGGATTTAATAAGCAGCGAAAACGGGTCAAAAAACACGCCTTTCACCACTGTTCTTCCCTCACCACTCGAGCACCCTCTGTTCCCACAACACTTTTTCCTTCGGTACGTATTCCCTAACTTTCATTCATTAACGCTGGTAAATGCTCGAATTTATGAATTGTCTCATTTTGTGCCCCCCAGCTTAACGGTCGGCTAAGTGGGAGGTTTGTTGATATTAGCCTCGACTCCCAGGCGCTCATTGTCGCTGTTTGGACTAAATAGCTTGCTGGTCTGTATTATTGCTGAACTTGCAGGGTTTTTATGGAGTTGGAGTTGATTTCAGACCCCCGGAGTTTGTTATTGAGTGCAAATTTCACAGCACGCTTTCTCTAGCTTGCTAAGTTAGCTAGCCGATTTAAGTGGGCATTGATGTGGCTGGCTGGTCACAGAAATACTAGTTATGTCGTAACTGTGGTCACCAACCTGACATTGTTGTGCATTTGGGCAAGTTTTTTTTTTTTTTTTTCTTTTTTTCTGGAAGTGAGTTGACTTGTAGTGCAGATCCTGCTGGAGATGTGCTACACCCTTGGTTGGTGTAGAGCTGCCTGATTGTTTCTGGGACTCCCAACCTTCTTCCCCAGCAGACAGCAAACTTCGAGCTAATTTAAACAATGTTCATTCAAACTATCATGGGGATTAAACTAGCTCACTAACGACTCTCTTAGCTTGGGGGGCGCTTCAGGAAAGTATTTTAGGAATTTGAATCTTAGTCTTGTGTGAATGCTATCAGTTTGGGGATCGATCAGTCGGACAGCCTTCAAGACTTTTTTTCTTAATCCGTACCTCTCTTCTACAAATTCTTTCTAATCACTTTTTTTACGTGTATCCACGATTGTGTTAATTTTTTACGTATTGGCGTAGATATGCTACACCCTGCCGCCTGCATAATTTGAATGTGTGGAATTTGACTGGAAATATTGTATGAATACAGGTAACTGGTGTGAGTATGTGGACGATGTTTGGAGATCATGTCTAGTATTCCTTTAGCTGCCTGCAAGTAATGTACCTACCGGTCATTAATCTACTGCTCGATGCTTAAATGCATAAATGATTTGCATTATTAAGTAATGTTCTGATTTGCTGACATTTTTTGTTATTATTCAGTTAACGTGTGATGTATATTTAATCAGGCTGTGTTGGTCGATGTTTTTGATGCAGCATGATACAGAGGTAGCTTAACCTTTAGTGCCCTGTCGAGTCAAACTCATGTCCTGGAGGGCTGTGTCAGTGTAACTAATTTCAAGTCCTTTCCCTTATTTACTGTGTTAAACGATGACGTATGTACTGTAGGTAGTGACCTGCTGTGAGTTGTTTTGGTGGGGGTTGTGTATTCTTATGTGGTACAGGTAATAAACTAGTCAACGGGGGAAAAAGGCATTATACCATAATGCAGATACCACAAATTGTTTAAAATGAGCATGACCATTACTGCTTTTGTATATGACTGAGATTCTTTTGCTTATTTTAAGAAATCGCTTGAAGTTATTGATGTGAGTACTGTGATCCCCGATACTAAACTAGAAAGTAACAATATAGAGGGAAATGTGGAATCTAGAAAACGTGTAATTTTATCTTGAGTAATTGTTGGCTCCACAAGAATGGGTAGATCATGATGTCAGTCAAACATCTGTAATGGGTAGGTTACTTTCACTCCTTTTCGCGATCCGCAAAATGAGCCCACTACGTAGTCACACCTGTAATTTAGCCCCAATTACTTTGACACATTACTAGCTTATCCTTACATATATTTTAAAAATGTATGTGTCCGTTAAGTAATTTATAGGTTATTTTAAGGAAGATGTAAAGTCAAACCGAACTTCTTTCTGAGATGGGCTGCATTTGCTGCGTTTTTGAATAACATTACGTGCCTGCGTCTCCCGTTATCCCCTTTGATCCATAACATAGGATTGTCCAATTTTTGTAGATCAAATGATATGCCAGCTCATCAAGGCTGTGGGCTTGGGGGAATGAATGAAATCTGTCTTCAACATTGACTGTAAACTGCCAGGTTGCCGTTTGCGCACCCCTTCAGCAAACGGTATAAACAAGACCCTGCATGAATGAATGGGAGCATTGCACCTTGATGCATTGTGATTTCTGCTATAGCTTGTAATAGCTTTTTGTTCCCAGTAGTTTATGCTAAAGCAAAATCACAATTTAATTGCTTTTAGTTGCCAAAAATAAAACCATATAAACTGACTTGTGTCTTTAGTGCTTTGTAAGGCAGGAATTGAATCTGCACTGATATCTTTTTCTTCCAGGAGCACATGATTGAAACCTGGTGTTTTTGCTGTCCGTTTGGTTTGTACAAGAGGGGTATGTCATGCTTTGCAAGCTTAAGGTGATGGCTTAGAAGTGTTTTTCCTGACACTTGGAGCCAAGCGTCCAACTTTTTCCTATGCCGAAATCCCCTGCACTGCATAATTCTGAACTTTGTTCTGGTCTTTTGACACCAAAAACTTAGCAATTTTTGGTTGTTTTTGTAATAATTTCTTGACTAGTGAATTAGCGTAAGGTTCGTTTTGTTCCTTGTCTGATATTTTTGATGGATTATAAGAAAATTGAGCATCAGAACTTTTTGTCAGTGAACTTTGAGAAATTATCTGTGGCTTTAGTGCTTTATATGTCTGCTTTCCTGTGGATCAGTGAGCAAAGAGTTTTTGGAGTGCAAGATAATGTACAGCTAGTTAGTTTGCATCAACAACAAAGCTTCAAATATGCTTGTTATAAATTAACCTATTTTACTGAAGGGTGTTTTGGAATTTAATTTGCTGTGAAATCCGTGCTGGGATTTGCTGTGTAATTTTTCTTTGGAAATGCAATGTACTTAGAGTCACTGCCACTGGCTTTCATACTTCATGCTTTTTGTCATAGTCATCCACTTGTGTAAACCTGCTTCTTGTACCTGCTGCTCCATTACTCACCCATTTAAGGGGGGTTTGTTTAATTCTGTTGAGTACAGCAGTTTTTAACGCTATGAACTATTTCTTAGCATTAGATGCATACACAGGTCTTTTTGAGGGCATTGGCATTAATTGGGTGGCCAATTTAACTGGTTTACCAATAAGATGAGTAGTAGCCTACATCAGCAACAGTAGGTTAAATTCTTCTCATTGCCTTTTAACGTGTTAGTAGGTTACCACTTTGAAGATGGTGTATTTTCTAGGTGAGAGTACATTGCATGGTTATGTGAATCTCCTGTTCATATGAGTTGTTTTTATTGTAATTATAACTGCCCTTCCTAAGTTGATGGCAGAGCATCTGTTGATAGTCAGATGTTTTCACTGCTGTTCATTTGAATCCAGATGAGCCTTTAGACACTAGTATGCTGCTTAATTTCACAGCCGTGTGCATGCGTGATCTTCCGTGAAAGATGAATGTCTACACATCATGGTTACAGCTCTTCTGTCCAACAAGACATTCAACCTAGCAGCTGTGTCTATGGGTTTGATATGTGGTTAAATCATGGGCATGCGGGTGCTTACAGCATGGCACTTAAATTTGCTTCTGACATTATTCAAGACTTTCAGTGCTGAGGTGTATCATGAGGGCTCTCAATCCTTTTAAATTGCTTAACAGGCGTATTGCTCATTCTGCACTTGTCCATGCAAATGCTTTATTATAGTTCAGGTTCGTTTTTTTTTAGTGTAGGTAGGATTAACTGTGGTCTTAGCCTTGTGTGAATTAGTAATCAAGCTGTTATTTTGTAGGCAAAAAATGTTCCAGCTCAGCTTGGATGTTTGGAAATTCTCTTTTTAAAAACATTTGTTAGTCAGTCTTACTTTTCTGGATTTCTTGCCTCATATCTAAATTTTTGCATATGTGATTGCATGCACCCTAGTTAAATCCTGATAACGGTGGGGAAAAATTGGATTTTCTTTAAAGGCATTTCTTGCCCTTTTTTGTTAGTACTCTGCTCAGCTCTCAGGCCGTACATACACTAGATAAACTATACTGCTCTGTACCAAGTCCCCTACAGTATGTTTCCTTTTAGTTTTTGGCTTGTAGTGATTTAGATTATGGACTCCAATTGAATGTTAACTTGTGTAATAGTGGTTAAGAATTTAAGGTGGTGTTGAGAGTGCGGTGGGGAAGCATTTTAATGTCCTCAAGCTTTGCCTTTCCCTTTAAAACCAGAATTTGTGAGTCCTTTTGCCCGGTCCTGTTCTGCTGTTTGCTCTGTGAGTCACAGCCCCATTTACAGTTCCCGTAATCAATTGTTAACACCAACTGACGTGTCTTTGACGCCATACGTGTCTCTTCACAGATATGCCTCAATGGTTAAACGTATGTGGAATGATGTACGTGTTTAAAACGTAACGGTTGCTTGATTGATATAGTAGGCAGATTTACCACCCTTATTTCACCTTGTGTTAATACTTCCTGATTGCCAGTGTGCCTGAAAATCATATTACACTTTTTATTAATTGGGAAATATTCAGTTCATAAATGCATTTCTTTAGTTTTGATTAGTTTTAATGTTGTGGTATTTGCAAAACTATAATCTGTCACTTGTGTTAAAATGAATGTCCTCTAGGGTTGTTCTGTTATCGGGAATGCTGTCTCTCCATGCTTGCCCCAGACATATCATGGTGTGACGCCGCACATAAGTTGCCTGCTGATGTCTGTAAGGGAGGTATCCCCTAGACATTGCTTGTTAATGTTCCTCCGGGAAGCCTGGTGACGCTAGGCACCTGTATGGGTACTGCCCCTTAAGAGGACTGTATAAAGGTGTGGAGCGGGCAGGTAAGGGGGAGAGAGAGAGGAGTTTGGAAAGGTGTGACACGAGAGAATGCTTTGTATTCCAAGTCTCTTATAATGCTGCCTATATTTGTTGGTTTGTTTTATGTTTGAAGGTTTGTTTTGTACCGTCCAGTCAACGTGTACTCCAGTTTACCAACTTTGGACCTGGCCGTTTGGATTATTTTTGGACTTTCATTTACTCACCCAGATACCTATGTTTTCCCTCCAGCTCACTTCCATGTTTTCATCACCGATAAGACTGTTCCAGTTTTCAATGCATCTATCCCCGGCCCCCAAGAAAGACTGTTCCTGTTATATGTTCGTGTTTGTCGTGTTATTGATTGTGGCCACCTTCTTTTTTCACGTATATAATATACATAGCACTTGTCGGTAAACTAAGGTATCCCGTGTTTATGTAGTGTGTTTTGCGGGTGTTCGGTTTTATGTTTTGTCTATGTGCATACAGCCGGGTGTAAATATTGCAAACGCTTAATATTTTATATAGGTGGTCCAAATGCCTCGGGGCACAAAAGCTGACTGGACATACACAGTGCTGGAAATGAACATTCCACCCAGCATAGTGAAGGCATATGGACACTGGAGGATTGTTACTGCTCTCCACAGCAGCTCTACATGTCGGGTCTTTATCAACAGAATAGTTTTTGATGAAGCCACCAGCTATGGGTTGTGTGTCTTTCTGCCTTGTAACGTGATGGTTTGTAAATTCGTTGGCCATTTGGTTCACAGCTTCTAGTCTTCTAGTTCCAAGTGCATCTCTGCTTTGTTCTCTTGATTCCATTTTTTCCCCTTAGATTTTCTTAAAGGATTTGTAAAAAATTTGCAGCTTACTGATATTGTGTAAATCCTTAGTCGGTCTGAAGCTAAAGAATGGATTAAATCATCTCAAGACACAAATGAAGTACTCTTCAGATACCTTCTCATCTTTAAAGTTCCTTGTCACCAATGCTGTTCCATCAGTTTGTTTCTTGTCATAAAATGTTTCCATCAGTCTGTACATTTTCTGGCGATTTATTTCTGTTATAACTGTCAGACTTGTTATAACTGATTACAGTGCTATAATAACTTGAGTTTTTGTTGTTGAAATTTGTAAAACAGTAAATTACACATCCAGGGTAGTGGTGATTTATGCTTTGGCTTGGTGAGATTAATTTGAGTTTCTGTAAAGTTAAATGCTTTATACTTTGATTTTTGGTGTCTGCAAGACATGTAAATATGGTCTTTTTTTTTTTTGTTGAGTTGGCTTTTAATTTTATGGAAGAAACTTCTTGGCTGGAATTTGGTGCATCTTGGATGATATGAAGATCTTTGAAAACCAGGAAATGTCTGTTCCCTAATATTAAATAAATGACAGCAAATTGTGTGAATTAACACCCCCCACCCCGTGTTCTCTGCCCATACTTTTACAGTGTAGGAATCTGAGTGTATGTTTGTATTTGGGGAAAGCCAGTTTTGAGATGCTTGTTAGCTCACTAATAAGCATTGGTCAAATGCAGGGTTGCTTTCTGCTAATGTGACTGTGGGTTTGGCAGTGTGCTCTTTATCCTTAGGAAAGAATGCTCTTGGCATGCTGAAAAAGCAGGAAAAGTGCAAATGCAACCCCCCCCCCCCGTTCATCTCCTAGAATTATCTATTTTTAAAAAGTTGTTTTTGAAGTGAAGTCTTAGTTTTCAGTTTAACCCGTGCAGTTTAGATTGCTTAGGTAGACACCATACGACATGAAGCATGTGGCTTCCTCACATACCAGACTGACGTGTGAAGTATGCAGATTTTCCCTCGGCAGTTTTGTCTATTGCATAAAAGTGGGCTGCAGCACCAGTTGGGCACATTGAGCCAGCATGGCTTCAAGTGGATTGTCTCTGGTCAGTGGCGTTAGGCAGTGTGTCTGGCAGGCACTTTGGTGACAAAGGCTGCAGGATCTTCTAATGTGGCACTAGTTACTTTGTCAGCGCATGATGGGTCAAAACTGCAACAGTGCATGTCTGGAAGTGGGTTTTAACGGGCATTGGTCTGGGATGTGATGGCAGACTAATAAAGCAGATGTTGATGTGAAATGATCATCACTTGCAATACCACTTTGGTGGTAGAGTGTGATGGTTCAGTGGAGAGTGATATGCATAAGGCCACAGGAAGGATTTTGTGTTTCTTGATTTTGGGGTTAGAGAATGTAAGGTCCTAGTAGTTGCTTTAATGTGCTTATTTTCCAAAAGCTAATGCAGCATTCTTTAGTTTACATGTAGCACGCTAATTAGCAGAAACCTAAATGTATGGTCTTTGAGGGTACTGGATCAAATGCCAGGAACAGCCTTTAACTAATTATTTGAGGTGGTTTAAATGGGTAAAATTATAGCACGCTTTGAATAAAATAAGCGGTAAAATCAGCATTCTATCATCCCCCAGTGCAACCCTTGGTTACAGGGTTGTGGAGTACTGTAGCTTGAACAAGTCCCCCCCCATTTTATCTTCTAAAAGCATTGCTGTTTACACGCATTAAAACATTTCTAAAGTTAATCAACTAATGCCTTCAATGCTATTCCAAAAAAAACTATTAACCAACCGCATCCAGCACATTTGTTTAGTTATGTGATCCTAATAATAGTGTGTGTAGCCGTCAAAAGGCCTTTGTGGGCTGGTGTGAGAGCCCGTTATAGTTAGTCATTTTGCAGATAATCATGTCATGGATGCTTCCTCTTAGGAGTGTGTTCAAGCTAAAACAAATTAAGCTTCACCATCACTTGGAGTGTTGGAATGCTAGTCGTACAAAATGTCAAAAATTGGACGAAGCCCAGACTCTGGAAAGAATGTGGGCTTTTATGTGTCAAACGATATTATGGTTTCCAAGTGAGGGGAGGATAAGCGCGACACTGTTTATGGGGCCATTTTTAACAACCTGCTTTTATTGTTAGTCTGTGCTGAATGAAAATAGTGTTTCGTATGCGGGCAATTAACATTTTGGAAGGCTGATGAGGGAATTGTATTTCTGACGTTGTAGCCTTGAGAAAACTTTTTTTTTTTTTTAAGTGGAATGAAATGATTTAAGGATTTAAGAGCAATCTTTGTAACGTTTATGGGTTGAAATGGTAACATTTGTATGATGTTGTGCTATGTAATAGCAAACTTTGGTTTCAAACTGTGTAAAATATAAAGTATGTATGAATATATTTTTTTTCATGGACTTCTTTCCCCACCCCAAAATCCAAAAAAAGTACTCTTTACTGGAGCAGTGCTACCACATGTAAATTTGTGGCAAGTTTTAGCCAAGGTATTCTGTCTATCATATGGTTGCATTTCACATTCTTTTAGGTTACACTGCACATTCTTTCAGACAAAGAGATCAAGTTGTTTTAGGGCTTCCTCCCCTCACTGTCTGTCCTGCCCTCAGTCTTGTGGCTTCTCACTTAATCTGCCAAGAAGTGCAATGACCTGCCCGTGCCAGCTGCCGGCAGAAGCCCAAATGTGATTGTTGGGGCATGGTGAGTGGGAGTGAGGCATTTGGCTACGCCCAGCCTTGTTAGTCACTGGTAAATTCAGTGTGGTACCCAGAGGGACTTTGGCTGGGTGGTGGGTAGGTTATGGTGGGATGGCTGTAAGGTAAGGGTTGAGCAGGCAACTCTCTTGGAGAAACTCTGATCTGGTCTGAGTCTCTGTTTCACGCAGGTTGATTGGGGCCAGATGCTGCAACTTAGTCATGTCTGGTGGGCTGGAACAGCCTTGTGAAGTGAGAATTGCATGTTGCTCCTGTTTGCAATACCTGCGATGTATGTTTTGGAAGTTACCCTAAAGAAAAATTAGTAACATTAAATCTCTTAAATCCAGCTTTAAACTGGTTTAAAAAATGCATGTCATTACTGCCTTTTCTATCGGAGTCATGACGTAAAGACTACATTTAACTGCTAATCTGAAAAGTGCCTGTAGGTCTCAGATCTGCTCATAAATTTAACTAAAATATTTTAAAATGTGACAATTGTTCAATCAGGCATGCTTCAGCAGGAGGTGATATTACAATATTGTTATTGCTGCGTAATTGCTGTGTAATGCATTGTTCGTCCAGGGTTGTTGACCTTGCTTTAAGTGTAGGAATTTGCTGTGTAGTAACTTGTTGGGACATGGCTGTGGTTACAACATTAGGTTTATGAGCATAGTAAACAACTGTCACCCCCCCCTCAGAATAGCAGTTTGTAATCCACATGCCAATTCAAACAGGAGACTGAAGTGTTGCCTGTAATGATGATGAGACACAGAATTTTATTCCTGAAGGGAAGCGAAACACCCTTCTGTGGATTATGTTGATCGTCGCCAGGTCTGATTTGAGAGCATGGGGCATACTGTGGAACAGCGTCTGTAGCTATAGCACCATTGCTCCATATCAGTTTTCAGTAAATTAAATCATCCACCTGATGGTGGTGTAGTGACTCTTTTCTTCTGGAGTGTGCAGCCAAAGTTAACGTGCTTCTGTATTTTTGGCATCCAAATGTAAAATGCACAGTAGCTGGTGCAGTGATTGTGTGCATCTCTGTGTTATGGGCTTTATTCCTGCTCTGTGAGTGTGTGAGTGAATGTTACTCCTGGGTTTGAGTGGGTTTCCTCTGGGTACTCCAGTCTGCTTCTACTGTCTTAGTTACCCCTGCCTCATGCCTGGTGCTTCCTCGGATAAGATCCAGGCTCACCATGATCCTGCCCAGGACAAACTGTTCTGGAAAATGGGATGATGGGGTGTTCAATCCTAAGTGAAAGTTGACTTTATTTATATAGGGAGCAGCAGTTGAATATAATCATTGTTCAGTTTTAATGTATCCTAGTGCAGTATTTGTGCCATTTGAGCATTGTCCATTGGTTGCTGCTAGTCCTGTAGAACAACTTTGTCTAACTGCAATAAATTTGTTTTGAATGCCTCATTCAGTGGTTTAGCATGGAAAATTTGATTTAAATGGTTGAAATTTGTAATATTAAAACATTTGTATTGTTCTGAAAACAATTGCAGCAGTCAAAGTCCATTCTCAAGACCAGTTAATACAGCATTTTGTATGGTGCTTGATACAAACATGAAACCTTTAGAGTGTTCCTGTTGAGTTGTCTGTCTTTTAATGTTCCAGATGTTAAATAGCTTTTCAACTTGGTTATTTGTAAGTATTGCAGTTTGTGTATCTTACACTGCATAGTCATGTGTTGTCAGCTGTGTGGTGTGTGTGAAATATCCATAGTTCTTAAAAAAATTAGGCGTGTGTATTAAAGGTGGTACTGTTCTTTTACGTTGTAAGCAATTTTGAAATCCGTGTTGCTGGGGAGGGAAAAGTATTGCTTATCCCTAGGACAGTTCTGAAACTACTCCATATAGAAGTATTCCAGCAGGTCATTTTCTGATGTTGAATCCAGACCACAGTAGCATTCACAGCTCAGTGAAAACTACTCGTAATTTAACTGGGGCTGGTGGAAATAGTAATTATTATGAAGCTGCAGAAAAAATCCCTGGGGGTAGCCATGTGAAATACTTGCATAAAGCATTTGTTTGGTATGAATTTTTACCTTTGCAAAGACCATAATTTCATACACACACACACAGAGTAGGGCTCTTCAGTTGGGTAGTGACATGCTGCAGGTCTGTGGAGGGGGCTCGCTCTGGGATGGGTGGCACTAGGATGCCTAACATCCAAGACTTTCGTGTTTTCAAAACCACAGCTCTCCAGCAGTGCTGCAGGCGGGTGTGAAGATTACCACAGGCAGGGAATGTTCACGCTGACAAAACTGTTGATACGTGACAGTTAAAGTCTGGCTGTTGCCAAGAGAAGAATTTAAACCACGGGGGGAGGTCTGAGGAGGAGAACAAAATGGATTAGAGCATCTTATTCAGACCTAAATTGTGACGTAAACGTATTGCGTGATTCCAGCCATCTTGTATTAAGAAAATGGGCCCTGGGTTGCGGTGAAGAAGGGCCTTGAGAGCACTGCTATTTTCAGGCTGTGGCAGGACTCTTGTGCTACATTCTGTTAGTCCATCCAGGACCCCTATGGCTGGCTTGCCTCACTCTGCTGCCAGAGCTGGGGTCTGCGTTGCTCCTCCCGTCCCCCTGTCCAACAGAGGAGCAGACTCCACAATTACAACACCCACGGGGAATGAGGAAAGGCTGGGTGTGTCTGCGTGTGGCCGACGGGGGCGTAGGCTGGGTTCAAGTCTCAGTGTTGTTTTTCCTTTTTTTTTTTTTTCGCTGGATCATTGAGTTGGCGGAGGTGATTTGAACAGACGAGTATTTTTTATTTTTTTTTTTTCCATGAGAAATGGAATCGGGGCCCCAAAATTCACTCATCTCTTTTTGCTTGTTTGAAGGTTTTGGAGATTCAAAAGAATTTGAGCAAAGTAATTGAGATAAACATGCAAGCTTTCTGCTGTACTTGCGGTTGTCTTTGCGTGTTGAAACCAACAACCGCCTACTCGGGTCCAAACTGCATTGCAGGATGGATGGAGTGATGTAGCCTCCTCTGAGGTGCTCTTATTCAGGGTAGCTTAAACTTGAACAGTCAGCTTTGCTATTCCTCTGCTCAAGCGGTGGCCGTTTGGCATGTTTTAACCACCAGTGCTCCTGTAGAATGGGAATGGACAAATGGTTTTGATTAAGCCCGGTGAGACTGACATTAGTTGCCAGTTGTTTTGAGTGTCCACTAAGGTGCACAGAGTGTTCTCTTTAAAAAGGATCCTTACAGCATTGATTAGGGAGCCTCTTAATCATGGGGTCCATGGTGTATTACAGGTTCCTTCTATTACAGTTATGCTACTGTCCTGTAGTGAGGAGCCTCATGGTTATGAGCCCATCTGGTCCTATTGAGATTGCTTCCAAATTCACTAATCTTCTTAACTACAGCATACTGTGATCATCTTTGTGAAAAGGGTATTCCTGGTGTTAAGTATAGTATTGTCATAGACATTTGGCAAACTTGTCATTTTGTTCTGTTGAGAATATCTTGGGACTAGTACCCAGATCCTTAACCATCTCAGTCACTACTGTTCTACATGTAGTATTTCTCTGAATGTGTTTTATGGACTGACTTGGATTTCAGCTGCTTTTTTTTTTTTTTTTTTTACCCTGCATATGCTTCACCCATCCGTTGTAAAGAAGTTGCAGCCAGTGAGCTAAAATGGGTCCAAGAATTTACGAATCGTGATTACTGGAGAGGTTGTGTATGTATTGGTTTGTGTGTTCCTCATTGCTGCAGAAACAGCCAGGAAAAAAAGCTTCCTCCATATATTTTGGCAATAAAATTAAAATGCTTTCCTTCTGACTTTTTGAACACCCTCTGTCCACACAAAGGGTTGTGGTAGTGGTTCTTCTGTGGCTTTGTTTCCTTTCTCCTTAAATAAGTAGTCATGCCGAAGTAAACATTTAGCTTTCGCTTTGCTTGTGAAGGGAGTGTTCCTGGACTGTGTAAACACAAACATGAGAGGTCAATCTACATGCTTTGGCACTGCACCATCCAAAAGGAGTACCACATGTTGTGCATTTGCCCAGCAGAGTTGAATTGCTATGGCCTAGTGTCTCTCTTTAAAAGTACCCTCTTGTAGCACCTGCCCTAGGCCTCAGGTATAAACATTTTCTGGTATTTAGGTGGGATTAGTGCCTTCAGGGCTTCAGGGATTACCTAGCTTTGGTTCTTCAAAAATATTTTGTGGTTTTGCCCTTGAGTTCAAGGCTAGTTAGATGCTGTGATGGCACATCAGATTGTTTATCAATGCCTATTGTTCACACCCATTGGAACCTTATAGCTGTAGTCGAGGCAGGCCTACCTAGTTGAATGGAAACATTTTGTAAGATCAGATTATTAGGCTGTTCTTAATAAAGCTGCAGTGTTTGACACCACACAAACTGTTTTCTTTTGCATGTCTGGGGCCACTTTGACCTTCTCACCAAATTGGCCAGTATCTTGTTACGACATTGAAATGAAGACCTGAAATTATACAAATTAACATGATGGCTTTTAAAAAAAGAAATGCCTTTTTTAAAGCACTGCACCTCCCCACCTCCAAAAAAAAAACCAGTAGATGCAGTCAGAATGAGCTGCCAGTCTCACTCCTGTCACTTCCCACATGCCTGCTTCTCTCGCCCTCACTTGTTCAACCCCCAGACCAAGCACAGAAACATCCCTAGCCCTTTATAGTACCTCTGTTTCTTTCCTTCCAAGACGAGGAATAGTAGTCACCCCCCCCCCAATTCCCGTCCTTACAGCTAGTGTTTGATATTTGTCCTTGACTGGATTGTGAGTATTGGACCAATCAGCAGCCATACCATTTCTGTTCCTTGGTCTTACTTCTAAGCCTTTTAACTAGTAACTTGAAGACTGGTGAAGATTGTTGAAATTGAAATGTGTTGGCACACAGAGAGTTAAGCCATGCACAGTTCCCCTTCTCAGTGTTCCCGGGCAGTGGCGTCCCCCTTGGCGCATCCCTCGAGGCGACTGCGGCCCCCACGACCGCCCCAGAGTGAAAATGGTGTGGGAGTTAAAGTAAACTCTCTACCCCGTTTGAAGTAAGACAAAAGTTCAGACACTAGCTGGGGCCGCTTTCAAAAAGACCAGCTGGCCATAATAGGAGTGTGGGGTTGCCCGGGTGACAGAGCCTGTCTCAGGAAGAATGCTGGCGAGGGGGCAAGGGGAGAAGAGGAATTTCAGTGTGATCACACATTCGCAGAACATTAGTTTGTGTGTGTATATATAATATATGTGTGTGTGTGTGTGTGTGTGTGTGTGTGTGTGTATATGTGTGTATATATCTCTGAATTGGTAGAGAAATAGACATTTAGCTGCTTTTGCAGAACGTAATGAGGCCAGCTGAAGCACAGGCCAGTCGAAAATTGTTAGTTTTTGTCTTGCTGCATTAGTAATGGTGGAGCATGGGCAAATTGCATGTTTGAATATTTCACTGGTCAACAAGTTTAACTTGGTTCCACGAGAGGTGGAAAGGGTGGTAATCGATTGAGACTCATCTCTTAGCTGCCAGTGGAGAGCCGCTCGGTCATGGCTGTCCCACATGGTGAGTTATAGACTGGCAGTGAGGGTTGATGCTGCAGCCTCTGCTGTACCAGCCAAGTGGCAGACTAGAAAGAGGGCGGAGTCAACAGTTGTGAAGCAGAAACATGCTCTTGGCAGAAATACCTGCCATGCTGTGCTGAATGCAGATATGTAAGTGCAGACTTTGGAGGGGTGGGCTCTGAAGAGGAGACATTTCATGAAAAATGGCAAACGTATAACTAGGCTGTATTTATGCAGAATGTTTCTCTCATACTAGAAGTCCCAGACTCCCCATTTGTAATTCATTTAAATGCAGTGTGTTTTTTCTGAATTCACCAATTAGAATAAATTCTTCTCCTGCATTAGCAGAGTCATACAGTAACTGAAAGGACCAGAAACAGAACTTCTGTCTTGGCCCAAAAAGACCTCTGACTTAGTAGTCCCATTTATTTAAAATTGCGCTAATGGGAGTTATTTTATTATTAGCTGGTTATGTCACTACTTGGTATCAGAGACTCCTAGGTCTAGTCGCCTTGTCCTCCCTTGTAGTTGTTTTTCATAGCTAGTCATTATCTCTGTAGAAGTACTTTGTATTGGAATATTTTCACATGACTTTAATCAGTATATCAGGTTTCTTTTCCCTTAATCAACTCTGCACTTTAAAAAGCAATCTGTCAAATCCTGCCTGTTTAAGCTTTGGTATTTGAGTGATCCATGCAAGGTTCTGTTACGGGATTATTAAATCAAAAGCCAACAAAAAGTAAATGTTTCATCAGTTTGGCTGCAGTTCTTTATAAACTCAAACAAATTTGTAAGTGCTCTGCGTTTTCCAGCAGCTCCTTACAACTCCCTTGCATTCACTCATTTATGGCCTTATTAGACTATAGCACATAACTTACTGTATTATTGAGTGATGTTTAAAATACAAATGTACCAGGCTCTGAGTTAACGTGCAAATTCTTCACTCGCGATATTCTGTTAGGCTTGGGTTGATTTCTCAGCTTAACTCCTGTTAATGCTTAATATGTAGCTAAGGTGTGCTTTTATGTGTCCTGTCAAAACATTAGTCAGTTTGCTAATAATACAACCAAAACTATAGGTGATATTTCTGTGGAAAACTATGATGCCCATCATTGAAATCCACTATCATGTAACAGCAAAAGGCTAGATCCAAATAACAATTTTTGGCATTGCACAGACAATCCAACCAAGCTGAATTTTAGTCGTGCATGTAAGAGAGAGAACTTACCTCCCATGAATAGGTGTTAATTCACAGCTTGGGCACTCTACCTGTTATGACTAATGGGCTTCATTGATAAATTTGAAATCATTTTGCGAAGTGGCTTTTTTCCACTGACTGGGCTTTCTTAGTGTTGAAAGGGGGTTCTACACGTAGATCCCTTTGGCCCCATAAGACTGTAGAATGTTCTTTGCTCTTACTGTAGTTGAGTATCTGTTTCTATAGAAGGGGTTCACTCAGTGAGAGCCTGACATGTGCATGCAGATAAACCATACCATCCCAGAGTATATTCCTTCCTCTCCGTATGTTTTTCCTGGTCTCCGCTTAACCTCACCTGTTTGCTACACCCAAACTGTCCGTCCTGAAGTTGTTACCAGAGTGACTCAGACCTGAAGTGATCAGAACTGACACATCATACTTGGGAGGTTGCGACTCTGCATGAAGTTTGCATTTTTTGACTGTGTTTAGAAAAATAACCATACTTCTCTGCATGCATGTGTGAGTGTCTTTGTGTGTGTGTCTTGGGTTGTGCCCTGCCCTTTCTGGGGCTCAGCCCCCCCCCGTTAACTATTTGCTGATGTACCTATAATACAGATGGCCTCCACAGGGTTTCTGCTGATGCTGGGGTATTTGTGCTTGCCCCTTTGTGTCACTGTTAGCCTATTGGCCTGCCTGTCACTGAAAATAAGAGAGTTATTAATGAAACCATCCAAAGCAAAGCTTTCAGATTCCTGCATGGGTCAATGACTCAGTGGGCAACAGAGTTCAAATTGGGCTAAACAATTTGCAGCAAACTCGTGTGCTTTTAGGAAAGGATCTTTTGCCAACTAGCAGATATAATCTTTGTGTTCTAGTGAATGATGAATTAAGTTTGTGATGGCATGAGCTTCATCACTTTCTTGATTGGTAGGTTATATTTAAACTTTGTGTTTACTTATCCCCATTGGCACATCACCTGGCTTATAGGAATTGGGTCTGCTTCCTCTGTGACTCTGGTAACTTTTAAATAAGTGCCTTGATCTTATTGACTTCGTCTTGAGGACTTAAGAAGCTTAGTGGTTTCAATGTATCCTCGGTCTTTTTTTTGCGAGGCCGAAGGATAATTACTCAGGCATCGAGAAGAACACACATCCCACAAATTACAGAATCCCTTTCATATCTGCCCAAGTAGGTGTCTCTGCAGAGCTCGTGTTCCCTGCTTCCGTATTAAACGGTTGCTGTCGGCTGTTTGGCAATTGACACTGAGCAGTAGGGGTGAGCAGGGATATTCAGCAAAGCATTATTCTAGACATGGCTCAAATCACTTCATCATGAAATGTGACTCAGAATCAGTTTCGTGGAGGCCAAACTTTTTACCTGGGGCCACATACATAAAATTTAGCAAGAAAATAGCACAAAATTGTATTTCTAAAATTTATAAACCGTTTCTTGTCAGCCAGTAAATGTCTTTTTTTGGCCTTGGTTTAAAAATGCCGAAACGGTAAACATCTGGCCATTGAAACCGCTTAAACATATTTTCTTTATCTGTTGCCCTTTTGCTTTTTTTTTTTTTTTTTTTTTTTTTTTTTTTTTTCAAGCATCACCACAGAAAATGTTCTCCATAAAGTATGAATTAGTTGTTTGGGGTTACATTTGTCCTTATGCAAATGTTTACATTCACTTATTTTCATAGTCTAACAGTACTTCTACGTGTATTGGATCCTTGATAGTTATCTGCTTGTTATGCATTATCTTCCTCGCTTTAGATAAATTATGACATGCAAATATGCAAGCTCAAGTTTGGAATGGGCTTTATTATAGTTACAAATGTGTTCTCGAGTCATACTGGTTGGATGGCTAGAAGAACATTGCATTGTCCCAGTCATTCCATATGTTTAAACTTCATCAGTAGGTCACATAATTACTGAATTAACTGAGGTATTTGTTGGCCAAACAAGATGTAGTTGAGTTCAACAAACCCATAAATATTTTGAAGGGTAACTGCAAATTGAGGTGACGTGTTGATATGTAAAATGACTGTCAAAGTCACAGTTTTACACCAACAAACATTTTCTGCAATTTGCTTTGCTGACTTCTTGCACAGTACTGTATATGTTGGGAAGTACCAGTATCACATATGGATGTTCTCGCCTAGTTAGACATGACATTTTCTCATATCAAAGCTGTTGATTCCCAGCTCTGCGCCCACTCCTGGGTAGAGGTTTGGAACAATGGCAGTGATTGAGTTAATGGGTTGCATAATATTGACATCAGTGCAGTGAGGTGAGAACCATTTCCAGTGCAGTGAGGTGAGAACCATTTCCAGTGCAGTCTGGGCTCCTTGTAGGTATTGCCTCTGAGTTTGAGTGTGCTTGGTGTGTTTGATTCACCTGGCTCCCAATCCTGAATTTGCGACTGTGAAAAGTTTTAACAGGTACCTCTTGTACACGCTGTAGCCTCTTCAATGTCACTAGTTCAATTTCCTTTTTGGGCTTTTGTCTTTGGAGTAAATTCCTAAACTTAAGCAATTAGATGAAGCATTTTGCCAGATGCTACTTGTCTATGAAGTTTAAGTGTGATAATGTCACAGCGATGCTTAGCTTGTGGGTTACTGGGAAGACCTGCTCTAAAGACAGAACCGTTGAATCTGTGCGTTACTGTAAGTCTCCAGAACTGGGAGCCGTGCAGTCATTTCATCTGACTTTTTTATTTCCTACATCAGTCCAGGTTTTGTAATTCAGATATCTGCAGGAATGGCTTGGATATGGGTTCTGCTTGCATAATGGCTCTTAATGGATGCTCAGCCTAGCTGCATTTATACCACAGGTAGCTCCTTAACAGTTTTATGCTTGTGTTGTATTTGCCTCACTCTGTCACTTTGGACAAAAGTGACTGCCAAATGAATAAAATGCTGAATGTAATGAGCATTGCAGTTATAACTCTTTACTAAGGGTGTAACGGTACACACATTCATACCAAAATTTTTCGTACGGGTCTTTTGGTTCGGTACGCATATGTACCGAACCAATGCAGCAAATGCAAAACCTTTTGGGTGTTTGAGTGTTTCCCCTGAGCACCAATCGGAATATTTGCGCTGCACAGTTCTAATGTGAAGCTGAAAGCTGCTAATGTGAATACGATACAGGTCAGGTACAGTTAATTTTCTAAAAGGGAGCCTTAATGGATATTTTTTTTATTTACTTGAGAATATTTTTATTTAAGTAGGTTGCAGGAGTATTGACAGAGACTTTTTTTTTTTAAGACAGACAGTCATACTTTATTAAACAGTGGTTTAATGAACAAAGGGGAGGAAACAAGCAATTTGTTTTTGTTTCTTTTACCCCCGCTGTACCGAAAACGTACTGAACCGTGACTTCAAAACCAAGGTACGTACCGAACCATGATTTTTGTGTACCGTTACACCCCTACTCTTTACTACGACAAAACTTGCGATTTGGTTTAAGCTCCCATGTTCCATGGGGCATTCTTTCCATTGCCATGTTGCATTCTGATGCAATGCAGGGATTTCCCTAATGCTTTACCCCATGTTGCCAGGGTTTCCTCTTAACAAGCAACGTTGGTTTACTGTCAGTTTGCAGTGCAAAAATAAGCACAGCAAGAAAACGTGCTGTTGTGGTAGTGTTACTGGTTTAACCAATAACCTCCCCCAGTGTTACTGTTGCTTTTAAGATGTGGGCCTAGGATGTGTGTCCTTTTTAATTGAGCCAATAGCAAGCACAAAAGGAACAGGATGCCAGCAGATGGCCGTCCTTTTTGGGCCCAGCTTATGTGCAATACAGTCCCCTGCTTCGATCTGTATCTTGGGTGAAGTAGAGTAGCTCTGAGTGATCTGACTACTTGCTGTCTTCCATACTCTGTCTTCGGGCAGTTACTGTCACGCCTTCCTCCTTGCACTTCTTTCTGTGCTAATGTTCTTACAGCTTTGTCGGCATTTACAACAGCTGCTAAAAACCCAAATGACACCTACATTTTACACAAAGAATCATCTTTTCAGGCACTCATCCAAGGTTATTAAAAATTCTCTTCCTGTGTCTTTCTGCGCTGCATTTCATCTTGTATCTCGTGTTGAGAGATTAAGAATTGTTAGTTAATTTCTTCTGTGCTTGCCATACCTGCTATCTCGGATTGGAATGATACCAGTGTGAGTATTGATACTTGGTCTTTGGTACTCGCCTCATTGCGTTTTTGCAGTTCATGTACAACAAAAGACTACGTACTACTAAGCCATTATTGTACCAACTCATCAAATAGTGGGCTTCACAAAAACCTAGAATGTATTCTTTAAAAGTGACCAAAGAGAACAAGCCATTTGTCTATAGCCTTCACAAAAGTAATTTAAAATGAACATGAGACAATGGTTGATTATCCAGCACAATAAACTGGGTAAGAGTGTATTTTTACTGTTCAAGGATTATTGTTAGCCATTTTCTCTCATTGCTAGAGACCACTACACAACTGGCTGTTGCAGTGATTAGTGATTTCTCCATACTCATTCTTGCATTTACATTTTATAAGTTTGATTAAATTACTTGTTCTAGGAACTTGGTTTTGTACCGCCGCTTTATAATTCAGCAGAACATAGTTTGCTGTCCTCTAAGCTTGGGTTCTCATTTAATTTTGAAGAGTCCCCACACTGCAGACATCTTTATTGAGCTGAAGCTTAGTCTGCACAGTTACACATGCATTTGATCATCCAGCATCAGTTTTATGTATTGGTGGCTTTTCACATGTACGGGCACACATGGCATAGTAGTGGACCCTGTACAGGTATCAGTCCAGCTGTACTGCTAACTCTAACAGTTTTGCATGAATGTGAATTTCTTCAGGTCCTGCACAGATCAGAGAACAAAAATTAGAGTTACACCATGCTACTGATCAGCTGGGGAGCAGAGGAGCTGTTGTTGTACACAGATTTGACCCCCCCCCCAAGGCAGTCATCCTATCTGTATCTCTGTCTCAGTCTCCCATGCTGGAATGTAGACAGTCTGCTTTGGGGGATAGAGGTCATCTGAACATGGATGGGTGGACGACTGGCTGCAATTTTATGGATGGTGTTTATATGGGAACTTTGGGTAGTTAAAAATCATGGATTTGAATTGATTGTCTATGAATACGGCTGCTTCCATGATATTAGTGAATTACCAAAACTCACATAGCATGTCATGTTGCTTGTAAACAGATGAGAAATATTTTGTGGCCTTCAGCAGCACAAGTCTGACAAGATGGACTAATAACTAGATAAAATTTGCTGTCCCGTCCGAGGTGCTTGCTGGCCGCTTGGCATATTTGGCAAGTTGAAATTGGGCTGTGGATTTCTGAAAGCACAAGATATTAAAGTGAATGCCTGGTCGTTGGGACCCCTGCTGTGATGCACTGAGGTTGCTGTAGCAGATGAATGGTGTAGCTTATCCACGTGCATCAAACGTGTGGTTGCACTCTTAAATGTAATTAGCAGCGGATTAAAGCTGCAGTGTCCCACGGGGGCTCTGTGTGAAAAGCTCAGCAGTCCGGGCCTATGTTCGGTTGTACAACCGAAGGGTGGGCTTAGTAATGGCATGTGAATATGTTGAGTGGCCATGACGTGGATAGAATGTGACTGAGTAGCACTGAGAGACCGTACACTTTCTGCTTCCCTTGGATTAGCTGGGCTCTGCCGCTTTAAATATTGTGTGGAAACATTCTAAAGTTTCCCAAGATACCAAAAAACCTGTCACCTCAACATATCTGCCTCTTTAAAGGCTTTAACATAGTGCCATAAACATCTGTCATTGATTTAAGTTTGCGTAAGTATGCCTTAGCTTACTTCCGGTTTTGAAATTAAGATTTAAAGAATACAAGGCCGCTTAAGGCTTAAGATGGGTACATATTAACCTGAATTTGTTCCGAATGAGTGGGCTAAATTTCTACAAAATGCTTAATGTTAGATGCTTGCTCCATGGTAACAACCAAATCTGTCGGTCTGGGAGCATTTTGTTTCTGTTTTAATGTTGGAGGCTGTTTTTTTAGTAAAACCAAGATGGGTCGAAGTGTGCATTTTAATGTCAAATAAGATTATCTGGTTTCACCCAGCCATTAAAATCGCCAGTTTTCACGAATGAGTATGCTGAATTTGTACTCTTCCCAGCTTAGACTGGACACAACCACCTGGGTCACTAAAAGAACGGGAAGCAGAGTGGTCAATAAATAGGTTTGACACGTGTCATGGGATATACTTTTTTTTTTTTCTTCTTAAAACTGTTTACTTGTTTCTCTCCCACCTCGATGTGTTGACATAGCTGAGAGGTTTACGCAAGAGCCTGCTGCGTGGGAGTATTTTCAGGGAAGGTTTGGGGGAAGGGAAGGTGTGGCCAAGTCTCAGTTGGGGGTGTACTAATATTCATGAGCAATCGTGGCAGTTGCCCCTGGGCACCTTGGTGTGCTGTTTTGTTTCAGAGCTCTTCACAATGATCTCCTTGCTACTTCTGGGTGGCTCTTTTTATTGCTGTCCTGAAACTAGTTATGTGTGTCTGTCTCACCTGGCACACATGAGAAGATTAGTGGGGAGTGGGTGCCTCACACTGGGGTCGCTGCTCAATCTGAAGACCCACCCCCTGCTTTTGCTTTAAGTGTGAGATAAGCAGGAGGGAAGGGAGGGGATAGAGAGACCACAGACTGGGTTACTGTCGTAGGAGAGAAGTGCCCTCCCACTGCCCACAAAACCCAGAGGCATACACACATAGAAGCGAGCACACATACAAATACGCTCCCACCCTACGAGTCAGGAATGTAGGGAAGAATGTGACCAGCAAAGATTCCTCCTTTCGAAGATGGGCTGGCTTCATGCGGTGGCACATCATCTAACAGAGAGCATCTGTGGAGTCTCCTGTAAGGATTATGATTCCTCCCTCGCTCTATTTGGCTGGAATGGCTTATAAGGCTTGTAAAGGCTTTCGGACTCTGTGGTGAAGCCCGTCTGCCCATGAAGTAATTTAGTGTGTGTGTGTGCGTGCGTGCGTGCGCGCGTGCATGTGTGCGCACGCTTGTATTGTTGAATTTGGGTTAAGTTCTTGGAGGGGAAGAAAGAAGCAAGGGAGGAGGAAAAAATATATATATATATACCGGCCCCGTTTTGCTCCGACGTGATTCTCTTTACCTCTGTTGTGGAAAGATTAAAATTAGCAAGTGAGCGG
>JAACJT020000001.1:10427994-10449858 GCA_009936485.2 Gymnarchus niloticus | reverse complement strand
GTGTGTGTGTGTGTGTGTGTGTGTGTGTGTGTGTGTGTGTGTGTGTGTGTGTGTGTGTGTGTGTGCGCGCGCGCACGCATGTATGCATGCCTCCTCAACATCCTGTGTGGGGAATGGAGGCGTGTTGAATCAAATGGCAGCAATTTATATATAATATTTATATTCAACTATTGTGTCCTTTAATAGCAAAAGTCATTCTTTGCATAGGATGGCTCAACAACTGAAATGGTCTTCTGACAGGCTGTCGTGTGTTTTGTGTGACGTTTTTTTGGGCATTAGAGGGTCAGTTATGATTTGGTGATATTACTGGTCCTCTGGCTGACCTGTTGTAACTAAATCTGGTTAATTTGGCTCATCTTTTGCTTCTGTGGTTGATAGCTATTTAAGTGTGACGCGTGTATTCTAACCCGCTTATATTAATTGAGCTAAACTTTGAGACTGAAGTGAGGGAGGATTTTTCAGACGTTTTAGTAAAAATCTGAACATAGCTGTGTCCGATGCAAATGGTCTGTGTGTTTTTAGTCTTTGGGTCCCTCTCTAAGATGGCTGTTTGAAGGGTCAGTGTTTCCGTTACAAAGCCGGGTCATCGTATATACCATTGTTAATGTGAAAATATCGACTTTGACTCCATGCTGACAAAGGATGGGCTCATGGGAGCGGGCCGGGGCTCTGTCTGTGTGTGTTCTGGGGCGGGTAAGTCTTGTCAGTGGGCCAGTGCCTATGGTGATGCTGTTTACTGTGAGCTGTGTGTAATGTAGTGTAAAGTGTGCTTGTGTATGTTGAAGCAGGTGGGGCTCAGTCATGATTTTTTGGTATGTGAATATGCTTACACTTCTGCATATCACCCTGCCAAAGTTCTGCCCTGTTCTTTCGTTCATTATTTTCATTCACTTGTTGTATTGAACTAGACCAAAAGGTGTTTAACTTAAATCTCAAGTCTACAGTAAGAAACTGAAATGTCGTTAAACTATTCAAATGTCTCAGATTATTAGGAATACGAGGGCTGATTTGATAAGGTCTCCAATTGTATGAAATAAGTTTCCGATAATATAAAATGTGATATCAAAATGGAGATTTATTTCTCAAACAATGTAAACTTGTTTTTCGTCATAGTCCCCATTTACTGCTACACATTTTTTCCAAATGCGCTATCCATTTTTTCATTCCGTCCATGAAGAAAGTTTCTGGTTTCTGATCCATTTGCGCACAGCGGCTTCAACTTCGCCATCTGATGAAAATGTTGACCTTTCAAAGTCTCCTTCAATTTTGGGAATGACCAGAAGTCGGACGCAGCCAAATCTGGGCTCTAAGGAGTGTGTGGAACGATTGTGAATTTCAGGCTTGTCAATGCTTCCTTCGTTTGTCCACTGCAATGTGACCTTGCGTTGTAGTGATGCGAAAGAACTCCTTTCAAGCCTGATTCTGCAGATACGTTGCTTGAGTGTTCGTAAAGGCTCGTTTACACTGCACAGTATCGGTTACTGAATGTATGCGCAAACCGTTTTTTTCCCCCCACTACTAGAGCTGCTACGCAGTAGGAGACCTTATCAATCAGCCCTTGTATACCATTTTACAATTGATTATTGGCTAAATATGTTTGAGACCTAGTTTCTGGATGAACTCCAACCAAAAAGCATTTTTGTTTGCAAAGTTTCCACTAGACGAAGGCTCTCAAAACAAGTTGTGGGACTTGACATAAATTATTGTATTTCAAGACATCAATTCATCCAACCCCTAATTCAGTTTAGGGTTGCTGGTGGGTAATTGCAGCCTATCTCAGGCAACTCGAGGCACAAGACAGGACACCCTGGGTGGGATGTCAGTGTATCGCAGGACAGATGGACAGATAGACACATGCACTGTGGGCAGTTTTCGAGAATCCAGTTCACCTAACACAATGTCTTTGAACTGTGGGGGGAAACCACGTTACCTGGAGGAGCCTGTTGCAATACAACTTTATGACCACACAAATGGTACATATATATAGGGGGAATCTGAACTTCAGCCTTTCTTTGATTTTGCTTTATTTGGGTATTTCTAAACTTAAGGTCATTTGACAGAATTAATTGGCTGCTTTTACCATTTGAAATCTCAGCATATATGGCTGCCCATAGAGACCTTCAAGTACCGCTACTAGTAACTAGACAGGCTGAGCACAGGGCAGCAATACAGCCTGTTTACTTTTGGAATTTCTTGTGGTAATTGTTTAACTAGGGATTTAAGAATGATGTTGCTCATACCAGTAAATCATTGGGTCCTTTTGGGTGTGTGTATGTCAAGGGTGTGCTCGCCGAGTGGATGGCTGTGCTCTGCTGTCAAGTCACTCTGCTGTGCTGTGTTGTATTCTTGTTGTTTGTCAGGTCTTGCTGTGTGTGTGTGTGTGTGTGTGTGTGTGTGGGGTTTCTAGTTTCTGTTGCTAATGGCTTAGCCTTGTGTTTGCAGGCATCTTTGCCTTTAAGTGCACCCGGGCAGAGGAAATCTTCAACATGCTCCAGGATGTCATGCACAACAACAGCATCAGTGTGGTGGAGGAGCCCGTGCTGGAGGCCAATCACAGCCACCTGGAGCAGGACCTGCCGCGGACGCCACGCACCCCCACCAGTGAGTGTGTCTGTCTGGGCCCCGTCACACTCATGTGGAGGGCATCTGTGGTGCCATCAACCCAGCCATATAACCGCAACTGCTGTCCCTGCAGCTCCTGGCTACACCGGCCCTGCGTTGCCCAATGGGGTCCCCCACCCACGTTACCCCTCGTTTGGGGACGGCTCCTCGCGGCCCTCCAGCCGGCACCCGTCCGTGGGCAGCACCCGCCTGCCATCGGTCGGTGAGGAGTCTACACATCCTCTCCTGGTGGCTGATGAACCGGTATGCACTGCTACTATGGAATGATTTATGTTTGTGATCAGCATTCTCCAAGCATAAGATGCATACTAAATATTTAGTCTGCTTACTTCATTAGCATTTTCATAATCCTGGGAAGCACTTTGAAGAAACTCCTCCCCCCCCCAGAAGAAATTCAAAAACGGGGGGAAAAAAATGTCTGGTCTCAGAACGGGACACACAATTTTCTTCTGACCACCTTTTATTATCCCCTTACAGTGATGGATTTGTAATCATCGAAGACCACATCTATGAACACGCAGATGATGTTTGATAGAGATGAAGTTCTTGCAGTTTTCTGTGTGAGAGTGTCTGTGTAGTACTGTGGGACGTGAGCCTTTATTCCTCTTGGTCATACTGTTCCATGACAGTGCTACCTGGCTTAATAGTAGGAGCCAGTAAATTGGTGACATCCCATCACTGACTCTTTCAAAGCCTTGTTTCTTTGACGTGCGCTAGAGCCATCTAGTGGTAAATATCAAAGATGCTCATGGCTGTACCTTGGTGATTTGCAACCCAAGTTCTGATTGGCTGAAGCATAATCGTTTGATGTCATCAAGTTAATCATTTGGGCTTTCAGTCTCAGTGCTGTGAATGTTAGATATTAACACATCTGCAGCCTTGGTCACAGAACTCAATATC
This sequence comes from Gymnarchus niloticus, assembly GCA_009936485.2. NCBI lineage: Eukaryota > Metazoa > Chordata > Actinopteri > Osteoglossiformes > Gymnarchidae > Gymnarchus > Gymnarchus niloticus. Next base: position 10,446,336 of record JAACJT020000001.1, on the reverse strand, counting down.
CTACTGTAGTAGAAAGATGGCAAGAAAGTGAATGTGAGTGATGCTCCATGAATTCTCTTTCCCATCTCCTCCCCAAGATCCACACCTACGTGAACACCTCCGGCGTCCAGGATGAGCGCAGTGGCCACAAGGGCAGCCAGGGCCCTCAGGAGCCACGGCTCTCCAGTATTGAGACCACTGCCCCGCCAGAGGAACCAGAGCCACGGGTGCTGCTGGAGACCGAGGGGGTCAAGTTTGTTCTGGGCCCCACACCTGTGCAGAAGCAGCTCATGGCCAGGCAGCGGCAGCGGGTGGCGGAGGGTGAGCAGAAGCCCGGGGAGCCAGCGCCAGCACTGCTGACTCCTGGGGGCATCAATGGCGGTGTGGTCCCAGGAAACCCAGTCGACTGCGATACGGGCTACGACAGCGACGAGCGTAGGGAGGCCCCGCCAGTATCCAAGCCAGCCTACGAGCACTTCAATGGCACCACTTCTGGTCCCTCCCTCCGCCGCAGCCGGCCACCCATGCCACTGCCGGACACGCCGAATGCCAATAACTCGGCACAGCGGAGGACGGCGCTGCTCAACTACGAGAACCTCCCTGCTTTGCCACCTGTGTGGGAGGCACCCAAGCCTAGCTCAGAGGGTGAGGAGGAGGAGGAGGAAGAAGAGGAGGCCTTTGCACCAAAGACGCCGTCCCTCAATGGCTACCACCAGCACCAGCATTCCAGCCTGGACCCAATGCACAATTATGTGAACACAGAGAATGTAACCGTCCCGCTCAGCGCCCACAAGCTGGACTCGGGTCGCCGGCGGGACAGCTCTGCCCCCACCGTTTTCAACTTCGACCTTCGGCGACCCGGGCCGGAAATGCCGCGGCAGCTCAACTACATCGAGGTGGAGATGGACAGGGGCTCGGACTCAAGCAACCCCCAGACCCCCAAGACCCCCACCACACCCCTCCCACAGACCCCCACACGCCGGACAGAGCTGTACGCTGTCATCGACATTGAGCGCACAGCTGCCATGTCCATCCTGCAGAAAGCCCTGCCTCGTGACGACGGCACTGCCAGGAAAACGCGCCATAACAGTACTGACCTGCCCATGTGAGCCTTGGGAAGCACACTGTGTAACCTTGCACCTTCATTCTCTGTTCAAATGATTGGAGTAAAACTTCGAAAGGCACAAGGGCTTCATATTGTTACTTAGGTTTTATTTTTTTATTTTTTTTGAACGTGTTGTCACCAGACAAATACTAAGTCCCGTCACAGGCAGCAGCGTAGTTTAGCGAGTTGTATCTTGTGAATTTCTGACATGTTTTGGGCCTTTCTGAAAGGGAGTCAGCCTTGTTCAGTTTTACCGGCCACATCACCCTCCCTCTCGTCCCATGCACACTATGCTGGTAGTCATTTCCACTGCCCATATTCACTACAGGCGTTTTAGAAACATTCCTTGTCTGTTCCTCGAGGTACGGATCGGCAGTTGCTGATCAGGCATTCCATGTGTGAGCAGTTTGAATTCTGATACCTGAAAATCGCATGTACGCTACAGTCACTTTGCCACTACATTAAATATGCCTTTATTTAACAATTAAAAGCTCTGTTAGTTAGAGCTCAATCTGGTTGTACTTAAAGTACCTTGGTACCTTTCTTGTGAATTTGCATGCAAGGTGAAAACACATGCTTTAAGTTGCTCAGTTTGACCCGTTGCTTTTCCATAAGTACGAAGTGATTTTTCTTCCAAAATGTATCTGCAGGTTGATGGATGTTGTCACGGTACGACAAGTGTCCTTAAGATGAACCCTAAAATAATAAAAGCTGTATACCATGGAAAAGGCTCCTTTTTCACAGGGTCCAGCTTTCTCCCATTTACCTTTTTCACTTGTATTATATTGTAAAATGTATATGTTCTAACTTGCATTATGAAATAGTTTTTCTACCTACCTTAATGCTTAAATATAGGAATTGTATAAAAGTAGTTTAATCAATTTCAATGGTTTAATAAATCTTAGTGGAAGAAAATGAACCCCCCCCCCCCCAAACAAACTTTTTCCCCTGAATATTTTTTTTTTTTTTTTGAGCCTGAAGGTTCCTTGCTGATGTAAACATTCCTTTTTTTTTTTTTTTTATTTTGGGTATTCTGCATAAAATTACAAAACACTATGCAGCAAACAAGCTCACAGCTGTGCCACATGCCACAATGTATGGACATTTTATTGAAATTTATATTGATATTTGCATTTTCAGGTATGAATTAGTTTACCAAAATGTTTGTATTTTTAAGACAAAAAAAGCATACTGTGTATTTTGTGATATCTGCATTTTGTCATATGCCATCATTGCCAACACTTTTGTAGCATGGCAACAATAAAAACAAGAAAAACGTGTGGTTTTGTGTTCCTTTTAAAATATTTTCCCTGAATGTGTTAAAGAAATCCAGCGTTGTGTGCTTTGACTTTTGTTCTTTTAGCTCATTTTCACGTATGAAAACCCTGGGTTGACTTTTAATCCGCCTGAATCATAAATCGGTTATTACATTAGTCTTAGATTTATTTTTACGGGTTTAGTTTTTCCGAGAAGCGTGCGAATTGGAGAGCCTATAGTTTAGGACATATTAGTTCATGTGTATTTACGTACTGGAAACTACTAATAGTTATAGCTGACTGAACCGAAATCTACCGACGTAATCAACGGGTATCGGTATGAAGAAATACTCTAGATGAATCGTCTCAATTACATGTAGTTAGACATGGCTTCTGTCCAAACGCATATAAACAGTTGTAGAGTTGAGTCTCAATTTCTATTCGTGTCCTCTTCTCGTTTCCTTATCCTCTCCTTGTTCATGGAGGGGAGGAATTTAGGAAAGGAGAAATAAATGGGTGAACAGGGCTGGGAGTCGATCCCAAAAATAATCGATTCCTCGATTCCAATTATCCTGTCCCCCTCCAGCTCACGGACCGTTGACAGACGTCTTGAGAAGATGGGGAGTAGAAAGTCAGGTCCCATTCGGCTGTTACGTCGAAACGCACGTTTAATGTCTGGCGCTGATTCTCGTTAGAAAGGTAAGAAAGCTAGCTGCAAATGGTACATTTCACCTTGTCCTTGGCGTATAATACCGTGTCGCCAATGTTGAAACATCTAAATGCTGTCCATCCTAAGGAGCAGAGAGGAAAGTCGGGTACAGGGTTAGCCCCGACTAACCCTGTAATTTAACTAGCTTTCCAAGTTACGAATAGACAAGGCATTTTCTGTCCACTTATTAAACAGCACATGTACATATATGATATGAAATATACAGTATGTTCGTATGTAATTTTAAATTGCAAATTTGCTGGCAGACCGTAAAGTTTGATTTATTTGTAACTGTAAATACCCCTTGTCATTCACACTATGATTGTTTTACACGACCTCTATTTGTTATAAATCTTTGGAATGGAGAATTGAGACGGAGCCGATTACAAAAGTTTTGGAACTGAAGAGCACTACTACATACATCTGTCCCTCACTCAATGAGTCACCGTCCCTTTAAGGGAAAGAGCACAGTTTTTCTAATTATTTTTTGTATTAATTTTTTTTTTTTAACTTCTACATACATATGTCCCTCACTGAAGGAGTCACAGTCCCTTTAAGGGAGAGAACACGTCTTTTTTTTATATTATTTTTTGTATTTTTTAATGTATTTTTTTTTTACTTTCACATACATCTGTCCCTCACTCAATGAGTCACTGTCTCTTTAAGGGAAAGAGCTATCCTCTGCGTCATACGTCAATACGTCGGCCTCCATTCTGCCGCTTGGCCAAGTAGTGAAGTGTTCCGCGCACCGGAGAAATAATGGTAGGGTTTTATATGTACATTTCTGTATTTTTACTCGTAAAGCTTTCTTCCCCTCAATAAGCTTAGCCTGGTCGGCTGGTCGTACGCCCATATCGACTCATCTAGATCTGTGTATCACGGCTTTCCTTGGCCGCGTATCTTTGACGGTGAAAAAAGCACATGGGCTGCGTGAGGTCGGGGAGAAATAAAAGGCAGCAGCAATCCGATGGCCCCGTTATTAAAACGCAGTGTTTATTATGAGGATAAAGGAAGGCAGACAAGTGAAATGCATTCCATAAGGACCATTTGATTAATCTGTTGGCGAGGATTCATATTGGTATTGTTGAGCAGCAGCATGGTGGACACAATGGAAATGAGGGAGATTGTCAGATCATGGCGGCTGAGTGCCGTCCACCCGGATTTCTCTAGGATCCTTAGACTAGAGGCGCGTTGGCCGCTTAGGAGCACCCCTGACACGCTAGTTTAAGGCCGGTTTGCCGTGAGACTCCGTCGGCCCTCCTCTCGATGTTCTAGGCGTTTCTCCGGCAGACGAGGCCGACTGTCAGCCAACCGCACATACCGGACCAGGGCATCGAGACTGGGTCTCGATTTATCAGGGAATCACTGTTAATTACACGGGTGATCCGTTCACTGAACTTGACTGCTATTTTTGATTATAATTATGAGAATGGTAAAAACGAACATTATTAACAAGGGATGTAATTAAGTCTCCGCGCATGATGGTTATAATGCAGTTACAACGACTTCCAGATGGTTTTCGTAGTCGAGGAACTACGCCTTTTTGTCACACTATGCATTTCAGGCATCCCTTTCACTGGCACCCGTGAATATCTTCAAAAAAGGCGCTGATGAGGAGAGGGCAGAGACCGCCCGCCTTGTGAGTACATCACACCTGTCCTCTGACGATTTTAACTGCTATATTCGTCTTACTACACATCCCTAATAATCTTTCCCCCGTTTTCTTTCAGTCTTCATTTATTGGTGCAATTGCCATTGGTGATCTGGTGAAAAGCACTCTGGGTCCAAAAGGAATGGTATGTACCTGTGAGAGCAGCTAGAATTACCATTTTAAAGAATGACCATCGAATTGCTGCGAATTCACCTGTGCGCAGCTTGCAGGCCTGTTGATATTTTTGAAATAACTCGGTGTGTAATTAATGAATCGGTAACTATTTTATAAGCGCCGGTGCAGCTCTTGGTTTGACTGCTGCCTATTGTGCAGGACAAGATCCTGTTGAGCAGTGGTCGAGAGGGCTCTGTGACCGTGACCAATGACGGTGCCACCATCCTCAAGGCCATCGGGGTGGACAACCCTGCAGCCAAGGTCCTTGTTGGTAAGTGTGTGTGTGTGTGTGTTAGGTCCTCCCAAAAGCTGAGGCGTGGTGCAATGCTGGCATATTGTGTACAGATAGAAAGGGACAAAATTTAATGTTGCTTCATTCTCCATTTCAGACATGTCCAAGGTCCAGGATGATGAAGTGGGGGATGGAACGACCTCTGTCACAGTGCTAGCAGCCGAGCTATTAAGAGTAAGAATGTCGCACACCTTCACGTAAAGAGCGTAGCTCTGCGTCACATCACATGACTCGAGGAGCCGTTTATAGCACGGGAGTGGGGCTTTGTTGGAATCCTCAGAATAGTAATGAGTGACGTAATGCAGCATAGACTTACTGTAGTACTGCCAGGGGACATTGATTAATTTTTTTCCGTATTTGCTTTCAAACTTTAAACTTTTTTTATGCTTGTTATTTCTTTGCTTTTTAAAATGCCTGTAAGCTGTTTAAGGTAATGCTGGATTGCTTGAGTATACGTGCATTGAGAGCAGGGGGGTGAGCCGTGGGGGAGCTTACTGCTGCAGTACTGCTCGACCCGGGGACAGAGACTAAGACTGGTGACAGGCCAGCGGTAAAGTGGGTGCCAGGAATTCATGAGGACCTGTCTGGGGACAGGGATTGAGATTGAGGAAGACCCAGGGAAAGGCTGAATAACTTGAAATGGGGCAAGTTGCCTGAGAAAGGGGTAAGCAACCTAAGACAGGTGCTGTCAGAGAGGTGGGCAGGACAGCCAAGGACGGGTAAGACCCATCCCGCCGAGAGTAATACCCCGGAGTGGCTGTAATTGCAAATGTGGGTTGGGAGTCTCTGAGACCCTGTCCTGCCCCGCCCCGTTTCCCAGGGGACATTGATATTATTTCTCTACTTTTTAAAATGCCTATAAAGCACTTTGTAAACCCTGTCGTTGAAACAGTGCTAGACAAATAGATTGATAGTGTGAAGCATCAGAACATGGATTTAAAAATGACATGTGTACCAGAATTTAGATCATGACCACCTTTTCTAAAATACATTTGATGTAACTAGCTAAGTAATCCGTTATAATTGAAATGTATTTTGGCTTAGCATAATGGTATGTGATGAATTTGGTGTCCGTCTTCAGGAAGCAGAGCTCCTCATCGCGAAGAAGATTCACCCTCAGATCATCATTGCTGGATGGAGGAAGGCCACACAGGCGGCTCGGGAAGCACTCAAGGCAGCTGCAGTGGATCATGGGTAAGTGGAGCTAAATTTGTCCCTGATCAGCAAGTGTCAGGGTGTTTTGTACATGGGTAGAGGGTCTGGGTCTGTGTCGTTGGGGTTTTGATTTGACGGCTCGATTTTGAAAAACGTTCAAGTTCTCGGTTAAATTCCTCCACGATGACCTGGATGCAGTGTTTGTTTAGTGGAGGAGCCGCCTCCTCTGTCAGGCTGCACTCATTAGCGCTCCATAGTGGTGGGGGAGCTGTTGGACACTGTCTGGCGGCCGTCTGGCATGTTGCTGAGTCGTGAAATCCCCCCACCCTCAGGAACGACCAGGTAAAGTTTCAGGAGGACCTGCTGAACATCGCCCGTACCACGCTATCCTCGAAGCTGCTGACACACCACAAGGATCACTTTGCCAAGCTGGCTGTGGAGGCGGTGATGCGGCTCAAGGGTTCCGGCAACCTGGAGGCCATCCATGTCATCAAGAAGTTGGGGGGCAGCCTGACTGACTCGTACCTGGATGAAGGTGACGGGGGCGCTTAGCCCTACATTTCTGCGCTAGTGTTTTAGTCGCTCTGCTGAATCGCACACAGATGTTAGCGTAAAATTCAAGACTGACAGCTAGACCTGCTGTATGTACTGATGGTCATTATGGTTCCACTTTAAAGGTGACTACAGTATGGTCAGCAAGCTATCTATTAAGGTTCAGTGGTTTAGTTAAGAGTCATGGGAAATGTTCAAATTCTCACACATTTTAATTTTTTAATAAGTTATTAATGTAAGCTATAGAAACATGTAAGTTTGGACTACAACAGGTATCTGTTGTTTTTAAAACCATACTTTGGTTAGATGTGCTAATTGTGGAAATGCTTTAATTTTTCTGTAAGTCTTTTTGGAAATGGGTTGCAAATTTGCTGTCTGACTTCTGTGGATGTTGGCAAGGCACTGCCCTGAGGAAAGCCTACCGGCATCAGCCAAGGCCAGGCTGGCGTCTGTCTCTGCCGCCACTGCACAAAGAACTTGTCTCTTCTTTTTTTCTTTTAATGTATCTCTAGCTGGCTTGTTACATGTCACCTAGGTTGACTTTGCGGTTCCTTCTTTGGTAGGCTTTCTGCTGGATAAAAAGATCGGTGTGAACCAGCCGAAGCGTCTGGAGAATGTCAAGATTCTTATCGCCAACACCGCCATGGATACCGATAAGATTAAGGTGCGTCTCTGGACAGCGTTCTTGTCACCTGACCGTCGACTATTCCAGTCAGGGGTGCCGCTCAGCGCTTGGACAGATGAGACTTTAGTGGGTGTCGTCTTCCCTTGCAGAGCGGTTTTAGCTTCCAGGCACAGCTTAACCCCTAGTTTACCTGAGTTGTCATATGCATATTGTGTGAAGCTGCTGCATCTCTTGGATCTGTGGCCTTAATGCTCAGCCTTCATTATCGATTGGCTGTTCAATTGGTAGTGGGGGTTCCTCGCAATCCTGGTCTACATTCTCATAGCTTATCCTGCAGGAGCGTGTTGATGGTTGAACAGGACGCTGCCATAGGCATCAGCGTATGAATCTGAGGAGGAGGAGGAGGAGGAGTTGAGAGCTTGGCCGTTGGGATAGTGTGAGACTCTGTCCCTTTTGCCAGATCTTCGGCTCGAGGGTACGTGTGGACTCCACAGCCAAGGTGGCCGAGATCGAGCTGGCAGAGAAGGAGAAGATGAAGGAGAAGGTGGAGCGGATCCTCAAGCATGGCATCAACTGTTTCATAAACAGGTAGAGCCTCCTGTCCGCTGAAAGGCTCATTGCCTTCTGGCTCTGGCGTTATAAGCGTTCCCGGCCCGGTGTTGGAGGGTCCAGGGCCGGTGGGCCCACTGCAACTGGTGTCACTGCACATCGTGACCCCAGTGGGCTGTAAATGGCAACTGCCCAAAGTTGTCCTGGCACTTGCCACATGCCGGCTCTTCCTGTATTTGTGATAACGTGGCCCCACCCACAGGCAGCTGATCTACAATTACCCGGAGCAGCTCTTTGCAGCAGCTGGAGTCATGGCCATCGAACACGCCGACTTTGCCGGAGTGGAACGCCTGGCCCTCGTCACGGGTGTGTTTCCCTGCCGCTCAAGGCCGGGTGTCAGTCAGTGGCCTCGGTCTGTGCTTAACCAAACTTTCCATATAAACCATCCTCGCTTTTTTTTTTTTTTTTTTTTTTTCTTCTTCAGTGTAACGTTCGTTGTACGCTGTAGTACGGGACATCGTATCAGTAAAGTAGGCAGTAATCCACACCCAAGTAAAACTAACAAGCCCAGTCAGAGCTGAGCTGAACTGAGATCCAAACAAACGTCTTCACTTTTATTACCCAAAAAGTGGCAATCTCAAGGCACGTTCTTCCTCAGCCTACGTTCATATATTAGCTTACTTTCAGTTGCTCATCCCAGATGGGCCGCTTGCTAAATTCATGCAGAATTTTCGATCAGTTTACTCTTGCCAATAAGTCGGCCGTTTGGTGTTCAGTGCTGTGAAATACCTTCCTTTCAGGTGGAGAAATCACCTCCACCTTTGACCATCCCGAGCTGGTCAAGTTGGGCCACTGCAAACTCATTGAGGAGGTGATGATTGGAGAGGACACCTTGATCCACTTCTCCGGTGTTGCCATGGGTAAGTACTCATTTGACCATAGGTCTCAGTTTTGTGTGTGCGTGTGAGATGCTAGTCATTTTTGTACCATAGTTTCCCGCCCATTATAAGTAGTGTGCGTTTATCTCTCGGAAGCATCCTGGCCTTGACAGGAAGTCAAACCAGCCACCCTTCGACTCCTTGTCCCTCAGGTGAGGCCTGTACCATTGTGCTGCGTGGAGCCACCCAGCAGATCCTGGACGAGGCAGAGCGTTCACTGCACGATGCCCTCTGTGTGCTTGCTCAGACCGTCAAGGAGACCCGCACAGTCTACGGAGGAGGTCAGTCCCACCCAACCTCACGATTCTCAGCAATAACTTACCCAGGCCCTAACTTTCCCGCATTCGCTCTCCCCGCAGGCTGCTCTGAGATGCTGATGGCCAATGTGGTGACAGACCTGGCCAACAGGACCCCCGGCAAGGAGGCGGTTGCCATGGAGTCCTTCGCCAAAGCGCTGAGGATGGTTAGTGCCTTCAGTGGTTATTGGCTTCTGCCTGGAGAATGGGCCATCCCCGTGGCTGATGGGGTTGTAGCTATTTCTTCATTGCTGCTCTGAGTTTTCTGTGTCGCTCGTGAAGGCGTACTAAGTGTCACCCCTTGCAGCTGCCCACCATCATTGCAGACAACGCAGGCTACGACAGCGCAGACCTGGTGTCTCAGCTGCGGGCTGCTCACATGGAGAACAAGAGCACCTTCGGTCTGGGTAAGTTCTTTCAGAGTTAGGAATGGTGGTGAGGGGCCACTCGCTGCCCGATCAATCAGGCCCCATTGTGGCGATATGTCTGAGAATTTGGCACCCACCCCCATCTTCTCACATGCTGAAGTGTGTGTGTGTGTGTGTGTGTGTTTCCACCGCAGACATGTCCCGCGGCACTATTGGCGACATGGCGGAGCTGGGGATCACTGAAAGCTTCCAGGTGAAGAGGCAGGTGCTACTGAGTGCCGCCGAGGCTGCTGAAATGATCCTGCGTGTGGATGACATCATCAAGGCTGCACCCCGGTTAGCACCCCCTACTGGTGTTTGTGTTGTACTGCTGTGTCCGGTGGCTGCGTGGTATGACTGAAAGACACGTTACTTACGAAGCTGTAAAGCTGACATATAGGGCACGTGTGAAGTACATGTGTTATTGTTTGCGGAGCAGTTCAGTGTGTCGCGACTGGGGCCGTGGCCTGGGTGCAAATGATAGATGGTCTCCTTTTCTTTTTCAGAAAACGGGTACCAGACCACCACCCCTGTTAGTGACCCCTTAGCTCCAGCCGGTGAGGTGATGGGCAACATTAAAGGAACCGTTGAGAAGACGTAGACCAGTTTGTATTTATGACCTCCGAGGGCTGCCAAGATGGACGCCTCAGTCGCCCTACGGCACGTGGGCTGTGTTATGTAACGTTGTCAGACGCTGTGTTTGTTTTACAGATCGGCTCAGTTTGTTCATTAAATAAAATGCCTGTAACAGTTACTGTGTATGGTCTGCTGTATGAGTCGGGTCTCAGATCGGTCTGTCAAGTTCTTGGCTGTAAACAACGTGCAGAAAATGCTTTAAAGCCCAATGGTGGGTGGGATTGCCGTGTGCTGTCAGTCACTGACTGACTCCCGTGAACTGGATAAACTGATCTGCAGCTTTAACTTCACTTTTTTTATTCTAAAATTAAAATCCAATTGAGAATAGATTTTTACAAGCTCGAGAAACACATTTTCATGACTTTTGTTGCTTGATTAAAAAGGACCCACTGAAAAGAGGAGTTGAATGCATTTATTTTCCAGTATTTTGTAAAAGTACATATGAAATAATCTTCGGTGTCTCAAACACAGTGAAGTAGTAACCTAAAGCACATAGTAGAGTGTAGGACCGACCCGTATGATTGACTTCAGTTTTAGCTGTGCAAAGCCTGATGCATAACTGGAAAACTACACTAGTGATAGGACAGATGAGGCTTCAGAACCTGTAGTAGGTTGGGGTATCGCTAAATCCCAATCAGTGCTGGTGCTAAAGGAAACTTCTGAACCTGGGGTGGGTGGGCGTGTCCTGAACTAACAATCAGTGCTGGTGCCAGCACTGACTGATAGGGATACTCCCACCCAGCATGGGTATTGATGCCTCTCTTGTTCCATCACTAAATTACACGTTACAGTGTGTCCAGTACTGGATTGTCTCTTCCTAATAGTCTTAAGATGGTGTATTATGGATCTGTTTCAAGTTTAATGTTGTCAATTTCTGATGAAAAATAAGGTCCGGCTCTTCTGGTGAAGTCAAGTTTGCATCCATGGTCCTGGATTCACGAAAAGCTTGGTGACGGTAGTCGTCACCATTTTGAATCAAGCGACGTGACGAAGGAGCTCAGCTAAGACACATTAAGGCATTTCCATCCTGGTCCTGAGGAGATGAGACGACGAGAGAAGCTTTATGGACTGGGAAGAAATTTCCGAAAGAATATATTTCTTTCTCGTTAACAGGACCGCGGGAATTGCGTGAGAGTCCATTAGTCTTGTGCTGAAAGTAAAGACCCAAAATGGTCCACAGGATTATGCATAATTCAGTATGGGAGGAGGTGCTGCTTGGAGCAGCTCGTCCATCACTGACGTTCTCCAGGGCCACAAAAGAGCTGTCTTTATGCCAAGTCTTTGCATTGCTGTGCAGTGCTTTTTGATGCTAAATAAGCTTTATCAGATCCTTCACCTGACAGAAATGCTCCTCTTGCATGTCTGATTTCCAACTTCGGACTGCTTTTGGTTCGGTTTGTGTGAAGATGGTGTTCAACCTCGAAATTTGCTGTGGGATTGCAGCTTTAACCTCGCGGCTGTTAATGTCTGAAGTACGTTGCAACTGCATTTAACCTCGAGTCTGAGATGCAGGTGTAACTGCGGATTTCGTTACCTCCATTATCTTCCTGACAGCTGTAATGTTGGACATTCGGCGATCTGACTGTTAATCGGTGTCTCGTCGTGTAACCATGCCGACCAACCTCTTATGCCGAGCGCTGGGTCCCTGCAAGGTCCACTGGGGCTGAGAATCAGAACCTTCAGAAACATCAAGGTCATGTCCACGGTGCACTAGTCGGCTTCGCCGTGCTTCTCTTCGACCTCAGCTGACTCCTGCTCTTCCTTGGGGGCTTCTCCTGGCTCCTCTTCACCCCTCTTTGCCTCCTCCTCCTCTTCCTCCTCTTCTTCGCCGTCATCCGCACTTTCTGCCCAGCGGCCCACCCGCCTGACACCCTCGGCCACAGCGGGTGCGTTAATACAGGGGTTATGGTCGTAGATGACCAACTTGAGGTTGTGGAGGTGCGCCAGGCCAGGGAAGCGACGGATGCGGTTGCGATCCACGTCAATCACGTCAAGCAGGTGCATGTCCAGGAGCGCCGGGGGGAATTCAGACAGCAGGTTTCCCGCCAGCCAGATGCTCCGCAGCTCAGCCAGCCTGCCCAGGTTCGGGGGTAGGCTACGCAGTTGGTTGTAGCCCAGGTGCAGCGCCCTGAGGTTGGGCAGTTCACAGAGCACTTTGGGAAACTCGCACAAACAGTTGGCCTCCACCCACAGAGTGCGCAGCTCCGTCAGCTGGCCCAGCTCCCGAGGCAGCCGCTGCAGCCGGTTGTTGCACAGATACAGCGTGTTGAGCTGCGGCAGTCCACACACAGCCGTCGGCAGCTCCTCCAGGCAGTTGAAGTCCAGCGCCAGCAGCTGCAGTTTCCGCAGCTCTTGTAGCTCGGGCGGAAGGCTGCGCAGGCGGTTGTCGCTCAGGTAGAGGCGCACAAGCTCGCCGAAGGTGCAGACGGCCGGCGGGAAGCGTCGCAGCTGGCGGCCGCTCAGGTCCACCACTTGGTCCAGGGGCATCTCCTTCAGGTCACCTACCACGTAACGCTGGCAGCGCTCTGAGGGTATGAAGGCTACTAGTCCTCGCACAGTGTTCCCCATTCCCACACCTTGTAGAACCGAGGTCCTAATAAGCCTGCAGGCGAAGGTTGTCCGGTTCTTTTAGTATAATGGCTGAAATGATAATCCTCTGCAAAGAGTCTTTAATGTTTTATCTCTTGTAGTGCCGTCCGTCAGTCTTTTAGGTCCTACAATCTTGGTCCTCTCAGTATGGGCGTGGAAAAGACCTGGAATTCAGGAGAAACAAACTCTGACTCTACCAACCAACAGTGAGGGGGGTCTTCTTCAAGACAGGGCAGCGACCAAGTTTCCCCCTCCTGCAGAGGGGCCTCCATCGCTGGCGACCTCCACACTCCGGTGTCCAGGAACATGTCAGAGAATGACGGGGAACACCGTCCGGTCCGTCTTTCCGTTCCTGCGCTTCTGAAACCTCTAAGCTGCCCTCAGCAGTCCTGGCTCCGGAGAGGCAGAGATGACGAACCGCACCCCCACCCCTGTCTCCACACACCCCCCGGGAAGGCAAGAGTCAGCTACGGTTCGGGGGCGGGGGGGCTGCGGAATGTGATAACTGTGGACGTGAGGTGATTAAGGAGCCGGAGATCCAGGCTTGGTTTGGCTGACACAGGGCCCCGCATCACCTGTGATTATCGCAGCACTCCAAGTGGCTCTTGTCTATAAAATAATTCCCAGAACTGGTGATAGTGACCAGACACTGCCAGAACTGGAATGCTCATGGGGGGGGGCGCATATTGAATCAAGAGGGTGCCTGTGGATGCAGTGGACTACATGGGGAGTAAATGGGGGACAGTGGTGGGGGGGCGGGGGATATTTTGGATAGGATAGGAAAAAGTTCACACTCACGTTTGTGACCTTTCCCAAAGAGGTGCAGGCCTTGGGAGCCAGGGGGAGGGGTCTGGATGCCAGATGGTGGCTGTTGATTTTTAGCTGCATGCTAGTGTTGGTGAGGCTCTCATTGCATTCATCGCAGGCTGGAGACCTGTGATCAGCCCTCCTGCTTTACCATAGCTTATCGATTAGCATCTTATGTACAGGTTACGGTGGAGTTTGGTTTGGGCAAACTCAGCACAACTTTGCTGTTAAGGAACTTTCATAACTATTGACACAATGTGTCAAGTCTGAGGGGACATAGGTGCTGTTTAACGGCACAGTTATTATGATGTGCTCTTAAACCAGTCCTGGGGATTCACTGTGCCTGCTTTTGTTCCGGCAGTTAGGGTGATCGAGCTGACTTTGTGCAGAATCTGGCCCAAGATTTCCTCTACTAAGGCATTCCTCAGAAATATACCTTGTGCCTGGCTGTTTTGCCAGCTAAAGTGTGGCTGACAAGGAAATTTTCAGTGATATGTTTTGCAAATGTCCTCGATGGGATTTGTACAAGTTAGAAGACGAATAACTAGCTGTAGTCTTGGTCTCACACAGAATACAGACAGTAATTCCAAAAACATTTACAACATTTTGAATTTGCAACTTTGTGTTCTTGAGAAGGCTACTGCTTTACAAGGCTGTTGTGAGATGGATAAAATAATTGCTAGCTACAGATTCTTCAGGAAGTTTTTAGGCGTTAAATTTGGAATAACAATGTTTATCTTACACCTTAATTTGTAGATCTCAGACAATTCTGGGAATATGAACTATTACATTCAAGCAAATGTGCCTAACCTGCAGAGCCACACAGCAACCCGGTATAACTGTTTTAGAGGTTGTTTGGACCGCAACATAACCAACAGTGAGTTTTTATGACAACTGGCTTATCGATTAACAGAGGGATTGAGTTACACCTGTACCGTACTGGTATGCAGTCTCACAAAGCTTGAATGAAACTATGGTGTATCCTCAAAGAGGAGAAGAGTCAAAGGTGAGCGGCGCAATTCTTAGTATACAGTAAGCTTGTGCAAATACACCACATTATGTGAATTATAGCTAAGTAAATGAGAGACTGTATTCATTTCAAATGAATCGCAAGATAAACAATAACAGATGTCATTTTTAATGTTTAACTAAACAGGCCGTGTTTGTGGTTCACTGTGACCTAGATGTAAAATAAAACTCTGTTTCCCAAAAACGGTTTGTGATTTCAAGATACTGAGAAGATAGTATTCAGAAATTAAAGACTTTTCTGGGAAGCACTACTAGACTTTTTTTTTTTTTAATTCATATACACATAGAGATGTTTCCAATCGAAGTATGACACGGGAATTTTTCAGGGGAATGTTCAACCTTGCTCCTCAGAGGTGTGCAATGTATCAGGGCTGAATCAGTTATCTTCTCCAATGACATTTTCAGTGGTGTCTGTGTATTGCTTTTAGGAAGGAATATCTCAGGACACGGGCGCTCCAGTGACTGAGGGATGATTATCACTCAGAGACTGCATAAGCACTGGTCATGCTGAAGGGTTAATACCTACAGGATGGTCCTGCAGATACACCGGTCATGAGTTCACCCTGACCTGGAGCAGACCCAGGTCCTTCCCCCTGATGTGACAGAGAGACGCTTGCACAGACTCAACCTCAGAGAGGAACACCGACCTGTGGGACCCAGCATGGCGTGGAACATTCTGCTGCCGATTCTGTACTATACTCTGTCAGCCCAGGCACTCATAAGGTGAGAGACCTCCTGCCCCCCATCTTTATAAAACTGTTAAAACCAAAAAAACTGACTTCACCACAGTCTTCTGCTTTGATTAATTTAGGCTGGTTGCTTTAATTAAAGCTCAGTTCTCTGAGAACCAATTAATTCTGAGTGCTCTGGGATTGCAACTGCTGACGAGAGATTTCTGTCTTTTAGTCCAGTGAACTTTTAGATCTTATCAAAGCAAAGCAGACAATTCAGCAATTATAGAAGTCAAACAAAGTCTGGCAACCTGTGGCTAGTCTTCTTTGGCCTCAAGGTTTGAGTGTCACTGGTCAGTTAGTGACAGATTTATGTCTGAAATGGATGAGATAACCAGGTCACGGCAAGTGAAAGCCAGCACACTCTGCAACCAAAGCTCGGACCGCAGTGAGGCGCTGATGCCCCACCACTTCTTCCCCCAGGATTCCATTGCACCGCTTCTCTTCAATGAGGGCTGTGCTGCGATCGGCCCAGCATCTGGAAACCTACCTGAAGGACCACCAAGCCGACGTCTTTGCCCGGAGGTACTCCCAGTGCTTCCCCCCGGCACACCTGCACACCCTCCGGCTGGGCTGGACCAGTGAGAAGCTCTACAACTTCATGGACGTGAGTTGAGCTGAGGACTCTTCTGAGGGCAGGGAGCCTGCCTTCCTCCCTGACTGCCATTATGAGTAACTACAGCCTTGGCCAAAAGAGTTATACCCCGTTATTTATATTTACATTATATTCATATTTACCCGTTAGCTAAAATAGCATCACGTACTTATTTCTGTCCAAATCATGACGAACTGGTGTTGTTTAGGTAATATGCATCCTTTTGGCCAAGTCTATATGATACGTGGTCAGTTTTACCGTCATTAGGGCTTAACAAGAGTGTCTCTTTTTTCATGGGCCCTGAAGGCCCAGTACTATGGGGAGATCAGTCTTGGGACCCCCGAGCAGAACTTCACGGTGATTTTCGACACCGGCTCAGCCGACCTATGGGTGCCGTCATCTTACTGTGTCACGAAGTCATGTGGTATGTTTCCCAGCAACCAGCAGTCCAGAACCATTTTTACCCGAAGCAACTGACACATCGTTATACATAGGATTTATTGACCTGCCTTGTTTCTTTCTAATGCTACTTAAATATGCTTTTTGGTTTTATCCTTGACCGTACAGTGCTAGCATGTTGTTATGGCTTTTGGTTTGTAAACATGGAACTCATAAGCAGAACAGTACCTCCCTTTGAACCTGGGTAATATTAACAGAAATTTACCTGGAAACACATGTTAAAGATACAATTTTTTTTTCTAAAATCTGAATGAGCTGAATAAGGGGATTAATTAGGTGATAATTTAGATTTTGCCAAACACTCCAAAAATTACAATGGTGAGGACTGCTAGCCAGATCTAGATCTGTATTTTTACATGGAAGTTGGAAGAAATTTCAAAATACAAAAAGCTGATCCCACATGCACACTGTCGTCCCTTTTGTGCCCTCTACCTGCCGCTATTAAAAGAACGACGGCTTTGGCCACATCACTGATGTTATAATTAGCGAGAGCCTGAGGTGCGGAGGTCCTCTGACCTGCTAGACGGGACCAGACAGAAACGCTTTCATGAATGGCCCTACTTGGTCACGCTCCGTCTCTCTGGGCAGCCAAGCACAGCAAGTTCAAGGCCTTTGAGTCCAGCAGCTACGTTCACGATGGCAGGATCTTCTCCATCCAGTACGGATCTGGTTACCTGATGGGCGTGATGGCTAGGGAAACTCTCAGGGTACGGTGAGCTGCACGTTTCCTGGAACACTGACATGTAACACCAGAGCTTGGCCCCTTTCTCATCGAGTGACACTTTGCGCTAAACTGAATTTGAGCACCACGTACGGCACAGCTCGGTGTATCAGTTGTACAAAACACATTTGACACATTTTTTGGTTGTGTTTGCAGTTGGATTAATGTAGAAGTATGAGGTGCATACCTACATTACACAACAAGCAGATAATCAGACCCAAGTTTTTCCTCCCTATTGAGGTGGGTGAGATGTCATTGACCAATCAGGAGTTTGGGGAATCGGTCTATGAGCCGGGATTGACCTTCATCATGGCCCAGTTTGACGGCATCCTGGGCTTGGGCTACCCGTCCCTGGCGAAGAAGGTGGGGACACCTGTTTTTGACAACCTTATGGCTCAGAAGAAAGTAACACAGCCCGTCTTCTCCTTCTACCTCAGCAGGTGGGTCAGGCAGCTCAGCTTCGGCAGGGAGATGCAACCAGTCATATGTTATAGCACCACAGAAATAAGATGGCCAGAAGAAATGTCTCGTGTGTTCTTCAGGAAGAAGACCTCCTCAGATCCAGAAGGAGAACTGTTACTGGGAGGAGTGGATGAGGCACTTTATGATGGACCCCTCCACTGGGTCCCCGTCAGTCAGATGAACTTCTGGCAAATCAAGATTGACATGTAAGTATGGCGCGGCCCTTACCATCCAAGTGGGTCCTATTAACTCCTTTGAGAGCTAATGCACAGTATGAATGCATTTAGGGATGGTTTGTTGTGAGAGCCAACAATGGCTGTCCTATAATATCAGTAATAGAATTACTGTCTCCCTCTTGTGCTTAGAGATGGATGAGCATTAAAAGTTAAATGCTCCATAGGCAGAGGCTGCAACCACTCCTTTTAAATAAAACAACTTCAGGACTACGTTATGTATCTAAATATTTCAGTGATGTATTGGTTCTAAATTTGACTAAAAATGACAAGTAGGCTGAATATCAGTTAATAGACACAGGAATAGACAGAGGCGGATTTCAAATGTTTTGTGCGCAGAGACTTTTCCAGAATTGTTTCAACAAACCTTGTCGTGTGAAGGAATGCAAGCA
>JAACJT020000001.1:10411121-10424032 GCA_009936485.2 Gymnarchus niloticus | reverse complement strand
AGATGCTTTGATTCAGTTAAATGTGTGATTGAAACTAGATTTACATGTATATAAAATTTATGCACCCATAATCAAAGGCACATATTCGGTTTGTATTTGGTAGTTATTTTAAATGTTAAAAGTGGAGCACAGATGTTTCTCCAGTACAGGGTGATGGTGAGCCTCTAGTCCAATCCCAGAATGCACAGGGCACAAGGCAAGGGGCATCCTGAATAGAGTTAGTTCAGTTCGACCGGTTCTGACCACGTTCCTCTGGCTCCCAGGAGCAGGTGAGCAGCCAGGAGATCTGCTTCAGTGGTTTCCAGGCTGTGGACGTCTCCGGTTCCCAGGGGCCCCTGTGGGTTCTGGGGGATCTCTTCATCTCTGAGTTCTACACCGTCTTCGATCGGGGCCAGGACCAGGTCGGCTTCGCTCGAGCCCGTCAGGAAGGCGAGTGGGGATCTTAGGCTTTTACCCCTGCGTCATAGTTTGCTTCCTGGCGCACACCACGATTCTGGTAAAGAATGTGGGGCACCTAAAGAAGAATAACGGCCTCACGTTGCTACTGCTGCGTAGATGATTAAAACAGATTTTTGAGCGATGAGACAAATCTTGTCATTTAAGAACTGAGTGCTGTCATTTCTCCATAAATGATGTCAACGTTACATGCAACGCCGTCAAAACGTTGCAGACGTAGACTGATGAAAATCACCCACAAATGTATCATTCTTTGATTATAATCACAGTTATTATCTTACAAATGAATAACTAGTCACGCTTAGACGTTACGTACCCCTGTAATTAAATTTAATTTGCTAGCCGCCGGTGATTATCTTGCTGCAGGTACGGGTGTCATTAAACTTCACGGATATTGTAACATGTCAGGCCTGTTGTGTTAATTCCTTGGAGCCCCGATTGTCTTGCTTTTGACACCGTGATACTGTACTGTAATCATCAGGGCTAGCGAACGTCAGTCTGTTGGAGGCTTTAATCTGCTTTTCAATTACATGTAGAACAGGTGGAGTGATTTTTTTGGATGAAAGGACCAGGCAGAACCATCACAAGCCCTGGGTTTGTAGTTTCTACCCCTTAGTACCTCGAGAGGCTTGCAGAGACACTTAGTCAGATGCTCACCACTGGAGTCTCAGAAATAGACTACAAAATCACAACAAAGAACTGTAGAGGTGTACATGGTTATGACAGACTACAGTTAGAGGGACAGTGGTACCCAGAACTAGCCACCTCCTAATTGTTACTTACAGCTAAACAGTCAAAAGCGTGGTTGATCACGAGCAAAATTTAAACACAGAAACATGACGGAGCTGAAATGTTTTAATAAGGTGACAAAATTGTTCCTTTCAGAAAACGATAAAAAATTACAATTTCTATAGGAAATATAAAACAGCATATCTGAGAGTATGGATTAAGCTGGTTTGAGAAAAGCTATCTCACATGTATGAATGTTAGGATTCCGAAGTCTTCCCTGTGATCATAGCCAGGCTCTCCTCACTGCTGGATTCCAGGCTGCTGTTCTCTAGGTGTACCAGCGGGCTCCGAAGCTCCCCGCTCTGGCCGTTGTCATCCGGAAAATGGGAGGCTGTGTTGTGGCCTCTCTTCCTCACTATAACCTTGGGGCTCGGCAGATTGCAGGAAGAGTCATCGGAGGGGTCCTGGGTCCATCGGTCGACAGGAATGCTCCAGCGAAATTTCTTGGTTCCCATCTCTATTGGATCGTAATCCAAGAAAGTGTCCAGCCTCACAGTCTCCGTACTGGCATTCTCTGCCAACAAATTCTGAGGCTCCATCATATGGTGCGGTTCTGCTCTGGCGTTGGGGCCAACGCGAGAAAAAGCAACTGTGGGAGGCATGGCCGAATTGTTCCAGGAGTTTCCGTTTGATTGATCTGGGAGGGAAGGTGGAGGCGGGGTGATCACCACCGTGGGCACCTCACTCTGAGTAGGCGTATCTGGAGATGAGAGGCTGCTGCTCACTTCTCGTAGCGGTGCCAGCATCTCCATGGGTGACTGGTTGCGGCCCAGTTGGCTGCTGGGAAAGTGATGCCTGTGATGGCCAGGGTCCTCGTGCCCTGCGTGGGCCCGGGCCTCTTGACTGGTAGGGAAGAAGACGCTGGAGATGTCGCTGCTGTGGCGCTTAAAGGCAGGCCGCGCACTGCCCATGTCGTTTGGCTCCTGGACGCTCAGCAGCCGTCTCACCCGGCCCAGCACCGATTCCTGGCGCCGGTTCCTCATGTCCTGAAAGTCCAAATCCTCATAAGGCAGCACCTCTGACAACCTGGGATGGCAGGGGGATACAGAACTCCATTCAGCTACACAGATGCAGAGACGGGTACTACACAGCTTAGAAGGACTTGGGGTCCACAGTGCATGACTACTATTCATGACCAGGATGACCCATTCAAAACATTTGGTCAACCAAACTTAATGCTTGGGCGGCAATCAAGTTCGTTATTATCTTAATGAGTTACTATGACGTTTGGTTAATAAAATGACCTCATAAAACTTCATAAAGCCTGCTGTGTCTGCTTACTGATAGCTTTCCATCCTACGTCATAGGTCATGTGACTTTACATCTATTTTTTTCTTTTTTTTTGCTTGTAGCTCGGTTGAAATGTGGCACTGCAGGCTGGATTTCAAGCTGACTCTAGACCAGAGGGGCTGTATGCTCATTACTTGGTATTGTGCATGACTGTGGGATTCGGGGTACTCACCCCATGTTAGTTGTGGACCCTAGGAAGGAGGGGATGCAGTAGTCAGCTGCAGCCAGTGTGTACGGAGGCCGCACATCCGAGTCGTTCCAGTAGATGTCCTTGGTCAACTGAGGAATGTTCATGTGCATCTCGTCCACGGCCATCAGGGACACCTGACACAGATCGAGAGTTAAAGGCAGAGGGGGTTCTGAGAAGAACCAGGGACGGCTACCAAATCTGCCAGAGCTCTGGCGAGGTTGTTTGGATGCTGAGGCACGCTGCACTGTGCTGGCGCTACTTTGTCTGCATCTGTTACTGACCTGCAAGTTTCTGTCGATGCACCAGTTGACTTCAAAGTCATCGTCATCCTCCCCAAAGGGATTAATGAGCTGCTCCGCCACCTGGGGGTGCCCAGGAGCATAATCCATTAGGTTCAAGTTCTGGAGTGCAATCCCAGGCAAGTTAACTGCTATTTGTCTTTAGCAAAATATGCTTGACCTCAACTAATGCGCTGCTGCACCCCACTCAGCAGTCAAAACATAGAAATTCATAATACTTGACGTAGGACTAGGCACAGGTGACTCTGATCAGTCACCCCTTAATGTCCTGCTTGTGTTTTGAGAGTGGCTGAAAGATGCTGAAAAATTTGGGATCCCTTTCACAATCGTCTCCTTGTGAAACAGTCTACCATAATAGGCAAGCGGTTTATTGTAGCACTGCAACCATTCAATGCCTCATATAGTTACAAATTGCTTTTGCTGAATGGATTATCGACAGGATTTAACCTTGACATTCTGATTAGTTGTGATTGTGGAAGATGATGGGACACTGTGGGTGATTGCCATAATCGTGAGGGCACCGAGGTTCCTGAATGTTACATACACATGGTTCGCTATCAAGCCTGTTTTTTCCTTGTACCTCTCAGTATTATCACGTCTTGATGTTTGTGTACCTGGATGTTTTCGAGCTCAGCTGGTTATTACGTCTGTGGCTCTAATTGATTTGTGTTTTCGTAGTATGTCTGTCTGTCTTGTTATTGTGGCTGTAGTGTGTCAGGCTTACATCGCTTGCGTGTCTGGTTGTTAGTAACTGTAGCAGTTATACGTGTCCATTGTCATTATGTAAAGACTGGCTGTTAAGTACCCTAAGTATGTTTAGGCAGCAGGATTGAGCTAAGCAGGATAAGGAAGAGTAGTGTGATCAAGCTTCAGTGTTCACCAGGCAGGGATGAACTTCCCCACGTCAAAGTGGTACAGTTCAGCTGAAGACATGGGACTAGGAAGTGGTTCTTACTGGCTTCACAGATGGACTGCATCCAAAGAATCACAAAAGAATGACATGCTTTATGTGTTGTTGGCCCATTGTGAAAATTGGAAAAATGCACATAAACGTAGTGGAAAAAACCCCTATATACATATAGAGGCAACATAATGCAGCTTTTTCAAGGTAGAGTTCACTTGATTTTCTTTCAGGATTAATTTCACTGTTATTGGTTCATGTGATGAGATGCAAGAGTGCTTCAACCAGAGTGACTGAACCTATGGGGGCTTTAAGATGCTGATTATTGTCAGGGCTTAGAGTTAGGGTTAGAGTAGCTGGGGAGGGTGAGTCTCGAACCTTGAGCCAGCCGGAGTAGAAGAAGAACTGCAGCAGGGTGAAGACAGGCACGTACAGGTCCAGGTCGTGGCCTGAATAGCCCTGTTTAGGGTCCAGGAACTGCCGTCCTATGAGGCAAGCGAAGAAGAAGGTGTAGACGGCCAGGGTCACCACCTGGGTGGAGGGAACTGGTTAGCTTAAGGGAAGCTGGAGAGAAAAAATAACAAGTTAGAAGGCACTGGGCTTACTGACCCTATTTGCTAATACAAATACAGGAAGATACCATCACATAAAGGTGGCATGGACCTGGTATGTCATAAGGGGACATGCGTGTTTTTGTTTCTTGTGATTTGTACAAATCTGTACCACTCAAGAAGTCCCATCCAATCCGGAATACCCGGGTCTCCATTTCCCATCATCCATCTCTGCACTCCCGTCACCCTCTGCGAGGCTTGTTTTTTTACGATAACCTGTTATATGTGCTGCTCAAAGAGGACTCTGGCAGCTTTACTGATTGACTTTGGTTTGTTTTCGCTTGTTTTTTGTTACGTCAATTTCTGGTATTTTGACTGCATTCTGTTTCTGCTAGACTTCGAGTTTGGTTCTGCCCTTAGTGATATTGGACATTTGAATTACCCCAGTATATACTCCTTTTGTAAACGGCCCCATTTCACCTTTGGTTACTGTATCATCGCACTGTTTACAGTACATCACGGTACTGGTACAGCACCTCGTGTGTGTTTTTCCTGGTTCCCGTTTTCCCCTGTAGTTCCGTCAACCCCTTTCCCTTTTCTTGCTGCTGTTATGGCTTTCACCCCTGGGCTGGTCGTAACACACCCCATTGTTGATTTCAGCACGTAATCAAATTTAAAAATCAGCACACCCTCCAGCCTTAAACAGATTATGAATCCCCATTCATAACGTACAAGAAAAATACTGAAGGTTTTGAGTTCCCACGCCAAGGGAAGGACTTGAATGACACCTTCACCAATTTTCTCCAGAACACCAATACAAATGGGTCACAGTGCAAAAATATTAAATGGACAGCCATGCTTGCTTACATGTACTACTCAGGTAAGGTAGAAATGGGACGAATAAAGGCTACAGACAGCTGTACAGATCTGCACATCTCCACTGAAACGAGCAGGAACAATGTTGACATATGAGGGTCATCACTCCATGTTATCCTGTCACGTCATTCAACCTGTCAAGC
The DNA here is from genome assembly GCA_009936485.2 of Gymnarchus niloticus. Classification (NCBI taxonomy): domain Eukaryota; kingdom Metazoa; phylum Chordata; class Actinopteri; order Osteoglossiformes; family Gymnarchidae; genus Gymnarchus; species Gymnarchus niloticus. The sequence continues at coordinate 10,418,537 of JAACJT020000001.1, read as the reverse complement.
TGATTTTCCAAACTGCCAGAGTTGGTCAGTCTCCAAAACCGTTTGTCAAGTTGAATGACTGGATACCCACGTTAAGCAGGTCCTACAACAGACCCATTACCTCCCAGTGTTCAGATGAGCTGCTGTACTACCTAAGAATAGCCATCTAAAAATACCCCAAGATTTATATATTAGAGTAATACAAGATGGGCAGCACGGTCGCACAGCTGCAGTCCAATGCCGACTGTTGGTAACGTACAGAGCTGTGGGCCGTCATCCATTTTTCCGGCAACAAGTGGGACATCTACTGAGTTGCGTCACTCAGCTTTCCAACGTCACGTGATCGGTGATACGGGACGCAATTAAAACTGCAGTTTCATTTAACCTTCAGGCACAATGCGATACAAATACTGCGGTTAATCTGAAATTCAGAAACTTCGATTCTTTCGGTTTCGTGGCTTTTCTTTCTTGTTTTGTGCTTTTTATCATGTCATAAATCTATGCACTTTGATAGGTTCTGGCTTTAAGGGGAATGTGAAAAGGTTTCTCGGTACAGTCGGGGGAGTTACTCTAAGGACAAACTGGCCCACTTATATTACCAAGAAGCCAATCAACATAAATAATGAACCTAAGCCAGCCAATCAGTAAACCCAAAGAGCCGTTTAGGGATTTATTACTGTTCGGACTTTGGTTGTGACTTACTGTGATTAACTACTATCCACAACGACCCCACTTTGCTCTGCGCTTTATCATTATGCATCTCTTCATTACTAGGCTGTATTTCATTATTTACCAATTATGCTACAAGGTTATACACAGCTTCTTAGGCCTGGATCACTGGGATGTTTGCAAAATCGGCCTGTAGAGTCATGGTAACCTTCACAACTGCTCCATAGTTCTTGACGTTTAAGACAGAGCACTGAGAATACTCTTAATTGTAGCTATGCTGCAGTTAAAAATGTTTCTAATGTCTGTACATCAGCCAGTGCCCATGTAAGTTTTCCCTCTTTCTGATTGGTTACAGCACAGTATAAGTCAATGTGATTGGCCGAGACTATGGTATCACGTGATGGACACGCTATATTTGAACTACATAAGTATGGGAAAAGACTAATAAGGGCAGAGACCTCAGTATTTGGATGCTGTATTCTCACTCCATTGCGTGCAATGGATGCGCTTGCATTGCATGGCTAACTGCTAAACAGAATATTTAACATGTGAAAAAAAAAATTATGGAACACTTTATTGACACATTGTAACGTAACTATAGGATTTTATCTTTTCTATCTGAACAGCATCCAAATGGTCATCCAGATTGCTTGCTGAAATCGTATGACAACCAGAGAAACAAAAAAATAATAATGCCCACCTGTGTGTAGACCAGAGGGATTCCCACCCAATCGTAGCCAAATAGAGTGGAGCACCACGTCCTGAACTTGTTCATCTCCTGCAATACAATAAAAATGGATTAGGACATGAGTTGTCAAGCAGGTCTGCTTTGTAACCTCTTTGACCTTGTACTAACTGATTACTACATCCTTCCTCGATGGGAACTGGTGGAGGAGACAATTGGAATTAGTTCAGTAATGAGTTTAGCTTGGAGTTCGGAGGAAAGAGGGATCTCATTTCATGAGTTTTTCCGGTGACCCTTGAGTCTTGGGCCTGGCAGCGACTCTGGCTTTGCAAGGCGTGCCTTGGCACTTTACGCCATGGAGCCCCACGACATTTCTTCAACATTATGCCCCACCACCTGACCTGCATCAGTCTCCCTTGTGGTCCTCTGTGCTTGAGGAAGTCCTGCACTCACATTAAAGATGGTTTGCAGGTCCATGCTGTCCTGGATTCTGCCTTCCTTCCGTGCTTTGGAGGCTAGATTGGTGAACCACACCACAGGCACCCAGTACTTGAGGTGAGGAGACTTGAGGTTGTCAAAGATCTTCCTCTCCTCAGGTGTCATGAAGCCTGAGCAGCACAAATGATCAGCTGAGCATCTAACTGCAACAGCAGTTTCCATGGCAAATTCAACACCAAAGTCAGGACGTCTTTTCCAAACCTTTAAAGGCTAACAGTCCTGGCAATTACAGATCCTTTCCAACTCTGTGCTGGTTTAGGATCAGCTTGCTGACGGCATGTGGTGAGCAGTTTATTCCAAACTGAATTCTCTAGAAACCACCCTGAGCTGTGATTTATAATTACTCCTGTGCTCTGCTGATGACTACCAAGGTGCATGACGCCAGTTGGTAAACCCACAGAGACAGTGGCACCAAACCGATGTGACTGAACTGGCCTTCCCTGATGGAGGTAATACCGTGACGAAACGCTGACTAAATAATGATTCAGACACGGCAGACTGAGCATCTGAGAATGTTAATACTATCATGATTAAACAGTTAAAGACACAACTAAAGGGTATGAGGGGAGGTGCTGAGGGAAAATTAACCTTTGTTCCACAAAAAAGCCACAAATTCAGCCTCTAACCATTTAGTCCAAAAGAGAAACTTTCGCTTCCATTTGACCTCTGAGCTAACAAACATCTTAACCTTATTACTGACATGCCATAACAGTGTTCCTGCTTCATCATGTTTCTGACTATGATCGCTGTCCTTTCCGAAAGTAGCAGCGTACCCGCCTCCACCACGTGGTCCATGGTGGGAAAGCGCTTGCAGACAGCTGTGCTGACGGAGCGGAAGATGAGCAGGGAGGTGAGGTTGACGTAGCGCACTAGCGTTCGCCGCAGCAGGCGGCCCTGCTCGTCCCGGCCCTGGACACAGCTGGATATGAGGAACATCAGACGGTCTGGCCAAGGTAGGTTCACAAACTGGTTCCACCAGCGGTTCACCACCAGTGTCACGTAGAAACCTACCAGGGCGCAGAGAGAGCGTGTCAGGAGAGGGCGGTCAACACAGTCGGACGGTTCCAGACGTACCGTACCACAGAGTCACTAAACAGACATGTTCGCGCTTACAGCTGGAGTTTTGACACATGAGGAACAGTTTCGGGAATCTGTATTGGACAGATACATGTGTATCTGCTCATACGTGAACTTGGCCAGTTACAAGACAAGTATTGCAGCTGAAGGTTATAAATAAACGCTGCCCGGCATATAGGATATGACCTTCATCCCATGGGACATCACGTTGCGTTCACAACACGTGCATTTTAATACAACGCCAGAGGCGGTTCTCAGGCAATCAAACAAGAAGACATGGCAGCATCGGTGATTCCCGTGTGGTTCTGTATGGACTAAAGTGCTTCAGGAGCAGGCAGCTAACCCCCTTGTAAGAGTATGTCCTGACCTGAAAACGATACAGTCAAAAGCATATCGTTCTGATGGCATACTGACTAACAGATAAGATCCACTCTTGGGTCCTCGTTGACAGTGTACTATTCTGTAAAACATCATGTAGCCACCTCATCTCTCTCTATTCTGTAGTGATTTTAGCACTGGTTTAAGTTTGCTAAGGAATATTTAAAGTATTTTCCCTATGTCATAGCATTCCTGAAAGCCAACTTGAGACAAGTGAAGATCACATGCCCACTTATGCCCACTGGACACCTATGTATTAGCATTGAAAAGTTTAGTTACTGGTATCAGAAAACTCACAGCCAAAGCCATTGTCTGTGAATCTTCAGCAGCAGGAGGTCATGTGGGGTACAGAAGAACTGTTCTTTAGCAGGCGTGTTCATTTCTCCTTTAGGTAAATTCGCCCCTGTTACCATCCGTTCATTATTTTCTAATGCCCGATAAAGCAACCCTTCACTGATGACTTTTTTTGAGCCAACATCCGACAATGAACAGAACCACAGATATCTGACTGCTATTCACTATTATGAATCGGGATCTGCAGAAATTAGCACCACGCACCACAAGAATTTTATCGGCTGTTGTTTTTTTTTTTCACTTTGATTTAATGTGTGGCACAGTTATGCAGGCATGAACCTACGAATTTTGCAGAAAGTCTGTGAGGTGTAAGCCTAACAGTACTGTGACCTACATATACTAAGACAGTGTTTACAACACCTTTATAGAACCTTTATGTAACATAGCACATATCATACATGCTTGACGAGGGTTCATTTAAAAAGGGCCTGAATTCTAGGGGTAGCCTTTGACTGAAAGAACTCATCTTACTTCTCAAGCCCTACAGCGCTAACTAACAACCAGACCAACCTGCTGGCTTCTGCTCTGGCCAGAGACAGCCTGCTCTGTTCAGTCTCTAAATACATGAAGGTTAGCAGTCGTGTGCTGGAGGTGAGGGAGTGCAGACAGAGCGAGAGAAAGGGAACCAAGCTGGACTAAACACACTAGGCCAAGACACTGCTGTTTGAGTTTACTGGTGTTGGGGGCCTCGTGCACAGTCGGCCTGGCCTTCTGTCAGCTGACACCGTCCATACCAAGCCGGCCTACTTACCAAGGACAAACGTCACTGGGATCTGCTCCGCATACTTGTCGCAGTATAGTGACAGTTTTTCAAAGTAACGCTTCTGTGTATCTGTAAGAAAGAGTCTAAGGTGGATAGAAAATATATTTGTGGAGAGTCTCGTAGGTTCACCACGCACTACACTGCTCTTACAGAACGCTCCTTAAAAAATAAAATGGTACTTCACAAAGAACAGGAAGAAATACTCCTGTGGATTTCACACCATTACTACTGCCTGAATTTCGTCGCTATAATATCACGTTAGTGTGCGAAATGCTTAAACACTTGACTGTTGTCACATGTAAAAAATTATTTGGGCCATAACAGAAAAATCAGCATGAATTTTTCATCCATACATGTTGTCTGAAAAACCCAAAACAATTCACTTAGTTATTACAAGTGAAATCATCAAGAGAATTTTATGTCAACAGAACTGAGGAAATGTTCAAAGAACGTCAGCATAAGGTGTGAAAAGGGAACCTTTGGATCAAGTCTGGTCTTGGTATATTATCAAGGTCTCCCACAAATACCGGCTTACCATGGGAAGCTTAATAATGGCATGGCTTTAATATTTAATGTATTTTACCCTCGTTTATCAAGACATTTGCTCAGATATTCTGAAATATTGTGAATGGATACAGTAACAGCTGAGTTTAACTGGACCAAGGGGGTGAAAACACTTAGCAGGCCACGCCAAATTCAATCAAATCATTTGACTTCTACAACCGAACGTATAACCATATACGTACAGTATGTACAAGAAATTGTTTACTGTAAGTATCATTAAAATTGAACTGATGAGAGTGCAACGCATTAACACATACGAAGCCGTGGCAAATAAAAGAATACGACATTACCTGTACACGATGCTTAACACTGAGTATAAAAGAGCGAAAACGATGAACTCCCGGTAAAGAAGTTTGTAGATGCTGCCTTTCCAGCGAAGTAATAATCTATGAAACCCGAAGAACGTCGCGTTGGCAACCTTACTGGAGTAAGTCACCGTCATCTTCAAATACTGCAGAATAATACATTCACCAGCCAATTATTATTAAATTATTTTAAAAGTCAGTAACATCAATGGGCATTATCCAGAAACAACGAATAAGTGACCTTGGTGCGTTCAGTATCCTTCGGTTAACTCTAAATTATACAGTAACTGTATCCCGTAAAATACTCAGACTATTTCAACTAGTCATTAACACCACATGATCAGAACGGCGAATATGAACGAAACGATATTGTTTTTCAAACGTACCTTATCTAATGTACATCACAAACTGCAGCGGTTATATGGTACCTTGGTGAATCAAGTGTGTGGCATCAAGAGTTAGCAGCTTTCCGCATTTAGCTAGCTGCTGTTTTTGCTAGTATTACTTGCACAAGAAAGTAGGCGCCCATGCCATGAAACAAACACACAATCATTTGCCGATTCGGCTCTTGCTAAATTTATCTCTGCAAGTGCATGTGCACCGGTTTGGGAACCGCACAGTAAAGTCCTCCAGAAGAAATGTAGATAGTTCCCAGTGAAACGAAGCTCTTTCAGCTATGACATTATTGCTTTGTGAAAGAAGAAGATTGAAGTTCTTTCACTGTTACGTCAAATGAAGACTACATTTATAATCGCCCGTGAATGTATACAAACAACTGTTAACACAATGGAGCTGTAGCGGAGACCAAAGAGGTAGGTCAGTCTCGGCGGACCTTAAACGTAGCGGAGACCGCTGATAGCTCGAAGGACTCTAAATGTAGTGGAGACCACTGTTGGCATCACTCTCCCTGCACTGACTCGTGGATTTAAGCTGTGTGTATCTTGGGGTGTCGACCAGAACACCACTTAAGCCACGGATCCTGGGAAATCTTTTTATTTTAGCTCAGGCACAGCAGCCGAATCCAGTCCTCCTGTTAGACTATAGATCAACGGATCTACAGAACATCTGCTTATTACTCCTACTTATAACTCTTACCCCTCTATAACTCTTACCTCCTTTGGCCCTCACAGGCCTATAACTGGTCTGATAACTGGTCTGATAATTACTAAAGATATACTTTTAAGATCCCATCACCAAGGTGCAACAAGTCCGTATGAGGGCGCAGCTCATGTAGCCATTCCCAACCAGTCCCTAACCAGCTGCACAGCTTCTGACCACCTCTGAACGCCAGGGCCCGAGCATCCATTAATACGTGACGCTGACAATTCCAGGAGCATGAGATTGTGAAAAGTGGATTTCCAGGCGGAGGGAGTAGCACAATCGGGAGATTTCCAGCGAAAGGCCAGTAATAATTTAGCCGCAATAGAAGCAGTCATAAACAGCCTCTGCTGGGTATGGGACAAGGAGAGGGAGGAGAGGTCCAGGAGAAGGAAGGTTTCAGGGGATACAGGAAGCACAGTGGAAAGAATCGCAGATAGTGAGTTGGCCACATACCCCCAAAGGGATGCAGCTGGGGGGCAGTCCCAGAACATATGAAGAAAAGTTCCGGAAGTCTGAAGGGGGCAAAGGTGGCAGAGGGGGTCAGGCTCCAGGCCCATAAGGCAGCGTCTTCTGGGAGTGGGGTATAATCTGTAGACGAATTTGAACTGTATTTACTGATAATTGGGGTTCCTAGAACAGGCCTTGACATTCCTAAAGACGGTGTGCCATGATAGCTCAGGGGATGAGGGAAGGTCCGCCTGCCAGTTAGATATGATTGTAAGAGGTTTACACTGGGATTTACGGAGAAGGGCGTAGAGGGTCGACACAGGTTTGGATTTTGTGGAAAAGGTGGAGGCGAAGACACTCAAGGGGTGAAGTGGTAAAGGCAAGGAGAGAGGAACTCCACATATCCGCAGCATAGGTCTTAGCTGTAGGTAAAAATAAAAGGAGGAAGAGGGAAGATTATACTTGGACTGCAAGGACTGAAAAGAATTGAGACCCATATATATATATATATATATATATATATGTATTTTTTTTCGGTCTCAGGGCGTGGGTGGGTGGGGCGGGGGTGTGTTTATTTTGGGAGGTATGCAGTGTTG
>JAACJT020000001.1:10386521-10406746 GCA_009936485.2 Gymnarchus niloticus | reverse complement strand
ATTTTTTTTCGGTCTCAGGGCGTGGGTGGGTAGGGCGGGGGTGTGTTTATGTTGGGAGGTACCCAGTGTTATTTCTCTTTTTGTTTTGGACTTGTTTATTCTCCCTTGTTCCATCAATAAAAATTTCAAATAACTAATGCTAACCTCTCTCCAATGCCATTCATTATGTTTATACCTTAAATATGTCATAGTAACTGTGAAACTGAGTTTTCCGTTTTCCACAAGGACAATCAAATTTGATAATGTAGCCTATTTAAAATATCAGTATAAATATTATAAATAATAAAATATAATGTATCTATTGGTTTTGTTTAAATAATATTTGTTTTGTTCATTTAAAGTCTGTTTGATGCAAAGTAGATTGGATTTTAATGGAATTGTTTTACTACATTTACTATATTTGTGTATAGACGTCATTATTAGTGTGAGTTAATTGTATCTATAGATATTGTTTTCGAAATATTTGAAGATGTAATTCTGGTTTGATGGATTCCAGTTGTTTTTACTTTATTTGTTTTAATTGATGTATAATAAAGAAAAAAATCTATATGTAAAACATGTCAAGCATTAAACGGAATTCGACGCTCATCTCAAGAAATCAATTTCCTGCAGTCGGCGCTGTGGTGCATACAATACGATAGCGAAATGAACGAGTCGCTGGACATTTTTCAAACTGCAGAAGAGCATTTTATCCACAATGACACAATTTTATTTATAATGCATCCTTTCGTACATACGTCCATTCTGTCTCGAAAATGCAATATTTGGTTCTGCTCATTATTTAATTGATGATATTCTAAGATGAAGTTTTAATACAATTAATAAATTATTGACAGTGCTGAGAAGTGTCCATTTTTGGCCCATGCTGATGCTGAAGAGGCTGGAGTGTACAGTTTAAAGAGGGGAAATCTGTATTGTACAGCTCGCGCATGCGTGTGGCGAGAGCGGGTTGCCAGATACGTGCTTACACCATGCGGTGGCTGCTATGAAAATGTTTAAAATGTAAGACCTGTCAACTCTGTGCATTTCATTATATTTTCATTTTACCGGTTATTATTATTTTTTTTTTAAGCAAACATTTTAACTGGATAATGAACATTTAGTTTTTCCCCACTAACCATGCCCTCTCAGTCACGATTAGTAAGTTACATGGTGATGAAGCTGTCGCCTTTCATTTTAGCTTGCTGTGAAATAATGGTTTGACTCTACCTAAGCTTGAATCAGGGAAGTATCCTGGTAACCCCCTTCGCCCTCCGCTTATCCAAGAGGGGGGCAGGTGTGACGCCTCCCCGTCATACTCCTCTCATTCTGTCATTATGTGTACTCTGCTATTATTCCAGGAGCAGGGGGAAGGTTTCCGGCCATCAAGCAAAATAACAAATACAAATACAAATAAATAAATAAATAAACAAACGATCCACCACGGGGAGCCCGTGACTATGTATTTGCTACAGCCATCTGAGTAGCAGGTAAGATTAAACGTTCGTATTTTCATCCATTTGATCGGCTGTACTGGTTGCGCGCAGTTCGAAGGATCTACAATATACTACATTTCTGCTAGCTTTCGAGAAGTAGATGTATTAACTGGCAATGTTATTAGGTTGCAATTTAATGATTATGTGCTGTGTATTTCCAGGCTTTTTTTTTTTTCGCCTGTGCATTCGATTTTGTTTTAAATTAATTGCACCCAATGTTGAATTTTGGGTCAGACGTATAGCTATATTGAGCTGATAAGCAGTAAAAGGTATAATGCATCTGAGCGAATGTACATGTAAACCGGGTGTATGAAAAGCGTGTCCTGCCACGGCCATTAAACTGAACAAGCAGCTAAGAGGATTAGTTAATTGTTAGTGTGGAAGCGAAGGGCTGCCGAGATGCCAAGCTCACATTATGTAAAATACTGCATTGCTAAATTATGAACGGTTTAATACCCCACAAGCATTCGTGATCTCAACTTTATTTGCCCCAAAACGGGGGGCGGTCGTCGTGCTTTGGGTTTGAAGGAAAGCGCATTAAAAACCTAGTTCTGGGAAGGAAGAAGACTGCTGCTTTATGCTTTCGAATGATGAGTTAACATATTTCGTATCTGGCAAGCAGTTAAACCTAATATTGAGACTAGAGTGGAAATGTATGTTGCTGCGATTGCTGTGTTTCGGTGAATCTTTGAGCTGACAAAGCACACGGTGCTGTTTTGGTTCAGCGATGTACAGAGAGATGATTACATCTCATACCCCCGCCCCCCCCCCCCCCGTCGTCATCATCATCATCATCATCATCATCATCATAGTGAGGCTTCAAATGACTGTTTTCTCCGTAATCGAAAGGGTACCTATGCATGTCTGTGTATATATGTATACACACACAGTATGTACATGTATGTCTGCTCTCCGTTCCTATGAAAATGGAACGCTCCCGCCACACCTGTGGACGGAGACGGTGCGGCAAAATGTGCAAAGACCCTTACCAGGAAGGGAAACTGTCAACTTGTGATTGAAACGTCTGGAGTGACCTTGAAGAATATGTCTATCATGTTCGTCGAACTTGTTTTATCTGGCTCGATAGCGCTGTGAAGGAGACGGCCTGTAAACGTAAGGCGTCGTGCAAATAAACGCTATTGTTCGGAGTGGCTCTGAATTTATTTGTGTGTATGTATGTGTGTGCGCAGTGAAGACCTTGTGGTCACACCGACCACATTCTTCCCCTTCCACTGCTCTGCTACGACCGTGCATGGAGATGGAGGTAGCAGGCCGCCTGGAAAAACACGCAGCACGGCTCCGAAACACGAGAACGCCTCATTATGACAGGAGGCTCATCGCTGAATGAGGCCCTTGTATGCGCTGGCAATGGCCATCTGCCTGTTGCTCCTACATTCCTTCAGGGAGGTGTTGCGGTGCAGGAATGATGCATTGGCTGCCGTTAAAGGCCATGCATATCAACAGCTTTTGTTGCATATTGTGGTATCATTGATTCAAGAAAGGTTGTATCCTTAACCCTGCTTCTGGAGTGCAGTTGGTTAAGACGTTCTAACTGTCTTGTAATTTTGAAATATGGTATCTATGCTCAGTAAATATTTATTAGATATCAACTGTACCCCATCCCCTTCTTAAGGGCTTTTGACCAACAGGAGCCACTTGGTGGGGCCAGAAGTACCTGAATAATTTGTCAACTAACTCTGCCTTTATAGTCAATGAGTAATAAGAGGCCTATCACTTTGGGTCGTCTTCCTGAAAGCCTTACCCCATCCATTTGAACTTGAATTTGTACTTTGGCCTTCGCTGTTTCTGAATCTTTAATCTCACCTCGGTTTGAGCTTGAGAAGTCATTTCTGTCGTTTTGGGCACGCACAAGCACTCGCAAAGTACAGGCAATTTAGAAATGCCAATGAGCCTAAATCGCATGTCTTTGGACTGCAGCAGGAAAGCAAAGTACCCAGAAGAGACATGGGATGAACAGGCAAACTCCACACACACAGAGCAGAGGATGGATTTGAACTCTCAACTCTGGATGTGTGAGGCAGTAGCTACTCATTGAACTGCTGTGCCCCTCAAGTCATTTTTATAGTCTTAAAAAAAAATTAGCTAAACTTTTTCTGCAGTCTTTCTGTTTCTAGCTGAGTTATCACTCTTACCTGGTGGGTTTATTTTTAACTTGGGTTTGCAGGCAGTTTCGTGTCCTGGGTGCTCTGCGTTGGCTGGCTCTGCATGATCGTCTCTGCTTTCAGTATGCCGTGGCGTTGACTACAGTCACATGATCTCTCTGTGTTAGCCGGGGGGGGCTCACCTCACAGAGATGTAGGAAAACAAAAAAAAATAGTCACCATTCTAGACTTTTTCTAGTCCAATTGTATTGCTGCCAAAATGTACTGGTATTATCTATGCATAATCATATGTCTATATACCTGCAGTATCTTTCTAGTATATGCAATATGTCTACCTGTATGAACCATATGCTCTATATTTATGTGGTGAACTATCCGATTTTTATTTTTCAGTTAAAATTTCCGTAAGTTGCAATGGCCTGGCATCCCATCCAGGGTGTACCCCAGCCTTGTACCCTGTGAAGGACTGACATTCCACTCAGGGTCTAACCCCCTGCATTGTGCCCTACACTGCCTGGGATATGTTCCAGGCTCCCCCACAAGTCTTTTTGATGAAGAGTGGTGGAAAAATGGATGGATAAAAATTTCCACAACATACATGCCATTACACAGTGCAGTAGATATGGGCAAAATATCAAGAATGTATTTAATGCACCTGCAATTTAATGCAACTCTAACTTAATGTCTAGGTGAAGGAGAATTGATCCTTAGTAAAGCAGAGGGGCATTAAACCCTCCTTCAGCAACCCTTTCTGTGATGTAAGCACAAAGGATTTATTTTTACTTGGTTCTGTTGCTGCTGTCACATTGCTTCAGCAATTTAACTTTAGCCTGTCTGCATGAATTTTTTGCCTGTTTTTTTTTTTTTTTTTTTTTTTTCCCCCACTTCTGCTAGCTGTTTCTCCCCACCAAAAGTAGTAAACTATAATGAGAGATTTGAGTAGGTATTTTCATTTGGATTATTTCACCTATCAACAGAATGAAATATGTTTTGGGCACATATTTGACCATTTTGGCAAAATATGTTTGCCAAAATGCAAAATGTTGGGTTTTTGTTAAATGTTAATGCTAATTGTTATATTTCACTTGTTGAGTTGTAGTGGATTTCAAGGGAGAAGATCGTCAATCTTCTTGCTTAGGATCCCCGTGTCCCCAAATCTGGGCAACTTCAGTTCTTACACTTTTATCCATTTCTCATTTTGGCCTGTTTTGCTACTCCCCTTTTAAAGCATCATCTCTACAGTATCATCAAGGCCTCTGCTAAAAGACGTCCTTCTTTTGCTATGAGTTGCTGAACTAGGTTAGAATATTAACTTCAGGTTTTACATTGTATACCTTTCTTAATGCGAAAAATGTACTTTTAAAAACAACTACTTTATAGAGGCCACATTCAAATGGTTCCTTTATTGCATCAATGCAGTACTTTTTTTGGTAGAAGACGTTGACGTGGCTTCCCTTTTGATGTTTGGGAGTCTTCATCTTGGCTTTTTGTAGTCTGTCCATCCATCTTTCTGCAAATGCTTGTGTGAATGTAGTTAATGTAGCAAGGCACATCTGGACGGAGCTTCAGTGATGGTGGTACAGTGTTCACCTTGCACTGCATGAAGCCCGAAAATAAATAGCACTTTCCGTAAATAAAATTTGGTTGTAGAATCCAAGTTTTGGTCTGTTGCGCAGTGGAAATTGCTGTGTGGTCGGAGTGGTACGTATGCCATGCATGCCTGTGAGCTCGGGTATTTTCTTTGTAAGGTAAAAGGTTTTGAGATTCTTGTATGGTATACACTTTCTTGGAACAGCTTAGGTTTGTCGAAACCATAGAATGCAAGGTGAATCCAGGGTAAGCCACGAAATATGAGTGATCACTAAACACTTACTGTCACACTCATGCAATCGTTATACTGTGGGTGCTTCAGTCACCAGATCTCCATCAGAAACCTTAGGGCGGTTCCAGGTCAACATATGAAAGTGTTTTCCATGTTTAGCTGAAGGACTCTAAATGATTGAGTTTCTCTTGGAGGTCTCGTTCTTTCGAGACTCCTTTCTGGCTAGCTGGGGGAGTGTCGCGGCCATCGACAGTGAGCTTCTCGCTGAAGTCTAGGACTAGTGCGCTGTGGAGGCCTAGTGGTAAAAGTGAAATATGAGCGATGATGGCGGAACCATGATGACAAATCGCCACAGGCTGCGTGTATGATGATTTTAACGCACTTCCGTGCCAAGGGGAAAATATGAGCAGCGATTATACCGTGATCTAAATTTGATTACATCATTTTTGGATTTGCGTTGCCATATGTAATAAATTTTGCCTCACTCCTGATTATCTAAGAAATGAAAAAATTCAGATTGCGTGAACTGTAGTGTCTTACATGCGATGCACTGCTATTGTGTAGCAAAGTTGGGTACTAGAATGAAAATATGGCCAGGATTATTTCTGATTGATAGTTTGTTTTGTGAGCCTAAGGATGGCTGGAACACACTGCATGCATTTTACAATGTTTTAATGTGAAAGGCGGTGCCTGTGGTTTTTATATATCTGTTACTGAGGACAGTCGGCACTTAAGGTCAGGCTTTTTTGGGCCATTTAAAACATTTTTTGTTATAATTGCAATGAGGTCTATAGTATTTTCTGTTATTGGAATTTACACTTAAATTTCATTCTGCTTTGGGCACATTAAGTTTTTTCATTTTAATGATAAACTTTCCTGTAGTTGCATGTTTTGACATTTCATAGTAACACAAAGATTGCTCAAGTAATCCTGGATCAGACCATCTGTAGTCCAGGGTTAAGAGAATCCTGTGGTAATTAAGATACCTGCACACAGGACGAAATTGGTCAGAAAGTACTGGGCGTTTAAAACATCGAGTGTTTAATCTACTATCACGGAGACCAAGATGTGACATGCAAGAACTACACTCCAATGGAAATGGAAAGTAAAAGTTTCCTGTCTCTTACTGCCAATGCCTACCTTTATGTTAAGGTAAAAGTAGCTAAAACATTTCTTTCTTAGCATGGTTGCCTCATGGCTCTATGGTTTGAGTGCCACCTGATTTCTGTTTGTGGTGTTTACATGTCTACCCCATATCAAGCAGGCTTTCTTCAGCCCCTCTGGTTCCCTTTGGCCAGCCCGTCGACATGTAGTTAAGTTTATTGGCATCGCTCATTGTATATGATTGCCTGTCAGTTTGCGCGTATGTGCCTTGCGATGGACTTGCATCTCCTCGACAATGTCTCGTGCCCAGTGTTGGGCTTAAGGCCCCTTGAGTACCTGACTAAGAAAGGCTGATGGATGGATGCTTTTACTGTCTCGTCCTGGTTAGCAGGGAGAGCCATGCCTCACAGTTCAAATATAGCTGCTGGGATCTAGCAGTTGCGAAGCAAGTGTTACCGCTTATGATAGACTGGCCTCCTCTGTAAACCGTGATGTCATTTTAAAAGCTTGCCAAGTTAAACCCAACAAATGAGCAATGAAATAAAGATGACAGTGCACCAGCTTAAGATTTTCTGTGCTGCTTTAGCGTCCTGGTAATCTTAGCGTTGGATCAAACACTACATCTGGTTTCCTGAATGAGAATTGCCCATCGTGTGTCCCCTCCCACACTGTTAAAGCCTTCATTCAGATGATGTCATGCATTCCGGGGGTCTTCAGTCTTTTGGCTCACATGAATGATTGCTGTGAATGCATGTTTGATTGAAGTGCTTGCTAAATAATATTCTACAGTAGAAATATAGTACCTTGATAACAATTAGTTGATTTATGGGGGCACATAGCTAGATACTAATGGCCCTGGTGTGTAAATAGTGGTAATCATAACTGTATTTAGCACAGTCCGATTGCTGTTGTGCTGCACTTGGATTGGTTGTGGATCTTTGGTCTTTCAAAGAAACCAGAATGATGTGTAAACAGTCATTCATACAACGGTCAGTCATAAACAAAACAACGGAAAATAAATCTAAAGGTAAAGGCAGCCTTATATCCCAGCAGTTTGGAAGCTGATGAAAGGTGTATGCTCTTTTTTTTTTTCTTTTGAGCAAAAGTCTCTCAAAGGTCAAAATATGAACATACGGTCTGAGAACAGAGATCTGACACTTCTCACATTAATCATGAGAAGAGAGGAATACACTTGACTGTTGTTTGGTGGTTGTGTTCAGTTATTAGGCACGGCACTGGATGGCGAATCAATCGAGTAAACATTCTTTTCTGTTTTAGAGGTACTAGGAACGTAGTCGGTTTAAAATGGACGCCCTGTTGTGAGGTGACCGCGGTCTGTAAGGCTTCAATGGAACGTTTAACCCTGTCTTGCAGTTGTCAAACGGAGGAAATAAATGAGTTTTGTGCAGCATAGCTAATCAAAAGAAGCAGCTGCAGGGAGAACTCGGATGAGGTTTTGTTGTGTGCCTCGATGTTGGAGCACGAGCCTGGATGTTTAAAAAGGCAGAGGAGAGATCTTTTTGTTGCCAAGAGGACCTGCGGGCTGACCGTGGGGGAGGTGTGACTTTGTTGTGCCATTTTTTTTGTCCCCTTCTTTTTTGATTGTGATCTTCCCGGGGGTGAGCCGCGAGCTCGTTCTGTGTTGATAAGAGGCAGCCTGTATGGGATGACACAGCTGTCAGGGCTGTGGGGGAGGCCTCGTCCTGAAAGATGCGGGGCGTCACTCAGTATGCTAGGGACGGGAATCAGCTTTATTTTGCAGCACGCGGCTCGCCGACGGGCCCGGCGCACCGGAGCGTTGCTGCGACGCCTTCGTTTGGCGGGAACACCCTGCTCGCCCCTGGACCTAGGCTGCCGGCAGCCCGCGAGCCTTTCGTACTCCGGTGCTTGCTGGTCCCTCTGCCAGGTTTGGCTGCGAGTGAAAAGTGGGAGGGTGGGCAGACGGGCGAGAGTGACTCAGCAGTCAGCGTCGAGCTGCTCCACGCAAGGTGTATGTGGGCCTCTGTCTGCGCCTCCTCTTTGTGGTGACAGATTTTTGATAAAATATCCCACAAGGATTGCAATTCCTGAAAAAAGTGCCTTTGTGGAAGCAGCCTGACAAGATACAGGTCTAATTTCTGCCTTCAGATTATAAACATTTATTTATGACACTTCAAGTAAGTAAGAATGCCAGAACTTTTTGTTTGATTTCTTTCTGCTGTTTGTTTTTTGGTTGGGATCGCAAAATCGTTTGCTGCTGAGGATAATTTGGAAGAACTTACAAGAATCGAAAGCCCCAAACTTTTTGTTTATGTGAGAGACAAATTGGGAGACCGCAACATCGACAGGGGAGGAAAGGAACAAGGAAATTCCATTTATGTGGGTGTTTTTTTGCTATGAATTGACACAGAAGTCTAATGACTGATCTCGATGTGAGCTGATCTGCTTTCACAATCGATGGCCTCTCCGATGAGCTTTAATTTACAGTTAATTTCTCCATCTTCAATCAGGAGTGAGTAAGTCTTTGGCATTTCGCTTGAAGCCACTACAGAGTAGAGCAGATGAGAAAAGGTGCTCCTCTTTGGAACTGGCCATGTGGTTTTCCGATGTCATGTTTAAAGAAACCAGCATCGTGTTTTAGGGGTGAAAATGAGCTCCCTGAAAGGATTGGCTGAAGCAGCCATTAAGAAAGGCTACCTTTCCTTTTCGGCCCGATTGCCTAATAAACAAGTTGTACCGCCGTGCTGGTTGAGTCTAGTTATAATGATAGCATCCCTGTGGAGAGGTTTGTGAATCACTGCCATGGTCTGACTATGAAAATCCCAGACTTAACTCTGAAGATCGGACTTCGGCTCGCCATGGAGAACCAAGGTAGATCCAGGTGGTGTGATCGCTGGTGTTCTGCTCTCCTGCACCAGGTTTCTTATCTATTTGTATGAAAGCCTAAAGCTTCTTCATATAGCTTTTGTATGAGATCTTTGTCATGGGGAACATAGCAATTGCAAAGTGTTCTCTAAAGTACAATTTCCTTTTAGTACTGTTTCTTTGTCTCTGTGGTACACTATATTGGATGTGAAAAGGCTTAAGTATCATAAGTAAATAAAATAAATGAGGAAATTAAATGGGATTGTATACCTATATAGTGATTTAAAATAGAATTAAATAACATGTTTAGTTTGATTGCACTGGAGGAATAGTTACTGAGGACAAGTACAGTTCTCCACATTCAGTGGTGTTGTGAGAGTACACGCACGTGCATTTGTGCATTATGCTATGTTTGTGTGTTTTCATACTGACACAGTGAGTGGGTATCTGGATGCAATGCGACAAATAACATGGTGTGATTTTACCCTTGGTTTTGTGCCCCCCCCAGTGTTCTGCTTGGGTGAATTAAGATGGCTTAAGTAATCACTTTGAAAATTTCAGGGCCGGCAAAGCTGACGGTCATCTCCTTACCAGCCCATCTTCTGCTTGGGGAGCTGGTTTGTTTTACACACAGTGGGTTCCTGTTATCTTGTAGGCAAAATTGGCCTATCAAAGCAGCACCTGCATTGTCTTTGGAGAACACGGTGGATGGAGACTTAACTGGAGACCAAGGAGAAATCGTTTTGTATGTTTTGGTGCCTGTGGCCGTTACCGTAGGAGCTGCAGCCTGGGAAACGGAGAGTACAGTCTACTGACGGTGCATGATCTGGCATAACCTTCCCGGCATGCCGATATGTCCAGGTAGTATGTCCTTTGTCTTTCTCCAGGCCCTGTTATCACTGGGTAACTATAATCAGTTGGTGATGCCTGTAGCCAGCCAGTGGGCAGGGAAGCGCGTGTGTGTGTGTATGTGTGTGTGTGCGCGCGTCCATTCAGGTTCCTTTTTGTTAAGAGCTGTTCTTGCAGCGATGCATCAGCTTTCGCAGGGTATTTGTTGTGCAGTGTCAACACGGGTCACATGGTGTCACCTTTGCCATATGCGCAGAAACTGATGTCACTGCCCTGGACATGTGGGAGTAGTACCTGGGCTCTCCCTCGAAAACCTCTCCCTTACCTACCGGCTCATTCTGCTTGGCGCTGGCGTAAACGGCCTGGGCGCAGACTGCATGTTATTGGAGCCATTAAATGCTTCTGTGTTTGCTGTGGCCTAAGACTACGACAACAATGCAGGTGCAGATGGACTATTGGCTACAGGGTGCTGAAGCCATCCAGCCAAATGTGTGCAGGACTTTTCCAGGATCACAAAGAAGTGAACTTTCACCTCTTGTGTCCTGGCTGTAAAAGTAAGTTTATCAGTTCAGAGAAGGTTTGTGATAGGGCTTGGAGAGGCAAGGTTGGAACAGGAGGTGTATGATGAGCAGCGTTTGTCTGTCCTCTGGTTCTGCCTGGGCTCGTATCCGTCGTAGGAGAGACTCGGGAAGGCCTCCTTAGTCAGAAGCAGAGAGAGAGATGTATAGTGCCACCATCGATAGTGGGCCTGCCTCCTTGGGGGTGTTGACTGATCAGTTTCACTTTGAAAACAACTTTCCAAAAGCTCCAACTCATTATTTGATGGCTCCTGCCGCTTCTTAGCCCTGTAGTAATAGGAGAACCTACATTTTTTCTGACATTTATAGCAGGTGGTGAGGAAGGGCTGCCTTTACATTTTTTTTAAGGTATTAGGTCTAGAAAACTGATATGGTCTTAATTTAATGAGACTGTAGTATCTAGTTTACTGGATTTGCGTACCAGGTTTCATTAACTTGAGCTGAAGCCTGAGCTTTAAGTTGGCCCTACTAAACACCCAGTTGATGGATGTGGAGGACACATCGGGTGTCTTTTAAGCCACTGTGTACCAAGTATTTGTTTTGTAGCCCAGTATGTGGAAGGAATTTGGACATTCAACCCCCTTTATAGGTTCATATGCCTTTTTTTCCCCTCGACATTAAATGTCTCCTGGCCTCTCTGGGAGCTCTCACAAGATCTGGCACCTCAGAACATGACTGATATTCCCAGCCTCTCTTCCCCCTACTGCACGTTGCTGGCAGACGCGGCCTCTTCCACATGGCAGGTGGCTGCGGGGGTGTCCAAATCTGTCCTCGCCCCACCGCTCAGTGAGCGTCCGTCGGCATTCGCCGGGTGGCATCCGCCTCTGCGGCTTAGGCAGCTTGCTGGCGTCCCTGGTGGGGTTTACCCATCCCTTACCCTTTTGACAAGGCAACTGTGTATGTAATAAACAAAACTGACACCCATGCTCCCAAGTCATGTGCCGGTGTGTCTTCTGTTCTCTGGAAGGGGGCTGTGGGAGACAGCAGCACTTGGTATACCAAAAGGAATTTGCAAGAAGCTTTATTTTCCATATGGCTGGTGCCAAATGGTACATGTCCATCCTAGTGCCCTAATTATGTTTCCCATCCTTTTGTTCTTGTGGCATGTATGGGTCTTTTGTGTTGTTCTTGGGCCTAGTGGCTGGGCTCATGTTATCAGGCCAGCCACTATCTGCAAGCTTGAGTTTCCTTGCCGACCGGGAGCTGGGGCCCTGTCATCACATTCCCGTCCTTAGTGTCCGTCTCAGCGTTTGGAGCCCTGAAAGTGTACCAGCATCAGTTTTGACTGGGTTGTGGCACGGCAGAGTTCCATAATTTTGGCATGCCAGAATATGTGCCGCTTGTTTCTGAAAGGTTGTGGCAGGTCAAGGAAAATGAAAAAGGCAGTTAATTCAGAATCTAATGGGTGGTGTGTTGGTATAGGCTGTGGTGAAGTGGCATCCCATCCAGGATGGGACCCTGAGTGGGCAGAAGAAGGATGCATGCAAATGGAGGCTTTTAAAGAGACCTTGAATGTAAATATAAGGCCTTATCTATGGTACTCCATGTGTTCAGTTGAACACTACTGCACAATCCCATCCCCAGATCTGCTCTGGATTTTTAGCAGGAGAAAGATGTCCATTATCATCATTAGGCTGGAATGGTTCCTTTTGAGATGGTGTTTCTAACCAGCATCCCTCTGACTGACGCAAGTGTCTGAGTTTCCAGCAGTGAAGGAGACTAATGTGATCTCAGTTTGTGGCTAAGGGTCCAGCTACTGTCACAGTTTCTCCTTTGTTTTATTTATTTTTCACTGGTGTATTGGATTTGGAGAAGCTGCCCATAGTTTTTTCTGCTTTAACAAACTTATAGGGTTAAGTTTTGTGATTTTAATCTTATTTTATCGTTTTGCACAGACATGGTGGCCACACAGACGATCTGGTAGATTGAGGTGACAGCTACCTCTGGCGATCGGACCAACCTTGGTGGGAACGTTGTCCGTGCGTGGTTTGCTGTGACAGTATTAACCTGAAAAGCTTTGTAAGTTCTGATATTTAACATGTCATGTTATATTGTCTAGCCATATTAGATTTTGAGAGGATTCCTCCATGGGATTTCAACCTGAAACCTTCTGGTGAAGTAGGATACTGTTCTTTACCTCGTGAACTAGATTACAGAAGTGTTATGCTAATCAAATGCTGGTCTCCTTGTGTCCTTCTCCACACAGTCGTGTATATGATGACTCCATCACTATGGCCAGTGAACCTCTCGAAGGCTTCCACGAAGTGAATCTGGCCTCGCCCACTACACCCGACGTGCACGGCCTCTCCGAGCCTCGCAGCCCTCGCCTCAGCTCTCTGCCCAGTGCGCTCTATCGCGCGCCCACCCTCAGCTCTACACCCTGCCCGCCCAGCGCACTCTGTGCCGATCAGCTCCCTACCCAGCCTGTCTACTCGGCCCCAAGACACCTGAGCGGTGAAGAGGCCCACAATGGAAGGTGGGCAATCTTGGGCGCAGAGTTTTGGCCTGGCTGTGAAAATGTTTATCTCCTCTGCAAAAATGGAAGTAATTCCTGGGGAAGAGCAATGCTGTTTACATAATAGCCTTAAAGTCATGTTAGTTTACAGGGCAGACTTGCTGGGTGGTAAATGGATTGTCATTTTTTGCTCTTTCTTTTTGGTAGCTTTGGTTGCATTAACTTACACGACTGTTGTGTGTTTGCCTGCAGCATCCCAGGATCGGACGCCCAACCCTCTGCCTCTGGTCCGACCTCCTCGGCAGACCTTGTCCGAGTCGAGGCGGAGTCCGCCGAGGGTGGGGTCCTGAGCAACGAGGAGGGGGAGGATCTTCACGTCCTGAGCAACGATGGCCTGTCCCATCTCAGGAGCCCCTCTGTGATGGAAGTAAGAGAGAAAGGGTATGAGAGGTTGAAGGAGGAGCTTGCCAAAGCGCAGAGGGTAAGGGTCCATCTGTGGAGAAAGCCTGCCTGTGGTGGTGTGCAGTGTCTGTCCGGCCGCAGAACCGTGACCGCTCATATCGGACGAGCAGTGCGTGAGGGTCCTGTCTTCACTGATCTCTCACCAGGATGAGCCTTTCATTGTTTCATGCATTTTTTGGCAAGTGAATCCATTGCACCCCTCCCCCCCATATGTAAATCTGAGGGAATGTTCTGTTTCCACTCTATTTCCGCACCGTCCCTGTCTCTGCTTATTATTTCCTAGAAACATTTGGAGCGTTTTAAATTATGCATGGTGAAATACAAGCAGTGCGGACCCCTCACCCCCACCTCCAGATTAGTCCTCCCTGTTGCCAAAGCTGGCGATCCTGTGTTCTGAGGCTCCGTCCCCCCCCCACTACAGCCCCATGAAGTCTCAGCATTGTGTCGGAGCAGGCGGGGCCGTAGGCGGGCAGACATCATCACATGATCTGAACTCCTCCCTCAGGCAGGGCCACGGGACTCAGGGGTCATCGGGGCGGCAGTTCTCTTATTAGATAGAGCCTTCGGGACCCAACTGACTGTCAGGCGGTAATTTTTGCCATCTGAAATTGTGCTGACCTTTTTGTGAGAGGCAGACACTAACAGCATGTTCACATGCATTTTAAATGGGACTGGAATGTTCCGAGGGAAGCTCATATGGTCACATGACGCTGCCCCAACCCCCGCCCCCTCGGGTAATGCCCAGTGACCTTCATATAACCCCGGGCAGATGAGACGGCCTTCTGGTCACCCTCACATAAGCTCTTTATTAATTTAGCTGACTCTGTTAGGCAGCCCAAATGACAGTAAAGCAGTGCATTGACATCATGAGTGATATCGCTCTCTCCAGCCTGTGTTATAATAAGTGTAGGGTTGCAGGAATGAAAGCGTCTTTTGTGTATTGAAATAAACCGCAGTGTTAAAGCAAACAGGCACCTCCCAGCAGTATGAAGTGGGAGAGCTTTAGCAAAGTCCAGGGATTATCCAAGTGTGTTTTTTTTTTTTTTTTTATGCTTTAAATTCATGATGTGTAAATTCCCCTCCAGTTCTCAGTTGTGTTCAGTTAGGATTGTTCTAACCTACATAATTCCTGTTATGGGCCATTTTTTGCTAATACATTTTATGTTTTTTTGACAAATCCTCATGTAATACTCCTTGTTGTTCCACTGCCCTTACACAGCAACCTCTGGTCTGGGAGGACTGAACAAGATGGCAGTTTCCTGTGTGTGTGTGTGTGTGTGTGTGTGTGCGTGTGCGCGCATGTGATTTTCTTTGTTACCCGGCAGGCAGCCTCTTATTCAGGCTACTTCCTTGTTCTTTTTCCTCATCTTTGCATGAGTGTGAGTGCATCTTGCTGACTGTGTGAAGACGTACTTTGAGGAAGGCCTCTGCCAAGGTAACTCCTGACAAACGGATGTTGTCTCCCCCTGTTTGTTTATTTATAGCAACCTTATCTGCTCTGTCTTTTGTTGGTTGGTTGTGATGAGGGAACTTGCAGTGGATCTTCATATTTCGGCACGTTTGTTGCAGAGCTGAAAGTCACTTTAACTGGGATGAAAAATCAGCGAAAAGCACCAACAACAGTACATTTACACATGGTTAGAGTAAATCGTCATCTGTTCTGGCATTGAACCCTTTCACCCCAGTATTTAATGTGGATTGGGGTACTGGGAGTTATGTCATACCGGTTCAGCTGAGTCTGGCATCCTCACCTGTCTGTGGTGCCGTCCATGCTGTCCTGTAGCTATTACGGTTAAGCAGTAAAACTGTGTCCTTTTTAACCTTGACCTGAAGTCCTGAGAAAGTGGAAAACAGCTTTGCTCTCCCCCGAGCTGATGATGCTGAGAGGGGGTCTTTATTTGGCAAATGTGTGGAGGTGGACTTTGAAATGTGATTTAGAGGGCTACAGCCAGTCCCATGATTGGATGCTCGTGCTGAAATTCTTGAATTCCCTACTGCTGGCCACAACTGATGCTCCTGTCTGTCTTTCTAGAATTTCTGAAGTAAGACAGTATCAGTGTGGTGAGCAGCCCAGAAGAGTACAGCTGCTTTCTAATGAACAGAACTTGGCCTACATGTGACCCTGTACTGGACCCTGATTGAGCTCCCTGGACTAAGGTTTGATTCAGGTGGTCCATAGCTGATCCACCTTCATCCTCCTTAGGTTCTCCAGACCATGCCAGACAGAGCCTGTGCTGACGGTGACGTTTTCAGTTTCCCGCTACTTCAAACACCAGGCTGTTTCGGAGTGTCACCTGTGTTGCCATGGAGATCATCCCACGTCAACTGACTGCCATCAATGTCAGGGAGTCTGCATTAGTAGCTGACTGGTCTGAAGGCTGCGAGATAAAAAAAAAATAATAAAAATGGTAGAACTTTTGGCTTCGGTAGACAAGCAGGAAGTGATGAATAAATATGTAAATGGCACGCACTGTCACTTAAATGGCCAGCATAATTCTCGGTGTACATCCATGGACCGCCCAAGTAGTCGAAAGAATATTCAAATAAACAAATCCACAGTTTCCCTAAGCACGGGATTACGCGATCTGGGCTCGAGGCCCACCGTGCCACATTCGCAGTCTGCCTGAGAGCTGGGTTCATCCTCCCGTGGGTGAGCTTGTTGCTTGACGAAGTCCGCAGGCAGGACTCTCGTTAGGGGTGATTGTGTGTTAGTTTTCACAACCGGCACGTGTGTTGCATGTTGAGGCAGAGAGCGATAATGTTACGGGAGGGCGGGGTTTAAAAAGGAAAATGGTTCATGCATATTGTCATGTGAAAACACTGTTAAATATTCATCTTATCTGGGCTCTCCCCCGTCCTTGAGGCTACTCGCCGGTCTTGTTGATCGTAGTGCTCTCACCTGCATGAAGCTTTAAGTACATCTCTTTCGTGTTCTTTGTCCTGTGTCCCGGGTTAAGTGGGGGCAGCCCAAGCATATGGGTGTCGTCTTCCTGTCCCTGTGGACTGTGGCACTGCCGGGACGACTGTAGACCCATTAAGTCTGTACGTTACTCTGAGGGGAATTAGCTAAGTGCAGCCCGTCCTCAGTGCCACTGTGCCAGTTCGAGTTAGGACACCTGTATCGTGTCAGGACGCGAGTCTCTTTGTTTTTTGTGGTGTGATAGGACCTCTCCTTCCCATTTTCTGGGAGGCCTCCCCTGTTTCCTCGCCCATGCATGTTTACTGGCACGTGATCTCGCAATCTCTTTCCAGAGTCACCGTATTTAACAATGGAAAGATCAACAGATAAATAAATCATCTTAGCTGCTGGCGCTCAATATTTATGCATACAAGATGGTGCCAGTTAGTGTGGTGGTGGGGGGATGCCGTCGGTCTCCATCTGTGATCTGGGACCTTGTGTGTGGAGGAGGCCTGTTCATTTAATTTGGTTTGTATTCATTTTTTTTTTATGCCAACTAGATATGACTTATTGTCCTGTTCTGATGTCCATCCCTAGTCTTTGTGTCATCTCCTGTCTTGTAGTTCCTTCCCTGAATGATGAGCAGCGTGCCTTGGGTTCGATGTGACTGCTTGTTTAAAAATCAACCAACCCGGTCCGGTCGTGTGCTGGAGAGAAGGGGGTGGAGCTTTTCCCACTCAATAGCTCGTGCTGTACACCCTTTAAGTTTCCTTTTACATTGTTGCCCAACAAATAAGGCACTTTTTTGTTTTGTTTTGTTTTTTGTTCTTTTCTTTCTGTTCATTATTTTATTTTGAAGGAACTTAAGTTAAAAGACGAAGAATGTGAAAGACTATCTAAAGTCAGGGACCAACTTGGGCAAGAACTGGAAGAGCTCACAGCTAGCCTGTTTGAGGTTTGTTTTGGATTCTTCATCCACCTGAGCCCCAGAGTAACCTGTACTCAAGCACTTAGGCTGGACTCTTTGAAACGCACCGAGCTACTTGACTGGTTTCAGCACGTCCCCCTCCGGCTCTTGGAGTCTGTCAAACTTTCTAGGGAAGGAAAAAAAAAAAACAACCGAACTTCCACCATTGATGCAAAACTACATTTTGTTTTAAATAATTACATGCACCTTCTGAAACGTTAAGGAGCTGGACCTGTGATTTATAAGGTCTGCTGGTTCAAGGCCCAGTGATGGCCTTACTATTATGAGTGAGGCACTTCAAATAATGTTTTAATTACACTGTGTGCGTACTTTAGCGGTTTTGTTTAAATAGCTGTGTGCAGAAAATTCTCCTCAGTTAGTCAAACTGGAAATGATTGGCAAATAAATTGCCGCTTTGTTAACATCCCCAATCCATTTAATGTTGAGGAGTCATTTAATTCAGTTTAGATTTGTTGAATCTGCACTGCTCAGTTTGGGCAGATTGTGGACGTTCCCACATTCGTGCGGCAGAGCGCGAAGTGGACCTCAGGCAGCTCTGTTGAGTAAGGGCCTTGAACCGTCACCTCCTATCACCGGCAGCTGTGCTCCACATCTGGGATGTGCTGATTTAGTCTCTTGGCTCTCTGCTGTTTTGGGTTCTCTTTCTTTTTCGTTTTAAATCCCCAGTTTTCTCCGTGATGGAAAATGTTTGGCTCTTTTTTTCCTCTCCTCCCTCCTAGCTTAGCATTTTCCCTCCTCCTCTCTGTCCCTTGTGTTCTCGAAGCTCCTGTCTTTAGAGGCACTCACTGACCTGCTTTTCTGGGGGTGTGCTGTGAGATGGGCTTGGCATGGGCTTCTCCCGTCAGGGTTCCGGGGGCGCCATGTTCTGGGTCGGGTGGGTCTGAACTGTCGCTGGACCCTTCCACTCCCCCCTCAGGAGGCTCACAAGATGGTCCGGGAGGCCAACGTGAAGCAGGCCACGGCAGAGAAGCAGCTAAAGGAAGCTTTGGGGAAGGTGAGCAGGAGCTGGACGGCCATCTTGGGAAGAGCCGGTGTAGGATCCTTTACACGCGTTCAGGTGTTAATGGTCAGGACTCCCAGTGTCCTGGGATGACTAAAAAGTGCCGTGCGTGTGTGTGCGTGTGTGTGTGCGTGTGTGTGTGCGTGTGTGTGTATACACCTCCCTGATGGGTGGGGTCACTCCACCCAAGCCACACAGAGCTGATTTTGCAGTTGTCAGTTGAGCAAAGAAGGATCGCTAACATGTGGTCTGAGCACATCTGTGTTCACTGTTTTTTACGGACATTGTTTGTCTTTCTGCTGTTAATCACGACAGTCCTTACCTGTGTGAGATCCATTTCATTGTAACCTTTGGAAAACTGAATTGTAGATTTATTTTTAGATTTTAATAACAGTTTTCACGGGGTGCGTTCTTCCTTCCCCGCTTTAACGGTGAGGGGTTGCGTGGACATGTGCCAAAGGTCCCACCCACCGTCGCCTCCCCCGTATTCCTGCAGATCGACGTGCTCCAGGCCGAGGTGGCTGCGCTCAAGACCCTGGTGTTGTCTACCTCCCCCACCTCGCCCTGCAAGGAGCTTCCCGCGGGTCCCAAGGTGCCCTTCAAGAAGGGTCACGCCCGTAACAAGAGCACCAGCAGTGCCATGTTGGGCAGCCAGCAGGAGTTCGGTGTCACCCAGCCCATCGTCCGTGACTGCAAGGAGGTACTGCCGTCATCCTCCCCCTCCCGCTTTGCCCACCACTCCATTCCAACGCGTTTCCGTCACATCACACACCTCCTTCACTGAGCCTCCGGTTTAATTAGCACGGCCTCCGCTTCGTTGTAGTAAGTAGTACTACAGTCATCGTTAATTTACAGTTTCTCCCTGATGGCGACTACACAGCTAGAGCCTCCGTGGCACTGCTGGTTCTGCCTCGGAGCAGACTCACCCTGGCATTACCCAGTCCCCACACGCCCACATAAAGCCCTGCTCTACTCGATTTTACCTCCGCCTCTGACAGCCTGGTATAAACATCTCCTTTTACACATCAGGCAGTTTGTGGAATGTTACTGAAGTTTAATACATGGAGCAAATCTCACACCAGGGGGAAATCCTGTAAGGTATATGTATCAGGCAAAGATGTGTACCTATATATAATTGCACTCAAGAAAAGCATGATTTTTTTTTTTCTTTTCTTAACAGCTGTGCTTATTCAGCATTATAATTTTGCTATCCTCCAAGTGCTTATCCTGTATAGGTTCACAAGGACCTGAGTCAGTGCCAGGTAGCACTGTGTATGATGGGTCGGCAGTCTGAAGCAGGTTTACGGTGTCTTTAAGTGCTTTATGAAAGTAAAACCACACAGTATTACACTCGGATATAAGCTATTATACTCAGAGCTCAGTGGGCAGCACTGTTACCTCACACGTCCCGAGTTGGGGGTTCGAATCCCGGTTCGGCTCCACAGGTTTCCTCCGGGTGCCCTGGTTTCCTCTTGCGGTCCAAAGACGTGTGATCTTATCTTATCCTGTTGGTGAATCTAAATTGCCCGTAGTGTCTGACTGGGTGTGCCTGCCAGCATCCCCAAGTAGGCCAGGACTAGGTGTTCGGTCCCTACGAGCTGGGCGGCAGGCTGCCAGTATCCCCAC
>JAACJT020000001.1:10350510-10375950 GCA_009936485.2 Gymnarchus niloticus | reverse complement strand
ACATTGTGAAGAAGATTCCCGTGCCCCTCCGAGACTTCTCCTCTGAGCCACGCCTTATCGGTGAGCCATAGCCCCCCCCCCCCCCCCCCCCCCCCATGTTAATGCCCAATCTACCCTTCATCTTGTATGTTCTAAAACTATTTTTTTTGCCATTGATGTTTGGCAGAAGGCAAGGTTATGCCAGGTAGTAATGAAGGCTGAGATCGTCAGCAATGGATTCCGATTAATATCACATTAGCCTTGGAAGAAGCTTTTTGGTATTGCGGCCGTACCAAATGTCACTGTGAAGGTCTAGACTGCCATTTTGAATCCACTACGGGGCATTCACCGATCCTGTTGTTGTGAAGCTTGGAGCTGCCTTTGTGAACGTAAAGACTTGTAATACAGGATGGGAACCCAAGTAATATTAGTCCTTTTGTATGAATAAAGCCATTAGTGTGAAATTAGGCTGAACACCTATGGAAACCTCACAAGCTATATATTTTGTTAGCATTCTTGGCTGGATAAGACAGCAATAGTGTGAACACCCACACCTGATAAATATCATCCCAATCCCCCTTTTCACATTCGATAGCTTAAGACAGCAACGTACAGCAGTAACATCTGAATCTGTCTGCTTCAGGAAAGAATTGCCTGAAGAATTTCTTTCTGTTCTGCTTTTGACTATCATCACAGGATATAAGCTGACTTCAAGTGTAATGAATATTTACCCGTGGAAAACAAAAGTACATTTAAAATAAATCCTGTAATATGCTTTCTTGCTACGTAATAATTTTTAACAGCAGGTTTTTTATCAGCTGGAAGGCACTAATGGAGCAAGTGAAAAGTGGTTTACTGGAGAGCTGAAGGGTTAGGTTGTGAAAGAAGCCCTGTAAAAAATAAATCTGTCAGTCCTGCCCTGTTAACACACCCATCGACCACTAATATCTTCATCACTTTCTAAAAGAAGGTGATTTACTCTCCTGTCTCATTGTAAACTGCAACAGTTCCCTTCATGACTGCAAATCAGAGTCACATGCAGAACCTACCAGCCAGTTTACATTCAAAGCAAACCTCAGATCTTTCTTAAACACGCTACGATACAAAGACCCACTCGTGTGTTGCAATATAATTAGTGCTGTTACTGATTATTCATGTCTTGATATTTTAAGCTGTGGGAATGAATGAAACTGTAGGCCTTCGAAGCCATGGTCTTGCCTAATGGTGTTTGTCCAGTAACAGTCTTCTGTTACAGGCAGCCCTCACGCACAGGAGGAGGTCATGGTGGAGCCCATGATGACAAGAAGAGGCCAGATGGATGTGTTGGGGGAAAACGAGGCTCTTCAGCAGTTTTTTGATAGTAAGACAGATTATGCCTTTCTCCAATCTACTTCATTATTTTTGAGCATTATGCATCAAAATGATTGAAAGTACATATTCTTCCTGATTTACTCCCACCTCCGCCATACATTTTCACTGTTTGCTGTATGCCGTTCAACAGAGAGTATTAATACCACTCAGCTGGAAGTAACAACACAAGATGTGGGGGTGGATTATTCCGGAACATTAAATCCCATGGTCATGTCACATGAAATACTGAGCACCAGCTCTGGACACTCGGTCTCTGATTGTGAGATCAATAAAAAATTCAGAGTGGGGGTAGGAAGGTGGGAACTGTCCTCTGATTGGCCAATGGCAATACAGGAGTTTTACAGCTTCTGTCATCTTGTGAATGTGGCCCCCCATTGTCTCGTATGTTTATGGGTCAGGGTCGATGTGAAGGAATCAGACAAAGTCCTAGTCAGAATATTAATGACGATTGAAACTGAAACGCGAAAACAGCCTTTTTACAGGTGAACCGAAAGAAGTTACACCAAGCATTATTCTCAGTAAAGTAGTTATATCTCCTGATTCTCCACATGATGCCCTAAATCCTTTCTGACATCCCTACATACTGCGTCTCTGCTGTCAAAGGGGCAAAATAAAATTATACTGGTTTCACGCATGTGAAAAACAGGTGTTACATAAACCCGCAAAACCAATTAGCATGATACACGAGTTAGTCTCCCTAAAACCGTGGGATCATCCGTGCTTCTCTGGTCCTGTAGGTTTGAGAGGGTAAATATTGCAGCTCCTGGTAAGGTGATTTATTACTCAAGTAATTACTTCGATTGGAATTCGGTGGGAGTTGAGTTCAGTTAAAATTCCTACTGTAATTCGTAGCCATCTGGTTCATTTATCACTTATGATCTTATCCCCATTCATTCATCTTCCAGTTGTTTATGCAGTACAGGGCTTTGGTGAGCCTGGAGCATTGAGTGGCGATACTGTGGATGAGACACCAGTCTGTCATAGTCTGAAATAACTATTTTCTATAAATATCCATCAATCCATTCATCCATCTTCTAACAGCTTATCCTGGCCAGGAAAACAAGGAGACACTGGAGCCAATCATATGCAGCACAGGGCACAAGACTGGGGTACACCATGGACGGGATGCCATTCCATCGCAGGGCAAAATGTGTTTCTGTGATTTATAAATAGAAGCAACCACAAAATCTGTGCATAGCAATAATCAGAGGTCACTTTCTTCTGAATCCATTCCAGTGAGCCATTCTTCACATTCTGTTCCAGTTATTGACAGCGGGTGGTAAAATGATGCAGCTTAGACAGTGCTGATTTGTAACCGCTGTCTAAGCAGGGTTGCTGGCCTCAGTGTGCAAGGCCACAAGCTCGTAAACGTGTGATATTGCAAGGAGATCAAGGCCAAGTGTCTGATTCACCACTAAGCACTTCAACTTAAAGGTACTTATCAGTTGGATAATTTAAAATATGCAAAACAAATGTGCGTTTTTGACATTATATTATAATGACTGATTTGCGCCCTTGATTCTAAATGCTGCTGAATAATCATTTTCGCTGTGAGATGCGTACAATTAGCTTTTGATAATTGCGGGAACTTTAAAAATAAAAGGAAGATTAAGCACCCCTCCGTTTGCCACAAACCATGGTCTAATTTTTACTTCAGTTTCAGCGAAGATGACGGCTGTTTTACATCTTAGTTTTGTCCTTATGTGGTCTTACCTATGGCTTTTTTCTTCAAAACCTGTGCTCGGTGGGAGTATCCTGAACTAGCCAATCAATGCTGGTGTTAAATGAGGTTTCAAAACCCGTGGTGGGTGGGAGTATCCTGAACTAGCTAATCAATGCTGGCAGCATTGACTGATCATTTGAGATACTCCCAGCAACCATGCGTTTTGAAATCTCATTTGTTCCATCAGAACTTATTCCTTAGTTGTGTAAAAAAGTGCTTTTTTGTCTGATTTTGGTGAAACCTTCATTAAAGTCATTTTTTTCCGAAATGAGAGCCTCGAATTTCACTTTCCTTATTGCACAGCTGACCTCAAATAAGTCCCACACAGATTTACTTTTCACTATTCACTGTAGCTTTGATTAACGGTGATAGGATCCTAAACACGTTGTTTCTCTTGGTTGTAGGCCAGGACGTCAGTGGGGTTCTGGACACCAGGATGTTAGAGCAGTACCTCAGCAATAGCATGGATCCCAGTTCCTGGCAAGTGGCCGTTTCTGCTTACAGAGATTCCCTGTAGAGAGTCAGAAATCCAGTCCCTAGTAATCTGACTCTCCATACCTCGCTGACACAGTAATGCTACAGCACACCTATCTGATACCTGGCCAGTATTAACACACAGCCTTGATATTTCTCATCCAAAAGGATGAAACTATCCATGTCCTCTTTTCTCTGCCTAATTTGGGCATTTTTAAGTCTGAATATGTTCTTTGATGTAAAATTTTTCTACAGCAAGGAACAGGACTAAGGTAACTTCTAAGTTTTAATGCACTGTGATTCTTCTAAGTGTTCGTGGTAATAGAACAAGAACGATCATCCTCTGGGAAAATATGAAGATGCTGAGTTACTGATACAACCAGTACTGAGAGAACTGAAGAATAAGTCTGGTTCAGACATTCATTTAACAATGCAAAAGACTTTTCGACGAAATGTAACTCTGACAGGAAAATTCAAGCTATGGTTTGTTGACTGTTCTTTATTGGCTCCTCAATATGCGTGAAGTACTGCTGGTTTCTGACAGGAGAATAACACAGAATCAGCCTCAAGGCCTGACCTCATACTGACAGCTTACACATCCTTTGCTTTTTCCCAGCATACTCCCTGACTCACCCCCTGACTCTGGATCAGAACCTTGTTCACCGCCACAAGCACCAGGTACCACCCACAGTGTGTCTTCTTTGTAATCTTTTCTTCTGTCAGTCCATCTTTCACAAACTTGTATGCAGATGGTAGTAAGCCTGGAGCCTAATCTAGGAAGCAGAGGGCAGGGCACACCCATGAGTGGATGCCAGCCTGTCACAGGGCACCAGCTTACACAGGCCCACAAGCTCTGGGCAATTAGGTGGCATCACTTCACCTGATTGTTTGTTTCTGGACTGTGGAAGGAATCTGAGTACCTGGAGGAAATCCAAGGATTAGCAAGCCCAGTGCTAATCTTTAAAACCCATAAATGTTATAATATGATATTCATATTTAATATTATGTACTTCTTTGGTTTGTTTCATGTTTAATGATTACTGTTGATAAATTGTAGGACTGTTTGGGGCCTACAAAATGACTAGTGAGGAAACTAGTGCTCCTCACAGTAAGAGCTTATACCAATGAGAATGTATGTTAATAATGGTTATGCTAAAATGATAATTACATCATGTCGGTGTTGTCACTGATGTTACCGAAATACAGTGTTGTCAATGTCATGTTGTCCATTTTATAGCACGTTATCCTGGTCAGGGTTGTGAGGGGGGTGGCACGGAGCCCAGGCAGCACAGGATGTATTTGTCATTGATGTCATGTTGTCATCATCATCGTCTTATCGTTGACATCATGTTGTCGTCAACGTCTTCGTTGATGTCATGTCTTCCCCTAGATGTTCACTACTGCTCTTCTTGGCACGCCGCTCGGATAGAACATGAAACCCACCCCACTCTCAGGTCTCCTCCCAGCTCGGCATGTTGCTTCAGGGACCACTTCCCCGGCCCTCAGTCCACCTCCCCCCACCTCTCAGCCCAGATGGACACTTTCCTCACGGCCAGCTGCCCGCCTGCTCCAAGTGCGGTGCACAGCTCGCCGCCTCATTTGCCGCACCAGAGCTCCGCTCACAACTATGCCCCAGTTCATGCACCTACCCAGCTGTCTCAGTGCAGGAACCCAAATCCACTATGTGGAACCTCCAGACCCCTGTTCCAGAGCCAGGCTGCCTGTCCAAGCCCCGCCTGTCCATATCTGGATGCCATTTCAGGCCAGCAGACAGGGTGAGGCCAGGCTCTGTGCGGGAGAATTTCAGTCACAATGATGCTAACAGACCTAGCGCTGGCCATTTGAGCATGCTAATGAGTAACTTATTACCGTACATGCATTGAACTATGAGCATGGCAGCCATCTTTGTGTGAACCTTGTTCCTCAGAACGGCAGTACACGAAAACAAGAAAAGAAGGCACTCCTTGGAGGGGACCTCAGGCTCTTCTGGGTGGGACGATGTGGCCTGGACACATGGAGCATTGGGTAGGGGTTTGGCCCCCCGTTTCTGCCTTACACCTGCCCAGGCTGACTGAGTGCTTACACAGGAGAACAGTGGCCACATTCAAATATCCCGTGCATTGGAATCTTATCAGAAAACAAGCTATCACTTTGTTTTTATAGGTCACATTAAGGAACTTTATTGCTTTCTGCTATCATTCCCACACATTTAAAGGCGTCAACGTCGGTCTTCGCTTGGTCGCAGAATAGCTCATTTCGTATTCTATGTATGTCAGTTACCTTATTAGTAAAAATGAAAATACTGAATTGTCTTAATGGCTTCTCAGCAATAATTATTAGGGATGGTTCATAACTGTGTTTTGAACACCCCCCTCCCCCGCCTTGTGCTTCAGAGGGTCCAGAGTGCAGCAGTGGGGACGCCCCCAGCTACAACGGCGACATGCAGGGAGGAGGTGGTCCAGGCCCAGTCGCCTGCCGTACGTTAACCTGGGACGCGTATCTTTGCAGTCAATGGATCCCTCTTTACAAGAGCAGCTACGAAAGCCTGTGAGTGGCTGAGGATAGTGTTCATCAATGAATACCATTATTCAATGCAAATTATACAGCTCTACTTTTAGAAATATATATATTTATTGAGACAGACAGGGTATAATGGCAGGGGTGCCTCAGGGACTTGAACCAGCAACATTATGGTTGTAAAGATCCATGGTGCTGTTTTGTGAATTTATTCTCATCTTTATTTGTTCAGCTGTCCATACCCCCTTTATCTAATGGAGGAATGCAGCAACGAGAATTTATTACTTGTTAATATTATAACAATGCTGTTACTGTAAGATGTCCAGTAATGGACAAATACTGGTTACTCATTCATGGAATGCAGGAGTAACTAAATGGCACCACCTTTTCTGACATTGAGATATCTTGTTTCTTTATACTTTTTATTTATTAGTGGTAATAATTTCTGTATGCTCTGACATTCCTAGCCCAGTTCCTGGTTACCACGTTGAGACGGACAAAGGCTTCAATTACTCTCCAGCCGACGAGGCCTTCGTGTGCCAAAAAAAAAATCACTTCCAGGTCACAGTTCATATTGGAATGGCGGGAGATCCTAGATACGTCAAGACTGTTTCTGGATTCAGACCGATTCAGAGTTTTCACATTAAGGTTTTTGGAATTAAAGTGAGTATTTTGATTATTGTGAAAACCATAAGCACTTGAATCTAGAGGCCAGTTAAGAGGAACCTTACAGTATATCATTGGTCCAGATGTATAAAGTAGCAGAAGATGATTTTGAGAAAGATGATTGGTCACATTTTGATACTTAATCTGTATCTATTTTTGGCAAGCTTATCATTCAAAACACAAGTACCCATGGTGTTTGTTTACAAATATCACGTATTTATTGTATAAAATAAATAGAGCATACGTATATATATTGTGTAAGTCTGCAATGGACTAGCATGCCTTGCCTCATGCCCTGTACATCCTGGGATAGGTTCCTGGATGATTCCGGCAAACACAGTGCATGACGACACAGTGTACGCTGTTATGGAAGCCAAAATAAACAGAAAATTACATTTGGTCATGACAAAGATTTCTGGTTGAATCCGAAGCTGTCTGACAGGAACAACGTCTCACTGATGCTCAAATCCCGAGTGTGAAAGGTCGCATTTTCCCAGCCTGCTTTGCATCCTTTGCAGCTGGAGGCTCCGAGCCACCTGGTCACTATAGAGCAGTCACAGTCCGACCGCAGCAAGAAGCCCTTTCTGCCAGTCAAGTGAGGGTCATCGTCGTGTCGCAAGACCAGAGTTGATCTGCTTTACATGTCACTCAGGCTGTTGGCCAATAAGACTTACGTGGCTGGTCAGGGCGCTAAAGACCAGGACTGTGGTGAAGAGCCGTTGCTATAGTGCTGATGGTCCGACCGGTATATTTTCCATCAGGGTGAACTTACCTGGGGACAAGATCACCAAGGTGACGCTGGGCCGCCTGCACTTTGGTGAGACGACAGCCAACAACATGAGGAAGAAAGGCAAGCCAAATCCAGAACAGAGGTGAGCGGTATCCAACACATAGTCATGGCCTCTGTTTAACCAAGAAGTTAAAGTGTCAGCCAGAGCAAAACAAAAATGGTCCTGAAAACAAATGTGGACAGCAGATAGAAGAATCTGTGTGAAACGTTGAGTGAAGTGATGATGGTAATGTGTGCCGTTTTGAGACACCTCTGTGGGAATGATTTCCAGGCCTGTTAATGAATGGTGGCTTGTTTCTTTCTGGTAACACCTGTGCTTGGCGTCAACAGGTACTTCCTGTTAGTGGTGGGGCTCTATGCCTGTCTGGAAGAAGAGAGCCACCTGCTGGTGGCTCATATATCTGAGAGGATCATTGTCAGAGTGAGTGGTTCTTAGTCGCACCTCAGCCCAGCAGTAGAAGTGGCTTACTTGGCGCCCTAGGTAAAACCACCCCAAAGTGTCCCCCCCAGACTTAGACAAAAATTAAATAAATAAATAAATAAATAAATAACGTGAGTGGCGAGAAATTTGCAGGACCCGGAAAGTGGTGATGAAAAATTTTCCAAGTGTGTGTGTGTATGGGGGGGGGGGCAGGCATCCCACGCAGGCAAAATGTGGGTGTCTCTTGGTGCCCCTCTGGGCGACTGGACATTCTGTCCTTCCGTAAATCCACCCCTGCGTCAAACTTACTGTATCCTGAGTACACTTAACTCAGGATGCCATCAGCTTTTGCAGCATCCTGGTTCATCAATCTTAATATTTTATATACCATCATTTTTATTGTATTAATAAATATGAATAAATTTGGAATATTCTTTTTTCAGATTCCCTCATAAATGTATATTGTAACATTGTAACAATGTCAACTTATTAATTAGTTAATGGACTAATTCATACTTACCACTTATATTATTTGCCTTTTCCTTTATTGTGTAAAAAAGTCATGTAAAAACTGTATAAAACAAGATTATTGCTAATAAGAGTCACGAGTCAATGAGTTCTTGCCCTGCCCTATGTAGGCATCCAATCCAGGCCAGTTTGAAAATGACGAGATGCCGTGGCAACGGGGGGCAGCTCCAGATGCAGTGGTGTGCCACGGGAGAGTGGGAGTCAACACGGATGCCCCGGATGAGGCCTTGGTCGTCTGTGGAAACGTGAAGGTGATGGGCACAGTCATGCACCCATCTGACAAGAGGGCCAAGCAGAATATCCAGGAGGTATGGTGCAAATCATGCTAATCATGCTAATCCTGACAACTCTACTTCCTGCAAACCATTTCTGGCTATTTGTTCAAAACTCTCTGAGTATGGGAATCTCATAGTCTCAGTTTCTTACTGAAAAGAGCATTAGGACAAGACAGTGTTGTTTCAAAGTTAGTGCCACCGTATTTATGTACATCTCAAAAGACAAACGCACAAAATTGTTTGTGTTGTTGTTTATTATTATTATTATTATTATTATTATTATTAATTTGGCAGGTGGACTCAAATGAGCAGCTGAAGAGAATAGCTCAGATGAGGATTGTGGAGTATGACTACAAACCTGAGTTTGCCTCCAAAATGGGCATCAATCAGGTCCACGAAACAGGTACCTAGACTGTGTGGTGAGCGTTGAATGAACCGTGAGGCCCCTTCTAGCTAGATGCGTTGTGATTCAGGGCTGTGGAAGGATCCCACTAGCAGTGCTCCCAGTCCAAGAGTCACGAACCCGTGGAAGCATGGTGTACGGTATGTGTAGGTCCCATGTCATTGTTACTGTCACAGGTATCATAGCTCAAGAGGTGAAGGAACTACTGCCCAGTGCGGTGAGGGAAGTTGGTGACATCGTATGTTCAGATGGAGAGAAGATTCCTAACTTCCTCATGGTGGACAAAGTAAGGGACTTAGGACAGGCTGTCACAATATATAAATGCTTTGTGCATGCAACACAGTCACAGATAGACATTATGCTTCGAAGGCAGTGTATCCATGTGTGTCTTTCATAGCGTCTGTCCTTGGAAGGAGAAGATGTCTGGAAATGAGGTGGTACAACAGCAGCTCTCTTATAAGAGAAGTCATAGTGGTAGACCTCAGCAAGGCTTCTCTCGTGTTTGCATACGTTTCCTGTGACTGGAACCCGCTCAGGAGAGGATCTTCATGGAGAACGTGGGTGCGGTGAAGCAGCTGTGCAAGCTGACCGACAACCTGGAGACGCGCATCCAGGAGCTGGAGGTGTGGAACAAGCGGCTGGCTAAGCTGAAGGACGCGGGTGGCCTGCGTTCTAGCGTGGTGGGCAGCTTGCACCGGTACGAGCTCTCCTTGGTGCTGTGAACCGTATTTGTTGTTATAATTCTAGCTTTTCAGCTCTAAGGATGAGTTCATTCATAATTAAGCACCGCTATCTCAAATCCGAACTCTGGAAAGTATAATAAAACCATTTAATTCAGCATACAACTGGGCAATCAACTATGAGATATGGATGGAATCTACTGTAAATGTATTTAGTGCCAATACTGTAAATAAAGCACTGTTTCATCTGGTGAAAATCATGCGGTGTTGGACGAATTAAGACCCTCCATGTATTGACACTGAGATTGAGAAATTCCTATTGAACAAACGTTCATCATTTTGTGGGTTTGACAATTTCTCAACATGAAAACCTGTCCTTCTAAGAAAGAAGATGTCCGCTTAATCCAATATTTGCTTCTGCATGCACATTATGTGTGTCCTTTTGTTTTCCAGCAAGGTCAGCAAAGTCAGCAGCATTCCACCACCACAGAGACCCTCCCCTGTCCAGACCACTAATGTGAGTAAATCACCTGCTTCCACCCTCTTATTTGTGGGGCTGACTTCTCCTGGACATCTCTGAAAAGATCTCCTGCCCTTCAGGACTTTCTGTTGGAAAAGTTCAAGCACTGCTTCCACCACAAGGTCTTTCAAGCCACTGTCTTCGTGCTGGTAGCTACCATGGCTTTTTGGTAAGACCAGCTGAAGTTCTTTTGCCAGGACTGACACTGATTTGCTCCTTGAGCAAAATATTTAACTGGAATTGCTCTAATGGGCAATTGAACAAGAGATTCAAAGCTGCTTTGGCACTTGAACATGGATGTAAATCCCTGTTTACTTCTTTTTCAGAAAATATACAAAACTGTACTAAATTATGACTTTGAAGCAGAATGTTGTGAATAGTAAAACATTTTTAAAGCTTTGCAGATTTTAATACTATTCTGTTAACATTGATGAGACAACGTAAGTCTTTGCTGAATCTTCATAGTTTATACATATACATATATGAGGTCTTTGTTTTTGCAGTGTCATCTCCATTACAGCACTTTACATGTTTACACTACAGAGAGACAACCCAGAACCCTCAGATACGATCAGGTATAGCTCACCTTCAGTTCACTGCCCCCTAGTGGCAGCCTTGGAGCTACAGTTTTTAACAGCTCAATCTCTCCTCATACAATATGGCTGGTATTCAATATTCACTGACATAAATGAATACATTAATACATACGGTCATGTCCTGATATTTGCTGGAGACAGGTTCTAAAAATGAACACAAATAACAAAATGGTAAATAATTAAAATGCCAGCAGTAATTCAGGACCCCTCACCAAATAAGGCAATATATAAAAAATGTCTGTTTGCATATCATGACAGTACATCGTTAAGCTGTTTGACACTTATGAGAGTATTAATAGATTTCCTGTGTTTCCTCTGCAGCAATATCTCCCTTCCATCACTGACTGCCCCTTCAGGTAGGCTTCCAGGTTTGCATTCTCAAAACAGATGGCAAATGAGGTTAAAGGACCATCATTTCTTCACATTGATGCGTATGTTTGTAAAGCAACAATGGATGTTCTCACACACACAATGCTGACATTCATTGTTAGAAGGATCAACTGCTCCTAACATGACCCCATGATTATGTGTTCCATGGACAGCCACCACCTCTACCTCGACCCCAGGACCCTGGCCCCCAGACGTGGACTTCTGCAGCCTGCTCTACTGTGACGAAGTCTACTGCTGTCCCACAGAGCCTGGAAACCTGAGCTTCCCTCAAACTACACCCTCGCTCTCATACTTGTCCCCTGGCCCTAGTACACAAGAAGGTCAGTTCATACATTACTTCTGATAATGAGTCTGGTTTCCCATCAAGGCCATAATATCCCTTGCAAAAGACATCCAAACATATAATTGCATTAATGAGTATTTTCAAGTTTCAAGTTACATAATTTTATTGCCTTTTTACTCAACTTAAACTCAAATTAATTTTTGAGCGGAAGTTAGATTATATGATGGGACCCGAAAATGTTGCTTGAAAACAATAAACACATTTGCCTCTGAACAGCAATTTGAGTATTCCTAATTAGGGTTTATTTATTAACAGTTATGTAATCAGTTTCCATAGCCATGTATTTATTTCCCCACACAGTAATGTCACTTGAATAAACTGAGGATTAAATCTAATGCTGACAATATATTGTATCTTTCATCATTAGATGAAAAGACAAAACTCCTATATAAAAAGCTCGAAGGTGGCAGAGACTGTAAGTTGATATTGGAATGAGTCTCGGAGACCTAATACATTTACAAACGAATTCCTGATTAGGAGCGGTACTTCGATAAATGTTTTAATACTGTTCTCATGTTTCCCATCCAGGGACAAATACAACAGTCAAGTCTATCTTCATTAAAGAAAATCAACAAATTATTGACCATCACTACTGTGCGAAAGGGAATTGTGGGTAAGCTGGGATGAAGATGATGCTAAATAAGTAAATATCCTTTAGCATGGTTCCTGCTGCAGTGTATGGATATATTTAATTACAATGCTTCCTAATTATACATTATACATAATCATGAATACAAATTTTTTCTTGTAAGACTAATAAATATAGTAGCTTTGAAATATTTAATTTAGTAATGATATGATTTCCTACATTTCTATTTGTGGCTATATCGATTTTGGTCATTAATAGGAGTACCATTTATTACCAGAAGAGGGCAGAAAAACGTAGCACTTTTTAAATCTGAAAACTATTTATTGAAATCTGTATTTGTCATTACAGCTAAAATGGAAAAAAGTAAAGGTATCAAAGAGAAGCATCTTGAATCAAAGATGAGTGCAGCAGATTTAGTTTAGTTGACCTATGTTTGTTGTCAATCTATAGGCCGGGGAACTACAGCTACGTCATCCCCATTAGCAAGTTCGTGCCTGTCAACATGCGGATCACCATTCAGATGAAGTAAGTGGACAGTTTCTTTTCTGAAGACGTGAAAACAATAAGATACACAAATTCATTATCACACCTTTTATTCAGGACTACACAAAGCATAAAATACTGAATAAATCCAGGAATGAGAGAGGAAAGCATTGAAGTAATTCAATGTAAAATAAACCAAATTAATTAGCTATACTCTGTACTGGATAAGTAGTTGGAAGATGGATGGACGGACATCCATCCATCCATCCATCCATCCATCCATCCATCCATCATCCTCTAACTACCTGTCCTGGTGAGGGTCATCGTTATTTTATACATATTTGTAGAACTGTGGAAGTATTAAGTAAATATGGACTGGAAAATATCCAATAAATTACATTATAGAGAATCAGGCATCGTTTGTCTCATGAGTAGGTATGTTTACTTCGTGTACTAGAAGATGCCACTGAGTCACAGCAGGAGGTCATTGATATCAACACTGAGTACATCTTTTAAGGAAGCAGATGCTGGTGTGGCATGAGCTTTTAGTCAGAAGACCTTGTTAGGAACCTGTGAGAAAGGGAGTGAAACAGGTCCAGCATTGAAGATACAGAAATTAAAATAAAAAATTACCTGACAAGAGTTGAAATAATGTGAACTTTCACCTTTGCTAAATAGTGAAAATGCTGAATTTGAAAAACTTGGATTCATTGACCAATGACTCCAAAATCTGAGCAGATGTGCATCAGAATTTACTTCCCAGGTCATATACATAACGTTCCTTCAATGTTCTTTCTGCATTGCCATGTTAATTGTCTGCATGCCATGCATTAAACTGGTACTTTTCATGCTAATTTCTTGCCAATGCCTGTGACTTGGTGCTATTCTTCTCTTGGACTTTTCTCATTTAATTCAATCCTTGCATCTCTTTCCATCTCCACTGTTTGAAGCACAACTGAACAGCTCTTCAACGTTCTAGAACATTCCTGCAATTCCCTCTGACTTCTGAGTGATTCTCCTCACAGCACCACTGAGCTACTGGTTGTCCATCTGTGCCACATCCATGACACCAGTACCTGCTCTACCCTGAAGGACTACAGTGATGTGGACAGTTATACTACGAGCAACACACAGGTATACTGTCCTGGCATTTTAAGGGTCTGGGATCACCCATTTTTCTCTGCTGCAGGTCCCAGTGAGTCTGAGTATAGACCAGAATGTGCAGCGCAGGGGATACACTGAACTGGGTACAGGGCACATGCTTGCGCTGTCACTATGGGCAATTTAGAGACACCAGTTGACCAAAATGCATGACTTTATAATGTGGGAATGGCAGGAACACAGGGAAAGCATGCAAACTCCACTCATACAGTTAGGGGCAGGAACAAATCTCCCAGCCCTCAGTGAGCGAGGCACTCCCCACCGGTGCCACGGACTGCGTGCTCCTCTGCCCATGTGGCCCCAAGCTCATTCTGAGATATACAGATATGCTGGTATGATTGTTGCTTAGCAGCACTTGCATAGAGGCAATAGAAGTGGGACTGGTCCATCTCTCACTGCAACTGTGAGTTGTTGGCTCTAAGCGACACTTAGCTGACACAAGCCCTCCATGAGGTGGCCTGTAAGGGGTTAAGAGGATGTAGTGAAGCTGAGAGAAGGGAGGGGGGCAATGGGGCATGTAGATATACTTGACAGCCCCCTGCCCCCAGTGGAGAAGTTGAGGCTTTTACCACAGCACCAGTCCAGTCTGATTGCTGAGTCACTAACTGGTTTTTCTGGGTCTGCCACTCCGGTTTATACACTCTTCAATCAGGGCTACATCCACGAGTGGCCCTTGCCTGTGGCTCGCCTGTACCAGAGCTCCTACCACTTCCGGACCTCCGTGGCGGTAAGCACCGCTGGCTCTTCCAAGAAAAATAAAAATTCAAAGTTTGCCGCAGTTCATTAGCTGTAAGCAAAACCTCTAATTGGTGCTTCATGGCTCATTTTCTGAGTGACTGAGGGTTGAGTGCTCCTCTCGCTCCAGAAGGTTTGATCTAGTGACTGTACCGTTTCAGTAATTTGGGATGGGTCAGGGGTATAATTTAATCCCACCCTTGACTCCACAATGCCGAGGGAGCTTCTTGAGTTGAATCTGATTGCTCTAAAGTTGTCATCGTTTCTGCATAGAAGAGCAGCGAAGGCTTTTCCACATCAGCCCTTAAAGCATAGAAGCTGAGCTGTTTTTTGTCATATGAAATATGGCTACAGTTGACATTTTTTAGATACCAAATAGAGACATGCATCCAATTAAAAATCCTCATAGTTTTCATTTTAATTTCCACCCACCCCCTCCCAAAGCATCCCCCTTTTTTGCAGGTTATTTGATGACATGAATGAAACGTAGGGATCTTCTGCTTTGTTTATGTGATGTAGTGGCTGGAAAAAATATCAGGAGCCGAGTTACAGTGCACATACTTTTCCTAGAAAAGGAGCCTTTCCTCCTGCAGACGCATTTCTGCACAGACCCAAAATACCAGGGCCAGTCAGCAGTTTACCGGGCAGCACTGGCTTCTCCCTCATACTTTGTCCATGTTGTTTGATTTTAGGGGCAAGCTAACTGCAGTACCGACTCCAACTACGTAAAACTGCTCTTCACAGATTACCACTTCTACTTCTACCGCAGGTGTGACTAGCCTGCACGCGGGCTGAAAAAGCACGCTGGAGGAGTCGTGTCTGAATATTTGTGTGAAAGGCACCAGATAGTCTGAAGGTGACACATTCGTATTAAGTTTCTTCACTCTGGTGTCCTTTTTTGGCACACGTTCACTGCACATAAATCAACCTGGCGTTTTTGTTGTTTCTTGGTATAAAGGCTTATTTATGAATTTGGGAATACTTTTGGACAGCCTCTCGGAATTATATAGCGCTGTCTGTCTCTATTGCTGTAATGGTACCAAAGAACAGAACTGGATCCTGCAGAAGGAGGTTTACGCACTTCTGAAATCACAGGAATGCTCCTTTGGTAATAACAAGAAATTAAATACTTGCTATTACATGGAGTTAGTGAAAAAATGAATAATTGCATGTTATTTTTCAAAATAAATATATTGAGGTTACAGTGAAAACCATCGCATGTGAGTTACAAATTATGCAAAAAAAAAAAAAAGCCTTAAATTTCTGTGTTAAGTGCTTTCAGCCTCCTTCTTCAGGGAAATCTGATATAGATTCAGCAACATTAATAAATAATTTATGTTTTCACAAGCATAGAAGTACCTTTTAAAAGTGGTATCATTTCAGTGTGAGTCCTTTGGGGTATTTTTGTAAATAGGCATAAACATCACAAAAGTCATATATTTTTCC
Source organism: Gymnarchus niloticus (assembly GCA_009936485.2). Lineage (NCBI taxonomy): Eukaryota > Metazoa > Chordata > Actinopteri > Osteoglossiformes > Gymnarchidae > Gymnarchus > Gymnarchus niloticus. Next base: position 10,359,860 of record JAACJT020000001.1, on the reverse strand, counting down.
TGGAAGACTAGTGATGTGTACACAGTTACAGATTTTGATTCATCACTGCCTAACATTGTTAGACACATGTGATGTGTGTTGTTTTCCATCTGACGTGTTGTTCATTCCTAATACATTATTACTATGTAAATTCCACTCTGGAGTGTGTCTCTCTTAATGGCTCTGCAGTTTTATAGTGGTTAAAGACATGACCCTAAAAGGATGAGAAAAAACCCAAGAAAGAGTTTAGATCATACAGCCTTGACCAACGTATTTCACGTAAATTGGTGTAGTAATGTATATAATGCTACATGGTAAACTGGACCAGATGACATCATGTGACTGGGAATTACCTTCATTAAAAATGTGTTTTAGCCGTAACATGTTGAATGATTTCTGGGAATTCCTCCCTGCAGATCGCATCTCAAGCACAGAAACAGTCATGGGTTAAGTGCAGCCTGCAAAATGCAAGTTTTAGAAAGTGGAGGGGCGGCTAATTAAACATGCAACGAGACTTTTGGGTCTGAGGTCGATCGATGTCCTTTCGTATGAGCTAGTTCCTGAATGCCGGTACGCGGGTGCCAACAGGCAGTTTGTGCCAGACTCTTAATGTAATCTATTATGTGCTGCTTGCTCAAATTCCGCAGCTGCCAAAAGTGTTCATACTGCTGCTGGGCCCTTGAGCAAAGCCCCATAACTCCAAAACTGCTCCATGTACTCTGTGATGCATCTGCCTCACTGTATGTCTCTTTGGACAAAAGCATCTGCTAAATAAAAGTAATGTGAAAAGATGAATGAACTGCATTCATAATGGGATGGTTTGGCATAATATTAACTGCACTGGTCAGCCAAGTTCTGCCAGAAACACAGTTCACTGATGCGAGGAGAGTGGTTCCGGGCACATGTTAGCTACATTTTCAGCAGGTTATAGCTAAAATGTGTTTCTAATCCATTGAAAATCAGTCCTGACTACAGCTTGATGGCCACAATGAAGCCCTTTCATGACCTGTTGTTGTGTGTGGGGGGTCCTGAAGGGACAGACAGAGTGAGAAGCTGATGGCTTCAGACCTGGTGGCATGTGCACCAGCCCACACCAGCACATGCCACCCACCCCACCATGCTACTGCATTACTCTGCTGTTTCATGCATCTTCCGCCTGCTTCTTCTGGACACGGTCAGGCCTGGAGCCTATCTCTGATAAACACAAGACTGGAGACACCTTGGATGGTCCAGTTCGTCACAAGGTACTTAGAATGAGACACAAAGTGACAGCAGAAATGCTAGCTGTTTGCGTGCAAGAAGTCTACTTTAATTTGATGTATCATCTGGCTTAACCAGCATCTTGCTTCATGTGGCGAGAGAGTGGAAAAAGGGCTATTTTGGGGGGTTCTTGTAGACCCCTCCAGTGCGTCAGCATAGTGGCACTTGGGTGCCGCCTGTGCACTCTCCCTCCCATGCCCCCTCCTTCTGTCTGGGCACCCCATTCACTGAGGTGCCTCCCTCTAACTCTCTGTGGCCACAACAAAAGCCCAGTCTAAAACGGGGCTCTATTTTTAAACGCCAGAGAGAATGGCTCACGTTGCACTCCTGTGTCCATCACTGCAGGCCTTGGCGCTGAGTGGAAACACCTGGACAATCAGGCCTAATGCACAGGGCTTGTGGGTCTTCAGCAGAAAGCAACATTAAAAGACCCCCAACCCCATGCACTGGGCCAGCTCATAAGAGTTGGCCGGTGTCGGCAGCAGCTTCAGAGTACGGCAGCGGGAGAAGAAGAAAGGGAGGTTTTATAGCCATAATTATGCTGGCACGGCAACCGCGCTTGATTGATTGGCCGTATGAAGCCGGGTTTGACAATACAGTATATGAGGCGGACCAAATGGAGCTCAAAATGGAAACCAAATGGAGACGGGATTCGTGCAAAAACTCTGACGCCTTTTGAGAATTTGACTGCCTTTCCCTATCAGCTCAGGATTCCAAAATCTGCCTGATTCTTCTAATAAATATTATAGCGAAACATTAAAAAAATATTAAACAATTAAGTGCATAATGTGTTTCAGGAATTAAATGAACATTTGCCTGACTATGACAGCCAGTAATGACACCATTCTTAAGTTTAATATTTAATAACATATAACCAAATTTATCAGATCATGAGAATGCAAGAATGCAGAAATAACATAGACTGGAAAGGAAGTTGCATTCCAGACAGCTAGGCAGACTAAGTGGGCTGCACACACTTACCTAACAACTGTTAAGATGGAGACCTGTCTTCAGTACCCTCTCCTGGAGCTGATGGTGAACATCTCATCGCTGCTAATTACGGTAAACGTGGCCAGCCGCCTTACTGGAGATTATTCTACTGTCAGCATTCCATCATCGCTCACTGCACTGAGGGTGGGCGGGGGATACGATTAATGGGGGCCACACAAGGAGTGGCCCCCTCAAGAATGAGAGACATACATGATAGATTAGATGCCTCTGGTGGGGGTTGGTGGATGTTGGGCTGAAAGGAAGTAGCTGTGCTCCTGCCCCATCCCTGGAGTCTCCTGCAACACTGAGGCTCAACGCAGTGACTGACAGACACCTTTAGAAACTTCTGGATCAGAATACTTAGAATACATTATTGTGGAGAATACTGAACAGGCCCTGCTAGTTCATTTTGTAAAGTCGATACTACATGATTTTCAGTAAGAGAACACAATGGCAGAAAACCAAAACAGGAATCAAATGAAATGAATGGCTTAAGCTGTACTGATAGGCAGCAGTTTATAGGATATCATTTTTCCTTGATTGGTCATTTTAAATTTCATAGAGTTCAATTCAGTACATCACTCCCAGAAAGCAAGACTGTCACAACATATAAACATTGTGGCACTGTAGGGAGAAAACCAGTGGTACTCAGTATACTGTGGGGCACAGTGCCAGTTCTAAATAGTTAAGAAAAGTGCATTGTAAATAGCCAGTATTGTGTTGTGTTTGTGTTGCCTAGTGTGTACAAGCGTCATACTATCTGGTGTTTGCGTTATGTATGTATCAATTTGTCCACCGTGAATGTATGTGTTGCAACTAATGATGCCGACCTTTTGTTGTGCTGTACGTAGTTGATGGCTATTGTGGGGGACTTGTTAGCAAACTGCTTGCTGCTATGCTTTGAGTCCGAGTCATCATTATTGGAAGCTATGGAACGCTCAGCTGCCAAAGTCCGAACTGACCATTAACTTTGGGAAAGAAATTTTAATTCGAATATTATCATTGAATGTGTTCTATCCTGTGTTAAATCAGGAAAGTTTTCCAATTGCCCCTTGAGTTTCAACATGAGAGAACTTCAGGTTCTTGCTGCAATTTTGTGTTTCTTTGATGTCGATGCCAACACATGCTGTAGATGTTGGAGTAGAAGTGGAATCAAACCAGATGCTGTAGGCCTGCTTTCACGTTAACTAAGCAGGGTGTTTGGGTTCTGTGGGTTGATCAGATTACAGCCGGCAGCACTTTTGAAGTTACCCCTGTATCATGTCATCATGAGATCCCTTACAGATGCACACCAGCCACCTAACAATCATGTCATTTTATCCTGAGACTGGTGGAATCAAAGACCACTCATTCAAATCAGCCTCTCAAAACAAGACTCAGTTAAATTTTTCCTGAAAATAATCCACTGCATTCCCACTTTGGAGCCACTATCCTAAATTTGTTTTATTTTACACAAAAAAAATTACAACTGTTTATGCATTATGTTTTTTAAATATTTATCTTGGTTTTGATTATGTGGCAGGTTTTGCTATTCAGAGATTTCTTTAATTATACAGTATAATAAAAGCAAAGAATTTTTGTTCTGCTTCATTTGAGGTGTAACCTAGAAGCTGAACTCTGAGCATCATCGTTTCTTTTGTTCACCATGACAAACCTGCTTAATTCATTTCTACAAGCTGGGACAGATAATGCTGTTTGAATGGTGGGCTGCTTGACCTCTGTGAGCTTCAAAAGCTGCAGTGATGTTTTCACTGGTGAGAACTATCAGCCTGGTAACATGGTGTCTCAGTAGGTACCTCAGCTGCTTCACACCTTCAGAGCTTCAGGTCTGAGTCCCACCTCTGCCGTGTGCGTATTCCGCTCTCCATCCACAGAAAGCCAACATGCTCTCAGGTGAATTTATGCTCCCAGTGATGGACTGGCATCCCATCAAAGGTGTCTCTGCCCTGCACCCAATGCTGCCTGGGACAGGCTCCAGGCGTCTCATAACCCTGAATGGGATAAGTGGTCAGAAGATGAATGGATGGATATAATGGGCCCAGTCACTATCCATAACTCTATCATTTGATCTTTTCATCTGTGCATTAAACCCAGATTCAATTTATCCTCCAATTTGACCATTTTCCCGCACTGCTTCGATATAACAAATTCTGCCCACTTTAGTGCTTATTGTCATGCCTTTTTCAAGTTCAGCCTCTCTGGCTTTGGTTGGCTGTGCAGGAATGGATGAAAAGCTTTGCGAGTCTTTCACATGTCAAGACAAGTGCCCTTTCGCAGTGCTTTTAAGACAGAAAAGGGTCTAGCACCAAGTTGGTAGCTTTGGTAGCTTAGTCATTCAGGTTTTTATTGTGGAGATCTCCACAAATACATTCATATGAGATCAAAAATATCACCTATTAGTCATCTTTTGTTTGATGACAGCAAATACTAACTTTTCCAGAATTCAGCATTGTCTTCTCCTGATGAGGCGTCAAAAGACACTAACAACTTTCTGTTCTCCTCAAAAACACATATCTCCAGTATTTTTCTACAACCTTATGCCTTTTCAGATTAGCCCTTAATGAGCGACAATGAATGACTGACATGTATCTGAAAGTTGCATAAAAGCCTTTTCATTTTTTAGGCAATACAAGCAGTAGTGAACAGCGCAGAGAGCAGAACGCTTCAGTTGGGTTTTCAAATCCCACCTTGCTTCTGTGCATGTTTGTTTGACATATTCTCCATGTATCTGAGCAGGTTTCCCACACATACTCCGGTTACCTCCTGCAGTCTACAAACATCAGGTGAGCCGGTGTCTCAGAATTACCCTAAGTGCATACAGCGTGTGTCTTTCTTGCCTTATGCCCTGTGCTTTCTGGGGTAGACTTCAGGCTAACTACATTAATGGATGGATGGATGGATGGATGGATTGATTAGTAGAACATACATAAGAATGAGTAAGCGGATACATACACCAAACTAGAACTCAGCACATGGTGTACAACTTCAGGATCAGGTGTGTCCCAAACCAGAAAACTGCAGTCAATAAAGAAACAACAAAACCAAGTTCTTGGCTGACCAGGTGATTCAGAACCATTCAGGAATGCAGGCCATGATCAGTCTTCAATGGGAAAAGTCAACTGAGTTACATGTCAAAAAATTAAATACAGAAATTACAGAATTACGGCATGACAGCAAATATATGAGAGAGCATTTAAAACATTTTTAACTTGTCAATTGTTTCAGATAACACTCCTGGGTTTAGCAGATGAATCAACCAGTCCAAACTGTGCAAGGAGCACTGAATGGCTTGAAATGTCACAATCACTGTAATAATGTTATAGCTTAGAGGAACCAAAGAGTCCCAAGCTTTTCCTAGGACAGAACACACCTGTTGCGTACCACCTCATTACCAGAGCCACTCTTATTGAAGCCATAACAGAGTGAGGAAGCCATAACAGAGTGAGGAAGCTAGTCAGGAAGATGATGGAACAAATCAGGCTTCAAAACCTGTGATGGGTTGGAGAATCGTAAACCATCAGTCAACAACTCCACTGACCATGGGTTTTGAAGCCTCATTTAGTGCCAGCATTGATTGGTTAGTTCAGGATTCTCCCACCCACCACGGGTTCTGAAACTTCATTTGTCCCAGTCTTACCCTGGCTAGCTTCCTCACTCTGTTATGACTTCACTATACTTGATTGCTGGTAACAGTGACTGTTATAAAAAAAAAAAAAAAAAAAGAAAATAGCTGATATTGTTTGGCAGTTATTTTTCCCTATCCTATCATTTTTTCCCCAGCCAGCAGGCCAACTCAAATGCATTGGAAGGACAGGGATCGAACAGGGAGAAGAAGAAATATGCTCAATGGCCAAGATAATGAGGCTATTTCATATTAAATAAGTATGAAGTGGAGGTTTAACTCATTATTTCCTTTGATTCTCATGAAAATTTTACTTCCCTATGGAGAATGTAATTTTGGGGCCTATACGATCAAACATTCAGACTGTACAGGTTTTGAAGTTGAATAATAAAATATTCATCTCTATTCAATGAATGGTGAATTTGATTTACTTTTAAATACATTAAACTTCAATCTGCTGAAAATTTGGGAGATTTGAGTTGCTTGTTCCTACTTTGAAATGTTCTCAGTGCTTTCTTGATTACAATATGATGCCTTAGGTCAAATATTACACAAGCCAATGGCAAGGCCAATTTTTCAGTAATGCTACAGATTTCAAGACTTTTTGTGAGTTATTAAAGCCATGTAAGTATAGGTGTCTCATTCTAATATTTGATACCCCAGGAAAACAGCTACAGTCATTTTTATGTAAGGATGTACAATCAATCGATAGTAGAATTCATATGGAGTGACACAACAGAGGGGGGGGATAGTGACTCAGTGGTTAGCACTGTCACCTCACACCTTCAGGGTTAGGGATTTGAGTCCTACATACCTCTGGTACTGTGTGTGTAGTCTGCATGTTCTCACTGTGCTTTGCAGGTTTCCTGTGGGTACTCAGGTCTCCTCCTGCAGTCCAAAGACATGCGTTGTAAGCTAATTCACATGGATAAATTGTCTATAGTGTGCCTGACTGTGCCCTGTGATGGGATGGTACCCCATCCAGGGTGTCCCCAGCCTTGTGTCCTAGGGCTGCCTGGGATAGGCTCCAGGCCCCCCTGCAACCATGAACAGGATTAAGCAGTTTGGAAAATGGATGGATGATACAACATACTCTCAAAAGCATTTAGGTTTGCCAAGATGGTGGCATGAAATGGCACCTTGCCCCAGAGCTTTCTGGGAAATGCAGTCCCCATTTTATGAATTCAGGTAAAAAGAAAGACGCTTTAACGGAACATCACAGAATACATTGAAGTAAAACATGAAGCTGTCATCAGCATCATCCCCATGTGCTTTACAGCCATCAGATGGTTGATTGAGCAACTGTAGAAAGGAAGACCCATCTGCATTCAAAACAAAAAAACACCAGATTGCAATAGAATACAAACTCATGCAGCACATAAATGTAGATTTGAGGAGAACACAATTTAATTATAGGAATGTCATTGATATTGACGCTGCAAGCATTAATTTAGTTGTCCTTCGGTCTTGGCAATGGCACACGGTCAACTGCTGCCATACATTGGCCATTGTATTATAGCTGTTGCTTTCCATTTCTGCCAATTCTGAAGTCCCTGTTGATCCCTTAACTGCACACCAAATGGGTAGCACAGAAAACAGGAGAGGCAAGCTGTGCTTTATTGTAGTCAGTCCTCAGTCTGCAGCCTCCAGCTGCATTGGGTCCCTTGGTAGAGAGGCAGTTCAGCAACCACTGAGTCAGGCATTTATCTCAGTGTGGGAACACATGATGACAGGAAGATTTCAGGAATGCATCAGAACTGAATGAACACACTTTAAAATGGGGCTTTAGGCAAAAAGTTTAGAAGAGACATCCACAACATCAGTTAGTCACTCCAGCCACAACCAGATGGGGTTTTATGAGCTGTGAAAATGAGAAGTGGATCTGGTAGATTGATTGTGAGTTATGGGAATCAACAAATACAGTTGCAACAGGAACTACATCTCATTTTCTGGTGGGAAGGCTGTTTTGCAGAGACTGAAGAAAAAGTCTGACTTTCATTGCCAGTGTCATTTTCACACATTTAAATCTGTATTTTACCATTGAAAAATGGAGTTTGGTGTAGCTTTCTCATTTCAGTTCAAACTTATCCCCAATTTTTTTGCTTAATCAGTGCAGGATCTTTTAGTTCGGATTCCTCATGCAATGCCAAGTATTAGCAAAATGCTAAATATTAGCCCTTTGAACCCAGTTTTTTAGATGGAAGCAGATTGTCATGGCCTTATGTTCCACAGGGAACCAGAAGATATACAAGTAGATCGATAGATAGAACCCAGTTTTCATATTTCATATGTACATACTTCCTGCCTGTTTGAGTGATCTTAAATGTTAGAGAAAAGAACCTGAATAGCCGACCAGATGGGCAGAGCGTGAACTGTGAAACTGAAATGTTAGTTAAGGTAACATTGACATTGGAACAGGTTGGAGAAAGGTAATATTAATGGTTGTATGGTGTTAACTTCATCAATGATGCCAGAGCTCAGGTCACGGAAGCTGCATGCTAATACTACAACAAAATGACATATAAAGTGATTTTATTGTCTTCTCAGGTAATTTTAATAATGTTTAATCCAAGATGATGGTGCACAGACACTGGTAATAGATGCAAAATGCTTTATGGCTTGTCTATGGAACACCTTTCTTTGCCAAACACTAGTAATTTTGTTTGTTTTTACACGGTATGTGCGGGTAGTGACATTTATTATAGTTGGTTATTAAGATGGTTAGGCATTGCTGGCTCATTGATATGACTGATACATGTTACAATTATTACATTTATGGCTGAAAATATATTTGTATACTGAAATGAAGAAATACAGTTTTGCTAGTAAAGAGACATTTGATGTGCTGTTGGAAGGCTGTAGCTATAAATGAATTTCTTGATTTGTGGGTTTGATTTTCCAGGCTTTATAGCCCTTAGGTTCTATTGACTTTAGATCAGCGCATCATGATTTTGGAGAAACCAAGGTGCCAGGAAAGAAGTGGAGATAATGAGCTGTGAAGGAGTCTGCGCCATTTTCTCTTGAGGTGTGTCACATGATCCAGCTGCAAGACTGGGAGACTGTGTAAAATTAAGTGATAAGGAAAGTGTCCAACTGAAAGATGCATGGCAGAGCAAAGGGATTATTTGACCTTCCTAGGTAAGGCAATATGAACTTTCCGCTAAATGTGTGGTCTAACGCTATAGTGCAAAGAAAACAAGCACGCTATTTTGCACTAATGACAAATTAACACACAGTTGACACAAGTCCACAGTATTCATAGATCTTCTGGCTCATGCTTGACTGCCAGTATGGGATCATCCCATATGTTAACTAGGGTCAGACGCCTCTTGGGTTTTATTTCCTGATAAGAATAGTTGATGGAATCCCAGCTGAACTACTCAAAATCCTAAAAGATGATGCTGTTAAAGTACTCCACTCAGTATGTCAGCAAATATGGAAAACTCAACAGTGGCCACTAGATTGGAAAAGATCAGTTTATATTCCAATTCCAAAGAAG
>JAACJT020000001.1:10332915-10347898 GCA_009936485.2 Gymnarchus niloticus | reverse complement strand
GTGGAGGACAGGGCGGCCTGGCGTGCTGTGGTCCATGGAGTCGTGAAGAGTCGGACACGACTGCGTGACTAAACAAAGAATACTACCAAATACTGTACTTCCAAATCAACCTATGAATGCAAATGTAGGTTCTTCTAACAGCTAAAATGCTAATCCTTTTGAAAAAAATAAATAGAAATTTTGACATTAGTAACCTCAAGTACTAGATCATCATTTGTTATTCTGAGATCAGGTGTCAGGTGCCATTTGAAATACAATTATTAGACAACAGTTGACATATTGTTGCATGTTTTCCCTGTGTTTGTGTGTCTTTCTGGACACTCTGGTTTATTTCTAGATCCCAAAGGCAAACAGTCCATATGTCATAGTCCATAATGTGAGTCTTCCCTAATGATATGTAGTGTCCTGGCTCTAGACTTCATTCAGAAGGCTGTCAATGTGACCCCTATTAGATAAATCTTGATTGAAATGAATGAGGAAATGTTTCAGCTATAATTAACCCTTTCAATGCTTAATACTACTGTAATTTCACAATAGAAAACTATTGGAACTACTGAATGGAAACGCTAATGTGAAAGGGTCACATACGAGGTGAGTTTGGGAACCAGGAGCCTATCCCAGAGAGCACAAAAAACAAGGTACATCCTGGTCAGTATGCCAGTCCATCGGAGGGCTTCTAAATGCTTATCCTGGTCAGGGCCATGGGGATTTGGAGCGATGCAGCACAGGGCACAAGGCTGGGTAACAATCTAGACTCAGTGCCACTTCATCGCAGACGACACACTAACCGTGATTTTCTATTGACAGTTTAGAGACACCAGTTAACTTACCTGTATATCGTTGCATCGTGGGAGGAAAACTGCAGGACATGGGGAGAACGTGCAAACACGAGATGGGATACAAACCTCCACACAACCCTGGAGGAGTGAGGCAATAGTACTACCCACTGAGCCATCTTCAATCTATATTCAATGTGCTGATATAGCATTAATTAGAATAACATTATTACTTTTCCCCTTATTACTAAAAAGGAAAAAAACGATTTTCTCTTCTTAGACGTTGAAGCAATGACGGTTTAAGACTACAATTGTAAAATCCCGCCGGTAACGATAAATTTACTTTAACACCGTCCAAAAATGTTACTGCCGTATATAAACACACATACTGTAAATGTATAAATGTACAGTATATCAAGAAGATCGTGAGGCGCTCATAGCGGCTCTCCAGCGGAGGCCGTTGGCTTTCGCACCGCGGCGCAGCGAGGGGCATCCTGCGTCGGTGATGTTCAGGAGGCGGCGGCGGGGTCAGAGGGTAAAGGCTGTTCACCCAGCATCCTCGACTCTACGATACACAGCCATCTTGGATCTGGAGGAGAACACAAATTAATGCGGTGAGTGTGTTTTTTTTCCTCTTTTCCCCCCTCCCTGCGATTTCTTTTCCCGACGATAACGGGCTCGGTGAGCCGGGGTATCGTGGAGTATCGACCCAGGAGGTTTTTGTGAGCCAGTTCGGGGGGGATTTGGGCCGGGCGGCGGGCTTCAGTCCGATCGCTCTATTTATCGCTTCTGGGTTTTTTTTTCCCCTTTTTTTTTTGTCTGGAGCTGCGGAGAGCCGGAGAGAGGAGGCCAAGGCTTACGGCAGCTTTTCCCGGCGGTTTAAAGCGCGTCTCGCGGCACCGCGGGTTCGTGTAAATCGCACCGGTACCGACTGGACTCGTCAATCCTCGGAAGCGCGGCGCGAGCTGAGCCGGTTAGCTCGTCGGCTGTGCGCGTGAAGAGCGCCTGTGTGCGCGCGCGGTCCAGGTCGCGGTGCAGGTCCACCGGCGGTCGCCTTGTCGTTTCCGTGGGTCCCCAACCGGAGCGGTGCTCTGCTTCCTATGTAGGCGCCAACTCTTTTGCCGGCTTCTTAAGCAGTTTCGGTCCAAGTTGGAGCTCAGCGAGTGGCTCCTCGGGCAACCTGTCAAAGTGTCACTTTCCCCCCGCGTGTGAACGTCCTCACCGTAGGCACCGAGGCGCAGTTCGGGGCGACTCTATCACGGCGTAAACTCTTCTCTTCCCGGCTCAGTGGCGCCGACCGCCAGCTGCCTCCCATTCTGACTCGTTCCTGCTCCGGTGTCGCCTATTACCTGCCACCTGGTTACGTGTGGAGGTTGCTAACCGTCTGTTAACCAGTGGTGACGTTTCCTAGTGGCCCGTTTCGACATCATTTGCTGCCGGTGATTTTTTTTTTTTTTTAAAAAGTAGATCGCCTGCATGCAATGTCATGCGGTGCCAGGAGAACACGCAACAGTTGCGCGAAGCTAGCAAACGCAGCCCCAGTGTGATGACAGGACGGTGGTCACTTTCGGATGACATTCATCCAGTGTGTAAAACCAGTCTTCAGCAGTGAATGGGAATTACTTGGTTCCCGATCTTTTTCAGTGTTCAGTTATGCACGGTCATCAGTCGATGTACTTCTGAGACAGAACAATGCAGTAAACGTTTCGTGGAAGTTTGGCAGCTGCTGAAAATTGTGTTAAATTTATTTTTCATTCTAGTTTTGGAATGGGATTGCTATGAGGGGAGTTGTGTAAACACAGTTGTAAGTCGCGCAAGTACTGTAGACCAGTTTCGGTAATTACTGTACAAGATGTGGTTTGATTATGCCTGGTTGTGGAAAGGGAGGCAAAACGCTTTTTTTCTGTTGCTACGCTGTTTGTTTAGGCACCGGTTTGGCGACACCGTTGGTTGTCTTTCACGCAGTGAGTTATAAAACATCAGGAGCGATGTCTGAGGCACTTGTAGACCTTCGATCGTTTTTGATCTGTAGTGTGATTTCTCAAGAACCAGATCTGGATCAGATAAAAATGTCCCACGCAAGTTGGTTTGTTCGGGAAAGTATTCGAAGATTTCCTAATTGTTGGGCGTGATGTTTTTGAACTGGATGGGAAAAGCTCAATTTCAGCCCTTGCTCTTTTGATTGGAAAACAGAGTATTGTCACGTCATTTTTAAATGGAGGTTACACATGAAATGGCTGTTCTCTTCGTTTTTACTTTTGGAGAGTAGAAGACAGAGAACAGGTCTATTCATGAAGCACCCTTTGATTTTAGAAGAGACTGTTTTGAATAAAGGGAGCAAGGGAAGCTTTTCTGTAGATTCTTTGGCATCCAGTTCAGTGTCAGCTTTCTTTCAGACATGACAGCTGAAAGAGAGTGACTGACTGAACTTCTGTAGTAAGCCTGTATCTGCCCCCCCTCCCCAAAGAGTTTGCCACTGTTTCCCCTGGGGGTGGGGTGGTGTCATCTAAGTCTACCTGGGCTGAAATTGCCACATCTGGCTCCCTACTGCATTGTCAGCTGTTCAACAGGGTAGATGGAGTTTTAGGATCTGTCGGGACTGTCTGATGACCTCGGTGATCTAAGTTTCGCTGATGCCATTGCATACTACTATCATCCTGAAGACTTGGGTCTTTGATTAGTTTTAGTTTGCACCTGTGATGTGTATAAAATATGAGTAAATGATTCAGGGCTTTTTTTTGTCATATCTAAGTACTACAATGACATTGTTGTGCACTTGCAGGAAATAGTGCCAAAAAAATGCTGGACAAAAAAGCAACAGCTGTCATTAAATAACAGAAAATGGCAACCTTGGACCAACACTTCACATTTTCGGGCGCAGGAAATTTATCGGAGCTTTGCACCTGCGGTTCCTTCGGCGTGCCTTTACCTTTTTATGTGCCACTGCAGTTTTGATTGCATTTGTGTATTTGTTTAATTGCCCCAGCAAGTTGTTGTGTGTTTCTGAAATGTCTTCTACCAAGGACACAAGCAGTCTTTCATTAGTTTGTGTTTTCCACCTGACTGCGGTCCCAGTCCTTGTGAACGGTTTAAAAGCTGCTGGGGGTTCCAGCAACGACTTTGTGAACTCTAACATGCAAGGATGTCATCATTATATGTTTTGTACTGAGCCTTCTAAATTTATCTTAAGCATCTACTGATAGCATTTGTAGTAGTATAACACCTTTTGCTTTTCTGAAAAATGTTCACCAAAGCATTGAGGATAGACTGTCTTTGCATGAATTTTGCTTCATGCCTGGTGGTGGAATTATTGGTGTCGTACTGCCTTACGCCCAGTTTTTTAGATCCTGTAAGATTTCTTGGGGAGTTTCTTGTTTGGGGTTATGATCCACAGCCTTGAAAGATCACCAGTTAGTGCCAGAACAACATTTTACAGAACAAATCCAGTGCCTTGTCTAGAATATTTCTTGCTGGAAAAGAGCCGTTTATGGCTGTTATGTTTCCTGAGAAAGCTTAATATTTTCAGTACTTGGCATTTAAGAAGATGCCCCTAGATGTGATTTCTGGGGAGGGACAAGGGAGGCACATAAACAAATTGAAAGTTGTACCGAAAACAAGTGGGATGAGCTGACAAGTTAACCATTGATGGCTGTGAATTTCACCTCCACATGTCTGTGATTCAGGAAAATGATACCGGGATGCAAAAGTAGATTTACTACTCTTAGTAAATCTAAATAGTGATTTTATTTCTTTATTATCTGCCCTCTCTGGCAAATGTAATGATGTAAATTGATGTCTTCCCACTTAGTGAATTGAGGTGAGCCTCTTGGTCTCCAAAGAGACCAAGAGACCATTTGAATGTTACTAGTCAAATCTGAGGAGCTGTGTTCATGTACGAGTCTGCCTGTGCAGATGGTTCAGACCTGCAGCTCCTCATGACCTTTTAGCTCAATGCATAGGTAAGCTGGGCTGGTATATGTCACACGTAAAGTGCATCAGAAACTGTGCTGGACTTTGTGGGCCGAACATCCTCCAGGCTATTTAACACTTTACCACAGGTGTGCATGGAGATCACTGAGCTTCATCCAGATTAGTCAAGTAATGATGACTCACTTCTTCTGAACATTACCCAGCTCTTTCCTCCTCCAGTTTACTCAGGATTTTATCCAAAAAGTTGCACTACTGGTCCAGGGATGTTCACAATGCACTTAAAATTCATAATGATGAGAAGATATGCTCCATTCGCTGTTTTTCTCAAGGTAAAACAGCAGGCCCTACTGTTAGGATTTAAACACACTGCTCAGCAACACAGGCTGAATTTTTGTTTCCAAAAAGGTGTTCAGGGATGCAGCAGGGAAGAGTCTTTGCCAAGAGACCAGCCAGGATTGGGATACAGTGAAAGTGACTTATTCATCAGCAACAGAAACACAGCGACCTGCTGGTGAAAGAAGACTGTGGTTTGAAAGCATCTCATGAATGTTGTTTTGGAAAAGTTCCCTTCTTGTCATCTTAGATGCTTTAAGGCAGTGGCACAATGGGGCTGGTTAAGAAAATATGTGGCCTGTATATTTAATGAAACGAGGAATGTGAGGGGTCAAGGACTACATGGGCACTTTGTTGCTTGGCTGGCGCATGAATTCACGGCAGCCAGAGTCTTGTAGCCTGGTTGAGGTGGCAGCGGTGCTTTGCACAGCAGCGTTCTTTGCTCCTTCACCTCCAGCCAGCTGCAGGCTGGGGGGCCGGGAACGACGAGGCCTGTTGGTGATCCTGGCTGTGGCCCCATAACCTGACCAGCTGTGTCTTTTGGCCCTGGAGTACAGTTCTTGGTGTGTGTTTGGTGGCGTGTGGGCGGAGCACTCGGCCATTAATATTAGTTTTTTTTTTTGGCCTTTTTTCTTCCTTAAATGCCAGCATTGCTCACTTTTTTATATTACGGGGGGGTGGTTTGTGCCACTAAAACCTAGCAGTATTACTTTACTATCCCACAACTGGACAATAATATCAAATTTGAAATTATTTGTCTTTAATGCTGGCACTTGGGTGATGCTTTTAAAACGTCAGTGTCTAGTTATTTGAAATATGTGCTTCAGGTATGATTACTGCCACCCCACCTTTTTTTTTTTTTTTTTTTTTTTTTTTAAAAACGTGTTCATCATGAGACTTAAGACATTGTAGTTGACTTGGGTCTTATTTTCAGTAGTCAGTGTTTTGTTCCAGATCTACTTCTGTTGGCATTCCTTTCATTGAACCTTCATTGTTTTTGCATGTGGTTTGCTGTAGGGACACAGGAATGATGCAAGAACCCATAATGCTGTCTTCTCCCTGTTGCTGGTAGAGTTGACGTTGTATGCATGCGAATTTAGATGACCTCCTTTGTTTCTGAGTACCCTCATGACATCTGAGGGGGGAATTTGTGCCATTGTTCTTTTAACACTCCCAGAAGGGGTATACAAGTTGGCAAGGTGAATCCTGCTTGTTCTGCTCCGGCCTTTCGCCATCTACTCAGCTTGGTCATTGAGAGAACCTCTGCCCCTTTGGTAAAGTCGTAGGTCAGTGCTTTCCCTGGTGTGGTAAGGAGCTTGGCTTATGTACCACAAGAACCAGCAGAAGGAAGTCGGATAGTTTACTGTGGCCTCTTGGGTTACCTGGAGCTGACTTCCTCTCCTGGAGCCTGAATGTGATATTTATGGGGGTTGAAGCTGGATGCTCCTGATGGACACACAAAGTGAGACTGCCCCTATCCATCAGACATGGCAAGTGGGACTACCAAGGATTAATAGAGATTCAGATTAATGCTCATGTGCTTGGGCTGAAGGAATGCACTTACAAAAGTGAAATGATTTCAAAACCATTGTTCATCACCAGCTGTTGTTCTCGCGCTTTCAAGTGCCATCATTTGTTGCTTCTAGATTGTGTTAAAGGAGACACAGGTTTAATCATCATAAAAAGAAGTGGGATTTGTAATGCAGGTAGAGTTGGCATTGAGACGGCTTGTCATTCGTTTCATTCACATTGGTCGCAGAGTTCCGAATTTGTTTTACTGGTTCCATTTTAAGCACCTTTGTGATGTGGGCCCTTTGGATGTTGTCAGATGGATATGCTTCAGTGGTAATGTACCCCCATCTTTCTGCATTCTCCATTGTTTTTGGTTTTACTTTCAGAAAATTGAAGTGTTTCCCAAGATAGCAAAGGCCTGGACTTTGTTGCTCAGCCTGGCATTTGTGTACAGCAGCTGGCAAAGGCCCTTCTGAAAGCTTTAGAATGAAAAGAGGTCTTGCCTTTCACTCCCCAGAGAGACTTTGCTGTAAATTCAAAATCCCATCAAGAACCAGTCTTTGATTCCTGAACTCAATGGAGGATCAAAGCTCGTTAAGTGAATTTTGCTCAGGTACTTTGTGAGTCACCTAAATTGGACCATTAAAGCCTGGGAGGGGCAGAAGTAACGTTGGCTTGCTGCTCAGCATCTGCTACCTGCTCCTTCAAGAGAACCGGCGTCATTTCTGCTTTTATTTATTTATTTATTTTGTGAAATCCACTAAGCTCGTCATTAGATCCTGTCAGCATAGCATTCCCATTCAGAAAGCGAGGAGCTGGAATGTGGCTGGATGTCTGCTGGTTGTAGGCATCCCCCAAAGGCTTTCCGCACTCTTCTGATGTCTGCTAAGGCCTGTGTTGGAAATTTCGAGGGAGGGACTTAATGCCGTGAGCCTTGGAACCTCAAGGTCCTGTTTTTGGGCTGTGAAAGCAAGCACGTTTGCTATTAGCATCAGTCGTACAGACATTTGGGCTCCCCCTTCTGAAATAAGACACGTATGAACATCGGGGTGGGAGTGAGGGAGGAAAGCTTCCCCGATTCAGTTGGCCAGTTTTTGACCTTGTGTGGTAATGAGAAAGCATCTTGTTGTGGAAATGACACACCTCTTGTAATGACTCCCATCAAGTCAGTGGCAAGAGATGCTCTCTTCGCTGTACGGTTCCTGGAGAGTCGGCGCCATTCATGGTAGGAGCCCTGGGGATGTCCGTAGATGGGCAAACTATAACGTCGACCCTGAACTGCCATCTTGTGGTACTTAATGGCACTCGACTGCTCCTGCTGTGGAGATCATTACTTCCACCCCGGGTGTCTTCAGCAGTTCTGCATCTGTGTTCTATTTTTATAAATCCCAGCAATATTTTCATTAGTGGCTCTTGCTAGCCCACAGCGCGGAGCCATTTATCCTTCTGAGAGGTTGCGGTTGGCGAATACTGTTGGCCGGGTCGTGGGGTGCGGTGATATCGTCTAACTGCCTGTTGCTAGAGTGGTGACTCCCAACAGCCTATTTGGGGAACAGTGAGCATATAAATACGAATGACGATAAAACAAACAACTCAGGTTCATGCCTTGTGATTATTATAAGCCACTGCATGTTGCTAAGAATGCAGGATCGGGGGGTCCTGTTGTACCCATGAGCACAGCTCTTAATCTCCATTTCCTGTTCATAATGAAACCCTATACGATGTGTTACTCTGACAGACATTTGCGTTACTGAGCCATAATAGTGTGGTGAAACTCGAAGCTAATGCTGCTTCTCCTGTTAGCATTTTGCTCAAGCTGTCGTGGCGATGGTCTTATTAAGCCCTGCCCCATGTGACAGCATCTGTTAGCGTCCTTGAGCCACTGAGGCATCTCAGCCCATGGCAGTTGAAGTGGTTTGCCGAAATGACAGTGACTTGCCTCATTGCCTGTGCATAGACATAAGAAATATTTGGTCTGTTGCCTTATTTGAAAAGTCTTGCATGGCTTCTGTCGCTGGCGCTATTTCCAGCGTGCAATGTTTCATTTACGACTGCTGCAGAAATCGCATCCACTCTTTATTTATTCTTATTGATTGAATGTCTTGAATCTGATGTTGTTGAGTGCCCTGTGGTCTTTCGGCCTGAATATTGTTGGCTGTAATTTATTTCTTATATGAGTATCCGGAAGACAGATTTAACATACTAACAAATGGTGCAGAACGTTTTTTGAAAGCTGTTATGGACCGTCAGATTGTCACTGGGTTTTCCTAATTTTTCCAAAGCAGTTTCAAGTGGATAAAACCTTATTTTTCCACCACTGTTGTTTCAGAGCTCAGTGGTAAAAATAATCTATGCTTAATGATTCCTCCAGTTCAGGGGAATCCAAGTAGAATTGGTGCAACGTGAATTGTTAAGTGGAACTGTCATCTGTTTAGATATCGGAAAGCTGTATAAAGATTGCACTGGATGCTTCGTTTGTGCTGTTGTTATGGAATTGGAAGCTGGGCACTCCATCTTATAGCCAGAGGTGACTGGCCCTTCTTTAGTCCTGTGAATTCCTGCTGATAATTATTGTCATGTCGCCCCCTGGTTGGCGTGACGATAGGTGAGACATGACAGCCTTGGCTTCCATTGGTCAAATTTTCTGCTTAGTGACGGTGATGCAGGAAGGCGCATAGAACATCTGAGCACAGCAAGCAGGTTTAGATTGGAGTTTTGCTGGAGAGGAATCCTGCCCAGGAGATGGTGTTCCATCCTGGGTTATATTGTCCCATGGTACTCTCTATCTGCACTTTAAAATCAGCTGGTGCTGTAGGTGTGTAATTAAGACTGACAGTACTGTTGTCCTATGTAATAAATTTAATTTAGCCTGTGTATTGCAAGCTGTATGGTTTTTTTTTTTTTAAAATTCAGGATAAACCAAATACAAAGCCTTAGGGTTTTTAAGATTTTCTAATTCTAGATCTCATAAACATTTTGATTGTTTTTAATTTAGGTTTCTATTTAGCATTGTTTGTGTTTATTGACTTAGTACTGGGTCATGAACTGAACTTGAAGTCTTCTCTGCATATTTGTTGACTGTTATTTATGACATTTAATGATGTGTACCGGCTGATTCCTGTAGCAGCTTGGAAGGGATTTGTTCCAGGTTCGTGTGTGTGTGTGTGTGTGTGTGTGTGTGAGATAGACTAGTATCAGGTCTTCGCTGTTCCCTGACTTCTACTTGGAAGAGGCTTTCACTGTGATCCTTAGACTCCTTTATAAATGGCTCATTAGAAGAAATGCATCACTTAATCCTGTATAGACTCAATTTGCAACTTAAAGTACAATGAAATGTGCATGCCTAAAAGCAATCCAGGCTTTCATGAACCTGCAGTAGATTCTAGCTTGTACCAGTAGCCTAGTCAGAGTATGATTCTCCCCCATCTTTTATCAGATGCTCTCATGTTGCCATTCGTGTCCGAGCTCACATAGGCAGACCTCCAGTTCTGAGTTACTTTTGCTTTCTGTTTCTTTGTTTGTCGGCTCTCTCGCTCATCGCTGCTTCTTGGCAGGTCTCCAGAGGTGGAAAGGTAGGGTTCCCACGCTCGCTGGCAGAGCTT
This sequence comes from Gymnarchus niloticus, assembly GCA_009936485.2. Classification (NCBI taxonomy): domain Eukaryota; kingdom Metazoa; phylum Chordata; class Actinopteri; order Osteoglossiformes; family Gymnarchidae; genus Gymnarchus; species Gymnarchus niloticus. The sequence continues at coordinate 10,337,745 of JAACJT020000001.1, read as the reverse complement.
TTGCTTGTTTGTGCGTTTCTAACTTCGTGGCACACCTGCACTATTTTAAGTTACAACCTGAGAATGAGCTGCTTGCCCTTGGGGTTTTTTGCAACTTTACATCACCCTTGACCTTATGGAGGCTCTGTCACCTGACTATGCCCTTCCCTCTGGGCGGCACGGTTATTGACGCTAGCTGGCACGGCCTGATTTCACTACCTGTCTTCAGGAGGATCGTGGGCTTGTATTAAAACCAAGCAATGTGACGCTTCTCCCATTTAGTTTCATTTTCTGTAGCTATTGTACGATCCGGTTGAAAAACAACAACCTCAACACCAGCAGCAGTAACTCAGAGCCCTTCTTCTGTTTGGCATTGATGGCTCTTAGGGGCGAACTTTGGGCATATTCGCCCACAGTGGATGTTTTGAAATTCGCCCACAGTGGATGTTTTGAAATTCGCCCACAGTGGATGTTTTGAAATTTGCCAGCTGAAGTGAAATCCCCATTTTTGACACTGACCTAAATTGCCAGCGTCAGACCGAGCGTATGTAACAGGTGTAGGAGCTTAGAGCCGTGTCTTGGTCCAAGCTCTCACTACGATCTTTTTTGAGTACTTTCGTTGGACCGATGGCTCATGGAAATACTCTGTAATCAGGGCTGGGGAGCCAGTCCTCTAATACAGTAATGCCCCTAATACACGTTTATTTCACTCCGTATATTGTGAATATCAGAGATGAAACTCCTTTCACTAGTCTGAGTGGTTTCAAGCAGTATTTAAGTAAATTTCTGGAAGTTTAAGTAGCTGTAAGCTGATGCACTTAACTGATGTAGGCCTTTTATAACTAAAAATAATTTGCCTGCTGTGAGTAGGCATGTTTGGAAAGACTGTCTGAGTAGGTGTTGTGGTCAGGGTTGGTGACTATCTAGCTGGTGACACCTGGTATGGTGTGCACAGCAGACAACTGAGAATATTGGTATAGAAAGGTGCTTTATTATGTGCCATGTTGTATGGCCCTGAGCCGGCAGGAGGATCCTACTGGGAGGCGGGCTACAGGTGGACCTGCCTGTGCAGGCAGTATCCTCTCTGAGCACTCGCCGCCATTTCTGGATGCGGGCCGAAGACCATGCCGGCCGGATCCGGCAGAATCGCAGATGGCAAAGGCGACCCCCTCCGCTGCTGACTGGACATATGTCCCGCTCCGTTTCTCTGCAGACGCCGGCCCCTTTAAAAATATGTAGGCTTTGTCGTTTACTTTAATGCGGGATAAAAGGTATGGTGGGTATTGTGTGGTACCCCTCAAGGCCAGGGGATTGGTTTGCTTTGGGCCCAAGAGACAACCACATATACAAGGGTAGGGGGCTTGTAGACACTCAACACCACTGGTGATTGTTCAGTGCTTAACTGAAGCATCAGAAGAATCGACAGTGATACCGAGGCCTTCTGGCAATCTCTGATGCGAGCGTGATGTGAGTTGTGTTTTTTGAATTTTTATTTTCTCTTCAGCAGAAGATGTTCTAGTAGTACCAGGGTGTTAACCTTGTAAAACTACAAGACTGTCTTGTGTCAGCAAAGATGAAATCCTGAGCCCTAGGAGCAGTGACGGTGGTTCATATTGAGGGTAGTGAGAGAGTAGCTGTTCATCTGCTTGTGCTGGCGTTCATCTCAGGTTTTAGTGTAGCGATGCCACACACTACATGAAGAATACACTGAACAGAGATATTTGAAATCAAGCATCTTTATGCGAAACATGCGAAGCATAGTGTCCAGTCATTGCTGTTATGGTCATAACAAACTTGGAAAATCTGCCCTATCGGATGAGGAGTCACCGTGACTTTGCTTTGCTTCAGCATGTGGTCTTGTCATTCATCAACAGGGAGCTGAGGCCAGGCTCTGATTTTACTTGTATTTGCAGGACCAAGCCAACTGGTAAAAGAAGAGCTTGTCCAGAGGGAAGGGACACATTGTGTGTTTCATCATCGTGGAGATACAGTTTGACTTGCAACAATAAATACATCGTAAAGGGCTGTGATTACTGAGCTGCCAAGTGTCATAAACTAAATGTTGCAAATAATAGGATCTTTCCAATGATGCTGGCAGTGCACTTTCACGCTTTTAGAATTGGCTGGGCAGGTGACGAGATTAGGGGAAACCGCACACGTGGAAGGACAAAGGCGTCTCTGATGCCGCCATGTAAAATAAGTGGTAACAGAATAATGGTGACCAAGGATTCAGTTTGAAAAAAAGAGGAAACATGTCATGCTTGGCAGTACTTTTGGTTTTAAACGACAATTCTCAGTCCTAGGTTCTTTGTAAAATGTGTTGAAAGGTGGCAGCTATTGTCACAGGAAACAATAAACCAAACCTTTACACACACTTCAAGCAGAGCATTAAGGAAGGATATGAAGAATGTTGTAGAAGGAGGTCTGAAAGTATGGCTAGATGTACTTCTCTTCACCATCTGATATTGGTTCTTAATCACAGATCAGCTGCTCAAAGCTTCAAGAGCATGATGGCATACAATGTGGGCTCCAGGAGTCACTGGGAAATAGTGGTAGCTTGGGCAAAAGGGGCAGGTGCTCAGGCATATGCCTGTTATAAATACATAGACTAACAAAAGAAATGGTGCCAGTTATTACAGTTCGCCAGAAAGCTTTGTGCACCTGTTAAGTAAAATGGTACCGGATTCCGTCACAAGTGCATTTCTCTTAAGGGGCTGTCTAAACGATGTATGATCAGTGTGACATACATGTTCTGCAATGAACTAAAGCAAGTGAACTTTATCCCTTGTGCACAGATCTGCAGTCAAAGAATAGCCAGACCATACATAAGCCTGACGGCTGACTTCGTTAGCCTGGACTTTTAAAAGTTGACAGTTCCACCCACCACTGGTTTTGAAGCCAGTTGTTGTCCCATCAACAGCTTTGACTAGTTGAAGTTTGTGTGAAAAGTGCCTGCAGTGTTGCCACAGTTGAGATCAAAGCCATCAAGCTCAGTGGTTAGCCTAGACTTCAGTGTTTTGGGCACAGACTGCATGTTGCCATTGTTAAGTGCTAACTTTGCTTTAAGTGAGTTAGGCCTACCTCGTAATTTAAGTTTATATGCTGCAGTTTGTTTGTTTGCAGACCTTGTAGTTGTGTGTTGTCTGCTATTTGGCTCCGTAAATTATAATTTTGTTTTATTGCTCTTTGATTTAAGGTGAGGTTACAGTAATGCAGAAAAATGCATACTGGATATGCAGAGTATTGCTGTTGTCTTTGATGAACATGGTGTTGAATTCCCAACTTTTCTATGAAATTGTGATACTTAAGATTATAAAATACAACTCACTGTCATTGTGCTATCCATTGACTTTATGTGCTTTAAAAGTTTTGTACAGTACTAGTGTGTGAACTAAAAAGATTGACTATTGAGTGTTAGCAGAGCTGTGGGCTAGGTTTTTGTAAGTCACCCTGCTTAAGGCCTGGCATGCCACAAACAGACCTGGGTTTTGGAGTTGCAAGCCCCGTCTGTCCACCAGTCCTCATGTGGAACTCGGCATGCTTTGAAACTGCCCTTTCTCTGCTTAGGGGTTCCACATTCTCTCCTCAGCACAGGTTGGGCAGCCAGTGCCCTTCCAAAGGTTGTCGATATCCTTAGGTTTGCATGTGGCTGACAGGAAACCGGGCATGCTTTGGCAGTCTTGGTCAGATGTTAAGATTATAACTGGTGTTGCAATTTAGTTTTCAGTAAATAATATTTTTAAAGAGCTTGCTTATTTTATATTTGGCATGACCCACCCCCAGGAGAATAAATCCATTTTACGAAATTGTTTATGAAATCTAGTTAGTCTGAAAGTAAATTAGATTCTGCTTTACAGCATTGGTTTATACACATTTTCCTGTAGAATGTGAAGCAAGTTCTCATAAGGAAATCAAAACTTCTTAATCTTCGTACGTTCAAAGTTGGACAGTTGGGTAACCAAACCTCATGTCTTGACTTGGAAGCTCTGAGAAGGTGGTCATCCTAAGCAGGAAGGAGCCCATATTAGTGAACTGAAATCACAGCTAGATGTTTTCAGCCTGTGATTCTGCTCAGAAAAGTGATCTGCCATGTTGGGCGAAGTCCTGTGTCCCGGAGAATGAGCAATCCCGCCTCATTCCTTGGAGTACGCTTTAAAGAGATCACAGCACGCGAGTAAATGAGCTGGAATCTTCCTCCTCAATCCCCTCTTGCTCCTGTGAACTACTGTGGCTTCGTCAGTTCATTAAAGCATCTGCTACTTCTTGTGCTGTTGGGACTTGTTAGGGCACCGACCCAAAGGACCTGCGCCAAGAGTGTCCCGAGGGCCTGACGTTTAATCGGTAAGCATCCCTGCCTGTTATTCTCAGTTTCATTGTGGGGATGTGTTTTGCTCTCACCGCTGCCTCAGCCATATCCATGATGTGGCCGTTTCATTGGATCCCAACAAAAAGCCATCTCCCGTTGTAGAGAGGATAGGCAGTTCTGCACCCCTGGGTTCAGACTGGCTGCTTGTTCGTATTATGGCGTCAGGACATTAAGCTGGCTTTTTGGCCGCTCTTTCAACATTCAGAGTATGCAGTGCGGTTTGGCTTCCTTCTGTTGAGGGTTAATCGATATTTGGGTTTGAATTGAAGATGCATGAGAATTATTTCATAATCCTCTGGCTTTTCTGAGACTGGCTGGATTTAAAAAAAAAAAAAAAAAAAAAAATGTCAGCCTGAAACTGTTGGTTGTACATGACCCAGCTGGGGATATATACCCCCCCCCCCCCCCCCCTCCCCCCCCCCCCCCCCCCCTCCTTTTCCCCCCCCCGCCCTCCCCGTAGCGCGGCCCCCCCCCTCCTCGCTATT
>JAACJT020000001.1:10313210-10332771 GCA_009936485.2 Gymnarchus niloticus | reverse complement strand
ACCCTCTTCTCTTACTGTGTGCCACATCATTTAAAAAAAAAAAAAAAAAAAACAAAAATTTCCCCCTCCAACTTTTTCTTTCACATGCCCCACCGGGGGATATATCCCCCCCCCCCCCCCATACCCTATAGCCTTGTCGCTGTTCCCTTGGCTGCCGAATTGGCAGAATGAGCCTCCCTCTGCTCCTGCATGATCTGGGTCAGCACCCTGTTCTCTGGCACTGATCCCACCCACGATCCCTATCCAATCGCGGTACAGCCAACCTCTGGGTGGGCTGTACAGAGCGTGGGCAGCTGGAATTGGCGTATCTGCAAGGGAGCAGTCGGTCTGCGGGTGACTGAAGCAACACGCAGGAACTGTTGGCTAGTGCTGGCGAAAGGACGGCCAAGAGAAGAAAATGCACTGAGTTTCTTTTGCGTCCTTCCTAGCCAGGGGCGTTGGCTGTGCCATAACCGCATGTGGTGTAGGGGCATTGAATCGCCGGTGTAAGAACTAAATGGCCGCCAGGGGCTTGTTGGTGAGGAGAAATTTGGATTTGCTGGCAGAAAAAAGCTTAAAAAAAATGCATGACTGTAAGACAAGGAGATTGACATCGTGTTAGCGCATGGATCTCACTGTTGGACATACCAACATACAGTACATGGATAATGCAGAGTATTGCAGCCGCCAGAGGAGTCTTAGAGATTCATTCTTTTGAAGAGTTCTTCTAGGTAATGATTAGGAACTGTATTGCTATTTCTCTCTGGTTTCTAGAGTAGTTTGCACTGGAGATGGATCACGTCATCTGCAAGTTTTCGGTTTTCATTGGTTTAACATTCTGGGGGTGATCTGTGACGAATTGCATTTTGCATTGCAGGCATGCAGTTATTGCATGACACATTATGGCTTATTACTTTTTCCCCAGCAACTATGTGTGTAACTTTACACAATTTAGTGGTTGAGGGAATCCAATTAAGGCGGTTGGGAGTGGTTTCTGTTGAAATTTCGCATACACATACGAACAGGATGGCATCCGTTTTAAGACCCCCATGGACTGGGTGGTCCTATTTCATTAAAATAATGCATATCTGTCTCTCTTCATAATATCTTCTCTGTCCTACTATTCTAATGTTCCAGCAACAGGTATTATTCTGTTGTTGAATGCAATTGAACAAAAATCGGGCCAAACGACGCTGGTTGAGATGATGCAGGGCGAGGAGGAGTGATGTTACTCACTGAGCTTCGGATTGCCCTTTATACCCTTGGTCAGGCACACACTGCTCGTGATCCTTGGCTTGGTGGGATGTGAAGTGACATGATTAACCCCCACCTCCCAAAGAAGCTGTCTGCAGCCATGTGAACCTGAGGTAGTTCAGCTTGCCTCTCCTGGGGAAATGGAAGGTGGATCGTGGGCTTTCTAATGTGTTAACAGGATTGTCTTGTCATACATGTGGATTGGCTTAGCCTGACTTCAGCTGCAGTTCAGCCTTTTTAAAAATTATCCACTGTGCATTTACAACCAAGTCTGGGTAAGTACACAGTACTATGAATACAAAAACTGAGCAATCAGTCCCTGTGTTGCTTCCTGTATATGGGTACCTGTGACAAAACCAGCTTGGTGAAACAGGAAGGGTTTTTTTTGACAGACCTGTACAGTTCCATACATGAATTGTAAATTGCAGTGTTGGGCAGAATGGGCCGTTAGTTTCTGCTTTTTGGGTGGTTTTCTGTAATGCATACGTGTGGCCAAAGGAGGGAGGCGCTTATCTTGCCTAGACATGCCTGTGTGGTGTGTAAGTTATCTCTGCCTCACTACGGACAGACAGACAGGCATGGGAAGCCTCCAAGAGTGCCAAGTGTATTATACATACATCCTTGATGTGATATTCAAGTGTCTTCTGACTATATAAAATCGACCAGGTGTTTTACTGCCCTAGATATGCCGTTTTCAAGATAAACACTTCTGTAAGGCTGCTCTGTCTCAACACTGACCGTCTCTCGTACCCGTCCTGGACAGCCGCAGACTTACCGTTCAGCCATGATGCCTTTTTAAGGTGTCTTGCTGAGACCTGGTGCCAAACATTCAGATATCTTTTTGATGGCGCTTGATGCCTTTCTGCCCTTTTTCTGAATAGTGTGCTAATGCTGCCAAAGTATCACAGAGTTCTCTCTGACAACTTAGCTGGATATACAAGGTGTACGGTTTTTTCATTTCTCAGCTGGGCCCTGATTTCCTGAGGCTTCTCATAGATGCTTTCACACGTGTAAGTGGCCGTTGTACCTCTGCAGGGAAGGATGAACCTTGCTGTGCTTCTCTGTTGCTTGGCTTAGCCTCCTTGACTCTCTTCTTGTAGCTAAGGCTGCTGGTCTCATGCAGCCCTTGCACTGCTGGTAAAGGTGTATCTGTTATTTGCAGCTCGATCCTGGAGGATAACCTCCTTGCCCAACCACAGGTTGCTCTTGTTTACTGGCATGCTGAGCCCGTTGTCTACATTTAACAAGCAGCCTTCATTCCTGTGACCTGAAATCACTCTTAAAGTATGACCTTTTTGTCCTCTACACTAAAGATATGTCCTTACCCACTGTTTACAATGAATAATTCTCATATAAAAAGGGAATAATATATACAGGTACATTCCCTTTTTCTTTTCTAATTGGCCAGTATAGAGTTTTTAGCATGGTATACGGATTACCAGGTAGGTGGCCAAGATTTGTAACCAGCCAATAGTTCTGGAGTCTTGAGAGATTGAGGCCTGTGCTAGTCTAAGCCTGCTTCCTGTCGCCATATGAAACCTCACCTGTGTTTTGATGGAGGGGAGTCATGGGTCATAACTTCTGCTCATTATTTCACTCTTCAGCATCACAATTTGTATTAATTAATTTGTCCTGCCTGGCACCGGCCAGAGAAGAATGGGCTTCCCCCTTGAGTCTGGTTCCTCTCAAAGTTTCTTCCTTCTGAGGGAGTTTTTCCTTGCCACTGTCGCCTTTGGCTTACTCTCTGGGGACTCTGGGTCCGGGACTATGTAAAGCGCTTTGTGACAGTGCTTCTTGTTAAAGGTGTTTTATGAATAAAATTGAATTGAATTATAGGCTCCTGTAGTTGAGCAGTTGGTTTTATGTGAGAAGCCTCGCGGTCCCGTCATCCTGACCGTTTTGGCAGTATGACGGTGATTCCTATGTGAACGTGATGTGGCAAGTGGCATCTGGTAGGATTTACTTTTGTGTTGGACACCTTGTGTTTGTCCATCTATGGGTGACTCAGTTTTACCTCCTGTAGCTATAAAAGGTTTCGACTTTAATTTTTCAATTGTTAACTTCATTGAGATGGGATGGTTTTCATTCCGATGTTAATGCTTGTGTTTATCAGATGTTTCCACTTGTCATTTTAAACAGGCAGGAGAAAAATTCAAAGCGAAAAGAGGTTGGGTCTTTGGATTTGCGTCTAAAAGGACTGCGGTGAAATGTCATTTTGGCTTTAGAGTCAGGTCAGTCATGCACTTGTGAACCTCAAGTCTTCCTCATCTATAGCTTTGCCACCACTGGTTAAGATGATATCCTAGTAAGTTTGCATTTGGGCTTTCCTTTTGGCTAAGGGCCTCAGAGTGGGTGCAGTGCTTCTATGTTGGAGGTCAACAATGCCTGGTGCCTCTCTGAGTTTCATCTGCATTGTGATGCCACTCTTGCTGCTGACAGGATGTCTTAAGGTCCCACCCCTTGTAAGCGGTGCTGCTCATTTGGTTTTTCTTCTTTCTCTGCCTTCTCAGGCAGGACCAGTTAGCTCATGTGCCTGAGGCATTCCTGGTGAGGACTGGCTCAAGACATACACTATTTGGACGAAAGTATTGGGACACCAGTTAAGAGGGAGGTTCACATACTTTTGGACTTAAGGAATTATGGAGTTAAGCCATAGTCATTGCTGAGACAGGTGTATAATTAAACACACAGCCATGCAATCTCCAGCAATAATCACCGGTGGCAAAATGGGTCATACTGAAGAGGTTAGTGACTTTCAGCATAGCGCCATCATAAGATGCCACTTTCCCAACAAGTCAGTATCAAATTTCTGCCTTGGTTAACTGCAAGTGAAGTGATTGTGATGTGGTAACTTCTGTAAACAACAAGAGTTCAATTGTAATGCCATGGACCACACCAACAGAAAGGGACCGGATGACCCAACATCAATACCCGGCCTCACTGATGCTGTTATGGCTGAATGGTAGTAAATCCCACCAACGATTTTCAAACATCTAGGGCTCGTGTAAAGCCTTTCCCAGGGAGTGGAGGCAAAGAGGACCAACTTCTTATTTATACCCTTGCTTTTGGAATGAGATATTGCACAGGCAGGTGTCCCAATACTTTTGTCCATGTAGTGTACCTTAGGCTTCAGATGCAGTTTCAGCTTAAAGGATGAGCGGTTTTCCCAATTAAGTCACTTATTCAGTGGGCTACTGCTGGCTTTATGGTGGCTAGGGAACATGATCTAAAGAAGAGTTTCACAGCAAATAGCATTTAATTTCTCCCAACTATGTCAGTTACTTGTTTAGGTTGGGTATCGCCAATGCTTCTTCTGTGCTAACAGATTGGGATCTCAGATGCCACAGAGGAAGCGTTGACGATACCCAGCCAAAACAAGTCAGGTTGCTTCCACAAGATGGTCATGTGTGGGCTGACTTCAGATGAGTAACCCATCTGCCTATCCTGGTATGGCAATGACACCGTTCTAGGTGTTCTGTGATTGGTGCTCTCTGTTGTGACCCCTCCTCCCATTTTTGATTAAGGACAGGTATTACAGGTGAGACTGCCTTAGGTTGTTTTCTGCAAGAAATTAATTTACCCTCCGTTCTCTCCTTGCAGGTGACAAACAGCATGTTTAATGCTGCGAGAAAGAAGTTTGTAGAGGGGGGAGACGGTGATTACACGGATGAAAGCATGTACTACACGAATTCGATGTTCCCACATCGATCGGACAAAGACGTAAGTTCCAGCCTGTTACCTTTTCAGGTGGCCGTCTGGCTGCTCAGGGAACCCAGGCTAAAGGGCAGTCAGGTGACCTGCAATTGCAGTGCCACCCCGGCTTGAATGGTTGTCTCTCCTGCCACCTTGCACCTTCTTGCTATTCACCCACTGAGAAATTGTATTGAAAACCATTAAAGTGCAGATACAGTCAGTACTATGAATTTAATTAATCCCTGTCAAATGTAATTTAAAAACCAAGGAATTTCCCCAAGATGTCACATCAAAGCTTCTGTTCAGACTGTTTGTGTGGCAAGGCTTTTGTCCTCTCATTTGCACATGCAAGTTTTTAACACATTTTGATCTGCGAGAAATTAATGGAATAAGTGGTACATGCCTTATTTTTTTCTGGGTACCTTTTGCAGTCTGTTTCAAATTGTGAGCGGTAATCCTTGAGAAAGGTCGTTTGTCCACATTTTCAGTTCTCTAGTGTGAAATGCCTGTGGAATTAAAGTGGTACAGGTTTTTTGTATGGAGATGTTATGAACTAGATTCCTGGAATTATTTGGAAATAAGAATTCTGCTTAAACTTTGAAACTTTGCTGTAGCACATTGCTTTAGTTTTCATTTGAAATTGTGGAAATTCCTGTGTCCGTTCATTAGGAGTGTAACGGTACACAAAAATCATGGTTCGGTACGTACCTCGGTTTTGAAGTTACGGTTCGGTATGTTTTCGGTACAGCGGTTGCAAAAGAAACAAAACATAAATTTCTTTTTTTTCTTTATTAAACAGTGGTTTACTAAACAAAGTATGATTGTCTTTCTTAAATAAGTCTCTGTCAATACTGCTGCAACCTACTAATAAAAAAATAAAATTTCCTTAAAAGTAAATCAATATAAATATTCTCTCAAGTAAATAATAAAAAACAATATTCTTTAAGGCGCACTTTTAGAAAATTAACTGTACCTGACCTGTATTGTATTCACATTAGCAGCTTTCAGCTTCGTATTAGAAATGTACAACACAAATATTCCGAATGTTGCTCAGGGGGAAAACACAAACACACACAGGTTCTGCATTTGCTGCATTGATTCAGTACATATGCGTACCGAACGACCTGTACTGAATACATGTACCGTTACACTCCTACTGTTCATGCAAGACTTGCATGGAAATGTGCCTGTTTACTCGAGTGATATCCTTCAGGGTACTTTTACTTCATTGCTGGAATTAGGCAGTAATTAGACACCAAGTATTCATTTCCGGTTTGTTTGTTTATTTATTTTTTATGTGCCCGTTGGATTAATGCATCCCAAAGAATGTTTTTGGGATTCTGTCTTCCCACATTTATACCTCCCATTGAGTTTTGATAATTTGCTGTGGGGGGGATGGGGTTTTCATTATAGGTTAATAAGCTTTTCCTTTTATCTCATTAAATTGCTCCTTGTTTTTGTGATGGACCAGGCACCTGTTGACAAAATGGCATGCTGGATTGCATTTGAATGTCCCCTGTGACAAGTTTGTAAGTGTTGGGCTCCATCTTGACGGTTGTCTTTCACTTTCAACTTCACTTCTTTGGTTTTGGCCGAGGCTCAGATCAGCAAACAGAGTGATAGAGAAGCTTGTATGGTCCAGTAGCACCACAGCAAACACGTCTATTTCTGTGGTAATTCAACGTTAAAGGAACAGTTTACCAACATCGAAACACAATATCAGCATGTCATTTGCAGGTGGATGGTTTTATCTCTTAGGCTTTTTTTAAGAATGTTATTATGAGTTGAGTTTTCTCCAGCTTATTTTGGATTGGGGTGAACTGTATTAAGTCTGGAAGCCTCTGGTTGATGTTGTGCTGTTGAGGGAGGATCTGTCTGGCACTGATGGGTGCCTTAGTCTTGCTGGGAGTTGCCTGGTCCTTCCTGGAGAGCTGCAGGTTAGCATCTGCATTGTTCCTGTCCCCACGATGTGCACACCTGCTTGACTTGTCTGAGGAGGAATCAGCTGCGCTTTCTGGGCCAAATTCAAGACAATGTAATGTAAAGAAATGAATTCATCTGACAGCTTGGAGCTTGGTTGGTGAAATCGTTTTATTCTCACATGAGATTTCAGTACTAAAATCTAAAAGAATGTCATTACACATTCCCTGGACACTCATTAAATTCCCGTTGCTCCCAGCAGCTCCTGTGCCTTAGTGATAAACCTGTGATCTTAAGTTTATTAGTGTCAGTCCCAGGAGGAACTTGAGTATCCCCCGTTATTGCAGAACTCACCCTGAGTAATGTATACCCAAGCTGCCCTAGAAGGAGAGCCAGGTTTCCCCTGTGCAGTACCTATTTCAGCCAGTGTTTTATCACCCCATGCTGCTCTGTACGAGCGCTCGAGTGGTTTCCTGTGTTGCCCTCCTACAAGGTGTGACTGCTCCGTGTGCGTCGTACCTCCTGTCATGAAGCTGTAACGTCCCTGGCAGCCAGAAGCCTCCAAAGGTTAGACCCTGCAATATTTGCACTCAGAAGTCACCCATTGGAAGTCTAGGTTTCCCAACACCTTTTTATGAAGGTTTTGGGGCAGATCTTCAGATCTCCTGGACGGGTGACTCCTGCTGACTGCTGCTGGGCTTGAGGGGATTGCTGATTGTCCTTCTTCCCCAACAAAGTCCTGACATACATCTACAGAAGCTAAAACACTTGCCAGAGATGAGCTCAGCTTTCTGATACCTGAACTCTGTTTGTATCTTCCTCTACACCACCAAAATGGTCAGTAGACGTCCCATTGAGACATGCTCTGTTGTTTGTTGGTAGCATTCTAATTAATTACTTTTTCTTTTTAAAAGTTATTTTTAACTTTCCATCTGAAAACACTGCTGGACGTCATCAGTAATGGTTTGTCAAGTCAGTAGGTGTGGAACGGATAAGATCTCACTTTTGTGTAAACTCCACTGCAAGCTCTGTGCTTGAAACCCAGATGGACGTGTTTAATTAAATGCCAGTGTGCTGTTTCTGCGTTGTGCTGTCACTCCTCACTGCCCTGAATCTGGTCTCTCTCGGCATGTGAGATCTTTAATGCTCTGCTAATTGAAGAGTGCGACTGTCTCCTTTTTGTGGTGGTATCAGATCTGAATGGTATAACCCGTGCTCAATCTGGTCAGACTCTCAGAAGCGGAGGTCTCGAGATGCCTGCGGTGGAGTCACTTATTTGTGTATGGTGGCAGTAATAACGCAGTGTTCCTATGCATTCTACTGTTTTGCATGGTGACCCCCCCCCCCACCGGCACATCCTCTGATGTCAGCAGTGGGGTACACTGATGGGTTGTAATGTGTGATCTCTCTAAGGAGATAACATGTCGATTACGTGCACCTCATCCAAGGGGCTTGTTCACAGTCTGTTTTCCTCTTTGATTTTTTGTGTGTGCGCACCCTGTTGCTGATTTGGCACGTTTTTTGTGGCACATGAGGACAGTATTTGACTTTTTGAGCCACCAGCTCTTGGACTTGGTGTCCTGTGTGGAGATGAGTTTTCTCTGTTAGCCTTGCAGGCAGCAGATGGTTGGATCTTCTTGATCTTCCTTCAGCCGGTTGTGAAGTTTTGACTTGTTACTTGACGCTCAGCTTATCCTGAGCATTACTGTGTTTAACAGTTCTGGTTCTGATTCCTGATTTATGATTAAAACCTAAATGTCACCTTAAATTCTCTGTTATAAACTTATTGAACTATTAATGCAGTTGCAGTCCTTCTCTGACATTTAATGTGTCATTTCCTGTTCTTCCTGGCATGGCTTTCCATGCCAGTTCATAAGTAGACTAGCACTGCTCAGATAGACAAGCTAAAGTTCCAGGCACGCACGGACGTGTCTCTCATGGCAGGAAGCTGTGGCACTGTTTGCTGGGGGTGTACCGGCCTGCGTACTCGAGGTCTTTGCTGAGGCCGGGGTGTAACTGGAGGTAGTGTGTAAAGAGTTGAGGAGTAGGACGGTAACGTGCTGTAATGGACTTGCCATGTGTGCTGACTTTTTTTGTTTTTGCTCTGGCCAGCCTTGTTGTGGTTTAGCTTCCTGCAGGGGGGCCGCGGTCCCTCTGCATGCTGAACACCGGAGAGCAAGTTTTTACTTATCGGCAAAATTTCATATACACTGTCTGTTTTACGCCCTGACTGTACTTAATTGTCTGGATGTCTCATGATTAGCAGAATTTCTCTGATTCTGGAGCAGCCTGATTTCCATAGGTCGCTGTCAGATGACAGGTGTTGCTCGAAGGAGATGGAATTCTCCTCTTTGTTTTGTTTAAGGAAGTGTTTACGTAGGTTTGGTATGTCAGCATTTAAAAAAAACACACACACTGTAATGTGCTGATCAGACTGTTTTGTTGTTTGCAATGTTTTATGTCTCTGCAGTGATTTTTTTTTCCCCCTTCTTCCCTCACTCCCCTTAAATATTGAAAATAATTTATGGCAATGGCAACATGATGTGTGGTTGCTTTGAAGTACTGCGGTAATGTACTGTGGAGTGCTGAGGTAAATTATTTGATGCCTATGTTTCTTATCTGGGGTGTGAGGAGGACACGGGCCACTTATTCACTTTCCTCAGGCTGTGGTCTAGTGCTTTGGGCACCCTGAGCCCTCCAGAACACACCAGAGGGCACTCTGCCCTGTTACTCTATGTCACAGTGAGCAGACAAGCACGTTTCATGTTTTCAGTGCAATGAACGACCCGTACTTCTGCCACCTCTGTTGTATAGTTCTGCTTTTTAACTGATGCGTTTCTATTTACACATCTGTTAGTCTCACTTGGCTACTCTGCAGTGTGGGGGAGGGGAAACACTCATGGCTTGTGTGTAAATAAAAAAAAAATCTTTGTTTTGGAGGATAGTCAGCTAAATCCTCCATCAGCTCACCTCCTGCTGGTTTATTTTTGTACACGCTATTAGTTCTGAAAAAACGCACCGCACAGCTTGTTTACAGATTGCGCTTTGTGCTATATGTTCTTTAAGGTAATTTCCTGGCTTTGCAGGACAATTCCTCCATTCAGTCTCTGTGAAATTTAACAAATGGTCTATTTGTCCCTTACTTTTAGATGCTGACATCACCGTCACCTTCAACGTCAGGTCAACTGTCCCAGCTTGGTGCAAGTTTATACGGCCAACAAAGTAAGTCCTCCTGGGTCACTATTTTCAATAGGCTCCACTTGCGTTCACCTAAAGCCAACGTTCATGGTTTGTGTCCCATCCGTATTCTTTCCACTTGTGGGCGGAGTCAGGGAGGGCCCATGGCTTTCAGTATTGAATCCCCAGCTGCCTTGAAGTGTCATTATCAGTTTTAAATTCTGGGCCCATGTAACTACAATTCAGTTTTGTTTCCGATTCTCAAAGTGATTCACAGTTCCTCAGTGTAGTTTCAGCACTTTGCTGAAGTATAAAGTCTCAGCACTTTGGTCCAGGGAGGATGGTGCAAATGTTGTTGCTATGGATGCATTGCATGCTCTTCAGAGAGCAGCAGGGCCTTTCGTGTGTGCCTGTGTACGGTGAGCACACTTCCTCCTCGGTGTTTCCCCACCGCGCTAATCCCATTCCTCTCTCTGACGAGGAAGCGGAGGCAATCCCCAGGAATGTTTAAATCATTCTGAAGGCCTGTCAGAGAGGCAGGTAGTTCGTACAAGTCACGTCTCTCTGATGTTGACCCCTTGAAAGGCAAGGTATTAACTTAATATGCCTAGATAAAAAGCAGTAGTTCCTTTATAATTTTTTAAGCTATTCGATTTGCACCCACAAAGTCAGCTCTGTCTGTTTTCCATTGACGAGTAAAGACATTTCTGCTGTGATTCCATCAGCTACGTTTGTGGCACTAATGGTGATTTGACAGTGACGTCTTCTGTCCTCCAATACTCTGCCCTCTGGTGTGTTCGTTTAACTCTGATGCTCACCCAGAGCCTGAACCATGTCCATGTTCGTGAGGATTCTGGCCGTGGGGGTGTAATTAGCATTCATCCAATGATTGGGGGGGGTGCCTGTGGGGCGCACTGCGTGAGATGCTTCTGGAAAGCTGGAGGATGCTGTCGGTCCTCTGCGTGTCGGTCAGTGCTAGCCTTCCCGCGCTGGACCATCAAGTTTCTGTTGTGGCACTAAGCCATCGACGGGGCACAGATAGACATTGGCACATGATGGACCTTTCGCCCGTTTAATAAGGAACATTTATGTGAAAGGCTTCTACCTCAGCGTGGAAAAATCCTCTTGTTAAAGATCTTTTTTTAAATATGATTGATCTTGAATAATTAAAAGCTTTAAATTTAATGTACTGCAAAAATGCTCATCCTGCATGTCATAAAGCCAGTAGTGGACAGTCAAAATACCATTTTGTCCTGAGAGTAATATTTGTTTTAAGACAGCATTTCTCTCCTGCCGGTACCTCCTCTAGGTGCCCTCGGTTTTTCAGTGAGGGGCCTGAGCAACAACAATCCTCAGTTAAACCGCAGCCAGCTATCAAGCCATGGGACCCCCACGACAGGCGTGCCCACCATGTCGCTCCATACTCCGCCCTCGCCGAGCAGGTAGGCTTCAGACACTCCCCTCTCTGTTCGCTGTGCAGGCTGTCAGTCAACTCTCGCGCCCGTTTGCTGAGGAGATTTTGTTAGACAGAGTGTGCGTGTGAAACGTTGTCAGGTCTGCTGGTGCTAAACTACAGACTGAAATCAGCAAGCTTTTTGCATGATAGGAAATTGAGACTAATAATGGGACAGTGTGATTAGTTTTTTTTTTTTCTTCTTTCCCCTTTTGCTTTGTTGTTGATTTTGCTTGTCACAGTTAAGTTTCGTTTACATGAAGCAGACTACCCTCCCCCCCCCCCCTTCCTTTTGGGTTGCTGTTCAGTAAACCACAGCTATACCCCCTCTCTGAACCCCAACCCCCGCCGTCCCGCAGAGGGATCCTGCCCATGAACACGAGGAACATGATGAACCACTCGCAGGTGGCTCAGGGCCTGGGTCTGACGGGTCGCACGGGCAGCATGGGCAGCCCCAGCCGGAGCTCGCCCAGCATCATCTGCATGCCAAAGCAGCAGCCCTCCAGGCAGCCCTTCACCATCAACAGGTATGGCTGCCGCCGCCGGCCTCTGTCACTTCCTTCGGTGCACCCACCTACGCAGCTTAAAGAGCCCCGTGCCTTACCAGTTCAGGTTTGACATCTTCCTCAAAGTTACAGCAGCAGGTGCCTTGTTTTTTTCCGTAGCTAGTCCGCCCTGTCTGGTTGAATGGCTGTGCGTTTAACTTTATACCAAAGTGACATACAGCGAGGCAAATGCAACGTGAGCATACGTCAGTGAGGGGGCCATTTAATGTGTTTGGCCGTGACCAAATGTGACACTTCCGTCTGGGCTGGGATGGGTGATTGAGTCTGATCCTAACTGTATTGACCTTCCTACCGGGTGCTGACTTGTTTTCTGCTAGCGAGGTTTGCTTCGCAGTAAATATTGGTGTGGTGATCAAGGGGGCGAGCAGCCAACTGCGCATTGTGAGTTCAAGTCTCTCGGGGCTGTGCTGACGTGGCCGCAGGCAAAGTCTTTAACCTGGATTCCCCGATTAAAGAATGTGAAGAAGCCCTGAATTTGAAAGATGGTGGAACCGGCTGAATGTGATGTGGTTCTGAAGGGTGGTCTGGAGCCCATGTATCATTTCTTCTTGGATCAGCCCTGGCCTCTACTATGCAGTAACAGCTGACTCCCTGCAGTGGCTGGAGGTCGGAGGGGGAGCTGGCTTGTAATGTGTTTACAGAGGGTATTTCCTGCGGCCTGTGGACATTGCAATGTCCACAGGCCGCAGTGTGCCTACCGTCCTGTCACGCCCCCCAGTGGACATTCCTGAGCTCTGATGTGGGAGAGAGCAAGTGACTGTGGAGGGGGCCATTAGCAGATGTTTTCCTGAGTGCTTTATTTGCTAATTGTTAACTCTGATATTCATTGCAAGAACTGCAATCACTATTGGCTGCTGGATGGATCCTCCCCAAACTGGGTGTAATTTCAGTGGACCAGAAGCTAAAGCCCCACCTTCTCTGACAGGGGGTGGGGGAGTGTAGAATTTATTGTAATTACCATGTTCCATGTACATGTTTGTATGGTGACTGCTTCTTGACAGGCCAGGGTGCCTCATTAGGGTGGATAGCAGTTGTGGACTAATCACGCTGTCCCATTTAGGGTGGTACTGCCCTGCTCTGATGCCACCACCTGTGTTGTGCACCAGGGTTTCCGTCATCAGTGTCCCAAACACATGCTGTTCGGACAGCATAAGGAGGGGGGGCCCACAAACATGGAGTACACACTTGCCAGTCCGGTGGTGTGAACCAGTCCTTTGCCAGACCCCAGAAGAAAAGGACATCGAGTCATTAGACTGAGGTTGGACTGACTTTAATCCGAGAGGATGAAATCTCTACCATGAGTCGACTGAATGACCGTCAGGGAGCCCGATGAGTGAAATGGGTGAGGCGGGCGTGTAATTAGGTGCCATAAGTGCTGTTTGTTTAAACCGACGTGTGCTGCCTCTTGCAAGAAACAGCGATGTCCTGACAGGGATGGTGGAAGTTGCCGGTGAGCTGTGCTAGGAGGTCGCTAACCTGCATCTCTTTTTTTCAGCATGTCAGGTTTCGGGATGAGCAGGAACCAGGGCTTTGGCATGAACAGCTCCATGTCCAGTGACATCTTTAATGGCACAGGTGAGATGCCTGTAGCAGGACAAAGCCACTCCTGCTTCACGTGGTGCTCGACGAGGTTGACGGTGATGCAGTGCGCCATCAGCGTCCTCAGACTCGTTACTCTCTGACCCTGATTGAGTTCCCCATTAAAGTCATCGACCCACTGCTGAGTAAATGAAGACACGTGAGATTCAGCCGACACTGAAGGCTTTCCCTGGAGCTGAATCAAGGAGTGCTTGCTCCAGCTGACGCGTATGTGAAGCGTAGGCAGTGCCTGAGTAGACTATGGAATGTACAGATGTCCACCAGGCACTCATCGGGTGCTAGCTGAACGCTAGCTGTGAACTAGCTGGCAGGTCGGTTTGATGAGTGATGCTCATGCCATTGTCCAGTAAATTTTCAGTTTTTTTTGGAAAGAAGAGTATCGAATAAATAGCTTAGGGAGGCGATACATGTTTCTGTTCTGTACTCTTAGTGGATATACATGTCTGAATTACATAATCTTTTTCCATTTTGAATTTTTAAAAATTTTTTCTTGACAAGTAAAATTTGTTTCAGGCAGTCGGGTTGTCTCTCTTTAAATTGCTGTATTTAATAGCAGTAAATGGTTGCTCCTGCTGTCAACTTTTCTGTGGTACAATCTTCATTCTGTCCAATGCACTCTTGCATCAGAGAAACCATTCAAAGGCAGCGCAAAGCTTTTTTCTTCTTTTTTGTGGCTTCTGCGTTAACAACTTTGCATGTCAAATGAACCAGCATGATAAAGATGACTTTGAAGATCAATATGGCACCACTTCAACAACGCTTCATATCTAACCCAAGTATTTGGATCTCAGTACTTGCATTTTGAGGCAGGTCTACTTTTATATGTGTATTTGACGAAGGTAGTTGAAGGAAGGACAAGATAAAGACATCTGTTTATCTCTCTTTGTGAGGATTGGTATGCTTCTGACTTTGAAAGTTTTGTTGTATTATTCGGTAAGAGGTGTTACCCAGAGCACCAGGAGAAACTAGCATTTAAAATCCTGAATCATGTATGTATCGCAGAATGCTATTGTATCAGCATCTGTCAAAAGGCATGACAGAAAAATCCTCTGTGAAGTCTCTGAGGCTGTAAAAGAGCACCCAACCATCTGGGACTTCTCACCTGATAGTTCATGGTTGTGCCTTCTCAAAGACACTGGGCCAATGATGGGATATTTGGCAGGGTAGTAATTTGGGGACAATTTGGTGCATTAACACTTGAGTGTCATAACACAGGCCTGGATAACTAGTGCAGAAATTATAATGTCTGGGCAGCATCAGGCAACCTGTCCATGAACTCATGTCGAAAGAAACCTTCAAAAGATGAACAGTGTGGAGACTCAGCTGCTGGTCCTCGTGATTGACTGGAAGAACAACAGTAAAGTTTTGGACTGGTCGAGATGAGGTTCTTCCTAAATTTATGAACTTATCCAAGTATCCAGATACTTGTGTTTCTTCGTTAAGGTTTGATTTAATTTAGTATTCAGTTTTAGTTGTTCAGCTGGTAACTAAATTGTCTTTTTTTTTTTTTTTTTTTTTTTTTAACGCACAGTATTCTTCATAAATACCTTCTCGTTTATCTACCATATGTGTTTTATTGGACCATAAGTCCGTTTAGCGCTTAAATGGGAGAGCAGAACTCGGTACTGCACCGGCTGGTATGATTTACACTTGTCTATGCCGTGTTGACCACATGTGACCCTGTGGCCACCTTGGCAGATGGGAGTGAAAACGTGACGGGACTGGATCTGTCGGACTTCCCGGCGTTAGCGGACAGAAGTCGAAGAGAAGGAAGTGGCAACCAGACGCCCTTGTTAAACCCGCTGGCTGGGAGGGCCCCCTATGGTACATTCCCGATACTACATTTACTCAACTGCTGCCTGTATTTATAGTGTCATTTACTATAGAATATTTTCTATGACCAAAATATGACATGAATTACATAGATTTTTATTGTGTTTAGCTGATTACATTTGAGAGGGTACAGTTTATTGTCCGATAAATGAATTATCTCCATGTATTTGAAGTTGAGTGCCGTCCCTTAATTGTTGTCAAGAACAGTGAGTCTCATTCAAGGTCAGTGAAGGAATACCTGTAGGCTGTAGCTAAAGCCTCTCTGAGTAAGGTTTATTTTTCTCCTGTCCTCCAGTGGGAATGGTTACAAAGCCATCAAATGAGCAATCGCAAGACTTCTCCATCCACAACGAGGACTTCCCTGCACTACCAGGTCCCAACTACAAGGACCCCACGTCGAGTAACGACGACAGCAAATCGGTGAGTGCATTTCACCGCACCATCCGAGCTTCTGTTTACTGGGAAATGGCACTAGGGACAGCCGTATGGCACTGCATTAACATCACTTGTTCCAACATATCAAGCAGTCAGTTGCTGCAGATATGGCTGCTGGGGTGGATAAAGGCCGGAAATGTGTGTGTCTCTCTCTCACTCACACACACACAGATTGAGGGTGACCAAATAAGCGCATCTTCCTTTGATGGCCAACCTGCCAACTGAATCGTGTTTTCTCATTCGGTTCTCAGAATTTAAACTCATCAGGCAAGAATTCATCTAGTACAGATGGGCCCAAATTCCCTGGAGACAAGATCTCGACGGTACAGAACAACAACCAGCAGAAGAAAGGCATCCAGGTGCTAGCTGACGGTGAGTTTAGTCTCTGTCAGCCACATGTCAATCGCACCCAAGTGGCAGACTATTTAGCAGTCTAACCACTAAGAATGAGTTGCCACTTAAATGACTGGGTTCTCTTGCAAACTAAGTAAATCATTTGGCCATCACTGCAATCCAAAAAGAGAAGACTGGCTTGGTTGAAAAGTGCCCTGGTTTTCACCACCTACAGGCCGGGTGACGAACATTCCCTCTGGGATGGTAACGGACCAGTTTGGGATGATTGGCCTCTTAACATTCATTCGAGCGGCTGAGACGGACCCAGGGATGGTGCATCTGGCGTTGGGAAGTGACTTGACAACACTAGGACTCAACCTGAACTCTCCGGAGTGAGTAGGCGTCATTCCCCGAGTCGCATTATTGACATCGTCCCTGTGAGGTCCTGTGGTCGCCCTCATCAGCATGTGAGGGACCATCAGTCTTCTTTTCACACTTTGCTGAGGTTGACAGATTCCCAAAAATTGCCGTTAAGTCCATCCTGTCATGTGATCTTCTATTGGACGTTTCATTATGGCTAGTAGATACAGTATCATGTTAGATCTGCAGAATGTGCTTGACTGGGTTTTAAGGAGCCAAAAGCAATGCCAATGCCTAGAGAAGCTAGAATGATACCCCTCAGCATCTGGTAGGGCCAGTATTATTGTGTGTAGTCAGCTGACAAGCAATTCTAGGTAGACATTAAAATTAAGCTTTTTATTAAAGTTTATTTGAAGTAATGAATTGTCAGCAATTCATTTTACAGATGGAAGGCATATACAAATATCTGAGTAAACTTTGAAAAAATTACTCTGAAATTTGATTAGACATTCAGTCCTGACTGACACACCACACAAGGGCATTGAAGCTTTTCAATAGCTCTGAGAAGAATATGGAATACAGGGGTGTATTGCTCACAGAGATGTCCACTGCCCCTGAACACTGGGGTACGTGAAAGCGCTGTCGTCCGAGGGCTTTCACATCGCCACCTCATTGCAGGTGAGCGTGTCCTTGATGAAGACAGCATGTTCTGAATAGGCTCTCATCTCAAAGTTGTGGGAAATTAATAGCAGAGGGTGTCATCCATCATGCATGCTGCACGCCTGTTGAGCATGGTCACATGAATGCTGGCTGAAGACACCTGTTCTAGATCAAAAAGAATCCCAGAAACCCATCACGTTATATTTACCCCTCTGGGTTTCATTTTACCCTGTCCAGTATACTTAGGCTTTTTTTTTTCCTCCTCTATCATTTATGTCCCACAGAAATCTGTACCCCAAATTTGCCTCCCCCTGGGCTTCAGCACCGTGTCGACCTCAAGATATCGGTAAGTGGCTTAGGTCAATAAGTAGCTAGAATCTGACATTGCGTTGAGAGGCTGTGGAGAAACTGACTTTTTTTCTTTTTTATACTCATCTAGATTTCCACGTTCCATCTGAATATTTAACCAACATTCATATAAGAGATAAGGTAAGTTTATGTTAGCCTACATGTTTAGGGAGTCAGTAACAACCCTTTTCTGGGTTTTTCCTTTTTAAGTTTAATGTTGAAATATACTCATGTTAAATATGCACACCTACATTCAATAAAATTTAAATTGCGGCTAGTATCTCGGCTTTCCCCAAGTCACCTTCAAACCTCACCGAAGGGCTACAATGCAAAAAGGGGACTCTAAAGTGGGTACTTAGGCTGACAGTTTGCAATGGTAATATCATTGAAGCTTCTCTTCAGCAGTTTCAATGGGATGCGTTTAACATTGGCAGCAAGTAGTGGGGGAGACCAGGACGACTTGACTTGTGACCACAAGGTTGCCAGTTCAGGCTTTGAAGTCTCAGTTGGCTCCTTGAGAAACGTGTTTAATCTGAATTACTTTAAAATCACCATCTGCGCACGGCTGTGGACCGATTACTGCTCTCTGGAGAAAGGATACTTCTGGGAAACCCAGTTTAATAATATAGCTTTTAATTATTGTTAATTTTTAGTTGTACTCTGAATATATTGTACAATGCTCGCAATCATGTTTTTAGCTTTTCTTGTTTTGGGGTCATGCAGTGTTGAGGACAGAGTATAGAATACTCCATTAGTGCTAGTACTTCAGAAATTGCCTTGGCTCTTGTCTGCCTGTGCTTTATGCTCTGACTGTAATGTAGTCAAGCCCACCTTTTACCACGTTTCTTAAGTTACAGTTATGGACTGTTGAAGGAAGTGATAGTAATGATGACCATGGAATAGACCTCCAGCAACATGACTGCCCTGACCTGGTCTTTCTCCGTCCCACAGCTGGCTCAGATTAAGCTGCCTCGGTATGGAGAAGACCTGCTGTTCTACCTGTACTACATGAACGGAGGAGACCTTTTGCAGCTCTTGGCGGCCGTGGAGCTGTACGTATCCCACCTCCACCACTATATCGGGGTCGGGAAACGTGAGCGACCAGGAAACTCAAGCATGCTGACCTTGGTCTTGCCAATCTGTATTCTGCCTGTTTCCTGGGCAGGACCTGTCCATCAGCTGACTGTGGGTTTTGGTCTCAGCTAAACATTTATGAAGTTTGTACCCATTTTCAGTAGCTGTTAATCAGGCTTATCCAGTACCTGTAAGCTAGGTTGAAACCCAGCACAACACATCTTGTTGCAGGGCATTATTTAAGAAGGTTTCTTGTACTGTGCCAAAGGTAGCAGCAACTTTTACCTCATTTAGCACCTTGAGGTAGAGATGGGACAAATGAGGCTTCAAAACCTGTGGTATTACCTGCATTGATTGGTAGTTTGAGATACTCCCACCCACCATAGGTTTTGAAGCCACATTTATACCATCACTACCCTGAGGCACTAGGGGAATTTTAATCACCTGTTAGCCTGACCAGAATGATTTGAGGAAGTCAGACTGCATGGGTGAAACCTCACGTCAGCATAGAATTAATAGACATACTATATCTGATGTGAACCCACAGTGCTTGATGCAGAATCACTTCTGTTTTCAGTACCCCTTAAGTTATATTTTCGTCTGCGTTTTTATATTGTGAAGACCTTTTGCGGTCAGCATCTGTGCACCTGTTTCCCAGCTACGGCGCTTGTGTGTCTGCACATGGGATGACTTTGGGTCCTTTTCTAACCACCAGGCTGAAGGTGGAGGGTTTCTCACATGGTCAAGGGGGCCAGCGGAGTACATTGATTCGTCATGACAGCTATTAACATGGTGTCCAAGTCCGTGTGTGTGTGTGTGTGTGTGTGTGTGTGTGTGTGTGTGTGTGTGTGTGTGTGTGTGTGTGTGTGTGTGTGTG
>JAACJT020000001.1:10287853-10305831 GCA_009936485.2 Gymnarchus niloticus | reverse complement strand
AATTGAGTGCCTTTTGCCCCCTTCTTGGAAGCACATACGTCTAAGAAGACCGGGGCTAGCCGCCGCTGTCGGTGGTTCCAGGCAGTGAGTTATGTTGCACGGTACTTTCGGTCAATTATAATGATTTAATTATAAATGAGTGAGCCCACAGTAAAGTTGCATGAGAACCTGCCTGCTCATTTGGTTACGCTGCAGTCAGTTTACACGGTCAAGATATACAGTATATAAAGAATTAAATGTATTATATCCACATCTAGAATAAAAATAAATTACTCATTCCGAAAGTGTTTAAGCATATGACAGCCGTACACTGATCTGTGTTGTGTCATTTTTGTCTTAAAAGCAAATGAACGTCATGAAAAGACACGTCAGCGCAGAGTGCTGAAAAGCACAGAGCTTGAAATAAATATTTTATTATCACCAGGTGATGTTATTTAATTAGGCCACGGCCGTCTTAAAAAGTGTTATATGATTTCGGTATCCGCACACATGATATTATGTGATGAATAAATATGTAGCGAATGTAACCATAGCATCCGTTGGTGGTGATGATATTCACTTGATTAAACATGCTAAGTACGCTTTTACTACACAGGACGTCGGGAGATAACAGGACGTTTAAAATAAATGGCCATTCAAGCAGACCAATAATCCATATTAACTGCTCGTTATTTTATTTTTTGCTGAAATATTTCTTAACTTTTAATACAAAGCGTGCACGTGTGTTCGTGTTATCTTAATAAAGAAACGGAAAAAAACCAGCTAACAATTTGGGGTTAGTAGAACGTTTTTAAAACGTTGTTAGAACGTTTATATTCAGTTTTCTGGACGTTCCGGGAAACTTATTTTAAAAACGTTCCTACAACGCTTTTTTGGGTTAAGTTTCCCGATCCACGTTTTACGAACGTTACAGGAACGTTAGTTATACAACGTTGCAACCGAACCTTTTAAGAACCTAATAAGAACGTTATTGAAAGTTGTGGGAACGTCCCCTGTTTGCTGGGAAGTTGTTTCGACGATGCCCTTCACACAAATCCACCCTTTTTAATTCTCATCTGAGCTCCTTTCACGACGTGGCTTTTACTGTTTTCCAGTTTTGCTGCCAAGTTGCTGGACTACAGCAATGTATCAAGTTCACGTTGAATCAAACGTGACCCAGATAACTGCGATCGCCTTGCCCAGTGCCCATACATCCTCACCGCATAGCATAATCAATCCTGCAGGGCTTCTGTCAGAAACTTTTAAGAGCGAAATTCGCCAAATATCTGCAGTTCTACAGCTATCTCTGTTTCAAAGGCACTAGCTCTGCGGCGCAGAAACAAGAAGTCACCTTACAAAGTCCTTCGTCGTTACCCCCTAATGTTTAAAGCAGAGTGCACAGTGGGTCGTTTTGAGTTTAAAACATTTTTAGAATTCGGGTTGCATGTAGCTTCTCTCCCTCTGTATCACGGCTGATCTAAGACCTACTGCTCACGTGGTGCCCTGAGGCTTTGCTCTTGCGTTTTGTTACTGAATTACCAGAATAATAATTAAAAGTGTAATAGGTGATATCTAATGAGATTTGAAACACTCGGGGTGGACGGTATGCGATGGATTAGTTTAGCTTCTAAGGAAATACGAGGTTTCAGTTTGAACGGGATGCTTTCTCGTTGTAATTTTGTATCTTCGGACGTTATCAGCAATGGAATGACGTGTAAATATGCGTTTGTACACATATACATGGGTATTTGAGGTTATAAGTCGTGAATTTGAACGCTGAGGAGCGAACTAGGAACCGTACCCAGTGAAGAAAATCTTCTATATTAAAACTGTCTGCTGAGTTCAAACAAACAAAAACAAAAAATCCATTCACCGTTCGGTAATGCCGGACAGCCTAGAGCATAGGAAAATTTGAAGGGATACTGGATTTTAAGAACTCAAAATAAACTATTTTTAACGTGGTCGCTTGGTAAATCAAGCTAGTTTTCAGGTGTGTATCCAAACGAGGTTAATCGTCTTAAAATTAAAATGTCTAATCAGTTAGGAATGTTCCTATAGCTGATATGAATTCACGTTTCCTCTCCATGTCGCAAACAGCACCGTGAATGTAGGGCAGGTGCAGGACCTGGTTTTGGCGCCGATAAGTTGATTCAGCTATGAGGTTCTTTTCCTAACGAATAGGACCCATTTACAAATATAGGGTATGCAGGCTTTCCAAATTGAGAATGTTGGACATCACCATGATCTTTTAATATGCTGTGTTATACAGATGCAATATATAAACTGTATTTTAAGGGACTTGCATATTTGCCCATATAGGTTGCCTTCCACTGTCTCTTAATACTATTATATATAGTAAAACAGTAAATAATTTTCACATTTTTTATTGTGCTGTGAAAAGTTTTTATATTCGGTTAACCACGTATGTGCCTTCTTCACCATAAATGCATCCTAAGGTAGCCAGGCCCAAATAAGAAGCCCCCGCACCCCCAGCCACCAAAAAAAAGAAGTCTCACGACGAGTTTGTAACTTTTAAACTGAGACCGCCTCGTTTATCGTGAGCAGTCGAGTCCTGCAGCGGCGAGCGCCGCGCGTCTTCTGATCGCCACCAAGGGTCGCGTTTACTCACAACCCCGTGCTGTTTCTGAATAAGGATCTCACCCAATCGCAGGCGTAACGTTCGGCTTCTCAACAGAAGTCCAGATCTGGATGCACCGGTGGCGATCGGAGTGAGAAATCAGAGAGGGTTGGGGAAATACGCCGCGGCTACTGCTAAGTTCCTCTCTAGACAGCGTGGATCAAAAAGGGCAGCGAACGCAGCGCTCCTGTGACCGCGAAGGAAGTTTCGAGGGAAGGTGCCGTTACGAGGTGGGGGGGAGGGGGTGCACATATCGTGGCGCCGACAGAGCCCCCCGTCTCCCACACAGCTCACGTCCAACTTGGTTCATGCGCCTGACCGCCGCGCCGACGACGACCGATGGCGAAAATCAGGGTATCTTATGAGTACTCGGAGGCGGAGGATAAGAGCATCCGGCTCGGTCTCTTCCTCATCGTTTTCGGCATCTTGTCCCTCTTCATCCTTGCGTTTTGCTTGTTGAGCCCCACCCTACAGAACATGCAGAGCAAGCCGGTGAACTGCACCGTGATATCCGTGCAGAACGTGGAGGAGATGTTCGAGTGCGTCTTCAGCTGCGGTGCGGATTGCAAAGGCACGTCGCTGTATCCGTGCCTGCAGGTGTTTGTCAATAACTCCGAGTCCAACTCCAGGGCTCTGCTGCATTACGACGAGCACCAGTTAGTTCTGAACCCCAAGGTAAGTCAGCCAAACTCCGACTCGGCGTTTCTGATCTACACGTGTTTCACACGTTTTTCTACCCGCCAGTTTGTGTCCAGTGATCAGTGTCGATGCCTTCCATAAGCAGAACATACTGTAGTTGTTTTAACGTTTAACATTTTGAGTTCATGTGTGCTTAGTTTTAAATATATATATATATATATATATATATATATTTACATGGACATTATCGCAGCTATTCCTCTGATTTATGTGTTATTATCAGATTATCCGTTCCATGTCCACACCAAGTAACGGTTCATCTGAGCACACGCATGTTCTTTATTTTTGTAGATTAAGTCTTTTGTTTAGCAATGAAACACTGAATTACCACAATAAGTGATAAACGTCAACTCTCCATTGATTTTCTCAATTTTGTAAAGTAACAGAGATTTTATGCTGAAGTGTAACTAGTTTTGAGTTAGTTAAATAATCCATTCAGAGCCCCTGTTATTGAAGGGTGTATTTGTAGCTAAGAGGAAATAAGTTAAAGTGCCGTCAAATTGATTGTAACTGATTTCACTGTTGAGACTGTACTGTCATTACAGATATGTGCCGATTATAATGCTGAACCTTGCATACTTTGTAAACAGAGTACCACTAATGCATCATGACATAATAACGTTGCGTTTTGTGTATAGATGGGATGGACTCTCGAAGCGTTTGTGGAGAAAAGTTCTTTGACCTCTGGACTGAACATGTAGTCTGTGAGTCCTTGAAGGGACATAAATGTTGTCCCTTTAAGTGCTCTTAATCTTCTTTGACCATCCAGTCAGACAGCAGACAGTTCTCTCCTGTCTTACCTCCTGATATCCTGTCAGCTCAGCCAACTTCACTTCATGGTGCCTGAACAAGGTTCTCTGCATCACGGCTTCTATGGCAACAGACTGGACCACTCATTGAGCGGTTCTTATCGATTTGCTTAGTTCACAGTTTCAAGGAGGACACTTGCTGTAGTTTGCGGTCCATAAAATTGCTTGCCATTGGATTGCCTGCATTAGTCGTGTGAATTCTTACCCTTCTCTGCAGTGAAACAACGGTGTTGCTCTGAGGGACGCAACCCCACACTGTTCTGGAAATAAGGCCACCATTTGGTGTTTAAAATCGTCTCTTAAAAATATGCAAGTTGAACTGAAAAACTGAAATAGGATGCAGTTACACTGTTGTGTGAGTACATCTCATTACTGAATTTCACCACTGTCTTTTGGCAAAGATCTACTTTCAACCCTGGTGACAATTGATCTATGATCTAAGCTGTAATTAAATCGACTTATTTGACAGGAGTGTCACTGTGGACTTGCAATTTGTCTTGGTGCACTCGGTTCTGCTCAAGAAAAAGAAAATACAATTCAGGAAGAAATCACACAGGGAATGACATACACGTAGACAGATGAAACAAGTAAACAAAATAGAAAGTTTTGGTGATAATTTCAAAACCATGATAAAGGATGCCTTGTGATTATTCCTGTCTTGTGGCGTTGTTCAAGGGACCTGTGCTGTTTCTGAAACAGAGGATTGGTCAGGTCAGATCGCAGCTAAAAACACAGCTAGTTAACGGCCATTTTTGTGGAATTTGTTTTGAAGTACACACCTAGTTGGTCCGGTGAGGACAAAGCTCAACTATGTTGAGACCTCTCCTGCTGGGTGTTGCTTGCCATCTCCCAGCATCCTCAGCTGTTGGTGTGCTTCACCAGGGAGCGCTGACCTTTTTGAGAGATGAGTAATGAAAGCCCTGGTCTCCCAAGAGGTGCCTCGTTAGCAGTTTAGTTAAGTGCCAGTCTAATGAGACAGCAACCTTGGCTATGTACTCAAAACACCTAGTCCAGATCCTGCTTGCTCCAAATACTCGTTTGTCTGCCATAACTGCATGTAGAAGACAAGTGGTCCTTATGTTGTGGTCACCTGGTCTGTTAGCAGTCAGGCACTAGTCTTTTCTCATGTTTCAGTCCTCAGTTTGTGAATTTGGAAGTAGGTGGTATACACGTGCGTGTATTTGTGTCAGTTTGTTACACCTGGAAGGAAACAATCTCAACTGAAGGTTATTGTGGTTTTTTCATGAGAGGTCATCGTCATTTTAAGGTTACTGAAGATGCTTTGTACCTGAAGCTAACTATTATTTATGCTTGTGTATTTGTTTGTTTAGACATTTTGTGTGTAGCTGTCTACGTTTGGTTTCGTGATGTGATACTTTGTCTGTAATGTTTCTAGGGGAAAGTCACACTAGGTTCAGTGGCTCCGCGTAAGGTGAAGAGCCCGTCTTTACAGTGCCCCCCCCTTGGAGCTAACCATCAGCGTCCTACATTTACTGCAGACTGGCTTCATCACAAGCTCGCCATTTAGCGAGGAGATTCTCCTTGCCCCTGTTGCGCTCCACTCATCGTCATGGTAACACAGCAAAGCGGAACAAAGCGGATGGAAAGCGAGCGCGGTGAGGTACGAGCAGGCGGCACGGAGCCGCGGCGTGAGCCGTGCCCCACTGTGTCAAGAGAGCACAGTGTTAAACCCGCCCAGTTCAGTGTTTCCCTACCTGTTCTTTATCTCATCATACTCAACAAGGCCTCGTTCTCGGGGAGCATGATGGCCGGGGTGCTAAAATGTATTGTTGGTAATGGTGTCGTGACAATCTGGCCAGTGGCTGCATCTCCAAGCAATGTGCGACACACGCGTTCTTGTGGTGAGACATTAGCTTGATCATTCTGACCTACCTGCTTTAATTATATTGCCACTTGGTCAGAACAACTAATTAGCATATGTAAATGGATGCTGTATTTTATGACTTGTAGCTTTATTCCCATTGGTTATCGTAGGGGCTCACTGAGGGATGCTCCAGAATGGTCATTGTAAGCAATTTCAAACTCAAAATGGCCTTTCCGTAAGCGGGGCGCTTCTGCTTAGATTGCCAACTGCCTAGTCTGAGAGTGTACAGGCATTTGGAGACCAAAACATAATCACTGCAAGTTCTGACGCTCCTGCGATATTTTGGCTGTCTTGTCCCAACCTTCATCACATTTATTACTTTTTCATTTCCCTGGCACAATATAGTTAATGCTTTAGCTGAAGATGCACAGTCAGGCAGAACTCCAGGCGATATAGTAATGGAGATATTAAATTAAAATGCACAAGTTCATATGCAAGGCTATTTTAGCTGTGAATCATGTCAACAAGCAATAACGTAAGAACTTGATGTAAAAGATCATCAAAGAGCATCAGTTTGAATATCCTAGGGGTTATAATCAGGAGCTCAGCATTCTGCAGTCCTGAGCAGCATTGCATTCTGCTGCACTGAGCCGAACGCGTATATTGATTTCTGACCTTTCAGACCTGTATCTCTCATTCTAACAGTCGTGCAGGGGCGTTAGTGTCATGCTGCAAGACAGATATGCTGTGGTGCTCTTCCCTTAACGTTTCTGCATGTTAGCACCAAGGCCTTAATGCAAGTCTAGTAGGCGAGGGAGACAGGCGGAGATGTGAAACACAGCTCACAAATAAGGCAAGTTAATCGAGTGACTTATTAATACTGGTGCTGTGCCCACTTAGATAGTTAGAATGGATCCATATACAGGTCTCAGAGAGGCTTCAGAGAAATGATCTACAGCAATGCAGCACATTCGAACATCTACAATCCTTCACTGCAAATGCCTAAGCTGGTTTTAGCATTTCTAAGAAAATGTTTCCTTATCAGAAGGAAAATACTGCCTTTCCTAATTTGGACCCATTGCAGGGAAATGCTAATCAGTGGCTGCAGTCATTAGGGTGATTTTCCCTTTGGTAGGACTCTAATTAAAACCACAGACAAGTCAAATCAATGAACCTTACACCAGCAAAGTTGTACAAATGATCTCAGCACCTCTACATTATCAAGGGTTCAAGGGACTCAAAGGCAGTTTGTAGGTTGTGAAACTACTGCAGATCACCTTAATTGATTAAAGGGACATAACATATTTAATGAAGTCATACAAAAATTGTATTCATTTGGAGGGGAGCATGGTTATCACTGTTGCTTTACACTTCCTGGGTTAGGGGTTGGATCCTGCCTCCATTGTGTGTGTGTGTGTCTGTGTGTGTGTGGAGTTTGCATGTGCTTCACAGTTTTCCTCCAGGTACTCCAGTTTCCTCCCACAGACCATAGACATGCACTTTAGGCTGATTGGCATTTCTATATTATATTGCACTTATTGTGTGTGTGTGTGTGTGTGTGTGTGCGTGACTGGTGTCCCCCACCTTGTGACTTATGCTGCCTGGGATAGACCCCAGGCCCCCTGTGATCCTGCAAGGTCACCAGAATTAGCAGTCATATGTGAATACACTGAACTTTGTATACTGCTCTGAATACAGCAGAACGGTCCCCCTGAGCCTCTTGTTCAGGTAATAACAACAGCTATCATATTTTCTTGTGATGCAGTGGGTACACATTCCACCCCCTTGGAGTTTGCAGCCACGGTGATGGTTTTAAAATAAATTCTGAACATGAAGAGTCAGAGTAGACTTGGTCAGGGTCACAGTGTATTCACTTTTAGACCTTTTTCTCAAATAAAACCCTGACCCTATACATACATCAGGGGGAGAAGTAGTTATTTAGCACGGTGTGCAAAAAGCCTAATGTTACAATTCTGATAATAATTACTATTGACATTCTGCTTTAATAGTGACAAAAGCGAAGCAGTGACGATATGCAATGTGACCCTAAGTGCAATAATTTGTTTTGATAGTAAGCTGTCTGTCATATTGACCCAGATGGATTGTAAGTTCTTAAATTAATTAAAATGTCCATTGAAAATTTGTTGTTCAATCCTGGCTTCAATCAGCAGGTCCTGTGCATCATCATGTCCAAAGCAAATTAATTAAATTATTGTGCTGTGCTGTTATTCATGCCGGTGATGGAAAAACATCTTTTTACAAGGAAGAATGACCTCTGTTTTGGTGTTTTCAAGATTTATGGTTTACATTTCATGTTATGTTTGCGGCTAGGTCTTTAGGTGTTCTACAGGTTAATTTTGGGTAAAAATGACCTTTTTGGTTAGCTCCCAGTCTGAGTTGCCGGTGTTGAAAATGAGACATTCTGTTTAAATCTGCTTGTTTGCTTACGGTATAGGGTTGTTAACCACCAGCAGAGTGTGTGTATGGTTTCGCTGTTCTGGAGTGCCGTTCAACTTGGTACTAGATTTTTTTCCCTTCTCCAGTAATGCTGGAAATCTTAGAAAAAGTTTTTTCTAAGCAGATAAACCGGGTAGAAGTAGACTGGTAGCTATTTATTTGTACATTTGCATATTTCATTATGAAATAATGAAATATGCAAAAATGTGAGTGGAAAAAATAGGGTAAAGTTATGTGGAGCCTAGCCTTCAGCTTTGAGATCCTGCAATCAGTATTGTTTAAACCTCCGATGTCTTTTGACCTCCATTTTTTTTGGAGGCTAAGTAGAGACCACAGTTCTGTGAGGACAATTGCCCTGACGAAATGAGGTATTTCAAGTCTCTGGCCCTTCTGGACTTGGTGTCAATCCGATAACCTTGTGGTGTCTTGAGAGGTTGACCCGTTCAAACAGCGATTGTTCCATTTACTGTTGAATGTTATTGCTCCCTCTATGACCACTATGACCTCACCCTCTATTGTATAATAATCGTGAAGTGAAATCCTTCTCAGTGGGAAACCATGCTTGCAGCACGACGTTGTGAGTAGTGCTTTTAGCATAATTGGATTTTTTTTCCCTTTTTATGTTTTTCTCTATGAAAGGCATTTTCATTGAGAAGTGATGTCCTAGTCTCATGGTAGAATATTACCACTTTCCCTCCAGTACCGGAGCGAAAGTTTCCAAAGATTTCTGTTCACCTTGCGGTAGCCTTCAGAGTGTCATCTGCATATGTACGAGTATGATCGTGTCACAACACCACAAATCTCCACGGCTGCCTTTCGGAAAGAGCTGGGGGTAATAATCTTGGCATCTTTGAATTGTCTGAGTCACTCTGATAAAAATCGTAACTACAGAATAAAGCAAAAATATACCGGGCATGGAAAAAAAAAAAAAACAGTTTCTCTTTGGTCCCTGTGACCATGAATTCTCCATGGCATAGAAGGAGGGACCATTTAATGTTTTAAAGAGCCTTATGGTGCCAGTTGAGGTACGTATCGTGAATGTAGCTGTGTTCAGCTCTCTCGCAGTTATTTAATAATAATAATTGGCAGAATGCTAATTATGTATGTGCAGAATCATCAGCATACACTGTGCATTAATGGAAGATTTGTAAGCAAATGATTTTTTACCATCTCAATGCAAACTGGTGTCTGACTGGACCTCAAAATGAGATGGGGGCACCATCCACATGTAGAAAAGCATCAATTATCAAGTTGTTTTTCTCTCTCTTGGGCATGCATAGGAAGCGCAGTCCTGATTTCCTTTTATTGCCGAAGCATCACCTTCCACTGGGAATGTGATGCTGCTTGCTGTAGTCTTCTTGTAAGCTTGCCGTGCCGCTGACAGCTCCCGGCTTACGGTGACACCCGTTGACATGAATCGGATGCCGAGTCTCTGAGGTGGTGTCACCGTGCAGGGAGACCTCAGAGACGCTGGTGCCCCAGAACCTGGACAGTACAGACAGTTTTCAAGAAGTGGACCACAGCTTCATGGGACTGCTAATTAATGTTTCGTTAATAACGAGAAGGCAGTTAATTTGTTAGTAATGAACAAATTGTTTAATTTGTAGAGGGTGTGTCCCTATGTATATGAAAATAAGAAAGTTTCTGATATTATTTTTTAAAAATAGTCTTCCCTGAGATACTCACTGAGAGATTTTATTGGGCTTCCCCAATAAAACTTCATAATCCCTAGGGGTGTAACGGTACAGTTTTTCCACGGTTTGGTATGTGTCACGGTATTGGGACATTGAGAGGCGGTGGAGGACAGGTTGGCCTGGCGTGCTGTGGTCCATGGAGTCGCGAAGAGTCGGACACGACTGCGTGACTAAACAACAACAATTGGGACCACAGTAATGGTACGGTTTCGGTATCTTTATATTTAAGAAAAAAATAAAAACACATCACCCTTTAATTAAACAATGAACTTTATTTTGACTTTCTATTTTACACTTTATTATTTAAATAAAGTTTAACATCAAGTGAACTACCTGTCTAAGCATTCTGTGTTCTAAGCTTTGACAACCTGGAAGTAGCCTAATTTGCCTTCTCTATTTTATTTAAACAGGCTACATACTTGTATAGGCAATATTAAATGTAAAAATAACAAAGTGCAAAATTAAGTATCCTCATTAGGTACACTAATGAGATTTTACCCTAATGAGTTTGTGTACTGTCTGTTTTCCCCTCGTCATCGTATTGCGCGCTGAATCCGAAATGTTCCCACACTGCGGAATCGAAAGATGGCGGGACCTCTTCAGATTAGCTTGTCTCCCTACTAGCACTCGCCATAATCACGTTGGAGCGAAGAGAATATTCGTTTTAGCCTCTTCTCTAGCTCGTAGTTGCATACAAAACATTGATAGCCAGGAGGCGGATAATTTACGCCATCTGCTCTTGTATAATGACATTTAAACTGTAGCCCTCAAAAATAAGACAGCCCCAGTTTTTTTTTTAGATGTATTTTTGGGAAAAAACACCATCTTATATTCGCGCAAATACATATAGGCAAATGACAAAATTATATTGTAATACCGTGGTATACGTGTGCGTACTGAACTGTCGGGGGCGTACTGAACGGTTTGATTATATACTGAATACCGTTACACCCCTAACGATCTCGTAAGGAATACATGCAGGTGTTTAACATGGGTAGTTTTAAGTGCCTACATCCCCAGGTGATTAACACGGGTAGCTTTAAATGTCTACATCCCCAGGTATTTAAAACAGGTAGCTTTAAATGCCTACATCCCCAGGTATTTAAAACAGGTAGCTTTAAATGCTTACATCACCAGGTGTTTAACACGGGTAGCTTTAAATGCCTACATCACCAGGTGTTTAACACGGGTAGCTTTAAATGCCTACATCACCAGGTCTTTAACACAGGTAGCTTTAAATGCCTACATCACCAGGTGTTTAACACAGGTAGCTTTAAATGCCTACATCACAGGTGTTTTCTGAACATAAGCTCCATCAGGAAGCCACATTCTCAGCCTCTATAATATTTATGCAAAAAGGCAGACGAGCTTTCACTTCATGAATAAAGTCATGCCTACAGGCTGTCATTAGATGGCAATGCTAATGTTATGGCCAGGAAAAAACACCTCTTTCCTATTTATTATTAGTATTAATATGTATACTCTTAGTTGTTCTTTGTGCTATTTGTGGCAAAACAGATCAACATTCCCAAGCATTTGTAGCATTTGTCCAAATAAAACATCTTGCACTATTCAAATGAAGCGTTCTGTAATTAAACACCCAACGTTCCTCAAAACGTTCCATTAGCGTTGGTTGATATTAAGATTCTCCCCCGAGGTCTCGCTAACTGCCTGAACGCGGCCCCGAGAGCCTTGGACGCAAGACTTCAAGCGGAGATAATACTGTATGCTTCCTAGCAGGAGACTACCACTCTGCATCATCTGGCTTATCAACCCTGGGTGCCGGAGAACCTCATTATCGGGTGAAGAATGCTTAGAAGTTTGGACGGGCTAAGACTGTTGTATCAGGCTCGAGGAGTCTGGTTGGAGGACAGTTTTGGCTCCAGGTTTGCTAGGGTGTTGCTTGGTAACCCTAACCCTGGAGTGGTCCTGGGATGATCTCATGTTCTTTTCACAAGCAGAGCTCATGCTCCCTCACGATTCAGCAGTTGGCAAGCAAAGTTTGGCAAGATTGATCTGCGTAAAAATTCACCATACAAAGTAACCTGGAATATGTCAGCTTGAAGATCAGAAACATAGCAATCAAAAACGAAGATCAGAAGAAGGAGCCGTCAGGCTTTCACTTCCTCTGTCGCCTGGAACAGCTGGGGAGGGTGGAATTAACCAAGTGGTGAACCTTTTACATTGGTAGTATTCAGAATGGCTTCTTCAAAATGATTCTCTTGTCCGCTCCTTGTTCGAATTACAGGAATAGCCCTTCATTAATGGAAAACAAATTAACAGAGAGGATGTGTTCTCAGTTGTGATGGGCTGGGGAGCTTTCCCTTCAATCACCCCCTGCCACTACACAGAGATGCCGGGCAACGCCGGAGCAGGCTCCTGTGTAATGAGTCTGCTAATAGAACATGTCAGTCGATGATTGTTATGATGGACCTAATTTTTGTTTGTTTGCTGCTGAAGGCTACAGGTGGCAACAGGCGTCGTGATTTAACCAGGAGGCATGGCGGTGCCAAATGGCTTCTGGGCATAAACACCTTTGAGAATATATGTTAAACATGATGGGCGACTGTTGTTTTTTCACTCGGGTGGTGCGAAAGACAAAATGATGTTCAGAGAAGAAGGAAAATGAAGTGAGATCTTTTTGTCATGTATGTAATTTAAAGCAATTGTACTTGTATGTTATATGCATAAGGGAAAACCTTAGTATGTACCATTTAGCATTTAGCTGTTTTGGTTTTAGCAAATGGTAGGGAGACTGAGGAATCAGGTGTTGTTTTGATGAATTAAAACCTCAAATGCTTCATCATCACAATTTGTTTTAAACCTCGGTGACACACATCCATAAGTGTATTTACAGGATCCCAGCATCTGTAAACAACATCCCTGGGTGTAGTTTCTGCTGCACCCCTGTAAAAGGATCATTTGACGGGATCATTGTGTTGCTACAAGAGTTTGTTGCCTTACATGAGCTTTACAGGGCGACCCGGAAAACCCAAACACCCATCCAAACTGACCCTGCACTTTGTGATCTCTGGAACTGGTGTCGTGTTAAAAGGGCCCTTGTACCGGAGCAGGGAAAACTGGGCAATGAGCTGGTAGCCTTCACATGTAAAAATGAACCTGGTGCCGCATCAGCAATGCGCTGTTGTTTATTTATTGGAAGAACAGCCCTCTGAGGCCAGTCAAACCGCTACAAAACATGCTTTTATGCTGGTAAAATAAGTGTTTCAGGGGTTTAGTTTCATACACAAGCCTCTTTGGTGATTAAACTGCCTGACAGTCAAATGTAGTTCAGTGCACGGATAACAATTTCAATGTAAATGAATCTGACTAAATACACAATATCTTGGAATTGTATATATGCATGAAATCATTGACCTTCCTAACGCCTCAGGTTACATCGAAATCAGATTCGAGCTGCTTCCTCTGCCTGGTGTATTGTAGTGATGACACTGCTCTGGACTAGCAAAGTACGTGAAAGCTGGAAACATGATTTCCATACAGAGTTTAATCTCCCTGAAGATTGTGTTGTTTTTGCATCTTTGTTTTTACACAAAGTTTCCCAGTTTGGTTATTGTATAACAGATGATACCAGATACCATGAATGATGCATGTGGAGCCTGTCTGGTTTCTACATTTTTAGATAATTATTTTACCGGTAATTGTTGAACTAGCCTGGGCTTGACCAGATGGCCTGGTTGTCCATTGGGATGAAGAGGAGGGTCAACAGGATGTGACCACTTACTGTTTCTGCCACAGCTCTAATCCATTCTACCGAAACCATGGGTCCCCTGCCCTACAGCTGGCACGAGCATCCCAGCATCCCAAGGGCTGATGATACCAGCCAGGCTCAGGTGGACTCATTTGAAGAGGACCCAGTTAATGCCAAAGAGGGTTGGAGGCAGCTGTGTGGACTGTGTGGAAAACTCAACATGAACAAACAGCACAGGTTTGTTTAGCCTAAATGCTGATGCTGGAAAACTCAGGGCGGACATATCACCCAGATGGATTCATCTGATCCTTTGAGGGCCTGAAAAGGGTATTTGGGAGAAGACATTAAGCGGAGACACCTTTTATGAATTTTGTCTTCCCCCTCACTAAATCCCATGTCCTTGAGTCATTTCTTTGTGTCCTTGGATGATACATGGAAAGTTTACAATGCAGTGTTTTGGGCCCAACACAAAATAGCCTTCGAATGTTCTTTGCTTGTGAAATTTGGGAATTGTAGCTGAAAGCACACAGCCGGTCCCATGGATTTGGCTTGTCATGGTGTGCTGACGGGCGTTCTAATCGCCACAGGGAGGGGCACGAGCTGTCTGACTAGCCCACAGATGGGGGTGCTTGCATCCTCTCTGCTTCCTCGCCCTAATCTGATTAAGCTGATGCCTTTTGGAAAACGGGCCGCTCTGGGAGAGACTGTAACCACATCACAGGCAGCTGATCCGCCCACATGACAGTTTTGCATATGCTAATAGCCCCTGGGGGGGCGGGGGCAGGGTAACAGCAGGCCCTTTGGAAAACTGATGGAAACCCAATCTTTGTTTTAAGAGATGACATACCCTCGTAATTATGCCCATGGAAGTGACAGCATGTTTAATACTCCAAATGATATTGTCTTGTGATTCTTCCTCCTTCCAGCTTGTGATTTACAGGAGACTGTGTGCTTGCTAATGTCTTCTTATTGCTTCAGTAACTCATTGGTTACCAGTGTGTTGGTCCTGTAGTCAAACCTACATCACTTTCCAGGGAGCCTCAGTGTTGCCTCTCCATGCAGAAAAACACCTCCGGTATTTCATCTGCTTCCACGGAGGAGTGCAGTGACCCAGCCTGAAGTGAGTTCTGAAGCATTGCCACGCCTACCTGACCCCTCAGCGTAACAGCAAGGGCTATTCGGCAACGTAAACTCACACAAAGTTTTAAAATGTGAATGAAATTGGAGCGGCTTCAAAGGAGTCCTGTAATGGGTCCCTTGGATA
Source organism: Gymnarchus niloticus (assembly GCA_009936485.2). NCBI lineage: Eukaryota > Metazoa > Chordata > Actinopteri > Osteoglossiformes > Gymnarchidae > Gymnarchus > Gymnarchus niloticus. The sequence continues at coordinate 10,290,754 of JAACJT020000001.1, read as the reverse complement.
TCCCGAAAGTTTTCAGGACACATCACATGCAACTTAATTTCACCAAAAGACCAAAATACTCTGCTTTAATCTGCTTCGAGGACTGGGAATCGTGACTGTTACAGGAATCCAAGTTTATGTTCCACATTTTCCACGGTCCATTTCAGCCTCGCTTGACGGGTGACGAAACATGTTCTCTTTAGCGAGCCCAGCCCTGTGCATCTGCTGCTTTATGCCACGTATGGAAACTCGAGGCTGAGTTGAGAAGGAGGCGTCTTATCAGTTCAGCCTGTCTGGCGAAATGAAGAGAGACGTCACATTGGCCACAAGTGTGAAGCGTGTCCATTCCTGTCATCCCACCCATTGCTTCCTAAATCTAATTTCCTGATTTAACGGCTCTCATTGCCCAGACCCTGGCTGACGTGTAATTGCATGTTTATGGATTGGCTGTATTATCCACACATACAGCAGTGGCCTACTATTGAAGGTACCAGTCAGATTCCCTTTTGTAATGATTTCACTGAGGAAAATAAATAAGTGTAGTCTGTTTTATTTTTTTTTCCTCATTCAGAGCATAAGGGGTGCTGTTTCAGGACTTAGCTGAATCAAGGCAGGTGACCATCTGCCGGAGGTAATCAGTGTTTTACTATTCAGGCCGAGCTAGTAAGTCTGCCATACCTTGGCATTCCCAAAGCAGGTTTGCCTGTTTGTCATTCAGTTATGACACAGCACTGACTCACACTGTTTGGGAGACTGGGGGCTGATAAAAGAGGGAGGTTACAGCGGGCCGCACGGAGCCGTTGCTATGCCAATGGAGCTGATTGTGTAAAACTGGGCCGGTATGTGCTGCTGCACACAGACATGTGGTACAGGCTTGCGGTGGGACATGCCACTGGTGAAGTTTTGACCCCAAGGCCTGCATGTATTGGGGTGATTGTTGTGTGTGTGCTGTGGAATAAGGCTGTTATCGGGCCTTTCCTTAGGTGTGTGCTCAGGATTATGGGAAGCAGGTTTTTTATTTGGACTGCGGTCCTGTTCAGGTGTTGGACAGGCTGGTGTAAACGGATGCAGAAACAGGTGCTTTTAGCAAAGTCGAGACACGACCTGTTGGTGGTATTTACAGGTTAGCAGTTTCTGCCTTTTGAGTCTGCCATGATTGCTATTTTTGACCACTGTTGTCCTAGTAGAGTCATGAACTCTGACCTCAACTGAGGCAAGAAAGGTCCGCAGATCCCTAGATGATGCTCCACGGTTCCTTTTGTCTTTCTGGATGGTTTTGCAGTTTGGTGAAGTCTTGGCAAAGTCTTGGCAGCACAGCCACTCCTGGGAGAATTCCTACAGTTTGTCTGTTTTGACTCTCATTGTGACTCGTCAGAGACCCTCAGCACTCAGAACTTTCTACCCCTTTCTAATGAAAGGATTTTTTGAGGGCTTAATCAAATTTCTTTTAATGTTGCGTGATGTACCTCTAGATCATGTGCAATGGTAACTTTGGCTTTTACCATTTTAGTCACATTTGAGCAAGTCAGGCTGGCCCAAAATACTCAAGCATCAGAACTTAATTATACCTTTATTTAGGTTAAGTAGGGAAGCAATGTCTTAACATCTGAAGTTATGAGTACCATACTCACCAAGCATACAATATGCAATCAGTGGCCAGTTTATTTGATACACCAGCTTGCTAATGCTAGCGGCAAGCTCCTCCAAATGTACAATCATGTGGCTGTACTCAATATATGCAGCACACGGACAGGATCAGGAGGTTCACTTACTGTTGGACAAAGTATTAGAATGGCTCAGATGCATGACCTAAACGACTTTGTACGTGGTGCAATCGTATGGTGCCAGATGTGGTGGTTCCAGTATCTCAGAAAGGGCCACCCTCCTGGGATTTTCACACACTGCTGTGTTGAGAGTTTGCGCGGAATAGGCTGACGAACAGAAACATCCAATTCATGGCATTTCTGTGGCAAGAAGCACATTGTTAATGAGAGTGGTAAAAGGAGAATGGTCAGAATCAGTAAAGCTAACCGGAAGGCCACAAGTACAAAAATAACATGGCTTCTCTAAATGCACAGCTCATCTATCGGTGAACCAGTTTTGAAGGTAATATTGGGCCCTACCCAGTCTTTAGCTAGGTGTATGTACCTAATAAAGTGTCCACTCAAGGTAATATCTCATAGAGGACTGTAGGCCTAACGCTCAAAAGGATGCAACCAAATTTGATGTGAAAGTTATACGGCAATGTTGATTATTAGACCCATGCCATACACTTATTACATGTACCTTCATTGATAATGCAGATTATTTCAGAATCACTTGAGGTAAATTATTTTGATAAAGGTGATTTCATAGGTACGCCACTTGGAATGTGAACTCACAGCTCAGTGGGCTCAAATCTGAGATGTTATGGCACAATGTGGATTTTAAATGCATATCTGCAACGAATGAATTAGTGATGTGCCCTGGGGTAGTATGACATACCCCCCCTTCCCCACTTGTTTCCATTTTTGATGCTGTGTGGGCAATCTATGAAATACCGAGTTCCAAGTCTGTGGAACAAAATCAAAAATGTTAACAATTTATCAGTTCTGTTACAATAGATTTGCACCTAAATTAGAAGGCAATAATGATCACTAAATAAATCATCTATGAAAGCACTTGTCAAGGCCTACATAGTTTATTATAAAACCACAAATATAATAGGGACATTTATAACAGTGGTACCTCGTGAATTTTAAAAAGCACATTCTGTCACAAGTTACACTAGGTCTTGGAGAGCCACCGAGTTTTCTGCCAAAGGATTATTTCCAGACTGCCCTCTCTGGGGACGAGTGGGGACAATGTCCCCTGTGTGTTGGTGAAGGTTGAGACGTTGGCAGGTGAAGGGAGCAGAGGCGGCGGCTGCACAATGAAACTGGG
>JAACJT020000001.1:10238413-10287753 GCA_009936485.2 Gymnarchus niloticus | reverse complement strand
GGGGGGGCCTGAGGGCTCCCGTGATCCGATGTGGGAGAAAAAAGCAGTGCCCTTCTTTCCAGAGCCCCACTGTCTGTTATTTCCATGGAAACTCTGTTGCCCAGGTGAAGTGGAGCCCCTGGCTAAGTGTGACGCCGGTGCTGTCAGAGACCTGCTTGTCACGTGGGAATCAGGCAGCAGACGGAGCTGACAGGGCCGGATGGTCATGTTGCGTGCAGGGGCTTTCTGCTTGGCCGAAGGGGATGCTTTTGCATCCAATCTGCCCGCTTCGGTGTCCCCATTGAGGCTTACAGTCTTAATGTGTCCCCTGCTGTTATTTATAGAGACTGGGGAGGTGGTGGAAATACATTGCAGTCCTACGTAGCAAAAGTACTAAAACATGACTCACTTAGACACAATGACACACTAAAACATTACATATACACTCATCGACCACTTCATTAGGTACGCCTGTTCAACCACTTGTTAAAGTAAATATCTAATCAGTCAATCACTTGGCAGAAACTTAATGCACTTAGGCATGTGGACATAGTTAAGAGGATCTGCTGAAGTTCAAACCAAGCATCAGAATGGGAAAGAAAGGTCATTTAAGTGACTTTGAAAGTGGCATGGTTGTTGGTGCCAGATGGGCTGGTTTGAGTATTTCAAAAACTGCTGACCTACTGGGATTTTCACACACAACCATCTCTAGGGTTTACAAAGAATGGTCTGAAAAAGAAAAAAAACATCCAGTGAGCGGGGATTCTCTGGGTGAAAATCCCTTGTTGATGGCAGAGGTCAGAGAAGACTGGCCAGACTGGTTCGAGCTGATAGAAAAGCAACAGTAACTCAAATAACCACTTGATACAACCGAGGTATATGCAGAAGAGCATTTCTGAATGTACAATACGTCGAACCTTGAAGCAGCAGAAGACCATCTGTCAGCTAGGAACAGTAAACTAAGGCTATGGTGGGCATGGGCTCTCCAAAATTGGACAACAAAAGATTGGTAAAACATTGCTTGGTCTGATGAGTCTTGAATTCTGCTGCAACATTTAGATTGCAGAGTCAAACTTTGGCGTAAACAACATCAAAGAATGGATCCATCCTGCCTTGTATCAACAATTCAGGCTGGTGGTGGTTGTGTAATGGCATGGGGGATATTTTCTTGGCACACCTTGGGCGTCATAGTACCAACTGAGCATCATTTAAACGTCACAGCCTACCTGAGTATTGTTGATGACCATGTCCATCCCTTTATGACTACAGTGTACCCATCTTCTACTGGCTAATTCTAGCGATAACGTGGCATGTCACAAAGCTCATCATCTCAGACTGATTTCTTGAACATGACAATAAGTTCACTGTGCTCAAATCGCCTCCACAGTCACCAGATCTCAATCCAGTAGAGCCCCTTTGGGACGTGGTGGAACAGGAGATTTGCTTCACGATGGTGCAACTGAAAAATGTGCAGCAACTGCACGATGTTATCATGTCAATATGGACCAAAATCTCTGAAGAATATTTCAAGAACCTTGTTGAATCTGTTCCTGAAGAATTAAGGCAGTTCTGAAGGCCAAAGGAGGTCCAACCTGGCACGTTAAAAGGTGTAGTATCCAAATTGTAATACACTAACACAACATATACAAAGTCACAGAAGTACAATAAACGACAAACCAGACAATCAATCCAAAAAGCCGCTCAAGACTTTACAAACTAGAGCTGCACGATCAGTCAAATCGCAATCATAATTGAGATCCCATGCAGTTCATAGCTGCAAAAGACTGCGATTTCCCGGTGTTTATTTTCAGCCACTTTTTGTTGTAACATTTTGCTGGTGTTCTGTCAGATTTTGCTACCCATCAAATAATCCTACCTTAATGATGTAATTCTGCAAAATCTAATAGGGCAGCAAAATCTGGCGGAACATCACACATTGACTGACAGAGAGATTCTTGTACTCTTGGTATTCATCATCATTAATTATGAGCCCAAGCCCCAACGACCCTGTGTTGTATTTTGTTGCTGCTCAATTGCCTTGCTATACAGTTGTCATCAGCTATATGAGACAAGTTACAAAGAACAATAGACTTGACATAGCACAGATAGTAATGTCAATTTCCTGTCAGACATCTCCATATCCAGGCAATAGTAAATGTTGTTTACTGGACATGTGAAAATGCAGTTATTTTAGGCAAGATTTTTTTTTCTTTTATATTATTCCATGTTGTGAACTAATGAGCCATTCTATAAAAAATAAACTTAAAAGTAAGTAAATTTTCTTGTTGCTTTTTGTCTTTTCAGAGTTTAAACTTCTTTAAAAAACAATATTTTGAGACTGTTTATCAAATCGCAATGGAAAATTGCAATGACAATATTTTCCACAATAATCTCAATATTAGTTTTCGTCGTATTGTGCAGCTCTACAAATTCCAAAAGCATTGTCCCAGTGATCCTAGTACAGGTACTTGTGGAACATTCTTTCTAAATGGGTTCTTGTCCAAGATGAAGGGATGATGATTATGACTCCATGAATCCAGAATGAACCACAAATACAGGGGCAAATCATCATAGAGTGGAAATAAGTCTCTCGCAGATTTTCTTGTGAAAAAAGTGCCATCAGGATTTTGGAGAGTGCTCACACCCCCAGGGTGGAGGTGATACCCTCCTGTATGGTCTGAGGTGAGCTTCTCGCACTATGTGAGGTGTCACAGTATTAGAGGCTGTGTACCAAATTGGGTTAATATTATACATGATGTTATAATTCCACATGAGCATAGTATACCTAGATGTGATTAAAAGGTGGCTCTTTCTGTTTTTTCCCAGTGCTCCTATGTTCCCAAGTGTGAGCGAGACAACCAGAAGAACAAGGAGAAGGTGCTGGAGTGGCAGGACTACTGGACCTACAACATCAGCTCTCAGTCCTTCACCTGCTTCTTTAACCAGCAGCGGAGGTAAGACCTTGAGTTTACACCCGTTCCTGGACGGTGCTTTGTGGGGGAAGAGAGCCGTCCCATTAGGACCCATCACTCAGGCATTACAGTCTTCCTACAGCGATGGGATCTGTGTGGAATGCTGAGAATGTGTTAATAATAATTAGCACGTTATTCATCCCCATGGGGAAATTCATAGTTTTTGCATTTTCCCATCTTGCTCTCCAAGTTGAGAGCCAAGGGTCAGTGCACAGCGTCAGCCACTGTTCGGTGACCCTGGAGCAATTCAGGTTAAGGGTCTTGCTCAAGGGCCCAATGGAGATAAGGACACTCTTACCAGCTGCAGACTGAACCTGCGACCTTTCAATCACAGGCATAGACATCTAACCCACAGACCCACATCACTGCCCCAGCAGCTGTTTGGACAACAGATGGGTGGCAGATACCATATTTGTTGAGTCACTTTTGCGCTTGCAGTTTGCTATTTGACTCCACAGTCTGCTGCTTGCCCCCAATAGCAGCGTTTGAGCTGCCACTCCTCACCCCCCCAGCCCCCTGCAGACCTGCTGCTGTTCTGCAGGAAAGATGGCACTGGTGGAGAGACCGACAAACCCATTGCTGCTGGTTGTTGGCGAGACGATGGTGTTGGACGCCTCCCTTGGAGGGAGTGTCTCGGATTTAGATGTGACACTCCCCCTGCCCCCAGGACAGTGTGCCAGTGTCAGGCAACCTGCACGGATCATGGGGCTGGATCATTATTCCGTTTGCACTGCCTGATTTATCGATGTTTATTCTGGGCTAGCCTTGACGGAACTGGAGTCATCAGATGAGGACTCTGAAGCATGCATGTGCAGAGCAGGAGTCCCACAACTAGCACAGAGTAGCATATGGACTGTTCTAGGGGAGAATGTTAGTTTTTCTCTCCGTTATTTGCCGTCCATATCTGATGAAGACATTATCCTTCCTCATTTTATTTGGTTGGCCTCTAAATGGCAGCAAGGTCTGTTCTTGTTTATAGAAAAGGACTATCAAAGAGATATATCTGTATAGCTGTGTGAGCAGTTTCCTGTTGTTACTGTATATTTAAAAGTGTTCCCATTCTTTTCTCACACTCAGTTGCCCGCCCTGTAAGTATTAAGAGAAGCCCCATGTTCTCCAGAGGGTTGAAAACGTTGAGATGTCACGTACTGGCCGCAGGCTGTGCTGTCGATCCGATGGTGTCGCAGCACCCTAAAGCCAGCTGTGAGTGGGGAGTCTTCTGGGTACTCTGCGTGTAATCGTTCTGAAATGAAGTTCACTCCGGTCAGTGGGCCAACAAGTTCCGGCAGATGCTCCCCTGGTCCTGACATGGGGTTGCTATGGCAACACCAGCGCCATGCGATGAGGCCCCCTGCAGGGGTGGCTGTTTGTCATATCTCCTGCTAAGGGACGCATTCCTGACCCCCCTCTACACACACACACACACACACACACACACAGCGCTAATTATCTGTGATTGAGGCTGATTTCCAAGGTAGGTGTATATCAGAGTATGAATGGATATGCTTTTGGCGAAATGCTTGTGATTTGTGCTTATGTGCTCTGCCATACTCATGGTCCTACTTGTGGATTCATGATGTAGCATCATAATATTCAATGAAATTTAATGCCCTTCTTGATCTATTAAATTTCATTGGGTATTCTGTTGACAATAGCTGGGATATCTAATTAGAATAAATCTCAGACACATCAGGATTTACTTTTTCATGTTGTTAGCAGCCTTTATCTAGAGGGCCTTACATTGCTTACTACTTTATTCCATGTACAGCTAGATGTGCTCCAAAGCCATGAAAGTGAAGCACTTAGTCCAAACAAACACAGTTCCTTAACCACTTGCTTGGCTGCAATTCAAGCTGACTCATAGCTGAAGGGAGTGTGGCACGAGTATCAGATTGGTGACTGCTGCCGTTAACTTACCCACTGTGTTAAAGTAGCACCAGAGCGAAAGCGATTAATCGCAAACACGCACAGTTTATTTAGCGGTCCCTTCACTGAGGGTGTAAATCAAGTTTGTGTGCCAATGGTTCTCCACTCCTGTTTTTTTCTGTCCGATCTTCTGCTCAAGATTCATAATCGGAACAGGGATGGTAATTTTGAACAGGCATCCAGACGGACAGACCTGGGTTTCTCCAAGGCCCCAGAGTGTCATGGTTCGGGCGGGAGTGCCCCACTTTTTGGGACTGTTTGGGGAACTGAGAGCATGATCAGATTGTGTTGTTGGCAGGGGCTGGTCTCCACGGGCCCCCCTCTCTGTCTACACCACCCAGCAAGCCTGCCTTTTTTTATCCTGTAATTAACATATTTACCCAGGCGACTATCCAGCCGAATGCAGGCCAGAGCCATCTGTGTGTGTGCAGAATTGTCTTGCACTCTAGCAACAGACAAACGCTGTTTGTTTGTTAAATCCCTCCATCTGTTTATTAAATTTATATATATTTGTTAGGCTATGTATTTGTTCATTGTTATGTTTCATTAATAAGATCAGTGCTTCCACTGACTGCCATTTATAATCTATAGCTGTGAGGCAGCCTTAAATCGCTAATGAGACCTTTCAGGGTTCCTTTTATTGAGCAGTGTTTCCTTTGCCAGCTCCTGGTGGTACACGAGTACATCCTACTGCAGCGATGTAGTCAGTCTATTACTCAAGATATGAGAGCCATATCAGTAAAATAAGCTTTTTTCATTTCTCCCCTTGAATGAAATCATTTCACTTTTGTGTTATGGAAAATGAGGAATCTAAATATGAAAAGTGGTGAAAATGGACCTCGGTGTGTTATGCATTCAATCCTTGTAATCCAACAAAACTGGGAAGCTAGGTATTAACAAATAGTCCCAAAGTAAGGGTTTGACTACCACCCTTTACCTCTTTGGTTATCAGCTGAGATCACTTTCTGCTTCCTCAAGCACCATAACTTGGCACGTCTTCATCCCAGGAAGGTATGGCTGCTTTGTGCTCATGTGATGCAGTTGACATGGTAGGGGTTGCTGCTGGAATGAGTTTGCCAACATCCTGTCAGGATCTGAGCCACGCCGTTGTTATGGAAGGTGCAATAATGCAAAGTATCAAATCTTCTGTAATATCTCATCAAAACACAGTCCTAAATCTGATTTACATCTTGCTAGATGTCATCCTCAGAGATTCTCCTAATTGTAAACTTATGATTAAACCAAGACTTTTATTGTCGTGATCGTGGACTGGGCTATTTCAGCATATGTGTTCGGTACCCTTCGGCATGTGGCCCGAAGATGCCCCTCACTCTCTGTCTCCCCCTGCAGACCAGACGATGTACTGTGGAAGCGCTCCCTGGATGAAAACGTACTACTGCACTGCGTGCTGTGGCCCTTGGTTAGCCTGCTGCTGGGCACCCTTATTGTCCTGCTCACCATCTGTGCTCGCAGCTTGGCCATCCGCGCCGAAGCCATCCAGAAGCGGAAGTTCTCCTAGGGGCCAGCAGGGGGCATCAGTGAACCTTGCTTCAGGAGCAGGTGCCCTAAGTCGTGGGGCCTGATCATACTGGAGACAAATGCTACAAAAGCTCCCTTAGACTAGAGGACAGTGTAGGAGGCTGCCTCAGTGGCCATAGTGGATAGTATGGGATTATAACCTCACTGCAGAGGCAGTCTTTCACTTCTGATGATTACTGCCTCCCAGATATGAAGCTTATATGAATGTGACTGTTTGCTTGTTTGTTTGTTTGTTTATGATCCTGGTTTCTACATGTAATAGACTCATCGTGTTCAGTCAGCTCAAGTGAACCATGGAATATTCCCTTGATGTTGGTGTGAGAGATATATGCAACAAGTTGCACGCAGGGACCTGCTTAGATGTAATACAACACAGCGCTGTTCTGCAACCACTCTGTTATGTGTATCTTGGCAGTGTTTGGTCTCCATGGTGATTGGATGTTGGTTCTCTGGTTGTTCGGTACAATGACCACTTCCATCTCGATTTGGATGTGACCTTGGTGATAAAGAGAATCATAGTGTCCATGGCATAGACGTGTTCAGTTACTGTTGACCTTTAAAACACATTTGTGTGTGTGTGTGCGTATTTTTTTTAATCCAGAGTTCCTTAATTTTATGAACAGACCCTCATTTTTTACCACATTTTGGCATCTTTATTTGGTGTACTTGGCCAACAGAGATGGCTGAGAACCTTACGTAATGTAGCGATTTTAAAATGATAACCTTCAAACCAACCTACCAAAGCCAGCTGTCTTTATGTTGTGGGAGGCCCTGGCCAATTTAAAAGGTAGTTCTTTGAAAATATATTTATATAATTGAAAATAGAATGGGAAGCAATTTATGATCATATTTGAGGTCATGTTAGCCATATTGGATGAGATTAAGAATCTTCAGTCTTCAAATTGTAATATAATTATCTGTCTTTCAAATAAGCTTTTCTAATTCCGGAAAGTCAGGTAATTATGTTCTGTCTGCCCAAGAGGTTAAATTGAGGTGTCTAGATTTTTTCTCAATGGAATAGAAGATTTGGAATAACTTATTCTGTATCTTTGATTGACTTTCCAGTTGTTATACGTGCCCAGAGACTTTAATAGTTCTGTTGTGGACAAAATCCACACTGCGTCCCTTTAGTAATGCATTCCACCACTACAACATGGTCGTAGGAGGCCATTTTGGGAGCTGACATGTCGGGGAAATTCCTGAGCAAATTCACTCCCTGTGTCCTGCTGCTGATCCATCAAGTGAGTGGCAATGTTGACTTTCAGCTAAGAAGGTCCCGCGTCTCACTGTGTTTATTTTTTGTAACCCTGGAAACCTGAAGGTGAAGGAATAAGGATATTGCTAGCTGCCCCTCCTGCTGTGACCTGACATCTTACCTGATGGGTGCCCACAGAGATGACTCTTCCAAGTCGTCGTTCAGTAGCTCTATGAGTGTCTCCAAGTTCAAAGGTGCTACTTTCTCCACATACAAACTGGAAGTGATGAGACAAATGAGGCTTCAAATCCTGTGTTGGGTGGGAATATTGATATCCAGGATTGATTGGTCATCCGGGATACTCCAACCCACCACAGGTTCTGAAGCCTCATTTAGCACCAGCATTGATTGGTTAGTTCAGGATACTCCCGCCCACCACTGGTTTGTAAGCTTCATTTGTCCCTTCACAACAGCACTGTTAAGTGTCTGATGTTGCACTGACTAAAAGGTGTCTACAACATGTGTATTGTCCTTCAGATTCACACCTGTGGGGTGGGGTGTACTACAAAGCCAGGTACTAAATGGTACTACGATGTTGGTTATCAACTTGGCAAGTTAAGATGTGGTTTCTTAATTAGAAATGTGGTATACTATCATCATGAAGAAGATGCACATAGTTTAACGTACAGTAAGACTGCTACTTCGTTGAGTTGCACTAGAGATGTATGGTTCCATCAGCTGACATATATAGAGAATTTATTCTGATGAGAATCGGTATCGTTCATAAGAAATGTTGGGAAAAGCTAGTGGATTTTGGTGGTCTCTAAATACCTTAGCCCTGCAAACCCCCTAGCTATATGATCACCAAGGTCAACAGAATATCCTCCATATGTTGCCATTGTCCATGCGAATGACCTTTTTAGTTAAAGAGTGGCTTTATTTTGATGTAAGGGCAGTTTGTATGTATGTTCTGGTGAAAGGGTGGGACTTCTACCTGTTATAATCCAATTGTCTGTAGTTAAAGCTCCTCAGAGCAGGTTAGGTGTTCATGGTAAATTACCATGGCAATATACCCTGTAAGCAAGCTATGATTTATAGTACCCAAAACTCAGAAGTTAAGCCTCAAAAAATCTCACTAAGCCAGTAAACTCGCTTCGTAGTACACCCCACTGTTTCCTAACTGTAAGAGTACGTTATTACCAGAATCTCAAAGTAGCATCGGTATTACCACAGAAGCTGGGATGTATTATCGCCGTGATCTTGGTCTCATTGATCTTGGCATTAACTGTTTAGGTTTCTCTGCTTAGGAACTTCAATCCAGAGACAGGAGTAACTGTTTGTAGATGAAATGTCATCAGTATAATGAGCTTTCAACTGAATTGTACGAAATAGAGTTTATTTTCAATCTTGATTGTATTTTTGTAGACACTGGACACAAATTAAGAGCACCGGATTGAGCGTTTTTTTTTTTCTGTTACTGAGCTTATCAGCTGTGCTAGAATGCTCGTAGACGTGAATGAATGTAATGAGAGAAACGGTCCTCACCGTGTTTCGTTCTGGTGCCAGCAAGTGCCAGGCATCCTGGTGAAGTGAGGGATGAAACGTTTGCAGGACGCCACATGTAATGGCGTTGCATATCAACATTTGATGAACTGGCAAAGTGTGTGTAGGACCTCGTGTATTAAATAGTGCTGCAGTTCTCACTGAATAGAGTTGGACAGGGGTAGGCTGACCATTTTGGAATTAAGCGGTGACTTTCGAACAGGTAATATTCCCCAATAGGAAAACATTTTTCTTTTTAATCAGACTATAATTTACTTTGTGATCAATAAGCAATGCATCATGTTTTAAAAAACGCTTGATACAGTAATGAGCAAAGGATGACACAAATGACAGGGAGAATAAACTTTCTTAATGGTTGGAGTTAAAGGCATTGTGAAAAGGTGATAGATGATACTTGTTAGTAAAATTTCCCTGCTGCCCACTGAATGCTGACATCCTGCAGCACGTCCTTCCACACAGCTCAGGATCAACATGGCCGACCAGTTACGGAGCCCTCCTGCTTAAGGATTTAACTGCACTGTGCTGTACCTGCTCAAGGTAGGCTTTAAACACCATGTCGCTGTGCTTTAGGTGTGAACTGTCCCATAAGCTGCAGCCAAACTAACAGACACATCTGAAAATCTAATATTAACTTTTCTTCAAACTTTCTTGTGCCTCGTACTTATCTTTATTAAAACCAGAATATTGTCCTCAAAATCCATTGTGTATTTTATTAATCTGGAGTCCAATTACATTGCACGAATCCAGTTTCTATTTTAAAATATCTCATCTTGCATATAATGTAAATATTAAAATAGAGAGTACTCTTTTTTTTTTTTCCTTTTCTTTTTTTTAGGTCCTCATTTTTGTTTGTTTCCTGCTGTGAGTACGGCTGGCCCAAATTATGTGCTTATTTGAAAGAGGTTACCATGACAGCCAGGCTTCGTGAGAAGGTCTGGTTATTCTTAGAGCATTGCTTTCATCCGTTATTCAGATCTCTTCAGTCTGGTACATCTATAAAAGGCATGTGTGAAGGGCCACACATGTCAAACATTACATCAAGAAGGAATTTCAGTGCTCAGCGATCTTTGTTCCAAATCGACGTCACATTCCGTGCAAAGAACTGTATGAAGTAAGACAAGTTAAGAATGAAATCTGGTAAATTATTCTTGGGATGCAAATGTTAGTTTTGCTTTAAATATTCCATTGATCCATTTTATATTGGGTTATATTCCAGGCGGCACAGGTCACAAGGCTGGAGTGCACCCTGAATGGGAGCTTTATGTATTGTTTTTACCTCACCCCGCCTCAGGGGTTCACCATGAAAATATCTGCTGAAAATATTGCAGCACTTCTAGTTTGTGAAACCTTGATGGAAGGGTTAAAAAAAAGAAGAATCCCTTTTTTAAAATTGGACTTTTTTCAATGGAGGAAGTAAAATATATATGGGATGTGTGTGTGTGTATATATATATATATATAATATATACGTATATGGGAAATCTCATAACACAAATGCCTTATTTGGGGAGGGAGTTATTCATGTATTCAGGACCATAAGTTATAATGTCAAGTGGATGGTGGGAGGGGTCGAGGAAAATGCTCATAAACAGTAATAGATTAGATAAATAAATAGCATTGAAAAGTGCAAGTTGGGTCCTGTCAGACCTCTGTTTTTGGTTAGATTGAAAAATGCAAGGCAGGTTTAAATAAAAATAACTCAGCCTGACAGATTTAGGGTTACCCGGAGTGACCGAGGCAGTCGGGGGATTTGGTCATTTTGGGCTGGGTGGTGAAAGGCAGAGAGGCTTTGGGGACTGAAGGGTGGACACGACTGAGCAGGAACTGCGATGCCCATTCATCACCGCCCACTGAACTGAGAGTCCAGCTGGCCAGGCACCTTCTGAAAGTGAAATGTCATCATGGTCTCCCTGCTCCAGGCTCATCTGTATTCATGGAAATTTTAGAAAGTTTATTTAAAAAAAAAGTAAGAATTGGAACTTGAAAGTGCAAATATGAATAAGAAGTTTCTGTGGATTCCCAGTCGCTGCAAATCCGATGACATCAGTGAGTCGTCTGCTCCTGTAGCAGTGAAAGTGATATACCTGGCAGCTGGGATGGGCCTCTGTCTGTGAACCACAGCTTCACGTATGTTCAAGTCATGAGTGGGTCAGGCTATTTACATCATGCTGAGGAAGAGGCCAACAACAGCCAAAACTGGGTCCCATGTTTACATAAATGGTCTGCAAAGATTTATTTACAAAATGAGTGACTATTTGAAATAAATGCTTTAGTTTTTGTGAAGAGTAATTTATGCAGTTTAATATTAATATAAAGTATTGAATTGGAATCGTTATCCAATGTCTAACTAAAATGAGACTTAAAAATATGATTTGATGGAAAATGTGAAAGCTCTAAATTTAGCTTATCAAAAAAAGAGATGCTGTTTTATTTGGGGTATGTGATTCAGCTGTGAGTGAGTCAGTCTGTTGTGGCATAAGCTTAATGTGTATTTTTTTATATCTTAAATATCAAGACCCAAGTTCTTCTTTTACTAATCGCTAGTATTCTATCAAAGGAAAAAATGTTTTCTATTGGTGTTTATCTGCAGCAGAATATCCCTTAGCTAAACCTCAGGGGTTGAGACCTGCTTATAAAGAAAATATAAATATATATATAGATATATATATATATAAAACTGCAAATCCCCCCATTGAGCTTGTGTCAGTCATTCTGTTGATTGACATAATGGGTGTAAAGGGTTTTCCAGCTGATGACACTGCAAGGAGAAGCAAACGGAGTCCGAGAAAGCGACCCTGAATCATGCATGTCCTTAAATCACGCTGGGAAAGCCCCACAGCTCTGGTGCTCTTTATCTTTGCCAGCATACAGTCTCAATGATAGATCTGTCCTCTCAGTCATTCACCGACTGCAGCATAACAAGGCTGCCTGGAGGAAGAGGAACCAAATGACTGTGGGAATCTCCACTATGATGCTCAATGTCAGGGGCCCATGAGTTTCCAGCTGAAGAGTCAAAAAACTGTACCATTCCTGTTACTTCAGAAGGACAGAAATTGCACCATTGGTCCTGCTGTATTAGCCAAACTTTCACAGAAACCACCTATGTCATGTATTTTCAAGGTGGCGCATGCTTCAGATCCCATAATGCAATAATGGGGACAAAATGACATGTAAAATTCTATTTTTCCACATTCTAAAATCATCTTAGTGATGGTTTATGTGTGAGGTGCACAATTTACTTTTTCAATGACAATTGAAAGACAAAAAAAATTTATCATTTAGTAGCTAAAAAAATCTTTGAATAAGTTAAATCAAACCCAAAGTAATAGGACTTCAGAAGTTAGATAAACACGACCTTTGTCCAGTCACTGTCATTCAGCTGATTTGCACAGTCCTGGGGAACAAATTTTGCTAATTCTGCTGTGGTTAAATGAGTCATGCAGGACCATGAGATACTGAAAGTAGCTTATGAAGGTGTAGATTGAAGGGCAGAGGCCAAACGAATATTTTAGCCCTTGAATATCTCATTATATCGCCATTGCTGTAACTGCCAAATGAAACTACCAAGATATCGCAAGTCAGGCTGCCCTTAAAACTCTGCCAAGGGAGATCTGAGTGACCTAAGACTACTTTAAAAACCCACAGAAGGTTCTGGCAAAGACATTGAGACAATGTCTGACAGCAGCTGTGGGCAACAATCGGTTTCAGAAGATCATGTAGAAGATGTTACGATACAAAGGGTGGACAGATCCCGGTGGTCAGTCTGTTCTGATTTGCCAACGATCTGAAAATGGAGAGAAGATCCCCTTTTTTGTAGGGCAGTGAGCCTAAGATCAAATCCAATCAATGGGTAGGTCAGTTAGAAATTTCATGTCTGTGCAGTCATAGACTAGACCTGAATCCAGCAGATATCCTGCATGGTTTGTAGGCTCAAGTGTACATTTGACCCACGATCAACATTCAGGATCTTCATGTGTTCAACCAATGAGAAGAAGCGGAAGATGGAAAAGTCATTCATCAACTCAAGGGCTGTGAAATGTCAGACTATAAAGACCTTTTTCCTGTTTTATTTAGAATTTACAAAACTTTATTTTCCATGAATTTATTGCATAAAATGTTAACTGATACAAAACACTGACCACATGTATCAACGTTTTGCAGATTCTAATGCTATAATAATGGGGTAAATTTACAACACATATATATATGCAATTTTCATATAATTTCTTGGAAATATCAAACTGGACACTGGAAATACATTTAGTGAAACACTTTTACTGAAATCCTGACTGACAAGCTTATTTGTGTGCCGTTGATTCCCTAACTGTGTTCACTGACTCATGAGTGTTTACTCTGATAGCATGTTTGTATGACACTCATTAGCCATTCCATTCCTTGACTCTGGTTATTTATGTGCATTTGACTCATGAGTCATGGACAATTGCCTTGTTCTGATTTGGGCATGTGATTCACCTGTGTCTCAGTGGTCAGGTTTGAGAGTTCTGAACTTATGATCCTATTCTTGGGAAAAGTTCTGTAAAACCCACACGTCAAGGCTGTCCCCCTTCGATCTAAGGGACATGCTCCTGCACATCAGCTAACTGGTGATATTGTCAGTACAACTTAAGCCATTTTCAAAATTTTCCAAAACACTATTTCCGTCAATTAAGCTCCTGCTTTTTTAGTTTTTTGAATTACACCCCCCCCCCAGACAGCAGTATGTTGGGTAGGAAAAGCATCATGGTAAAAACCACAGGTAAGAGGAACCCATTAACTCTGTGAAGCTTCACTATGGGTTTGGAAACTGAAAACAACTCGCACTCACCGGTCCAAGAAAGCAGCCTGAGGGCTTGACCAAGGCCAGCATTATCCGGGACAAAAAGGTGGACACCGGAACTGTGTAGATGTGCAGCAGATTTTATATGGCACTCCCAAGGCATTGGCCAAAGAGGCTAAAAGCAACACGTCCAGCAGGGCGGCTCCACTCAACGATGAGCCAGGAACTGTGACAAGCTGGGTAACTTTTGGCTTTATCTGACTTCTGACTGACCTCCCCTCTATTTCCTACAATGTTTGTTTTGCATATTAATAAAAGAACAGTCATCTGCATTAATTGGCCATTGTTTTAATAATAACATTCATAGAACATAGAAATATGTAACATACATAAATTGTTTCTTCAGGAAACTCAGGACGTCATCCTACATAAGACACAAATGCTTTGAAGACAGTGTGCTGCATTTTTTTATTCAAATCAGTAGTATTTTTGACAATATACTTGTTCTGTAATTTCTACATCGCAACAACAAGGTGACCCCCATCAAAAAGGTTACACACTTTTTACAGTATCCCAAGAATCAATACTTTGCCTAATACAAGTCCAATTATGAAGACAATCAGAAATATGAACTCCAGTTCAGGGGCAGTTTCTTGGCTTTAAAGCTGGTAAACAATCATTTTTTGATATGAGAAAAGGTACTTCTGCTTATGGCATTTGACCCTTATTCACTAGGTTTTGGATGCTTTGCTTACCCATTCCCAGGAGTCAGTGCTTATCTTTAGAAAGAGAAAAAATGTAAATACTAGTAGCCTGTTAATAAGGCCTGACTGTGCTTTAATTCAATGTGTCGCTTAAAATTTTAATGATTTTAATTAACGACATTACTGTGATGACTCATCAATTTTCCAATTGTGCTGGAATAACAGTTTTCTGAAATAATTATTACGACTAAATATCATTTAAAATATTGTGGCTGAAAATGAAAGGCTCATTAGTAGTTAACTATTCAAATATTTGATCACTCGCAGTTTTTGAGTAATTTGTATAAATGATATGTAATTTGTACATTCTGTTCTAAATTTTCAGAAATTTTCACATACAGAGAATATATTTTATGAGCAGAATTTATTTTTATTGGTTACATGAATTTAAAGTTATGACTGGTTCTCAAGTCAGGGATGTTACATGATTTGAAGTGTGCAACGTAATCAATAGTCAATGTCTCCATCAAGTCTAATTTAGAGCTTCAGAATCTGGTAAAGCTGAAATGCTCGTTTAGAATCAGAATGCTTTTGTCCAATAAAGCTGTTAGAATGTGGCAAGACTATTAACATCCATCCTGCCTCTGTTGATTAGGTCATCAAAGCTAAAAGTCAGCAGGTGCTGAGCCACAAGGACACGAGGATGCTGGGAATGCTGGGTAAACAGAGCAAACCTGCCCATCCAGTCAATAAAAGGGCAAACACGCAGCAGGGATTATACAGCAAGCAGATTAATCATTTCAATGCATGTATGTATTTTGATATGTAGGTAAGCTACTTGTTAGATCATAATATAAGCTACAGATATTAGTCTCTCTAAAGCAAATACATATCTCTGCATTTTGCAAGTTTGTTGCATTTCGAAATGCATTTAAGCATTTCAAGTTGCTCTTTATGATTCTAACAAGCCTCAGCTAACTTAAGACTAACAAGGAAATATAATTCATCAGCCAGGTATATTTGCATTTTTTTTTTCCAAAATATGTTGTAATTATTTAATGCCTTATTGTATCATTTCTCCTTATGAATACTTTCTGGTATTGAAAAAAAATATAATTTTCCCCTGTATTCTGCAATAAATATATTGCATAAAATGTTAACTGACAGAAAATGCTGTATGTACTTAATGATAATATGGTTTAAATTTATAACTGTTATATATCATATATATGCATATATGTTTTCCATATAATCTCATAAATATCAACTATACAAACTGATGACTTTGGAAAAACATTTATTGAAACACTGAAATCCTGAATGACAAGCTTATTTGTGTGCTGTCAATTCCTTTACTGTGCTCACTGACTCATGAATGTTTACTCTGATAGCATGTTTGTATGACACTCATTAGCCATTCTGTTATTTGATCCTGGTAATTTATGTGCATTTGACTCATGAGTCATGGACTATTGCCTTATTATGACTGGGCATGTGATTCACCTGTGTCTCAGTGGTCAGGTCTGAAAGTTCTGAACTTATGACCCTGTTCTTGGGAAAAGTTCTGTAAAAGCCTTTCCCACATGTCAAGGCTGTCTCACTTTGAGCTAAGCGACATGCTCCAACATAAGCCAGGGGGTGCTGGACCAGGTAGAGAAAGAGTGACAGGAGCGCAGGTTGACCATTAAGGAATTCTCAGTGCAGCTCGAATCTGCATTCAGAGATCATAACAGGCTTCTTTAGGCTTTTTCCAAAAAGATTAGCTGTTATGTTAACTCCAGTCACTGGGAGAGACACCGTAAAACTCTGACACTCATCTACATTAGCAGTGCAAGACTTCAGTTCTTTCGCATTTAATTTCTATTAGCATAAAACAAAACTTGCTATTAGGGCACAATAGATATTATATGGTATGTCAGGTGACTTCTGAAAGCTAGTATACAGTGATATTTCTGTGACAATGTGCACAGAGCAATCTTACATTGAGTAGTTCTACATTCTGTTTTATAGAAATGTCTTGTAAAAGACACCTGAAATAAAGAATGCGGAGAGCTTAGACCATACACTTCAGACTGTGTAGCAGGAAATGCTAAGCAGGCAAACTAATGAAGACCGCTCTGTAACAAAGAGCACATCACCAGTATAGCTGCTGATTTACTGTCCATACAGGTTTCAGACTAAAGTAATACTGGATTATAGCTCATCGGTCTCGAGAACTATGTGATGTTTGTATCAACAAATACGAAGGATGCATATTTCGAGTAAACTCAACTTTGGCTTTAAAAGGCAGAATTTCAGAAGGCTAAGTTTAGTACAACCGACAAACTCATACAGTATTTATAAATCACCTTGTACAGTATAAGTGCTTGCAAGCAATAGCTTACTTCTGTGTTTGACATTTTTGTACAGTAATTCACATACAGTGTAACATCTGGCAACTTGTGTTTTGGCAAGTTGAGGCAGTCATTTTGGCTTACGTGCAAAAGTAGTAGCTTATATGAGAAAAAGACTGGTGTGAACCCAGAGATCAGAAAACTTGAAACAATATATATAAATATGCAAGATACAGATATACAATATTCTGTTATATTTAAATAGCATAAACAGGTCTGAAAGATAGCTGGAAAACCATGTGTACATTTGGTATATAAAAATAATTGTATAGCAATATAAAAACTCCCTGCATTCCCCACTCCGTAGAAGGAGGTTCCTCATTTGCTGGACGAGGTCAGTAGGTTCAGCGTCGGGTGTACACCAGGTCTGAAGGCAACAAAAATGGCAATTAGTTCAGCTTTCTCAGAAAGTATGGTTGTTTGTGGACTGTGCGGTATAACCATGTGTCTCAGATGGATTTGAAGTGCTCAGACCGTTTCTGTTAACCTTTGGCCGTCTGCAACCCTGCGTGGTGAAGAATCGGTGATTCCTGTGAGGTGATACGTGGAAGGGCATGCTGAGCGCTGCCAGAGGCCCTTACCCCTGTGGAAGTCGGGGCCCACATTCTCATAGATGGGGTACAGCGGGTTCTCCTGCTCGTGCTGCAGCTTCTTGGCTCTCAAGACGTCCCTCACGCACTGGTGCAGGTAAGCATACTGGCACTGCGAGGTGGGGGTGAACAAACAGAGGGCTAAAGCTTTTGGACGTGGTGAAACACCCTCCCTGCTTTCTCTTGTCTTTGTTATTGCTGGAGCTCGGTAAAACCATTACCGCATTAAGCAGTGCCTTACCTTTTATTTCTTCTAACTGCGACCTGCTACATTTTCAGGGAGCACTTCTGAATTATGTAGCTTCCCTTTTTAGGCCAATTTTACATACCCACTTAAAACATTAATACTTAAAATGCATTAATACTTTTTAAAAACAATTTAAAATGTACATCTTTTAAGAGCCACGCATCTTACTGCCTGAAATATTCCATGGAACATCCAGAGTTGCTGTAACTGGGTACCAAAAGGGCTGATTTAGCTAGAACATGACCTTCTGTCATCCCCTTTAAGAACGGGGCCCCCGGTTCTGTTCTCACCTCAGTCTGAACCATGTGAGAGCGGTGCAGGCGGAGGTCAAACACGGCACCGTAGATGTCCACCATGTCCTTAGTGTCAAGCTGCTGCAGTGCCCGGTCCAGGGTGATGAAGGTCCCGGTTCGGCCCACGCCAGCACTGTGATCAAAGTCCCTCATTAATGGGGAACACTGACAATAACCAGGACCCTAATCATTAACACATTCACAGCAACATAATGCATTTAACACATTTCCTCTTTTTTTCTTAGCCCAATCAAATTTATTGAAACAATTCAGAGCAAGTGATATTCTCAAGGGTGTAACAGAGTCTGTCAGATTAAAAGGTCTTAACCAGCATGGTAACCACTACCATGTTTATGAACTATTTAAGAAAATATTGCATTAAGGGCTGCAGTTACACATGGTTTAGTGTTTCACCTGCTTTCATAAAAACTACTTCTCATTTGTAATCTCAGAAAACACAAGGCCAAGGATGTTATTAGATGTGTTCACTTCAAAGAAAATGGTGAATAATATTAGATATGCTTCAGTGGTGGGCAGAACTATGTGACTTGGCTGCTTGGGGACGGGGGAGAGGATAGCAGGTACAACTAAATTAGCCGGGATAAAAAGAGACCACAAAGCTGTCATTTTCCAGGAGTGAGAGAAACACTCGGTCTTGTAATGAGTCTGATTAAAGTCTGGGTTAACTGAGTGAATGGCCAGGCCTCCTGTACCTCAATGTTGGGGGGTTTTTGCTAGAATGGTAACAGCTAAGAGTCTGTTCCCTTGATATCTGCCACCACATCATCTCTGAGTTTATTAGCACTGTTGGCTTCATCCACAGTGTATACGGTAAAAAGATTTATAAAGTCTCAGTCGTAGCAACTGTAACTTATCCACAGTCTTGGCATAAATATAAAAGCTTATGTATTAACTGTTATGCTGCTAAATATGTTTCATTAAGTCTGACAGGACCTAACACTGTAAGGTTAATCCTGTTACAGTTCCAGTCAGTCCAAATGTTCAATTTAATTAACCTTGGCAAAACAATTCCCGTTGGGCAGTGAGAACCTGGAAATATGTCATCAATTTCATTTTGCCTTTTATGATAAAAGGCTGGAAGAGTGTTCGTGTTGTGTTGGCTCTAATCTGAGGAGCTGTGGCTTTACGATGCCGTTTAAGATGGCTGGTCCTTCTAAGCTGGAAATCAAATGGGAAGGTGACAGCGAGATCGCGGGTGAAGGGGTCTTGGGTGAGACATCAGGACCACACATGGGGTAGCTTTCCCAGATATCAACGGTGTCACCAGTGACAAGTACTCATGTACTTGTGGGACTGGCCATATGACGTTGACATGTTTTCTCGATGAACTGGTAAGAGAAAACCTCAGAGGAGGACCCTGATCAACTTGGCCTGTGAGCAGGGGGTTAACAGGCTCTTCCTGTACAGGATGGGTCCACATGCCTGTTTCCTTAACTGATGCACTGCCCACCCATTTCCTCAAATCTGACATTAGGCATCATACATGATTCATGGGAGTGTGTAGTCTGACCTGTGTAATGTCAAGCGTGACTGGCAAATTCAGCTGGCCAATCCTGTTCTAAAGTCCCAGTCTGCCCCAGGATTGATCTATCTTGGGATGACCAATGTTGCCTGCCGGGGGTCAGTGTGGGAGTGAAAGAGACAATAAAGAAGGGGTGGGTATTAAATGGTAAATGGAGAGGCGTGGCCCAGATCTAATAAAACCACTGCAGACGAAAGCGTGATCTCCTGGGGGTGGGGGGGTCTCAACCCTTGGATATGAAAGACTGGTGGTGTTTAAATATTAACACTGCGGGCACACACAAACACACAAGCAAGCGTAAACAGCTCTTCAATCTGTGAGCCTGTCTCGCTGTTTGAGGATAAGGCAGCCACCCTCTCCCGACACTGACACCGGTGTAGGTGTCTCAGGGCTCCCCCTCAGGTGGAGGATTAGGAGCTCACACATACCTGCAGTGCACCACGGTGGGGCCAGAGCTGGGTGTGCGGTTGATGTAGTCCCTGACAGTCCTCACAAATTGGACAAGTGATTGTGTTGTTTCGGGGACGCCATGGTCGGGCCAGACGGTGTAATGGAATTGCCGCACCACCCTGGTGTACCTCACCTGGTCCTCCTGTAGGTGGCAGAGTGGCATCCTTCAAACCATTTATTTCCACCAAACTGGTTCCTTTTTATTTATCCACTGTAGTACACGTATCTGGCATTCTATACTATACTGGGATATCATCAAAACACTAGTAAGCTTCCCAGTTGAATGGGCAAAAAGAAATGACCATAAACCAAGTTTTCATTTAAAGAGGCATTAATAGAAATCAGCAGTTCAAAGCTTGCAATAGCCAAACTGTCACCCAAATAACGCTCTTCCTCAGGGCACACGAGGAATGATAAGTGATCATATTGTGCGGAATGGGTTGGGGGGGCAGCCGCACTCACGTTGCAGATGGTAAATTCACGAATGGTCCACTCTGGCAGCACTGACTCAGACTGCATCTGGACAATGAGGTCTCCATAGTACAGAGGGTCCTGATCGAAGGGCCAGTAGCGGTCACACTTCACCTAAAGCAGAACGGGGGGACCGCACACGGTGAGACACATTCAGACCAGCGGTACCTTTTCATGCAGCATACTCACACATGGGCCAGCTGAGACACAGCTCATTCATCTTTGCTTGATGTTATCTCGACCTCCTCTTACGATAGCCTCATTTTATGTAACCTGTCTTAGTCCCATGATGTCCCCTCCTACTCACCCGGCCCTTCTCCACGCACTGTGTCACCATGACGATGTTGTGCACGTTTTGCTCCCACACCATTTTCCAGAAGTCATCCTTGGTTCCAGGCAGCGGGCCCTGGGTGGCGATATACTCCCGCCGGAAGTTGTTGCCCTAAAAACAAACCAACGGGGAGAGTGCCTTGACTACACTAGGCAGAGAGTAGCAAGAATAAATGTGGAAAATTCTTCACTTATATCATATACTTATATCATACAGCGAAAAAAAATTCCTGGCACATTCAGCATATAGCGCTTGGTCTGAACGTTTAATGTTGGCACATAACTGAAGCCCAGTCATTCACACAGACTTTTTTAGGGGATATATGCCTATAACCATGGAATCAATAAAGCGAGGCTGACAGTCAGTTTGAGCTATTTAAGAATAGCTGGAACAATAATTGCTTAAAGAATAGAGATGCCCAGAGGCATACGCTGCCTTTTGATCTGATTTATTCAAGCTATTAGCGACATCATAGCCTACCATGAGTTAAGTGACATATTTTGCCTCAGGCAGTAGAAAATTTGTGCTGTTGGATAAAATTTTATCTGCAGAAAGACTGACTTGGAATCTCGTGTCTTTCATTGAGGGAATGCAATTTAAGTGAAGTCTGTAGCCTTACAGCGGAGTCTGTGAAAGCAACCCTGAGATGGCACTCACTTTGAGATGTCGGGATAATTAGCCCCTTGCAATGATCCAACATGTCTACCCATGGATTTCCAGGAATCTTGTTAGCAGCTGTTCCTAAATTCTATCTTTCTATTGATTGGTGGCCACTGGATTTGGTAGGTACAGATGGTCATGGGTAGGCCAACGACTCTCATGCTTTTTTGGCATTTTGTATCTTCAGAAGATAAATAAAATGGCGGAGTGGTTTCTAATCCTGCTAAAGGCCCTCTCCTTCAGGTTAGCTGTTGTTCCTTGGTCCGGCCGAGTCTGAGGACGCTGAGATAGACAAATGTGAGTAGATGTCAACGTACCGGAATGTAGCTGGCATTGATGTAATCGGAGCACGGGTCATCGTCCACATATGACAGCTTCACCCTTGTCGAGTCGTCTGGGGGGGGCAGGAGATAGGGTTAAAGAGTGTCAACAGTTTCAGGCTTGGCTGGTTCTTGTTAAAGGAGACATGCTCTATATGTGGGCAGAATAAAATGACCGAGGCACTATCCATTCATGCCTGATGACGCTTGAAGCCAGTGATGTCCCCAGCAGAAGACTTGGAATTTTAAAATGAATGTAATTGCTGTGAGGAATACTAATTACTCACTTACAAAGATCCAAATCCAATTCATCAGGAAATCAAAAACACTGAATTGCTTGTAATGGCTGCTTAACTTTCACAAGTGGATGTCAATGTTTCAGTGGTTAAATGCAGATTCTGCACCAGATTTAAGATTTATACACAAAAAAAAAACAAAAATGGAAAATAACAGAATTCATATTCATGGAAATCAATGGGCATGCAGCCGGCAGTTCGATGCTACTGCTGTGAGCTGGGCTTTAGTTCATTTTAAAAGCGTAACCGATGAAAGACTTTATACAGCCAATAACATTCTGATGGTGCTGTGTAAGCCTGAGCCAGCACCCGCCATGCATCGCTAATGAATTCTGTGCACACTTCCTGAAACGAGCACAGCAGACAGGCCTGGACGCCCGATCCTGCAGTACCAAAGAACCCATCGGCTGCATCAGAAATGCAGCCGTGGACAGTCTTGGCTGCAGTGCAGACACGTGAAGAGCATGCTTACAAGGCAGTATGTTGTTGTATCGATTCTTGCTTCTGTTCTCAGGCAGGAGTGCGGTGTCAAGTGACTGGTTTCGACCGACGTCCTTCAGGTCCTGGTGAGGTGGAGGAACAGGGTGATTAACAGTAGTCATTAAAAAGACTACAGGACCCAAAGTCGGAGGGCCTGGTGCTTTACAGCATCTTGTACCTCAAACTCCTCAGACAGAAAGTAGTTGGAGTCGGCCAGCAGTTTGGCAAGATGGTACTCAAAGTGAACAGCTTTGATGGGGCTGTAAGGGCAAGCAGGGATTCAGTAAGAATAAAAAAACCCAATGACTAAGAACAAAGCCTTCATTAAATTACACCCACTCCAACTGGGGGAAGAGGTGACCGTACCTTGAAATGCGCCGACTGCTGAAAAGAATGGAGAAAAGCGCTAATTAGGATTTATGCCCCTTTAAAAATTGATTTCCCCTATTTTACACAATGGAAAAGGCTGATCTTCTGCCTGCTGTTGGCAATTAATCTTAACTTGTCTCCAAGAGTCGTTCAGTTTGTATCGGTTTAAATAGCACCGTGAAAGCCATCTATAAATGAATGGCTGATAACAATCGCTCAAATGGTTATACTGTATGCAGAGGGTGCTAGGTTGGTGCATTAAGGTAGCGATGGGACAAATGAGGCTTCAAAACCTATGGTGGTTGGGAGTATCCAGAACTACCAATCAATGGTGGCTTTCACGCCAGCATTTATAGGTTAGATCAGGATACTCCAACCCACCATGGGTTTTGAAGTCTCTTTTGTCCCATCGCTACATAAAGGTCCTACATCTCTACACTGTACCTATACAACAGGTAGTGTTGTCTGTATGCACTGCTAAGCTCTCTCCACAATCAAAGGCTCCCTGTTGCCCCTAAGAGAATGGTGATGAGCAAAATGTTGTTGAATGAACAGCTGTTTCTGCAGGTGGGAACAGCCATACCCATTTTGACTTCCTCCACTGATGAGGGATTCAACACGGGCATGTACAAACAGGGTGCTGACTTATTTGGGGGGGGGGTTAACCACAACAGCTGAGTGCTGGTTCTGCCGATGTTACCTTGACATGGTCTCGCTGCTATCGATTTCGTGGATTAACTGTAAAGTGCTTGAATGATGGAGCACATTACACTCCATATCACACAGCAGTGCTGACTGCAGTCAAGCTGATAATGCTAAAGATAATAATGTTGATCTTTCACCTTCTGCCGCCCAGAACCATCCCTGATGTAGGCTTGTCCCTCCGCGAATTGATTCGGACCAAGGGTCGCTCCTGTACGGTCCTGTAATCACAGTAGCTGGGATTATTCCACACCATCCCACTGTTACAAGGCATGAGAACACCAGGTACTGACACTTGAGATCTATGACAAAAGAAAGACAAAAAGGGAGATGGTGTCACGATCTCTCTCAAACATCCAAACAGGCAAAAAGGATCCAATATGTGGTTTTAAGTCAACACGCATGTTAATCTGAACCAGAAATACTCTAAGTAGACCTACAGCATGAATGAATTATCATGAAATACATGGGTGTAATCCTCTCATTCCAGAAATTTCTCACACAGTGCCTAGGTCAATGTGGGACAGGCAACCTACACTTTGCGGACTTTCTGTCGGCAGATCAGCAATGCTGTGACCCCGATCACCATGGCAATGAGAAACATTCCAGCACCGATGCCCTCGATGACTCCGCTGAGAGGCTCTAATTGGCACAGAAGCAAACCCGAGTGAATGAGACCTATATATACTTCACCCAGAGTTCACAGTAACTTCATGAATGGGAGGAGTACTGAAAGGACTGTGGTCAAAATGAACTTTGTTCCCTTGATGCGTAACGCATGAAATGCTGAAATGGCCACTGGCTACAGCATCAATTTTGAGGTCAACTGATAGACAGATATAATAGCTAGATAGACTAATTAGAACTCATTAGATTTACAGCATGAGATAGGCATCCAGACAAGAAGGCCAGATCTTTAAGCAAAACTTCCTGGATGATCCATCCTGACTAGGATTTAATGGACTCACCAGCTTCGGTCACCAGGGGAAGAGATAGGAAGGTGTCTGTGTAGAGAGGCTGGAGGGACTCCTTCTGTTCTTCATCCAGGAGCTGAGTGAAGGCACGGACGCTAAGCCTGAATGGACAAATCCATCTAAGGTCATACACTATATAAGTGAAATTCTCCCCAGGTGGGGTTTCACAAAGTGTTTTTGCTTTTAAAGCCCACCGATTTTGAAAGACAATTGTCCATTAAAAAAAACATCATCTCAACCAATTTTGGTACCCTGTCATGCGCTGTAAAAAAAAAAAAGCGGACTGGAAACGTGGAGCATAAATCAGAATCCAGTATAGGCTTGTTTTAATCCTGGAGCCGCTCCCAGAAGGCACAAGGTACAAGGTACAAGGCAGGGAGGGATGCCACTGCATCGTGCATGAATTACCACGAGAAAATGAAAACTCTTGAGAAATGGCCAGAAAAAGCAGACTCCACACACAGAATGGTAGCAAGATTTGATCCCCCTCTTGGAAATTTAGGCCCATAGTACTACTCACAATGTCACCACATCACTTACTGTTTAACTCATTGTTCCCTATAAAAAAATGCACAGGTCCTAGGTCATCCTGCATGAGGGGGAATATTAGAAATGTTTATATACCTGTAGGCTGTCTTGGGCTTAAGTGGCCCATCACAGAAGGTGTTCTGATTCTGGTCGGGATCCAGATCACACCTTCCTCCCAGGACATCCATGCCAGTGCCCAGGCTGATCTCGATGCCATCTGTGTCGCTCTCTGGGTCCTCTGTGCAGTGGCTGGGGAAATAATTGGTCTGGTAGGCTTTGATGGAACTGTTGTGCCTGTAGTCCAGGTAAGAGGGCAATGGGTGCTGTTGATCAGGCTGCGTGCTTTCATTTTCTGTTGCTGAGAGGGAGAGAAAGCCACTTTAAGTAGAGTGCATGATCTTTGTGAAAAGGTCTCAGTCACCTAAACTGTGGATGGGACTGACCGTTTTAAGAAGAGTGCATGGTCTGTGTGGAAAAGTCTCAGTCACCTAAACTGTGGATGGGACTGACTGATTTTGTGCATGATCTGTGCGGAAAAGTCTCAGTCACCAAAACTACGGATGGGACTGACTGATTTAAGAAGAGTGTGTGGGATTTGTCTCAGTTACCTAAACAGGGATGTGGCTCGCTTGGAAATGCAAACACTTGGTCATGTTGCAAGATTGCTTGAACAAAAAACAGCAACACTTTTCATTCCAGAACAAATAATGTGTACACAAGCTAGACAGAAAGAGTATAAAGTAATTCATGTTTGACAAATCAGATGCAAACTAAAGGGAAGGAAAATGAGCTGAATGATGCAAATTGCTGAAATCTAGGCCACTGCGCAGCTCTAAAAATCTGCTCTGAAAAGAGACTCTGTGCCAGGGAAGGCGATGCAAGGCCTGACCGTACCGTCCGTCTCAGTCACAATGATGGTGAAGAACCTGATGGCTCCATTGACGTCACTAAACCAGCTGCAGTTGAACTGGAAAATGATGGCGGACGGGGTGACTCGGGTCTCCATCTCGCCGATCCTTGTGGTGGAGGGCGGCACTGGGGGGCCTTGGTAGGATACAAAGCAGAGAGGTGTGTCAAACTCCATCAACATGCTGCCGAGTTCTCCAGTAAAGAATGTATATCCTTGCATGAAAAATTAATTTGCCATCCATCACACAGTCACTGACGTGATTGCTATTTGTGCCTGTCAGCACAGAGTAATGGACAATGAGCAGTAACCTGATGGATCTTTTGGTTTCGATGCTGTTCACTCAACGTCATTATCACGAGGAGTTGGAGGAGATAAAAAAAATTGAAATTCACTGGATGAAATGACTTCATTAACGTTGAGGATGAAAAACTGTGTCATGCTTGGCATTCTGATGACTCACTATGACTGTCTATTCATTCAGCAGGATAAACTGACAATGTTTCTAAATGGCAAACACTCTGGGCGTTTCGTTTATGAGTACCTGTCAACCAAATCTGTATAGTCTTCTTTTATCTGGTGTGGGTAGAAAGGAGGGGGTGGATTAACTCAGGGGACAAAAGTAACAGATTTATTGAAGAGGATGAAAGGAATTCTTAATGAAGGGAAGTGCCCGGCACCACCATCTTCTGACCAAACTGAAGTACAGGATGCTGAGGTGGTAAAATGGTTATTCACAAAAAAAAAAAAAAACAGTGAGATTGATGTAGTGAGGCACTGGCCTGTGCCACAGACTCTGTTATTTTACCCAGGTCTTTTTATTAGTCCATTTTGGTAGGTTTACTGATCACTGATACAGTGGCTTCCTCAAAAGCAGATCAAGGCACATGAACACACAAACGAGCCTGGACGCAAAAGACTAATTTAACTCCAACAAATTACATATTACTAATATTGTCTGGTGCTTTATTTTTTTAACAGCAGTATCAGCCAGCAGTGAAATAATAACACCAATACAATAATAAATTTGGCAGGTACTTGGGTGTAGGATTTTTTACAAATATATCCAGATTTTTCAGAGGAACTACAGAGGACGTGTTTACACTTACAAAGGCTACGAGATCAGCTTTGTGTTTGGATGGCTTACTGAATAATACAGCCTGTCTCCCTTGATTGGGTTTTGTTTGCTGTAAATATTTCCTGTCCCTTATTGCCAAGTCTGTGGCATTTCCCCGGAAAGGAATGAAAGGCTTTAGGATTCTGTCTCTTGCTGTTGTACAGATCCCATAAATTGCTCCCTCCGCTCAACCTATGGCACTCTACTTCGTCCTTCCTCACGGAGATGTCTCCAGGTCTCAAGTTCCAGGTGCGGTTCAGAGAAAACTTTATTAAAAATCTCCACACTGCAAAGGCCAAGCCATCTTCGGGTTTCTAAGTTACTGTTCCGTTAGAAGTTCATTTACAGCTGGGACACAGCATGCCAGAGTGAGGGCTTCTACTGAGCAAGAAGCAGATGGAGCAGAGGGAAAACCAGCACAGATTTGCTCTTGTGGTGTAGGTTTCACCACCATCAGAAGGCGGTATCTCACCGTCCCAGTTACAGGCAGACGTTTCACTACTGTCAGAAGGAGGTATCTCACCCTCCCAGTTACAGGCCAAGGTTTCACTGTCGTCAGAAGGAGGTATCTCACCCTCCCAGTTACAGGCAGAACCTCTCTCTCTGTTTTCCTGGACTTAATCCGTGCAACAAATATGAGCATGAACGATCATATAACCTTTTCCTGTTAGCTTGTTTTCAGTAGAATGTTTTGGAGGTCTTCGGCTGAACTTATAAAAAACAGAAAAATGTTCTTAGCTTTTCTTTGTTAAACGGCTAAAGAAAATATTTAAATGTGGAATGAATGGATGAACGAGTGAATGAATAAATAAATAAGCAAGCAAGCACCCAAAAATAAATTGTGCTGTGGAGAAAAGCTAGCTTTTCTGTGTCCTTAATGTCTTTTGTGGAAGTGCAAGGTAAAAGTTTTCTTTTCTGCCGATTGCTTTCTTCTTTTTGTTCCTCGAATAAATCATATTGACAGAACTGGAGTAGGAACCACAGCATTACACGGTGGCGCTGGTTTTTAAAAGTGTGTGAAACACGGGCTTGACCGTTTGGAACCCAGATGATCGCTAAGGAAATCATTTTGGTGGGAAGGCATGGGGAGAAGATGTCCTTGGGTTAATAGCTGGGAGTTAATGAGGGTCTTAAAAGAATGTGCAAAAACAGAATCAATGAAGTACCTCATATAGCAGATATATTTTTTCCAACTGTCTCATTGACTTGGTCCTCAAATTAATAAATCAACACAGATTATGTGACCACTGAAACATTGGCAGAAAGGAGATCACTTGTGGTGGGGGTCAACTAGACCAAAAGATATGAAAAGTAGGAAATATGCTAGTTCCCATGAAAAGTCCCACTAGGCCTGCTGGAAGGTCCCCCTGAGGTACCTGTCTTTGAGCAGGCAAATCCTTAACTCTTAAGGAGTTGCATAAAATCCGTTTGAGACCACAGTCTTCCAGAGTTACACTGAGGTATATCCTCTAATATCGTGTATACTCAAGTGGTCTGCAGCCAATATTGATGAATTGATGGTCGATTTTCGTTACTGATAGACCTCCTAAATGATCACAGTGGCGGGTTGATGGCAGAAGGTGCATTGAAAAAGGACTGTAGGATATCGATGGGAGAGATGAGGCTTCGAAACCCACATGGGGGGGAGTTTGTATAGACTGGCATCGACTGCAAGGGTTAAACAAATGGGAACCAATTAAGTAAATGATGAGACTTGGGTAAAACCAAACTTATTTACATGATACACCTACTCACTAGGGATTTCGAAACCTCATTTCATATTGGAGGGGTATTATAGTCGAGGAATCTGTGATGTGAGGGACATCTGCAGGCTTCCAACTTTTGATCGATATAAACAAAGTTACTCAAGGGAAATGAGATGTAAATGTAAGTGTGACCTCTGGTGCAGCATGCAGTCCGAAGGGTGAGGTCCCACGTCATTGTTTTTGCAGCTCTGGGTGGCTCTGGTGGGTGCATTGGAGGGTTGGGGTGTTACTCACGGTCAATCATGGTGATGGTTCTGTTCTCGACCGCCTCACTGGCCACGCCGCCCGAGATGACCCAGACAGAGATGACATAGCGCCTGTGCGGCTCCAGCTGATCAATGATGTGGAGGGTGCTGCTGCGTGACACGCGTTGCACATACATCTGAGCATGCGTGTCCTGCCGCGTGCACTTGATGTCGTAAAAGTCATAGTCAGACTCTGGGGCGCTCCACGAGCATGAGATGGAGGTAGAACTCTGAGGGTGGCAATGGATGTGCTGCAGGCGGGCTGGCTCTGTGAGGCAGGAAGTGATGTAACTGTCAGTCAGTCTCAGAGGGTTGGACCAAATAAGGAAGGCCTAAATCTGACATAAGAAACACCATATCAGTGATGGCTGATGTTTCAAAACTTGTAAAACTCAAGCTGGGTAGTATTAGAGATATAAAACTGACATGGTAATTTTATATTGTCAGTCTAAGAATGTTAAAATGTAGAGAACAGCTGATATATACAAAAGTTAAGAACCTGGAATACTCATAGAAACTGACCCCAGCCACATCTCCTCATTCCTGTTTTCTTGGGTTGGACACACTAGTTAGTCGTGATGCTGGTTATTGAGTGACATCTGAGGCTGTGGTCTAAGTATAATCTGAGAAAATTTGTAATTACACTTACGAGGTACACCTCTGCTTTTTTAAGCTCTGATCAGCATGTGTGTCTTTCATGGCATTGTGCAGTGAGTCAGCGCGAGGCTGACGTGCAGGCCGCCTATTTATGAGTTTCTGATGTTCTGTCACCAGTTGAATTCAAACTAATTTGCTGCTAATTTGCTGCATTTTGATGACTCAATGCATGCGTTCAATTTGATTTTACTTTCAGCTGTTGCTCCAAAATAAGCTCCCTGGGACAAAGTGAGTAGGTCTTTTTTAATGCTATAGAGGAACAAGTTATAAAACAGGTTTTGTTCCTGCCTGGAGATTTTCCAAGGACGTCATGTGACAGGGGCATATCACTTGGGACTGTAAGTCATGCTGTGTAAGAGGAATCTGTCACCTAGACCGGTAGATGACCTCATGTGACAGGGGACTGTCGCCTAGGCCAACGTGTAATGCTATTATGATAATTATCATGAATATGGACAATAACACAGTGACAGCTGCTTTTGCAGCTTAAAATGCTTTAAAGTAACATGTCGTATAGTACATATTTCTAGAGAAGACGTATGTGTGCACAGAGGGAACGGTGAAAAATTTAAGACTATAAAGTTAAATTGGAACATGGACCAAATGGAGCGCCTCCATGTCCAATCAGCCATGCCCGTTGTTGTCTAGTCTGAGATAAAATATAAAACTAGAACAGGGGTGATTAAGCATGAAATGCTAACAGAAACATCAGCATTAATTCCTTCTGCTCTCTGACCAGAAGGGCTGAAAGGAGGGAGAGATAAAGGGATTAATGCAGCAAAAATCTTCATTACTGGCATCAAGAGGGGCCTCTTTTCAGAAAGTAGTGATAAAGATCTAATGGTGCAAGGGCTCTGGCTTGGACGGATTCTGAATCAATAGCTTGATGAAAAGAGTGGAGCGGGGAGAGATTAATGACATCTAACTGGCAAGCAGAGCATAGCTGACGAGATGCCTTTGGCTGAACTGACACCAGCCACCTCAGTCGCCCACGAGTGATGGAAGGCCACAGAAAGCCCCTGAAACTCACAAGGGCAGGACAAATACCCAGGCCAAAGACAACATGTCCTTCTGAGGAACACGGCCTTGTGTAAAGTGGCGTCAGAGTCACCGGACTGTCATGTTCCCACATGACCTGCGATGGACTGCCATCCTTTCTCTGGTGTTCCCCAACATGGTGCCCTGTGCATCCTGGGATAGGCTCCAGGCTTACAGATGAAAGGACTAATGGATGAACGGATGTTCCCACAAGCGAATATTCCTGCCTGCAGAACATTGTCTCCTCTTAACATTGAAGAGTTCTTCTATAATCATCTAAACTGAACTGCTGTTATCTCTCTCCTGCTGTTCCAGGTGGATGGTAATGTGCAATAGTGATTTTATTAAGGCTTCAGACAATCTGAGAGGACCGGCCACCTCCACACAATTTTCTCTCCTTTCTATATCACAACCCCTTGCTTCAAACAATCTGATTAGGGATGAGCCAACAATCACAGCACTTACGAGTGTTTGTTTTTTGGCTGTGGCAAGGAGATGAAGATTTTCTGAATTGCTTTCATTAGATTTCATTTGCTCCAGGCATGCTCATTCCTCACTTTGATCCTTCAAAATATATTCACTCCACCTGCAACAGTTTCGGCCGTTCGGCTAACCGCCACTGTCAATCACGTGCTGCCCTCTGCTGTCGGTTTCACGACACTGGCGCATGATTAAAAGCATAGGACTCTCCCAGATCGATATCATTATATCTGCAGTTTTCAAGCACTGTGAAGGATTAAAATGTAATAGTCTGCTTTTCGAAATACCAAACCAAATACCTCTCTTGGCCTTGGTGAGGTGTGAGGTGAGTGTCATGCAGTTTTGAAACTTGTTCCTCTCCATGTTGAAATGGTTGGAAAGAGCAAGGACACTCCTTTCTACATCATGTTTACTCAAAAGAACATGTGTTGAGGGGCTCAAAATGGATTCAACTTTCAGAAAACCGATAACAGCAAGTGCTTTGGGTTCTGGTCCTGAAAGAGAACCAGTCGCATTCGGGGAACCTATGCATTGACTTACTTGTCCGAACACTCTTGTAGACAGGCTGGCTGTAGGTGAGGGGGCCCCCCAAAGCCCCACCTCCGCTCATGGTGCGGACACTGAAGTTGTACAGGCGACCTGGGTAGAGGCCCTTCAGGAGGCGACCGGCCAAGTTCGGGGTGAGAGAGGCGTCAGACATGGATAGGGCGTCGTGAGGCGTCCAGTGCAGATCGAAACCATCGTATTTGCCGGTGAGCGGCACACTCCAGAGGATCTCAACAAAGGTGCTGGTGACCCCTGAGAAGGATACTTCCGTAGGAGGCTTCGGTGCTGTTATGGACACACAGAGCCATTCAACAAATGAACCAAACGAACCAAGCAAAACAATCCTATAGACAAAATGAAAGTAGTCTGTTTGTAGAGCTCTGTTGGGTCAAGGAATCAGGTGGGGAAGACTGACCGGTCCTCCCCTCCGTGCTGGCAGTGTTGGTCAGCTCCCCACTGCAGCTGAAGAGCTCCACCCGATAGAGGTGCCCTGGGAGGAGGTTCTGAAGGACATGCTCCTGGTAGTTGGGTGGCAATGACATCTTCAGTTCCTGAGAGCCGTTAGTGCTGGTGACGATGAGGAGGTACCCGCTCAAATCCCCTGCAGGCCGCTTCCAGCTCAACAACAGGCTGTCCGTCCGGTTTTGGTTCTGGGCTTGTAGGGCTGTTGCTGGGGCAGGGACTAGGTAAAGGAGCAGAGGGTTATGGGTAAACATGATATCTTAATGGTGTTAAAATAAAGCTTCCCTTTGCGTTAGAAATCATCACATATTATCACAGTCAGACAGCCAATGTCTGGACAGTTGATACAGCAACCTGGCTAACAACATGGAAACAGGATAATAGTGAAGAACCAAACAGTTTGACCACCAAACTGAATTAGAGGTCTGCAGTTAACCCAAAGGGAAATACTTTCAAGTGAAATTAAGAACTGTCTGTTCTGAACAGAGACTAAGTGGACAAAAACTAGGACTCGTTACCAAATCCCACTCACCATGTTCTGTTGACATAGGATACTGTCACTTCAAACCCACAAAACGTGTGTGAAAGAGTAACAATTATCTGCCTTTGTTAAGGTATTCTTATTTAGCTGTCATTTTACCCAGCATGCATCTGTACACATAAAAAGTAAAAAAAACTAATCAGAGCGAATCACATGAATCATTCATCGACACCAAGAAACAGACTATGAAATGCAGCATTATTAATAACTGAAATAAATAAATTAAACACTCTACCGCAGGAATTTATTTGCATTTAGATGTACTTACTGAGCTATGAAATTGAGGCCATAATTTTAACCCAGAGACACGAAGGGAGAAAAATCCATTCCAAAATGTGTGATAATTAAAGAACAGGCTACATCTGATGAAACTGGTCTCTATGTAAATACGGCTGATTTATGTTGAGAGCCTGGTCTCCCCAAAAAAACCTAAAAGGTTTATGAATAGATACGTGCATGCTTTCAATGTCTAACAAGCCAACCTTGCTGCAGCACATCTGTACAGGCAACACGCCGACTGCCGTAAAACATGCCTGCTTCCATTCCTCAGACTGTAATGTTGATCTTAATTGCAAAGGTACAGCGGGAGAATTTTTGGCTGGTACTTTGAACCTGGGAGACCGGGAGAGCTAACCAGATGTGGCCTTATCGAGGCGTTACCACTTTAGGCTGCTGTGTTATCGCTGAAGCTTCACAGGAGACTGTTTACCAAAATCCATTACCTCCGAGTTTGCTCTGAAGTAAGCAACCTTCCTCTTAGATAAGAGTTGCAAGAAAACACATCATCCACATTTTTACATTTTTTTGTGCATTTTAAAATGTAAAATGTCTTAATCCCATTTTTCAGCTGAAAGGCTCGAAAGTGAACTGCTTTATTTTTTCAGTGTGAGGGCTGTGCAGTTGGTCTCACCAGTTCTGGTCCAGACGAAGGTGGCGTTGCTCTGCTTGCCGCTGCGGGTCAGCACCACCGCCTTGTACCGGGCGCCCGGACGCAGCGCCAGGAAGGAATGGCCATTCACAGCCGGGGTGGCATGGTGGCTGCTGTGGAGGGCGCCAAAGGTGTCGAACAGCATAACATCATAGCCGTCCAGCTCACCCTGCGCCGGCGCCCAGCTGAGGGTCAGGCTGCTGGTGCTGTTGGCCGTGACAGTCAGCATACCAACTGCGGCTGGGCCTGGAGAGGAGGGATAGGAGAGAAGTCGCATCTGGCCTAAGAAACCTGCAGAATCCAACTGACAACTAAAACTCAAAAACACAACACTTAAAGGTACAGACATGAAAAAATATATATATCAGCAGCTACTTAAACCATTATATGTAAGAGGATCATACTGTACTGAATACAATTTGGGGGACATGTGCTTTAAAATAAAAAAAGCAGTAATCGAGGTAGCTAGTTAACCGAAGCTATGAAAAAGTCACATGCGTAGCTGGTTTCCTTTAGATAATTATAAAAACGAATTCCTTGCAAGCTGGCCAGCACGCTTAGTCATAATCGGTTTGCTGTACAGGTTTCCCTCTATTTAAATTCGTAGTTGTAGGCGATCAAAAAAAGTGATTTTATCACCACAATAAACTGGACAGTGGACGATAAACCCACTGTAATTGTGTGCCGTGATACACTACAGGCCCCTGATTTTGAGGCTGAGTACCCCGCCTGGGAAATTTCTACTCTGCTGTGTCTAGTGGTCTGTCTGCTGTGCCAAAGTGACACTGCTAATGCACTACACAAAATGATTTGGGGTACGGCGCACTCCACTAGGCAGCTAATCATGCCGGTTAAGTCAGGAGGTACACAGAAATAGTCAATCTTTCAGGGCCTCTTGGGTTGATTGATTTTCGAGGGGAGACCCAGGTACTTCTCAACAATCTGAAAGCAGATACTGTTTACAGAAGGCTTTGCCTTACACGTCCGGGCCTCAGCGGTCACATCCTTGCTGGGTATGCCTCCGCTCAGCGTTTGTATCTGTACGCGGTACATCTTCCCTGGGGTCAGCTGATCGAAGAGGTGCTTGGTGCCGTTAGAGGGCTGGGAGATGCTGGAGAGCAGGGTACCCTGGTCGTCCAGCAACCGCAGGCTGTAGCTGTTGGCCACTCCTGGGCTGGCTTTCCAGGTGGCCAGCAGCTGGTGGGTGCTGTTCTGGCTGCCCACCTGTAGGTCCTCCACCGTGGAAGGCACTGAGAGAAGAAGAGGAGATCACTTGCTTTTAAAATCACCTAAGCAAAATTTATCCAAACCAGCAAAAGCATACGGATTGGATTACCAGCACAGAGTTCCTCTTTTCTATATTTGATTATTATGGTCTTTACTTCCTTAACCTTTTTTCCCCTTTATGAACAATCAAGTCACACAGTATGTCACAAGGACCAATTAGCCACCTCAGGAATAAGTGCCAAGGCACTTCTCCAGCACCAAGATCCTTCCTGAGAGCGAGACTGATTAAAATGTAAGAGCAGCCTGAAGTAGCTGAGCTGACAGACCCCTGAGACGTGTGTCTGCACTGTAATTGTCACTGTGCATCATTTAATTCACATTGTAAGTCTGAGCCCTAATTTGTTCCTTCTAATTATGTTCATCACATTTAGAGATGAATGCACACGTTAAAGTATTAACTTTTCCTTATCCTTCACCTGTCAACTGCTTAGGGGGCGGGCCACAGTGCTAGCCCCACCCCCTAAGCGATCAACCCCACCTCATATTTGATTCTGACCTATCAACAGCCATCGCCACTCTTGAGCGTACCTCCCACCAATCAACAGCATCCAGTGACCCAACCCCGCCCCCTCACCAGTGCGCCCGCTCGCTGTGTTATTATTGAGCAGGTCCGCGCTGATGGATTGGATCGTGATGGTGTACTGCTGGCCTGGTGTTAGGTTCTGGAAGCCTAGCTCATTGACGTGCTTGGGAATGGCCCGGGTATCCAGCTGACGCTCTCCCTGGGACAGGGACACGGTGTAGCTGTCCACGTCACCCTGCCCTGGAGTCCAGCTGACCTTGAGGCTGCTGCTGTGGCCCTCGTTGCTCACATGGATGTTCTTCACCTTGCTGGGCACTGCAGAGAGGGTGAGAAGCCTAGCAGTCAGATAGAATCATAAATCTTACCTGGAATCTCCTCCAGGCTTTGGGCTGTTTACCTGGGAGCATTGAGAGGTGGGCAGGAAAAAAACCCTCTGTGAGGGTGCTCAAAAAGCACTAATGCCCCCCCAGGCATCCAGTATTTTTAGTAAGCCACACTTCTATAATGTTAAGATGCCCTGCAGTTCACTCCATTCTCCTGCGATCTACCTGTGCGGCCCTTGATGAACTGGCCCCTCTGGTTGGACCCGCTGAAAGTGGACACCACGATCTTATAGAGGCGCCCTGGAGTGAGGGATGTGGGCCGGTACTCGCGGGCCGTATTGCTCAGTGTGATCGGAGGGAGGACCCTCATGTCGTTGTAGAACAGCTGCACCTCGTAATGGTCCACGTCTCCGGGCGCTGCCTCCCAGGTCACCAGCAGGTCCTCGGTCCCACGGTTGGCCAGCGTGAGGGAGGTTACCGCTGCAGGGACTGAGGGGGAGGATGGGATTTTATTGCTCTATTCAATTTAGTGCAGCAGCTTGAGAGAAGCAGTCAGCTACAGAAAGCAACAGAAGCTGGTAAGATCAGGAACAGTGAGCCACTGAGAAAAAGTACAGGAGGTGGGTTGCGACTTATTAGGGGTGTCTCCCACTCACATGTCCTGCCATCTGTGGACACGCTGGACTCATATTTCCCACTCCAGGTGCTGATGAGGACGGTGTAGAGACGACCAGGCACCAGTGAGTGAAAGACACAGTCACTCAGGGACCGGGGGACCGTCTTGTTCTGCAAGAACATGTTGTTGTGCTTGATGGCAACCCGATAGAAATCAAAGTCCCCCGCCGCATGCCTCCAGTACACCTTCAGGTAGTCATCGCGGGCCGAGTGGATCGCTGTGGGATTCTGCACACTGGAGGGTTCTGTGGGAAAGCGGGTGGGGTCGTGAGAACACAGATGCATTCTTCACCGTTCGTACATCAATGATTGAGCGACAGAAAAGGGAAGTAAAAAAAAGGAATCAGGAAGATTATCCAACCAATCAGCTCCCATGAGATTCACAGAAAAGGTGGGACCTACGTGTGCGTTCCTGCACCACGGTGTGATTCTCATAGTTGCCACTTCGAGAGGCGATGGAGATGTTGTAAAGTCGTCCCGACACCAGAGAGCTGAATACACATTCTGGGCTGGATCTGGACACAACCAAGGTGTGGATGGTCTTCTCCCGGTCCCGCAGGGTGACCAGGTAGCTGTCCACGTCACCCGGACCAGGTCGCCAGGACACGCTGAGAAAGTCTGTGCGTCCATTGTTGCTGACTGTCACCTCCCTGACGGCTGCCGGAACTGAGGAATTGATGGGGGAATAAGCTATCCAGAACTGGGCTCCCATACACGCAAATTGCCCCCTAGCGTAAACCAGCAGGTTTTAAGTGTTCAGAAACATTAACGCATACACAAGATGCAAAAAAGGCTTGCAGAATACAATATGCACAAATATGAAGCAAAGAAATCGACATTAGACAATAACTCTGACCAACTAATTGTTTGGAGTAATTAAGGAGTGGAAGTCCAATGCTTAAAATAACTTTAAGTTCTCTGGGAAAACAACAGAGTCCATACAGGAAGTTTTTGGGGGGGGGGGGGGACCTTGAAAGTTTTGTTTTCTACACACGGCTTCCTGACATTCCTTAAATTCCTGTTGCACTGGATAATAAAACAGTTCTCAAGTCTTATTTTGCCGTCAGAGTATGAAACAATAGCTCAGCCTTGTTTGTACAGTGTGTCTGTGGCAGCAAAGAGGTAGCATGCATCCTTATATAACACAGCAGACCGGGGTCCTGGTCTTTCATGTTCAAAGTATGAATATACTGGCGGAGGTATGCAAAAACACAATAACAAATCGCAGGTCACATGGCATCTGCATCCTCCAACCAAAACGGTTGTTGTTTCTTTTTCTTATGAACTAGACTCTGATGGAAGGTTTCAGGTTTGGGGTCCTACCTGTGCGGTCTTCGGCCACCACCTGTCCGTAGGAGAGCCCCCCACTTACGGTGATCACAACCACCTTATATAGGGTGCCGGGCCGCAGGGAGGGGAAGTGACAGGTGGTGACATTGGCAGGCACGCTCTCATTTTTGATGATGGTCCCGTCTTGGACAAGCAGCACGCGGTATGAGTCAACGTCGCCCAGCGGACGATCCCAGCTGGCCCGTAAGCTGTCCGTGCTGCCCTGGTTGGCTACGGCTAGACGCATAACCTCTGCAGGAACTGTGCAGATATGGACACCGTGTCACTGTTGCATGGACTGCGCAGGCACTTCTGCTCGGATGACGAGTGTAATAAACAACTGCACAGTCAGCTGATAATATATAACCTAGGTCGAATTGGTATTTAACAGCATGCGAAGTAGGGAATCAGTTTGGTTGTATTTTATGCCAAGCAATTTAACCCCAATGCATTATGGGTAGTGTAGTGTTTCAAGCAGAAAATCTTACTTTTCATGCTTTAGGCACTCATGTCTACCATTTAATCTCCACATGAACTTAGCTTGAATAAATGACTGAAACTTTTATGATAATGAAATTAAAAGAAAACTAAAATCATTCAATTCCTGCCACATCGCTAATAACTCCAGTAGAAGTTAGATAGCCTGCCTCATCTCTGTTACAATCACTGAGTGCTCTTGAAACGCTCTTAAAACACTCTCAAAACGTTACCAAAGAGGACATTCAGTCAATGGTTCAGAGAGACAGGCAGGGAGAAGTGAACACTAAATTGCCACTAAATCATTTTTAATGTGTCTTTAAAGTGCCTGTAATACTTAAATATGGCAAAACAACATAATATACCTATTCTCTCTTGGCAGAACTTGGTTCTGCTCTGCTGCCCACTCTCCACGGTGACCGCAGCCTTGTACAGCCTCCCGGGGACCAGGCTGAGGTCGGAGAAGCTGTACTCCTGCATACTCTTCCCTACACTGACATTCACCAGTGCCACTGAGCCGTTGAAGAGCAGGATGCGGTACTGATCCCACTCTCCTCTAGGGGGCGCCCATGTCATTTTCAGACCTCTTCGGTCACCTCTGCTTGTCAGTATCAGCTGCGATACCTCATCTGGAGCTGGCAGGACAGGATGAAAACAGCATTCAACTGACAATGACTACAAAGGGCAGTAAGTATTACTGAATTCTGTTACTCAATCACAATATTACTATAGTGAAAATAAATAAATACAACATAAACACTTAGTAAGTCTTGTTATATAATTTCCATCTGTTTCAGCTGGGAATCCCAAGTGTTTTGCCAGTAGACCTTCCCACAGAATTGTGGGTTGTCATAACATTATGGGAACATTGCATTTCTGCTTGTGAGAAGTACCTGTCCTCCCAGTGGCATTGGTTCGGGCAGACTGCTTCCCCCTCTCTGTTATAACTGAGACTTGGTAGACAGCTCCAGGGGTCAGGTCCTTGAAGACCACCTCTGAGGCACCTCTGGGCAGGGACCTCAGCTGAGGGGGCGATCTCAAGCCAGATAGTAGGGCCGTGTAGGCGTCAACGTCACCTGGGGCTGACTCCCACTTGGCTGTCAAGCTGCTCATGCTGCCATAACTCTCCAGTGTCAAGCCTCTCACTGTGGCTGCAGCTGGTGGAGAGACATGAAAACTCAACCTTGAGCTCAACTGCTCTTCCATCATTTGAACAAGAACAAAATCAAGCAAAGACATCAGCTAGGGTCTATCCAAGTGCTGTGTGAGGATGGTTCCCCTTGATTTTAAGCAATTCCTGTTACTTATGGGGAAATTAGGTACTTTTGGTCTAGAGGGGTACTTGGGTATTGGTGTTCATCACTGTGCACTGATCAAACAGGTTGAGTTCTTTGCTTTCAAAATATTCAGATTGCAGTGGCTTCTGAGTCACGGTGGCACCATTCTGTCTGATCACCTCAGTCGCCTAAGTTTCTTAAGGTGTGCACTTCTGAAGTTTGGGTATTTGGATGCGCCAGAATACTACTAGTGTATATTAGAATGGGAAGTGTGAAAAGACATTTTGTGTAATAGTCTCCTGATTTTAGAGACCCATCCTACCACTTCCCCAACAGCCTTGCCAGTACTTACCAGTCCCACACTATTTGCAATATAGAGACACTAATTCAAATAACGACAGGTTTTTTGACTACGGGATGAAAAGGCAGAACCCAGAACAAACTCCACACACACAAAATGCTGGAGGTGTTAAGCTGCAGCGATAACCACTCAGCCACTGTGTTGCTATGTATCTTTCAGAAATGAGCTGTTAATATGAAATCACAGAGAAGTGATGGCAGGTTGGCTGACTGGCAAACCTATAGAGATGCAGCATTTACAGCTGCAGAATAGTGAAACACTGATAAAACATAGTGATTGTGTTTCTTTTCCTCAGCTGCCTTACTGTGGAATTAGAGTGTTTATAACATCTTCTTGGTATTCTGTCACATCTCCACATCAAAGCCTTTCCAAACAATAGGCCAGGGGTTCAAGGAATCAAACAGTTGCAGCATGGGTGGGGTTGGAACAATAACAAGCCAGGCTAAACGACCGACTGAGATTAAGCCGGACGGCTCGCTCTTCCACAGCCCGCCTCATTACTGCCCCAAGACCCCTGTTCACCTCAGCTGACATCCTGAACCTTTTGCTCGTCCAGTTACAACACCCCTGCTGCCCCTGGGATTGTCAGGCCACTGGCCTGAGGAAGGTGGACGGGGGAACCGGCGAGACTGCCTCGGAAGCAGTCACAAAGAGTGGGAAAGCGGGTCGGAAAACAAGGATCTGTGTGGAGAGTTCATTAGCAGAGACATGTTCCCTGCTGTCCTTTCAGGTCATGCACCTGCAGCCCGCCCCACCGGATTAGTGAGGAAATGGCTTTCCCTGACACACAAACTCACAAGGCCACCTTGAACTGAAAAGTGTAATGCTACATTTACAACTCTCCTAGTCGTAAGGGATTCGTGTTAGTGAAGCTGCCTTCCACAACCTTATAACAAACAAAAAAGTATATCCCTCTTGGACTTGCTGACCAAAGACAAACACCTGACGATGAAGCTGCCTAAGGTTAGCCAAGTAACCTAAGCTTGTTCTTTGCTCTATACCTGTAAATTAACAGTAAGGGCTGATGAAGAAATCACGTATGCAATCCACACATTCATTTAACAGTTTTTTGTAAATATTTGCATTTATTTTCTGCTGTTCTTTGTGTATTGATAATTAATGACAGAAATAGTTGTAGACTTAAATGAGCATTAACCCAGCTGATGATCAACCTGAGGTGAGCCTCACCTGTCTCAACCTGTGCGAAGCTGCTGTTCTGCTCCCCTGCAGACTCCGTCACCAAGTTAACCCTGTACAGACGACCTGGGACCAGGCCGGTCAGGGTGTAGGAGGTGACGCCACTATCCAGTGTCAGATTCTGGACCAGGCTGTCACGGTCCCACAAGAGCAGCTGAAAATACTGCACCCTCCCAGGGCCTGGCTTCCAGGAAATGCCCAGGGTGTCAGAAGACGGAGAGAGCTGCAGGTCACTGACCGCAGATGGAGCTGCATGACGAGACGTGAGCAACCATA
Organism: Gymnarchus niloticus; assembly: GCA_009936485.2. Classification (NCBI taxonomy): domain Eukaryota; kingdom Metazoa; phylum Chordata; class Actinopteri; order Osteoglossiformes; family Gymnarchidae; genus Gymnarchus; species Gymnarchus niloticus. Next base: position 10,246,040 of record JAACJT020000001.1, on the reverse strand, counting down.
AGCAGTCCGATCCACTCAAAGTCCAAATATTTTGCAATTTCTGGTATATGACACCATCAAGTAGTAATTCAATGTGAAGGAAATTATAGTTTCCTCATAATATCAGGCCTCCAAAAATACATTTTTAACTCAGCTTTGGATTTCACACCTATAAATTATCTGTACTAGAAGAGTTTGCTCTGACTTGTGCCTAACTGTTTTGGAGAGGTTCGAACAGTGGTGGTCCCCAAAAGGCGACACCATGATCCAGCTAACAGCTCTTTTTAGTTCTGCCTCCATGTCATGCTGTCAGAGTATTTCTGCTGCTGGTCACGCTGAGGTACGTTTGACTACCTGTGGCTGCAGCGGCCTGAACGGCGGGTGCGGTCCTGTTCCCGCTTCTGGCCACCAGGCTGAGAGCATAGCGGGTGCCAGGAGTGAGGCCAGAGAAGCCCGACCGGGGTTCAGCGGAGCCTTCAATTAGGGTACTCTGGGTCTCCCCTGTATCCATGTCCCTCAGGGTGAGTTCATACCAGTCCACCCGCCCTGGGGAATGCGGCCAGGACACCTGCAACACTGTGGTCCAACTCTGGTCATGCTGGACATCCAAACGCGCTGGCTCCTGTGGATCTGGAAGTGAGAGATGTTGGCATCACTGGAATCAGTACCGCAGAAATATTCATACTCTGCACTCTCACCATTGAATATATAATACACATATTAAGACAGACAACCAACACATTACTCAATATATACAGTAACAGCATTCATAAGGTAATTACACTGTTCTACAATTTTCTACAAGTCATCTGCTTCTGAGATGAAACATGCCATTCATCAATTTTCATGTGCTGAATTCAAAAATGATCATAATAATGGTTGATTTACGTTCTTATATTTAAATCACATGTATATTTTGCAGCAATTAAAGTTTGTATTATAGTATACCAAGGTTGTTTGTATTTTCTTGGTTGCTATACATTATTTTTCTACTTGTAGTGATGAAACAATTTTTAAAATTGTAAATAAAATGTATCAAAATGTATTGTGCAACAAATGCCAAAAAACCCTCTACTCATAGTATATATGTTAGTCCTTATTCATTATGCACCCAGTGTTTCTAGACATTTCCCCCATATTCATTAAAAGCAGTACTTCTTTTCACTGTACGGCAATAATCTGCAAGTACTGAAGTGCTCCATTTGCCTTGATGCCTTTTCTCCATTGCTGCAATGTCTTATATTGCTCATGAAAAACATTAAAAAGGGACATTAAAATGAAATGCAAATATTCTCAAGATGTGCAAAGTATGATGACACAAATTAGTCTCCCTTCATCTTCAGCTTGAAGAGTACTTGCCGTGCCCTGTGAAGTCTACTGCCATATCGGGGTTTCCTGGCTATTCACTGTGGCCTCAGTCAACCTCAAAGTCCAAGCTGCTCAGTTAAGGCATTATGTGGATATCGAAATTCGTGCCACACAATCTGGACAATCCACGGTGAGGGTCACCGGGTCCTGAAATGTACCTGATTAATATCTCTGTGGTATTTTGCTACAATTTCCACTCTTCGAATTCACCTCTGTATTACTGACAACTCAGGGTCTGCCTCTCTTCATTTCCACAAAGGGACATTAAATATCCTCAATGTCTTTTACTGTTTTATCTTAAAAACAAGTACAGTACAAACCCAGATGTAAATTTATCCGTATGTTTTTAAATTTCTAAACATTTTGCCATTTTCTGGTATGACTACCACACTCCCAAGTCTTGGATCGCATTTATAAAATGACCTTGAGAACCTACGGACAATTTAATCATTTTCATTTTCAGTGACCCAAAATTAGTGAAGTCTGATTCGTTTTACTTCGGAAACATTCTGGCTGTAAACCAGCGTCATTATCAACCTGCCTCACAGGGATAACAGGTGAATTTTTGGACCGCTCTGAAACTTAAGGCCATGGCATTCAATGGCTGTGTATAAATGTTTCTATGTCTTTGTGTTTACACGCCGCCATAGAAACGATGAGCGCCGTTCCTCTCTTTGTGTCGGGCAGAAAGAGCAGCGTGTTCCGAGATCGACGGGCCGTGATAACATTGTCTGCCATGGCGAAATGCGAGGGTGCGGGGGGCGAGTCCCACAGGAAGGTGGGACCTTTGGAAATGATGGGGAGGGCGGGTAGACCATGGGCTCTGGAGACCGGCTACAGTTGAGATTTGAACCTTTCTTTTGCACTTCCTCCCAGGCACCCCTCGACCACAATGATCGATCAGCACAACGTCCGATCAGCCTAGAAAAGACCCACTATAAGTATGCCTCCGTCCACAATACATTGTTCCATACTGAATTTAGAAGCTGCCATACAAATGATATTTAGAAAACTGAGTGAATCGTTTATCGTACAGTAGATGTTCCTTAGTTATTTTTAAGAACCTGGGGCCATAATTAGAAACAGGCTACATTATTTTTGGAGGATTCAGCATAAAATATGATTAAATATTGCAGCGATGGAAAGGAATGCATTTCCTTTACTTGAAACTAAAATTATCTTGAACTCAGCACACGAGATAACCTCAATTTGCCCTAGTCAATCACAATCTAAAATTCCTGATGAGCTCGACTACATGCGAGATTAATTTCGAGGTGTAGCCAAAAGCGAGTAAGATTGCGTGCGTCGACGCGAAAGTTCACAAGTGCACACTTTATCTGCTCTATCGGTCTCACGAAATAAAACACAAAGTCCTTCTGCTTCCGCTAGAACAGAAATGAACAATGGGCCAGGGAAATGGCCGGGCAGAGGGAGTCGCGTCTGGGAACAAACACTTAAGATCAGCCACTCCGCCTCGCTGGCCAGCCGCCAGACCCTCTCCTGCCTTGGGACCCTCGCTCGGCTCCATGAACACACGGTGGGAACCATGCAAATCGCACAGTAGATTAAAATGAACACACTTTCCATCCTTTATGTGCAATTTCCGCTGCAGCGACCTGCGATATCTCAGAACGCAGTGTGAGCCAAAAGAAACATTTTACGTTTAACACTCTGGGTCTGAAGGATTCGATCATATGCACGCATTCAGTGTTCAGTGAATATTGCGTTAGCGCGTGCGTAAAACACCGCAAAATGCTGCCCGCAAAAGGCGCGAGCCAAGCGCAGTTAAATATAATAATAATAATAACTCCTATTACAACGTTACCCCTATTGCGATCCATAAGGGTAATATTCCACATGATACAACTACGGTCTGGAAAGAAACTCGTATCATCCAAAGAAGCAAACAGCTCCTCTATTAATAATATGTTACCAGCTCCCCCTCATCCTTCTCCTCGCACTGAGTGGATCTACTGTACTCTGAGTAAGAACATCAGCTACAGTATGTAGGATTCCATGCAACATCGCATCACCGGTCTAAAATACAGCGGTTTTGTGTCACCGTTTGGACAAAATGTCACATGTAGGTACGATTCTTGGTTTATATAAGATTACAAGCATCCTGACTTCACTCCTTAGACTGTGAAATAGATATAGGCATGATCGTTTCTTGTGAAAAATGTTCAGCATGCAACAAGTTAAATAACAATTTAATATTCTGATAAAGAACCTAAAATACAATAAAATACTTAGTTAATCGTAACTTACAACAGTTAATAAAAGAAATGACGAGCCCCAGCCACCCACAACCGCGCTCATGCTTTACAAAAGTAGGCTATTTAAAGTATATATTTATTATGATGGGCCTACCATTAAACAACGACTCAAGAATAACTAATTTCTAAGTGCTACGGTTTAAACCGTAAACAGTAGATGCATTAATAAGAGCATTCGGTCAAGTTTGGAAATTTCCAAATGTTATCTTATTTATTTATTTTTGCCGTTGCTATTGTTCCACAAATATCCTGTTACAATCGGTCGTTAAAAAACATCCCAGAAAAGTCAAAAGCCACGGAAATATAGGAAACATATATTTGTCATTCTAAAAATAAACGGAGTCCTACCTGTTTGGAGTGACACGTTGACCCGCTCTCCGTCCGTCTTCGATGTTATTTCGAAGCGATACAAGGTTCCAGGTTGTAAATTACGGATCTCGCATGTGTGTGCATTGCCGATTCTTTCTTCCTGGGTACAATCCGCGGTTTCAGTGATGCCATCCGTGACGAGGACACTGAAATTGCACATTTCGCCTGAAGTAGTCCATTTCAGAAACACCGACTCCCTGTCAGCGTAGGAGCCCGTTATGTTCACACGGCACTTCACAGTTTCTGTGGTCTCACACTGAAAGAAATATTACACCGGCGTTTAAGAAAGCACTGTAATAACAGTCTTCATATTACACATCCACACAGATCAAAACCGAAGCCAAGAAAAAACTAACAAAAAAACACAGTAAAACATTTTTAAATCAATTATCTGAAACTCACCTGGAGAATTTCAGATGCTACAAAAAGTATGAAACAAAAAGATTTACATATCAGCATTGCGATTGTTTTAAATATTTTCGTTTAATAAATAACAAAAATATAGCGTGAATATTCCTAAACCTATTTAAAATTTTCAAAAAAATAAATGCGCACAAATTGAAAGTTTTCCTTGTTCATCTTCCGCTTGTTTTAAAGATGTTATGAATTGTATTTATACACTTATTACTGCATAATCAACACGTGATTATTGGAAAAAGTCCGAAAAATGGCATTCGTTTGGCATCTACGGGTCATTCGATAAGAGATGACAGATCGCAGGTTGTCGTGGGTCCCAAGTTGCCATTCTGATCCACGACGATCTGATACCGCCTCTTTCATCGAAGTCCTCGATCGGGATTAGATGGCCACGCATCTGCACAATTAATCACTCGAGATCTTGATCTCCAAACAGCGGCCTCGCAAAACACTTCCAAAATATTAAATCTAAATGTAATCAGAGTAACTATCCCTGTTCAATGTAACACGTTCAGTCTCTTCCCTGCTGCTTTGTGGGGGTTTTTTTTACAGTCCGCTTCAATTAAACACAATCAGTTCGTACATGAAGTTTGGGTGTTGACGTCTATGCCTCCAAACGTCTTAATAAAGGGGAGCACATCAGAATTTCACTCGAGTGGAGACCTTTAGAATCTTAAGCAGCGCCTCTGCCTCAGGCGTCCCACCCAAACTTCCTTCCCTCCGCATTTTGCCCTTCGAATAGCGCTTCAGCTTTTTTTAGGTCACTTTTGTGTTCCCCACAACCACGGGCTATTTGATGGACTTTTAAAGATCATTCAAGCTTATTAAACGTGCCTCTCCACCCTTACTAGACTTCCTAGCCACACTCAGAACACGGGGAAAAAAAAGAAGTTGAAAAAAGTTGAATAACAGCACATGTAATATACAGCTGAATGCAAACCGTAGGGTGACCCTGTGTAGCATTTAATGAGGATTTTCCAAAAGGTTCTGTCACTTGGTTTTCCATTTGGATTAATTGTTTGGGTATACATGTCCAGTTTAATATAAATTCAGGTGAATTAGAAAGTAAGAGGTTACAGGTTTTTGTACGGCCACAGAAGAGTTACCTTACTAGGAATTCTTATGCAGCATTATGGATTGTAGATCTGATATAAATCTGGTTCAACTTCATCCAGAAAATTCCCTGAGCAAACCTAATGAACCGAGCTGTTGTTATTTACCTTTTTAACTGCTTAGGATAACTAACTATTATATATTATTAACTATTTAAGGTAATATATAAATGATTTCTGTGAAATAGGTCACTCTTGCCAATTAAAATAACTCCCAAATGTCACATTTAAAATAGAAAAAAAGTCGACATAATCCACATGTATAAATGGATATTATTGTAAAGATACTTTGAGGCATTTGAACTCAGAGGGGCTTAAATATATCCAGATGTTACAATCACAAAAAAATCTGACACACCCTCACAGTGGCACGCGTGTTTGTGTATGTGCACAACTGTGCTGATATGTCTGCGTCTCCTGTCTTAAAGTATGTTTCCTTAGAGGTGCAGTCTGTATAAGGACAAGGAGCAGATGATGAGCCAGGAGTGCTGTCATGGGAGCTGTTGCTGAGGCACCCATAAAGTTCTCCCTCACTTCCTGACACTGTAAGAAATCAAGTGGACCAGGTTCTTATCAAGAGGAAGGGACCACACTGGCTGCCAATATCACAACTATTACATAAGGAAATGGGCAAAACCGATTAACCTAGGCACCTTGTACAGTTAAAAAGGAATGCATGGAATATGTAAGAATAAAAAATAAAATATATTTTAAATGGGAAAAATATGCTTTAAAATGAAGACCCAAAAATTCTGATTAAATTTAAATTTTCCACTTAATATTGAACAGTAAGGTAAAGGCGGAATAAATGAATCACCTTACCCAGCTAAATGTTAGCTCTTTGTACGTACAAAGAAAATGGTGTGATGTTTATCAGAGGATATATTCACATCACATCTGTCACTAAAGGCTCATATTCATTTTAAGCGTAATTAATCTGTGTAGTTCTAATGAAAATTAGCCTCTAAAGTGATAAAACTCCAAATAAAAATTTGTAGTCATGTAAATTTACATTAAAAATGTAACAGAACATGACTGGATTTACCAACCATTCCATTTGCAGAAAAAAAATACAGAAAATAAAAAAAACATAAATTTGTGAAGATAAACATTCAACATTCATCCATCCATTTTCCTAACTGCTCAGTCCTATTCAAGGTTGTGGGGGGCCTGACGCCTATCCCAGGCAGTCTTGGGGTAGAGGGTGGGGGACACCCTCGATGGGGTGCCAACCCATGGCGTGGCACAGTAAGGCGCGCACACACACACACACACACACACACACACACACACACACACACACACACACACACACGTGCCCTGGTCAATTTTGCCACACCAATCAGCTTACAAGGCATGTCTTTGGGCTGTGGGGGGACACTGGAGGAGGCTTATGAGGCACGGGGGAGCATGCGAGCTCCCCACACGCAGACCTGAGGGTGGGATTTGGGCCCCCAGTCCTGGGGGTGTGAGGTAACAGTGCTACCCACTGAGCCACTACGCCCCCCTCCCCTCCATTTAACAGTCAAACAAAACTTACTTTAAAATCAAAACTGACTCACCAGTTGAGTTGTGACTGTTGTGGTGGAGTAGGCGGCAGTCCTTGCCAGCTCTGAAGTGGTGGCAGCTACGGTACTGGTGGTAAATGTTGAAGTGCTATGGGTATGACCTACTGTGGTAATGGGTGGTGCAGAGGCTGTAGTTGGGGCTTCTGTAGTAATGGGAGATGTTGTAGAGGCTGTAGTTGGGGCTTCTGTAGTAATGGGAGGCATTGTAGAGGCTGTAGTTGGGGCTTCTGTAGTAATGGGAGATGTTGTAGAGGCTGTAGTTGGGGCTTCTGTGGTAATGGGAGGCGTTGTAGAGGCTGTAGTTGGGGCTTCTGTAGCAATGGGAGATGTTGTAGAGGCTGTAGTTGTGGCTTCTGTAGTAATGGGAGGCATTGTAGAGGCTGTAGTTGGGGCTTCTGTAGTAATGGGAGATGTTGTAAAGGCTGTAGTTGGGGCTTCTGTAGCAATGGGAGATGTTGTAGAGGCTGTAGTTGGGGCTTCTGTAGCAATGGGAGATGTTGTAGAGGCTGTAGTTGTGGCTTCTGTAGTAATGGGAGGC
>JAACJT020000001.1:10221742-10238313 GCA_009936485.2 Gymnarchus niloticus | reverse complement strand
AGGCATTGTAGAGGCTGTAGTTGGGGCTTCTGTAGTAATGGAAGGCATTGTAGAGGCTGTAGTTGGGGCTTCTGTAGTAATGGAAGGCATTGTAGAGGCTGTAGTTGGGGCTTCTGTAGCAATGGGAGATGTTGTAGAGGCTGTAGTTGGGGCTTCTGTAGTAATGGGAGATGTAGAGGCTGTAGGTGGGGCTTCTGTAGTACTGGAAAATATTTTAGAGGTTGTAGTGGGTGGTTTTGTAGTAATGTGAGATGTTCTACTGGTAATGATAGGGCCTACATCAGATATAGTAGATGCTGTAGAAGTACTTTTTGGACCTACAGTGTTAATGGTAGCTCTTGTAGTAGTTGTTCTGGGAGGTACTCCATTTATGGTAGATGATGTAGTGGTACCAATTGGAACTAAAGAGGTAACTGAGAAAGGAAATGTTTTAGTCAGCTCTGTAGTACTTGATTTGGGAATCAGACCAGTGAAAGGAGACATGCTGACAACAGCTGAAGTGGTTCCCTTTGAAGTTTCTGCTCTAGAGCTGGGAGTTACCTCACTAATGATTGGTGGCACGGCAGAAGCTTCAGTAAAAGGGTGAAATGCTGAGGTCACTGTGGTCATGATGTGAGCTTCAGTGCTTGTGCTAGAAGCAAATGTACCTGTATGTACAGTAGTAGTTCTGTTAGGAACTACAGTAATAGAGGATTCTGTCATGCTCATATTAAGAACTACAGAAACGGTGGGTTCTGCAGTGGTCAAAGAAGGTACTATGGTAATGGCAGGTTCTGCAGTAGTCACAGAGGATGCTACAGTAACAGTAGGTTCTGCAGTGGTCATAGAGGGTGCTACAGAAACTGTGGGTTCTGCAGTGGTCATAGAGGGGACTACAGTAACAGTAGGTTCTGCAGTGGTCATAGAGGGTGCTACAGAAACTGTGGGTTCTGCAGTGGTCATAGAGGGCACTACGGTAACAGTGGGTTCTGCAGTAGTCACTGAGGGCACCACAGTAATGGTGGGTTCTGCAGTGGTCATAAAGGGCACTACAGTAACAGTGGGTTCTGGAGTAGTCATTGAGGGCACCACAGTAACGGTGGGTTCTGCAGTGGTCATAGGAGGAACTACAGTAATGGTTGACATATTGGGTGTTACAACAGTCACACTAGGAACCAAATCTGTTTTGACTGGAATTTTTGTGCTGACAGTGGATGTTGTATCAGTCATACTCAGATCTACTGTAGGGTCAGGAGCTACATCAGTTCTAGTGAGGAGAGTGGTTTCACCCAGTGTCAGAGAGGGAGCTGCAGAGGTAATGAAAGGAACCGATACAGCTGCGGAAGAAGTGCTAAGTGGAGCTGCAGATGTACTGGCTATGGCGAGTGTCCCAGCAGCCACTGCTGGTGATGCAACAGACATGGTGGAAGTAACACCACCTGTAGACAGTCTTGGAAGAACTGCAGCAACCCATCTGGGAGATGCTGGCAAGCCTACTTGATCTGAGGTTAGAGTCGTATCCATCCTTCTGAGATTCTCAGTGGTTGCACTTGCAATTGGAGCAGTTAGCCTTTGAGTCTTCGGGCTCATGGATGGGAATGCATTAGTCACTATAGAAGTCATACGAAGATCTGCAGCTGAAACAGCCAGAATGGCAGTGGCTGTAGTGAAATCCTCCGAAGTCATCCATGTTGCAGTTGCTCCACTCCCTATAGGGGTTAGTTTATGGATATCCATTTTAAGTGGAAGAGCAGCACGTGGGGTGGTTGGTGTTGGACCATGAGTATGGGATCTAAGGGTGACACTACTGGTTCTGGTAACTGAACGTGTGGTATTGATGGTCGGGAGCCCCATACTACTGGTCCTCCGGGTCCGTGTCCGAGTGGCAGCACCTGTGTGGACCGCCCCTGTGCTTGGTGCTGTTCTGACATGGTACTCTGCTGATGTACTGGTCCCTGTGCTTCTGGAAGGTGTGTGGCTTGTGAATGAGACTGAGCTTTTTTCTCTAGAGGAGCCTGTACCAGTGTTGGTGAAAGAGGAGGAAATGGGCATAGTTGTTGTGTGCCCCATGGGACCTGGGGAAAAGCAATTGGAGCCATATTAAAACAAGTCCAGCCATTTATACAAGACATATTTGTCATGTAGAAAAATGCTGCTCATGTCACTATATGCAAATTTCATTCTGGTTGTTCAAATTGTTGCACGAGTTGATTATCTCTGTTTCTTATGTGTGATAAGCAGTGGCTGGTTCAAAACAGCCTGCTTTTTTAAAGTGACACCCACTTGCGTACAGTCACATTTGAGAATTCATTTGCTTCGACATATTTTAGTTGGAATCTATGTTCTGTGTTTACACAGAATGATTTAGCATACAAATCATAAATATAGTATTAACCTCACAACAGCATTTTATTGCGAGAGTGGGTAATTACCCAATGATCCCACCCCAGGACAGTAGGAGGGCAGCAAAAGGGGGACCGAGTCTGAGACCAATTAGTGGCGTGTTTTTCACCCCGTTATAGAGTATTAGACAGCATGTACCGTGTCATCTCATTTCTCCACTTACTACCTCCCGTATTACAGGACCTAACTGCTGCGTCGGTGCTGCCTGGCAGTACCTGTAACACTTACGTGGTAGTTTTAGTTGTGTAAAGGTTTCTGATGTTTTAGTCATCGACAGCATTGCCTCTCAAAACAGTCACTAGATTTTTCTTTACAAAAACTACCCAAGAAAAATGAATACACCAAAAACTACACAGAAAATACATATCAGATATTGCCATTAATTAGTTTCATTAAATAAAAATTGACTGCCAATACTGATGCATCCAAATGGAAAATGTATTTCAGATTCATTAACTGATAGTGAGCCTTGTGTCTTTGTTCTGGAAAGCAGAATAACTTGTTGAACATGGTTAACCTCCCATGATTCACCCAGCACAAGTGCACTCAGAAAAGCTGAGCCATGCTGAAGTAAACAAGTTCAAGTTCCACGTAGATCTTCTGGTCCAATATGACCTAGCCGGCCACACGCTAACAAAAGGCAAAGAGCCCCCACCGATACACTTGCGTATCAGGCTGAGGTGTGTGTACAGTCTCAGCATAGCCGACAGTGCCAAGAAGGGGGGGCGGAGGGGCCTTGCCTACGACATTCCTTTGCCGGCGTCTGGGTCTTCCAAGTCCTCGGCCCCCCCACACACATAATTATGGTAGGACAAACACACAGAGTACACTACCCACAATCCCCAGTGCATGCTGGGGGTGCACCCCAAAGGAGGCACCAGGCTGTGCCGCGACAGTGTTTTATTAACTTTTGATATATTTAATGATTATCCCGAAAAAGCATGATAGAGGGTCCACAGGTGTTCTCCTATAAATATATGCCTCTCAGGTGACTCAGTGAGTCTATACTAATTTTGTCTTTTGACAGAATGCCTGTATGAGTGCCCTGTTACAGTCTGCTATCCAATTTAGGGTGTACCCTTGCTTTGCATCCAGTACTTCCTTTCACAGGTTCTGGATAGTTTTAAGAAAACTTAACCGAAAAGCTAGTGAAAAATAATGGATAAATGGATGAAAATGTATTAACACAACAATATTACTAAATATTTAATGAGAATATTACATAAAAGAAATATATTTAACACAATTTCATTAACCATCACTTTTTTGTTATGTACTATAACTGAAATTCGTTTCTTTCGTTTCTTTGTAACCAAGCTAATTATCATTTCTACATTCCTACTTGAAAAAAAAAAATCAACAATATGATACAGATTAATCTAAGGCAAAATATAGATAATACTGACCCAAATGTATTGGTAGTCCATTATTACCTACTTATACGTTTAACTCCACCAAAAAGGTTCCATTCTGGGATACATCCATGATGCTTCAGTTTAATGTTTTTTCACTTCCAACTTGAATTAATTCATAATGTTTGTGATACCTGGAAATGACTACACAGTTTCCTAGGGTTGCCATATTATACAAAAACCGACAAACGTACCTTCGCTTCCAAAGCAGTGAGGTATTTTATCAAAGAAAACAACCATAAACTATTTTGTTTTTTTTGTTTTTTTAACTTTTTGGCTCACTCAAAAATCTCGGTCGGTATGTTAAAACCTATGAATGCTCGTCAGGCTTTCCCGTTTCGCCTCAACTATCAAAACCTGTTCTCCAGATAAAGTTTTTGAAAGTGTACCCGAGCTGGAAAACATCAACTGATAGTGAAAAAACAAATTCAACACAACAAATGGTGGCTACTCACCTGTTGCGACAAAACGCAGAAACAGGGACATCGCCGTCAAAAACAAAGCGTCCATATTAAGTGTAGTAGTTTAACGGGACAGATTCAGACGGGCTGAGTTTAAGGCTTCAGAGGAAATGCGCCTGCAGGGGAAAAGTTAGTGACGACCGCTTCCTTCCATTCAGCTTCCACAGTAAAGAACCGTCAATGTACAAGTATTCTTGGTCGGAAATACCAAAGTACATCCCAGATGTTTGTATAATCACACAACTTCAAAATATCGGTTTCGAATGGTGAAATGCATTCCACACCATCGAGCTTTGAAGCAATGTGACAGGACACCAATTATTCCTTTAAAATGGATTTCAGTTTATTGACAGTAAATAATATAAAGTCAACAGCATAGGTATAGCAATAAAAGGAAACCCATGAGGCATCACAATGTCCAGTCTATTGAATACAAATCTTTCCACAAGACTGCAATATAGTGAAATCTGCTTCCTATTAGAACACAAACATATGTAAACACGTTGATTGAAAGCTTCATGGTATGGCTTAATTAATACATACACCCATACTGCAACTTTTCTTTGTTACTATACATAAATGTTATAAACCGACTTTTTCGGGGTATGGAACTAAATTTGCCTCCACTTTTCATTTTGACAAAAAGCATGGCTTATCAGTGATCAGTCCAGGTGGGCCATAACCAAAATCTTTCACTGAAGCACAGCCAAAAACAAAGCGAGTGTTTGGTTCGAGAGTTTCAAGTCAGTGTGTACTTTGAGGCATACACATGTACATGTCATATATAAGTAGTTATTACTGATAACATCAGACTGTGAACTTCTCACAACATCCATTTAGGCTAATTGTTTGTAGGGAAACCGTCCGGCTGCTCCTGCGATAAAGCCCACATAGTGGATAGTAGCTATAAACGGTAAAACGATATGCACATACACTTTGTAATTATAAACATCGATTAACGGGCATTGTGCAGTGCACTTGTAACATAGATCTAATATAAATAGACGAATATATATTCAAAACCTTTGTATCACAAAAAATAAAAAAATTATACATACAAAAAAGTTCCTAAAAATGTTCATGTTAATTTTTTTTTCCTGCTATTACGTACAAATAAAACACTTGCAATTTCAGCAGCATTTTTTTAATTATTATTTTTTGCCCATTTTTTTGTTTGTTTCTGATGTCGTCAAAGATATACCATCCACGTAATTGATAATAGCACTTTACGTTTACGTAATCTTTCACGATACAAGTACACGAACAGAAGCTCCCTCCCCCGAACTGCTGGACCCCTCCGCACAGCTCCAGCAGCCACTAAACACGAAAGAACCGGATAAAAAGGTGTTACACCGCCTGTGCACAAATACACTTTACAAAACGCACATAAGGTTCACCTGAAAAGCACCGCGTAACTGTGACTGCCACCAGCAGCAGAGGAGAATGGAGAGCAAGTGTACCGGCACCACAGAAACGCATCGAACCCAGAGTCTCTGAGTCCCGCACTATACACGCTTTGAGATTTTACCCTGTCAAAGTTAATACGTCGCCTGACATGTTCGTTTATATTCGTGAAAATGTTCATGCTAGTGACATGCTATTCATGTTATGAATTCCGAATCCCAGTGTTGCTAAAAAACATATATACGTATTATCAGGAGCATAGTTAGAGATGAGCGGATAGGGTGGCTGAGTCTTAACTGGGGGCGGGGGAGATGGCATTGCTATTCATGACTTAAGCCAATAAATACACATATTTGGGAGGGCTAAAAAACATAAAAAAAAAATGAATTTTAAAATAGGCCTAACGATGCCCCTGTGTATTATGATCACAGACACAAAACCTATTCAGGGGTTCAGGGGGGGTTTCTATTTGTTCTAGGATGATGCTGTGATCTAATGCAGATTAGATTCATATACAGAGCACCCTGACAAAATGTTTAGAGCTCTTCTTATAAAACATTATCAATATACAGCTGCGTTATTTTCAGTGGTTATAAAATTTACATATCTTGACTGGCCTATTCCTATTCAAAGCTCTGTGAAGAGCGTTCTGACATACTGTGCCTGACATCAGGCATTGAGGGAATATTACTTTAATACGAGCAGTGGGGAAAAATACCCTCAAGCTAAACACTACTAGTCAGAGAGAAAGAAAACGTTTTCAATAGTACACAATTACAAAAAAGTTCATTCATTCCGATGTACCAGCTGATGAGAACATCTTTAGTTGTACTGGCTTGTAGACTGAGTAACTTTGATTACACCTGGGTGAGGGCACACTAGTTTGTATATAGAAAATAATAAAATTGTTCTAACTTTGGAGCAAAAGGACCGGAGGGGTGAATGCCCAGTTAGCGACTCGTTTTTTCGAGTTGCTTTTGAAAATTTAAATTATAAATCAGTTAAATCCTCACCATCAAAATAACTGAAATGAGCATGCGTAGTTTCATTATTAGATAAAAAAAAGTACTGAAATTAGCAATGATCTGGCACTAGCCAAATTTTATATAATTAAGAGCCTATGTAATACATGATTGGGAGCATGTGAACTAATAAAATTATGTACAAAAATATTTTATATTTTACATTGAACAATTTGTACAAATTTTACTTAAAACATTTACATATGAAACTTGTTTTGACTGAATGCTACAACTCATGATGTAATTACATAATAAAATGTAAAACAGAACACACTCTGTGAACTTTAATTACCTAGTCAACAGCTCCTGAAGGAATTTGAACCCTGAAAAAAACGAAATACTTAAATTTTTTTTTTCCCTCCAAAATTGATGTGAAACTGGAATATATAACTTTGCATGGACATAATTCTACTCCATGCCAGGAGCAGAGAAATTGTGTTGCCATTAGATATACATGCCCCACTTAAGCATTTGCAAGATATAGGATTGAGCTTCTCTTCTACAAGCTACCAAAATTCAGATATTAGTCTTATGGCTATTGTTTGTGCTAGGGTATGGTGTTTGAAAATAACTCCACGATATTGCAGTTAACAGTCTTAAGATTATTGTTTAGAAAACGTTTTGTCATTTCCTCCTTAAAATTGACAAACAACGGTGAGTTTCATTTTTTAAGTGATACATTTTCATCGCTTTATCGTGAACACTCAAAAGTGGCAAATCAGTAGCTTCCACGAGGTGCGATGACTGGTAGATGTCAGAAACCTATTTTAACTACCAGTATGAGTGTCTGAACATACAACGCCTAGAAAATAACTACATGGCCAAGTGTTTACGTGATCTAAGAAGAGAGCAAGACTGCTTAGAAGACATGTAAGGATGACTACATAATTAATACGTTACACTGAGTGACAGAGTATGTCTCTGGTGTTCACCCCCCCTCCCCCAATGCCCATACTCCTCCAGCCACTTCTATAAAGCTCATTCTGATTTGTTTGTGTCCCTTTCCACCTTCTGGCGTGACTGCGGTGATCACCTAAGATTACCTTCAGGTTCTTCTCGTGGAAACCCCAAACATCACCGAGATTAAAAAATAAAGAGACAGAAGCGAATAAAAGGTGCCATTATGACCTCACTGGGCAGCGTCTGCAGAAAGTCGACTCTCGTAGAGGCTCAGGGCATGGTGGACGAACTCGTACTGCTCTCCGGTCTGAATCATACCTCCCCTGTCCAAAAAAAGAATAAAGCATGGTGCATTATGTCTGCACACATGGAGACTCACGTTCTTGTGGATGATCAGACACACAGACAGACACACACACACACACACACACACACACACACACACACACACAGAGCATTTCTCCTGCTCTCTTCACATTTACCCCAGGTCTTCAACAGTATGGATGCAGAGGCATAGTACCTCTGCAAGTTTAATGGTGGCCCAGACTCAGGAACCTCACCAACTTAGCGTTTTGTCACGCATCCTGTCTGTATGAAATCCAGGAGCCACCCTCCCTTCCCTTCCCCGGTGTCTGCTCAGGCCCAGTGCTGTGAGACCATCATCCACTGAAGGCCCAGTACTGCTTCCTGCTTCTGACAGCTAGAACCTTACTCTGTGTGCTCCACATGACATCCAAGGGGGATGTCACTTCCATGGTGATGGAAATGGTTCTTTAACAAGCAGATCCTTAAGAGGCACCTCGACAAACCACTGTGCTAATGCAAAATGAATATTAATCCCTTTTAAAGGACGACTGAACTGTCAAAGAAACCCGTTTAATATTTGAAGGACAGGTTGAAGAGCAGGCTGTATTTGCCATGGCATTAGTTCAGAAGCCATTTTGAGCATTGGGGTCACATCAGGTTGTGATACAGCCTGCATTCAGTAGGAAGGTACAAAGAGCCTAGTCATACAAGCCTTGTTGAATTCCAGGATCACGGCACAGCTCACTGTAAACCCACTGAAGGTTAACCAACGGCACGAGAGTTTGTTTGAGCAATTCGTCGTATTACCAAGATGATCCATCCCAGGTCCAGCACTTAGACACACCCCAGGTAATCAAAGTCAGCTGACCCTCATTTTTCTTTGTTAAACAGGTTCAGTTATGTAGATTTTTGAGTCTGTCCTGTTTTTTCTCTATCTGGTTACTATTTTGGTTTTACTGTGTCTCTCATATTTGGGGATTTTACGTTGTTTTGGAAGCCATTTTCATTTCTTAAATTCCTGTCATTCACTGGATGTGGTCAAACCCGTAACATTCCCTCCATTTACAGTTTGTTCATTCGGGGCATTGATAGCTGTACGGAGAGCTCGGACACTGCACCTGTCTACTCGAAGTTGGCAAACGATGCCTAGTATGTCCACCACCCCTTCTTCCTTCAGCTGCTGGCATCCTATGGTTGAGGCGATGAAGCATCCAGTTCGACCGATTCCAGCACTGTGAGAGAAAGCAAGGATTCAGCCCCACGTTAGTAGAGACCCCCGTTTATATTCCCAAGAACAGCTCTAATCCTTTCATGAATGACCCTGAGCACTACTGTTATGCACGGAAACATTCTGACCATACACTGCATTCTAAAATCATTCAAGATCTGTTTTTTAATGAAAATACAAGTCCTGATCATCAGCCAAGATACCTGAAGCTTGATCTCGCAGACACCCAGTAGTACAAGCAGGAAACTCAGCAGGTAAATAAGGGAAATATGCAGAGTGTGTGCAGGTGGCTTGAATTGTGCTTTGGTGAGACTATGTCAGCTACTATAATGGAGACCTGTGGACCCTGTTGGATCACCTGCAGTGGACGATGACAGGCCCTCTGGGGCCCAAGGCCTGTCTGTCCTCCTCCACCTCGGCCATGAGCTGCAGAAGGGGCTGGGCGCTGTCAGGGGTCTTGTGGTCTGGCCAGGAGGTGTACCAGTAGTGCTTCACGCTATGGCTCTGTCCTCCTTGCTGAAGAAACACATGTTATGGCATTTATTTATAAAAAATCACTACGATTGTTCAACAGTGCCAATTCAAGCCACTTAGTCATGCTCTCCTGAAGGCTTTGAGAACAGCAATCGACAACAAATGCTGTTTACGCTGTATTTTAAATGCGAGCGTTTATCGTTTGGAAATGTAAACATGAAGCAAAGGACCTTACAAAAGTGAAGACCGTCCTGACAAAGACTACACAACAGCCCCAAAGAAGCACTCTCTGGAGGACAGCACCGTGCTGCAGCAGCTCCAAGAGAAAAGGCTACCAGCAACTTTGCTTACAAGTTGATTGTGTAAACAAAATTCTTGCCAAACATTTCCATTCTGTTTCCCTTATAGCCAGGTTAAAACAATGATATAACTACATTCTCCCTGGTTATAAGTGTTTGCTGCAGTACTTCCGAGGTTGGCATTTGAGGCCATGCGATGAGTACTTTGATACTTGATCACTAATTTTAACACTAATAAATGAAACCAGAGACTACTGCGGCAAAACAAAATCTTGCAAACAGCATATGATTTTTTACCTGGGCTCAAAGGGAAGTTTTAGCTTCATTTAGAAAATGATTTGAGGTACAGGTGAAAAGACGTTACAGGTGAGCTTACCTGCAGAGTAAGATGGCGGACGGTGTAGTGGTCACTATCCCTCACGCTGTTGACGAGGACCTCTACCTTCCCATAGATGCCTCGCTTCTCTGGCCAGTAGAGGACGCATTTCTGCAGCAGGTCAAGGAGCCAGAATGAGTTCCATCATCTGTTTCCCACAATAACTCAACTTTACATCTTCTAAAAAGTCTTGCATTCTCAACCAACCGAAGCAGAAAAACCCATAAAAGATAATAAATAGAAAGGGAAAGAAAGACAAATCTAGAAACCAATATCAAGATTAGCCAGCTCACTGTTCATTTGGTTCTTACATAGTAGCTGTTTAATATACTGCCTAGAGTGCAAACAGAGCTTCCATAAGTCCCCAGCTCTTTCTGTACTCCTCAGCAGAACATGAACATGGATCTGGCTAAGAAGCTTTTCCTGCACACCCTCCTTATGCACCAGACTCTGCGCCCCGGCCTCATCCTCCTCCGCGGACATGCTTAAATGCCGGCTGGCAACTTGAGTGCTGGGTGAGGCCACCATTGCATAACAGATGGTCCAATCTAAGGCCCCTCCCTAGTGGCCCCCAGGGGCCCATCCTTTCCCAGGGTGAGGGTGTTGATCTTGGTACGGCCCCAACGGGGCGCCTTTCCAGGCCACAGCCCAACTCCAATACACTACTCTATTGTCAGCTATTTTTAGTGGCGGTGTTCACGATAAACAAGTCTAACGAGGACAAATGAGCTCCTGCAGCTTTGCATTCGTTTGCTGCTTTTTAAATACTAATTCAAAGTGTCCGGGAAAATTCCCAAAGAAAATAAAAGAGCAACGTTAAGCCAAAGCGTGAACGTTGAAGGTGAATCCCCATCAGCTGATGACCAAATTTAATAAGGAAGGTCTTGATGTGAAGGTAGGGTGAGATGTCAGTGCCCAGGTCTGGCCTCACGCACCTCATTCTTCTCCTTCAGTTTGGTGATCATGACAATGACAGGACAGTCCTCTTGCCAAGCCATCTGCCAGAAGTCATTGACCGTGTTGATCATCGGTCCCTGAGTGGCGATGTAGGCCTTCTCATCTCCCAGGTAACCCTGCACCAGATCAGATCCAAACGGTGGACTCCCTGTGAATGTTTTCACTACGGATTGTTCTACATGTTTGTTCAATATCCATTTGCAGTATTTGGAATTTTATAAAACTCTGACTTGTCCTTGAAGGGTGTTGACAAAATAACAAGAAGCCAATATAAAATGAATAAATTTAAATTTTGCATAGCTTCCACAAATACAGCTATCACTGGAATAGGGATATTGTTAAGGTACTGATCAAATACAGAGATAGTAAAATTATCCAAGATGTAGTATGACCTAATGCAACTAGATGCTCTGATATACCTTAAACATCTAGGATCAGTATGATTTTGAGATCGAGGCGGTGCGTGGCTTACACTGAAAGAAGGGGAATTAATACATTTGATGGCTTCTAGCCACACGGTGCAGCAAAACAAGCCATAGAATGTCTAAATTCCTCCTCTTTCAGGGCAATCCATGCAATACCTCTGTCACAAAATTATTCTGATCCAGAAAAATTATTCAGGAGAAATTGCATTAATTGGGAAATGATTTAAGCTGTAATAATTTGCCACAACAAATCAAACAAAAGTTTTAGGTACATACGTTAAATCAATCTGTGGTTGTAGTTTGTATTTAATCACCAGCATAGTAAAATATTATAAACAATTAATCAAGTGGATATCCTGGCGTTTCTGTGATTTATATTTCTCTGCCGGGGCCATTAAGGTAAGACAAACAGCCAGCCCTCAGATCCTTAATGTTGTATAAACAGGAATGTCTCGAGCTTCAGGAAGCGGGAAGAGAATGTTCTTGGACGTGGAGTGACTGCAACCCTAAGAAAACATCTAGAGCGTGAAAATGAAGACCCCACGCTCCGTGGGCAGCCATGTACCGTGCCTTTGGTCTTCCCTTCCTCACATGGCTGGCTCCTCGATATAGCAAAAGAGTTTTAGGGCCTGGTGGAGCTTCGGTCACTGGAGTCACGACAACTGTTTTAATAAGGCCATTTTTCGTTAAAATTAGACCACTCGTGTCAAAGTCAATACTTTACAAATTTGATCATTTTTACAAACTTCACATGCATTTTTTTTTAGTTATGCATGTAGTTTATAAACTTAACAAGAAATTAAAATAAGGTTATTTAGCCACTTCAGCTTGTTAATTTCAGAAATGTGGATAGCTGATGTATAAACATACTTTGGATGTCTCCTGAAATATTCTGGATACACACAAAGGAATCCAAAAAGGTCAGATAATGAGAAGCAAGTTAAGCAGAAAACTTGGCTTTTATGAACTGTTTGGTACCCAAAACCCCAATTTCTATGACTGAGCCAACACTATAAATATACAGTGACTCAGACCCAGAGACTGGTGATTGAAATGATGGAGAATATGCATTGTCAGAAATTTTTTAGCAGATATCTGATTTACCTCAGATGACAACATGTGTCATTTAGAGTGAACAAAGACTACATTTCTAATTTCCACCTCGTGACCTTTAGTTACAATGCTATCAAAACACAAATAAACAGTGTCACTTTTTAAAATGTATGTCTACTTAGTTGCACATCGCTGTTGTGCCCATAAATGGAAATGAATACAACTCTTACTTTGATCACTTATATCCATACCATGGTGCACTTGGGGTAACGTTATGGGTGTTGGAGGAAGGTGCTTTTCAGTGTTACAACACTTAGCTCAGGGTGTGAGCAAAATGAACAATTCCTCAGGACTTCCTGAATCAGGAAATGTGCTGTCAGAACAACACGCCAATGTCTCCTTAATCAAAACTTCATCTTTTCCTTTGAGAATGAACGGCTCAATTAAAGGGCTAATTGAGAATTAAAGCTACAGTATCTTTAATGAATATGCTGATACTGACTCTGTCGCCCTTGTTGATTAAAAGGTTAAGTCAACAGGGAGTTATGAAGAAATTAACATTTTTTCCACATGACACATTTTTGTTAATAACCTTTTCGTCATGTTTTGGTGAATTATTTTGTTCATGGTTACAAAACAAACAAAAAAAACGTATTAGCCTTTCATTAACTGATTGAACTCGTTTTTGAATCATGGCGTTAAACTGAATAATTGCAGTTAAATAGCACGCAAAACAGCTAAATTAAAAAAGAACTAAGCTATGTTATGAATTTCAAGGCAAAAAATAAACAAATAAAAATAAATAAGTAAAACATCCGCATTATCCACCACAGTCAGATCAATTCGGTACAGCTCAATTAATAGCGTGACTGAACTAGTCAGACAGTATCTATGGCATCACCAAGACCAGGATTAAGAAAGCCAGAATTTAAGTTGTTTTTTTATATCATTTTTTAAATGTAAATTTGATTGCAACTCGTTACAACCCTCACCAGGAGAGGATGATGATGATTACCAAAATAGTATGTAATCCAATTTTATCAGAAAAATTAACCAAACCTCAACGTAAATATTTAATAATTCTTCAGGAATAAGTAAAGTATCTGAGGATGTCAAGGGTGGTAGGTGTCATGCAGTGAGATTATAACCTGAATTACATGTCAAAGTTACAAAAACCTGAAATCAGACGATCTGGAACAGAAAAAAAAAACCCCAAAACACATCGGTCGAGGGGTGGAAGCTTCAGACCTGTCTGATGTGTTATCACCACTTACTCTGATGTAGTTGGCATTAATGTAACCGCTGAGTAGGTCGTTAGCATTCTTGGTCTTTAAGATCACTCTGGAGTGGGGGTCTACAGAAGAGGAGGGGGAGGTCCACAGAAATGTGATAAAACATTTATTAGTTTAAAAAGAGCAACATTTTGGTGGGCGAAAACTCATATTGTTTAACAAAACATTCTGGGATGGCTGGCTTGCTCCACCGAAACAAACCCTTCCACTTTCTGGCTCCAGTCCCATTTGTATTTTTAACTCCACTTTCAACTGTTTAACTGTTCTTCAGCAGACTGGCCAGCAGGAAGCTACACCCACTAAAGGAAGACCTGGCATGTAACCCCCCATCAATGGGGCCATAGACACCTCCCACCCAATGAACTGGAAAAAAGATTCAGAAACAGAAGGATGAAGTCAAGAGCATCATAACATGCTTATAGCATGCTCCTGTACGGCCCAGATTTGAGTTAGCCTAGGGCTAAGACCTCTTTGGTTAGAAACACGGACAGGCAAAATTTATTGATCCCCAGTGAGAAATTAAAACATGACAGAGTGCAAATCCGTGAACAAGAGTACAGTAAACACTAGGTTTTTTCCTAATATTTTTGAAGCTTTTTAAGTCTTTAAGTCTATATCGTATGAAAGGGCGCAAAAAGTTTTTTGACAGGGTTCTTGCCTGTGTTGCAAAGTTCTCCCCTGAAATGCTCCATGAATGCTCTATTGGCGTTCCTTCAAAAAACATCTATGTCCTGCCCTGCTTGCAAAAAAGTTTGAAAGAAGATATGGCAGCAGGGAAACTTTGATAACCGTAGTGACGGAAACGTGTTTCGCCTTCCCTTTTGGGCACAACACCATCTCAGAATGGTCCCAAGGAACAAGGTGTCCTGTTCCCAAGTGCATTGTTCTTGCAAGCCCTGCTGAACCCATGGAAAGTGTACTTTGTGTGTTTGAACCTTGACTCCACCCGGTGTGAACTGGGGGGGGGGGCAATCAGACCCTTCCTTTGTGGCTGATCTGGAGGGGCAGGTTGGACACTAGTACTGTGGAGCGGAAGAGGTCTGATTTTTGGAAATGACTGACTTCCCTCACCAATCAGAGCTAGGTGACCTTGAAGAGGAAGCAAGGGTATGACCCTCTGACTTTTGATGCTGATGAGGTACAAAATGTCTTTTGGACTAATGGTAGAGGAGGGCTACTGATTGTCAGGTGACCTCCTGGAGAGAATGACAGATGGGCCATCCAATAAGCAGTGACATACCTGGGTTTAACCTGACAAATCAACGTGACATCAATCTCCAGATTGACAATTAACTATCTGAAGATCTATGTTTAGTGTGGCTTCCACCCTGTTTGACTTATATAAAAAAAGGATGGCTACTTAGTAGTTTTACGAATATGGACCCAAGAAAGCTGCAACACCCAGGAAAGAGTAACGACCAAGCACGTGGGGTATACGTGCAACAGTTAGACAAACTCACTCTCATTTTGTAACATTTTACAAATCCAAAACCTAGTCTTAAAAAAAGCTAGTCTTAAAATTCCACATAAAAAAAAAAAATCCTACTTGGCAAAATGGTTCTGTATCGATTTTTCGTGCCATGTGTGGGAATATCCACTTCTTTGGGATCCACGAAATTCATTGGAATTTCCTGAAAAGTACAGAAGTGACTCAAATTAAAGTAAAGCCTCAGACTAAACAGCTGAAGAAATAAAATCGTTAATAATAACCCCAAGTGAAAAATGAGAAAAGAAACAAACTGGGAAAACAGCGTGAATCAAATCTGGCGAAAGTATCTTGAATTAAGTACAAGTTTTTAGATTGCAAGGAAAGTAAATCTGCAAAATGTGGACAAGATAGACACTAGACCACTGACTGGGTTGTAGTAGATGTGACCAGCTCGAAAACATGACCTCGGGCCCCAGAGAGGTTGAGCTTCCTCACCGCAAACTCGGTGTGCAGGTACTGCGTGTTGAGCACGGCGTCGCGGAGCTGCTGGCGAGACAGGGTACGTCCAGCTGACTGCAGGTACTCCAGGGCCACGCGCTCACGGGGCATGGACCCTGTGCCACTCAGGGGCTCCACAGAGCCCAGGGCACTCATGTCCAGGACCAAGGACACGTTGGAGCCTCGCCTGCAGTGGGGACCCCCCAGTGGAAGAAAGCAGTATAACTTCTGAATGGCTGACAGCAACCTAATTACTCTGGATGCTGTTAACATTCACAGGAGAGAGGACTGGTTCTGTGGTACATTCTATCTACAGTGTCTTATTGCATCATTTGAACCGCACTACTCTCGGTTTATTAATATATATCTGATTAATAAATCAAACTCAGATAACCAGTTCCGGCTCAGTTTCATCAGAGTCAGTTTGTTTAATTTTTCATAGACTGCAGTCATGTTGATAACCTCTTATGAGAGAAACAATGCCGAATCCTCCACCGAACAACCCGTACATTTCAGTATAGTCTGTTACGTTCAGTGTTAATTTTGGCAAGTTTTGATTTAGTTTTAGTCTTGACTAAACCACATGTAGTGATTACTGAACATGAAATGAAGAGTATAGAAAGGATTTACTTTGAGATCCCGGTGAGATAAAG
>JAACJT020000001.1:10189677-10220724 GCA_009936485.2 Gymnarchus niloticus | reverse complement strand
CACGGCACACACTTAATCATTTTCACCCTAGACAGAAAAGACAAAGCCTTTCAACAAAAAAATAATAATAAAAAAAAATTAACCTTCCAGAAAATTCAACCATTTGTAACGTAGGAAATGTACAAACTATGTCAGTAAATGCTCTTTCTCTATGACGCAGTAAGAACCTCTCCGTTAGAGCACAGTGAGTTCTATGAATTTTTGTTCATTTCAAAGGAAAGCTCTTCTTTCCAGTATGACCCTTGCTTTATGGTGCTTGCCAGGAGTGAGACTCCCTGCAACATTAAAGACTCTCTGCAAAAGGCTGGGAAACTTGCCTAGCTAAGAGGTCTAGAGCAGTAGGTTTTAACATGTGGTACACACTGAGTTTTATTTTCATCAACGCTGTAATTAAAGTCATTCCATATGTCTGATTCGCTTCTTTTGACCGACATTGTGGAGGGGAGCGAAATACGGATTCTGTCTGACAATCCCCTGATGGCTGCGTGTACGCAAATTAACGTTATCGAATTATAAGCATCCGTACACCTTGTTAGAGATAAACCACTGCATGCATGCTTGTTATTGGTTGGAGGATTGTGTCACGTATAATAGGGATTGTGAAAAGAGTGTGTTCATCTGTGTTGTGTTTTACACTTCACATCGCTCATTGTCCGGTTGTCTGGGTGTAACGTTTGTTTTGTTTAAAACTATTGTTGATGAAAAAATAAAGGCATTTTTCTTAGTTTTCACCAATAGAGGTGCAGTTGTATTTAGGTTTTCTTTTGGTCACAGAAAAAATGCAGTTGACTAGTATTTTTTGTCATAATATTCGTCAATGAAATGAACACTGGTTACATTGTCTACTGTCGACGTTTGAGACCACAAACCTAGACCCAACCAGTCTGCTCACCTCAGTTAATACCTCTGTATGTGGCAAACAGTTATTCTCTGCAGCCTAGCAAGACAGTGGACTGGACCAAAAGGGGGAACCGATGCTTCATTTAAGATAGGAGGGGAGGAAATGACATGAATGGAATCGTGAGAACGGTATTACAGGCAGGTTTACACATTGGCACTCACAAAACGGCCGAAAGATTTACTGACCAGGTAGACAAGCATACTGAATGAGTTGAATTCCACAGGTTTTCAAGATCTATGGAATATTTTTTCCACCAATGAGAAGTGACAGCAAAATATATAATGTGATACTAGGTATTTATACAGGTGCATATTTAAAACCAGGGTAGAAAGTTGCAAACACAGGAAGCTCAGAAAGAGACACTCTTGATACTGCATCTATAACTACCGGGCGTGACAGAGTAATAATGCACTGACCACTACTCACCACATACAATGGCTAATCTAGTAATTAATGCTCTTTAAAGTCTGTCTCACAGTTACAGCTCACGGGAAATCACATGGCATGAGCTGTAGTTTTCACACCATGAAACATACCAAGGATGTACTGCACTACATATCCTTATGTGTGCAAAATTTGTTGAAGAGTCCTCGAGCACTGAATGTCTCAGTTCAGTAATCTCACAATCTTTGCCAAGGTTGTGCTTGCTTACAACACTAAAGAGAGCCAGTTCCACTAATTCTTGATTTTTAGCCACTGAAACACAAGATGACAAAAGGCAAAAAATATTTCCAGTTCCAGAAATGTCCAAAACTTGTTGATCTGTGTTCAATACGCTGAACTGCACCTTCCAAAATCATCCTAATGACAGTTACACAAACGTTCCTGACTTACATTTATGAAACTTCAACCTGCCCACATTACCTTATCATTAGTCTTGGTTTCCTGGGCTAGAAACAACTGTGAATTACAGTTTCCTCCATCTCAGTTCACTTGTTTTTTTTTAAAAATATAATCACATCCATGATAGGCCTCTTCCTTCCTCCCCTTCCCTCTTATAAACAACGGATTATTGTTAGACTTATGCTGCAATTTTAAGGTAGCAATCACTTGATCTGAGGCACATGTTCTCACACCTAGCGGGGGTCACGGGTGGGCGGATGGCGATGGGTGAGGAGTAGGGGAGCATACTCCTCAGTCCTCACGTACACCACTGCACACCTGCTCCCGTTACACAACCGAGGTCAGTCTCACACAGCAAACGGTCAAAGGAGAGGAATATGAACACAGACCTAAACGAATACCCAGATGTCTCCTCGGTGTGAGACGTCCTTCAGCTCAAGCTGCTTGTTTGCTCTGGCCAATGCCTTTTAAATTTATTCACCGACGTGTTTTGAGTGACACTGACTTCATGAAAGTGCAGCTAAACTGCTTCACATTGGCCCATTTTTGGGGAACATTCACTGAACAACCCACAGAACAAAGGTGGCTGTTAAATTCATCCATAGCCACTTGTGCAGCACAGGAGCACAAATCACCTGCAGCCTTCATCAGGGAGCATGGGATATAAGGCAGGGAACACCCTGGATAGAATGTGGATTTAAATATGTATCCTTTAAGCAAACTAATAACATGGGATTTATTGTACCATTTTGGTGTACGTAACTTTTGCTTGTATAGATCTGGGAAACCAAGAGGCAGCAGGCCCATGATGTTAAGAGGCTCAGACTGAAAGGACCTTCATACTAGGATGATTTGGTCAAAGCTAGTGGTTCACTGATTTAAAAATGACAGGAACTGATGAATAAGGGAACGGGTAGAGAACTACAAACACGATGATGGCTTTCTTCTTTTCAGAATGTCACCGTCGAATTGTGGATATGAGGAAAAAAAAAAGGAAAAAATAAATCAGTATTTGTGGAAGTATGGAGGTCAGGGTTTGACTTGCCCTGAGTGTCAGACTCACTTTCCCCTAAGAATAATGGCTCCAAAGGACAAAATGACTGCAGTGGATCCCTAGAACAGCAGAGACACCTTCATTGTATTGTCTGACCTCCTTTTCATGAAGGTCCAGAGAGGAAGAGTCTGAGAAGGGAGGATGTGCAATCACCATCCCTTCCTCTTGGGCTTTCTATCACCGTGGAAACTGTACATGGTTGACCAATGTTGTGTCCTCTGAACCCTAGGACTACGGTGTCCCTGGCAAGCCTATATCAGGCTAACAAGCTTAACTCCAAATTGTAACCATAGTTATGGTTTGTGATAAACACAAACTATGAGACACTGGCATGGTTTAATTCATGCAAAGATATGTGTGTGCTTTTTTGAAATTTCGTGACAAATGGGATCTGAACAGGTCGTGCTCATATGAGTAGGTTTAGGTTAAACAAAACCTGGTCCTGACAAAATGACTCCAGTGTCATGGGTTTTAAACAACCCTTACGTCAATCCAAAAGAAATACCAAGCAATCTTTTTCTATACATCGCAAATCATAATCACTTAAAAAAAAAAAAAAACTCTTTGCACGTTACAGCATGCATTTTATTTTTTATCAGTCAGCAAATCTTAAACTGCTAATATTAAACAATATCAGCTTGACAGTGAGAAACTATACCTAACCATTTTAAGGCTACACTTCAGGTCTGTGGCAATTATGGTTAAAAAGACATGGTTAAAGAATTCTTGGAATTGGATGGATTCTATTGCCATCTTCATGAGCAAGACATTTAACCTAAACTTTTAAAAACACAATTTTGTGAATAATACGGCAATATTATTCATGCAGCTAATGCATTTACTCAACTAAATTTCATAAATCGAGCTGGTTCTATGAACAACGATAAAAGTACCACTAGATGGCAGTATTGCACTCTAACAGATGGCCTGAGTGTAATTTAATGAATGGCTCTGATTTCTATAGTAGCCGGGTCGTTCTACAGGTCACCTTGCTTGACTGTTTTAATAACAGTTACCATTCTTAGTTACCATGCTAACAGAATAGCATTGCACATAGCATTGTAGGAATATATGGCAACTAAAAGCACCATTTTCTTGATCACATTGTCTGAGTGTGTTAGTCAAGGGCAGCAGTTAAAAAAGCCAAGATTTGCTAAGCAGATTTTCATTGCATCCAGTATGTGTGAGTGAACCAATCAGATTTTGGCATGTTGGCTGCTCCCCAATCTGATAATGGACTTGCTGGCTTACAGGGCCCCTACCTGAATTGTTCTAGATTAGCTCCCGTGATCACTGAAGCTCATCACTGAAGCTGAATCACCCCAGATGCAATCGGAGTATGTTAAGGCTCTACATTCTCACACCACCAGTCGAAAAGACCAGGGCCCCCTTCAGACTCCCAGTATGCCAGTACTGCATGATGACAGCATTTTGTAATGAAGAAACCATGAGCTGCAGTAGCTAGAATGGAAGGCAAAAAATACTGTCCATCTCTCAGCAATAAGCCACGCATTATGTCAGGCGGTCATTAGAATCACTAACGAATGAAAAGAGGAAGTGCCTTCATTTGGAGTTCAGCTGCTGCCTGCCGAGATGGGACCCTGATTTTAACAGGCTGTCACCTCGACATGTGGGAGGAAGGGTAGTCGAGTCAGGAATGAATCAGCAGCCTTATGCGACTGTAACGGCTCTTACACTCCATAAGGTGCATTGGTGTATAGTAAATTCAACTTGGAGGAAAAGAAACGTCCCAGAAATGTATGTGCATGAATTATACGGTTTATTTTTACAGCCAGATAGACAACAGCGAGACAATTAATGAAGAGCTCCTTTGTTTCACAGCATATAACCCTGTCCCAAGTTTAATCTCAATTTAGCATTCGGCTAAAGAAATTAAGTATTCAAGTATTTGTCCGTTATTTTAATCTGTTTCTGAGAAACAAAGTGTATTAATTTAGAAGGTGTTTCTAATTCCGAAGGTTTCACTGGAGTCTGCTTTCTATTCCAGACACCCTTCTTGGGTGACCACATCCCACTTCTGGGACATCTACAAATGGGAAGCCTTCACCCATCTTTGCCATGCTAAAATAACTACTCCCAGTGCTATATGGACAGACCCTAAAGCACAGCTAAAGGTCTCTGACTACAAGGTCTGTTGAAATGACACATCTAACAGAATAAGAGACCACCCCAACAAGCCTGATCTTACCGTTCTTGAAGACCCGCGCTTGGCTTCATCTTGAACGGGGAGGGGCTGGCGGATGGGATGGGCCTAGTCTCAGAGATAGCCGGGCATGGGCTGCGTGGGGGCTCGGGGGGGCAGGCACTGGCCGGCTTAGCAGCTGGTTCCGCCCAGACCTTGCTAGGGGCCGGCTTTGCCTGAAGCCGTGGGGCGTGCACCTGGATCGGGGACAGGTGGAGTTCTTGCCCAGGCGGTTCCTTGAACTGCCGGTCTGAGAGCTCAACCTTCTCTTTCAGCCGGTACAAGACCTGCAGGAACAGGAGCACCAGAGGTAAACCACAAAATGAAGCATTTCTAGAGCACCAGATGAGAAACTCAAGAAGCACCAGAAAGGAATCTTAAAATGAAGGATGGTAATACAGGACCACTAGAGGAGCACCTCAAATAGTGTAATTCCAGAGTAGCAGAAAACGAGGGATTCCAGCAGCGCTAGATGAGAACCACAAAATGAAGGATTGTTATGGAAAACCAACACTTTTCAAAAATGTCTGTGTATATTTTAACTAATAGTAAGGCTGGGCCTCTGCTTCAAAGATTTGCCAAAGCTGGAACCTTTACATTGAGTATCACTATAATGATCTTCAAACTTCTATGCAAAAACCTTAAATGCCAGCATTATTAGTAATCCAAATAAGTCAGGTACACTAATTTGAATTTATTATGATTCATGACATAATATTTCAGTTTACAAAAAAAAGAGCACAGCCTGCACCAATTCTCTTGGACTGTTTTGCATTCAACTGTTAATGACGTCTCAGGCCTTTTTGGTGAATCACATTACAGGTGGTTCTCATGAACACGCTTACACTACTTTTCCCTGACCAATCAGGGAGCTTGATCACTGCCTTTGAAAAGCTGCCACATTCAGAGGTGAATGCAGTCCCAGCTAATCCTGTTAAATCACAGTGGTCATAGTTTTAGAGACCAGATTAACCACTGTACCACTGCTACCTTTTCACACATCATATACAGTTATTAAAACGGTGGTATTATTATTAATATAAAAAACATAAGCATCTTATTGTGCATGTTAAAATCTATTTTAGTAAATACTCTATCAAATTTAAATATGGCCCATAAATGAAAAGCATTGTTCAATCAACTTCATTCGCACAAAACAAACTACACATACAGCATGAAATAATAGATTATGAAATAATAAACATTTGGGTTTCCCAATAAAATTTGACGACAAAGTATCTGATGATCTTTATAAAATGGTTTAAGCAGTTCTTTGACCGACACTAGTGTCTACTGGTTTTGAAAAACAGATCATTTACAATCAAATCAAGTTGTCCAGTATTTCCTGTCCACAATAGAGCTATTAGAGTTTCACTAGTGCCCAGAGAGAATCTCACATATGCACCCCACGACAGACTCGACAAGCTGGAGTTCAGCCCCAGTGGCACAAAGCTGCCCATTGCTAGGTTTAAACAGGGCGGGCCATAGTTTGGGCTGAGGAGATCTGCCGTGTAATTAATTTAATTCGCGGGTACAACGGGAGTGCTAGGAGACAGGGGATATTTAAAGGCGACATTTGTACTGGGGGGAGGTGGCAATATCCCCTGCCACTGCTCAGAGCAGCTTGATTGGGGGCAGATGACTCACCATCAAACAAGTGACGACAATGACGAAGATGGTGAGAAAGATGACCACAGCGTAGAATCCTTCTTCGGTCCACACATTGTCCCTCTCGTGTTGTCCCTGCAGCACGTTCTTCTGAAAAGGGACAGAGCAGGTGGACAAAGATTCTCAGTAGAACTGCTCCTCATTGCGGTCACGGTGATCCCCATCACCTGATACCCCTGATCCACCATTACCCACCTGCAACCAGCCCACCCGGAGCAGCCTCCGCAGCCAGTCTAGCCAAATGCAGTTTAGTGCTTCACCCCGCATGGGCCCAGCTGGTTTACGTGGGCACCCAAGCCCCCCAGAGCCAAATGGGAGCAGTGCTGTGTCACACAGCAGTGGAGCTCAACGCGAGGTGAGCTACACTCTGCCAGGTGAGCGCCGTGATGTCGCTGAGAACTGAGACTTGTGTGGAGAGGACTGAGGGACCCAACCCCTCACAGGTCCTGCCTACAGAACCTCTCTGGCCCCACCCACAGCCCTTCACTAACCCTGCCTACAAAAACCTCCCAAGCCCCACCCACAGCGTGTCCCCAGAAGGGCAATCTCTCCCTGATCCCACCTAGTCCCAGCTCCGCAGCAGAATTGGAAGTGTAAAGGCACACGTTCATACCTCCGAGAAAAACTGTGGCCCAGAAAGGGGGGAAGATGAGACAGCCGTGGGGTGGGTGGTGTGGGGGTTTCCACAAAAGACAGCATGATGTGACAGAGTGAAGAACGTACAGAAGTACTCTGAGAGGACTACAGTCCTTCTTTCACTGACATGGTGCCAGTTCCATGTCTTTCCACTGGGCAGGTCAGTGTTGTACTTGCCATGTCGTCGACTCGAATTGGGCACTGATGGTGGTGGAAACACGAGCAAGTTGGCAGTAGGCTCAGTTCCAGTACCGACTAAGCACCGGCACTAACGGTGCACTGACAGAAAAGGGGCTTGTGTCCGTGGTGGCTTTGAAGGGTGCCCTGGGAACTAGGAACATGGACGTGGCACCAGCCACCAGTCAATGTGAACCCTGAGTATCCTTGGTTGCCAGCTAGAGTTGGCCATTGTAAGGCATCCTATGGGCCATAAAGGCCTTTTAGCATTCCATGCACCGGGTAAAGTGATGCCTCTGTGGATGCATTTCTGACCCGTAGGTGAACCACTGGGTGGGAAAAAGGCTCAAGGCATCATGGGGCACATGGAGTCCAGCTGCAGACTTCGGTTAAGTCAAAAGCTAGGATAATGCACAAAAGGATGATTCATTTAAGGCCAAAAAGGAAGGCACTCCTTAGCCATGAGGAAGGTGCCTTCCGATAAGTCTGGTTGTACTCATGCTGTTTTCTGTCACTGGTAAGGTCAACTGCCATTAAGAGGCATGCCCCTTTAATGGGTTGGAAACATGTCGGAAGGAACTCTGAGAAGAAACTATGTTGCAAGTGAGAATTACTTTTATTCAGCGATTCTTCTTGAAGTTCTCCTGTGTTTATCATTTTCCACAATTTGTGCTGCTATAATCCGTTTTCTCTTTTGCGCTGTTTTCAGTTTTAATAAACCCTCAACACGCAATCAACCATCCAGCCTGGACTGGGCCCATAACCCCAATCAACCATCTACTGTGGACTGTGTGGAAACACCTCACCCTATCATCTGAGGACTTTAAACCAGCAGCAGGACCATTTCAATGTCCACCCTCTCCTTTCAAAAGCATCTTCACACATTTGGATGACTGTGAAATAGCATTGTTCTGTGGTTTATCGTTCACTGCGTCATACTACATTGCATGCATTTTTACTGCCTATTGCACTCGGGGAACCTGTATAATACATTCACTCTTCACCAGAAGTACATTGCAGCTGTGTCAAATGGGCAAATTTGTGTATTGGATAATTGTACTTATAGTATTTGACTTGTGTAGCCCACAACCATTACAATGGAAAGTAAAGTATACCAAGTACATGAATGGTAAAAGGAAGAATCTTTGACGAAGGGAAGTGTGCACGCCACGCTGGCACTTCAGAGCCCAGCTGGGCGCGTTCAGAGGTGTGTAATGGAGCACGGCTGGTGATAAAAGGCGCTTAGCCGAGATGAGTCTTCAGTCCTCAGAGGGGTGAATATGGATGTTGGAGAAGACAAACGAGGTCTTAATTGCGAAGCTTGAAACTGGAATGTGGTTTTAGAATAGCCCATTTGTCAGCAGTTAGCCGTTTCACTGTCAGGAAGGGCGGCAATGTTCTGCGAGCCTACAGCGAATATTTGCAATGCCTGGTTTATACTGTAACAGAACCCAAAACCCATAACAGGCTTATGTTAAGGTCAATAATTGATAGCAGAGTTCTGTAAAGCACATACCATGTCCATATTCTATGGCTGTAATGAAACACAAACATTTCGTCAAGGACTCCTTGGACAGCCTCAGTTCAGTTGGACTCAATAACGTAAAATAACAGTATTATCGTACTGCATTTCTCTGCAGAGAGAATCAGGTTTGATTCATTTTCCTTCATCATCAAACACAATAATCCTGAATGAGTTTGGAATGTATTAACACTCTATTGTATAACATTTATAGGCAAACACACAGGCATGGGCTCACGTGTGCGAAAGGTCAAAGCACACTTTCCACTGCTTAAGACGAAAAAAGAAATCCCATTGTAGATTTAATGTACCTCAGAATGAGCCATTGACATTTATAACCCTAATCCAGCCACTTAATGCTTATTTCGTGCACATCATCTCCACGTGAGATTTGCAGCGACTACGATATATGTATTGATACATTTTAAAACAAGTAACTGAGTAGCTTTCATGCTCAGAATGGGAGAGATGCACAAATTCAAAAATCACCGCGATGGGACGAAGAAAATCCAAACAGATGTTACCGCTAACAACCACACATGCCAATATTGCCACTGGGAGCACTGAAAACCTTCTGTTGTAGAACATGCTTTGGCCAAGTAAAATACAGGGGATTAAACAGCAGTAAAGTTGTAATAAAGGACCTCAACGTGTCATAATGGTTCCAAGGTCAGATTGCCTTAACCCGAGTTACTTTATTCAACATACAATAGTGTAAATGGGTAAGGTCACAAACTAACTAGCCAAAGCAGTATGTAATAACAATAAATGTGGAGCAGAGCATGAGTGAGAAAGTGAGAGCGAGATAGCGAGAGAGAGACAGAGAGACTGAGAGCAAACGAGAGAGAGCTAGAGAGCAAGCGAGAGAGAGAGACTGAGAGTATGATGTGACCGATTATGTGTCTAGCTTTTCATCTAATTTGCATTAAAACTGTAAAGCCCAGGACGACCCTTTATGGCCAGAAGATTACCTCGTGAAACTTGAGAAATAATATCATAATAAAGTAATGAGGAAGTTATAAAAAAGCTTTGTAAAAGTTAACTTTGCTTATGCTGCTTGTCATACATGTATACAGCACTTGGAATCACAGATCTTTAGTATACCCATTTCCAAGATCCACTTATTGAGGATCATGGGGAGCTTGGAGGGTATCCCAGGATACAGAGGCCATACCCTGGACAGGAAGTCAGTCCACCACAGTGCGCACACACACACACACACACACACACACAGTCTGTATAACACACATATATCAGCCTGTATAAACCGCATGTCTTTGGACTTTGGGAGGAAACTAGAGTGCCTGGAGGAAACCCGAACAGATGTGCGGCAAGGTGTGTGCACACCTTCAGGACTACAAATTAGCTCTGAAGGTGAGGTCACAATCAGAGGGCCAAACCTCAGAGGTGATCCCCGTCACTCCAAACCGGGCCAGGCTCGCGTGGAGGACGTTGATGTTGAGAGAGCGGATGACTTCTCTAGATGACATGGGCTCGCCTGCCCCGGGTCCGTCTGACGACACATACAGCTCGATGCCGTTCTTCCTCTCCTGTGAACGATGAGGCACCCCATTGGCATTCTACTCCCACCAGAAAATTAGGTAAAAATGCGCCAAAAACAACCCGAGAAAGTACACAGATTTTGATTACTATTCCACAATGCTTCTCATGGTTTACCATTATAATTAACTACTTCTATTTTTTTAAATAGTGCTTGTCACATTATTGGTTCAATCCTTTTGCAAACTTCAGTATCATTTTATTTTGCCTTGTGTAAGTATTCTCTCTTCCTTGGGCTTCTGCGTATTGTTTTACAGCCTGGAATTATAATGGATCTACCTGGGATTTTCACCATTTGATTCACACAATGATACGTAACACTTTGAAGGTGTATGATATTTTTTATAATGGCGCAAACAAAAAAAAAAAGCATTATTTTACTCGTCACATAAAGACGAGTCCCTGTCACAATGAGTAAGTCTTACCGAGAAAGGCCAGCATATTTCAGCTCTACTAGACACAAATAGGTTATGCATCTCCTGCTGGATCTGAGCTGATCAAATATATATCAAACTGTACAAAAAGACAAAGCATAAGACTTAGCATTTCCTAGCTGTAGTCTTCTTGGCATATCACAAAGTGACCTGGAGCTTTGAAGAAAACTATAATGCTTGGAAAATTTGATGGTAAGAGGACACTGATGATCAGCAATGAGATGACTTGACTTAACGACCATGACAACGAAACAGTCTTTGGGAAGCCCGAAGACCCAAGCCCAGAATGCTATCTGTCAATCTGATCAACAGGAGTTATCAATGAGATGACATCTGATAATCTGCCCCGATTGTTAAACAAATTAAATATTAGCTGTGTATCACCTGCTATTGGATGAACCACTCGAAGCACTTGTGAATGAATTTTGCAATGTTCTCACATTTGTGGATGACAAAATTACAGGAGGTTAAGGTGGGTTCCCTGATTGATTCTTACGTCAAGGCTGTTGATGTGCACTCTCTGAGGTGGGACGTCCAAGGCTGCTGCAACCCCATCCCGGAACGTGCGGAGTAAGGTCATGTTCAACTTGTGGACGTCCATCTGCAGAGCCTGGGGATAAAGAGCAGAGATGGTCATGGAAACACCAAACAAACACACATTCCAATTAGAGTCCTCCATTACAGCATTACAGGCAATGACCATTGGCCTCACCTTTGACCGTCAGAATCGCTTAAGTAAATCACTAGTCATAGAGTGGGGGCTCTGACGTGGTCAGGGTGACTCAAATATTCCAAGGCCCGATTTGCCTCCTATGAAAAGAAGGCTTTAGATCTGCCTGCAGGTGGCCCCGATGCCCAGGACAATCCTTCAGAAGATCAAAGCCCGTGTAGGTGTGCCGACAGTAGTGCTAAAAACTGAGCTCACATCTTGTTGGAAAGGTGGTGCTGCTGTGGGGAGGGGTAGGTTAAAGGAAACATTCCCGACGGTGCAGCCCCTTCGCATTCCAGAATGCCGGCTGCTACGGCTGTAAAATTATCGTCCAAATCACCACACCTTGCATCGCCTTTACCAAACAGAAGGGAGACGAGGCAAAAACAAAACTCCCCCTCTCCGAAAGAGCATCCCAGCAACTGTTCATGTGAACAAACATTTCACACCTCAGTCCCAATGTAATATGGCTTATAAAATGCGGGAGAGTAATACGGTGTACACAAGCACTGGGGGAGAGACAGTGAGGTGTGGAAAAAGAGCAGCCCTTCAGTCTCAGGAGGAGAGCGATCGCTGGAACGACACGGACTTTATGCATCCAGCTATCAAAACGCAGCACGAGTAACAGAAAAGGGAGGGGTTTTCTGAACCCCCCCCAAGCACGCACCCATGCGCGCACACACACAATCAGACACCAGCTGTATTACCACATCACAGCGAAGCTATTTCATCCACCTGGGGGACGAGGAGCCTGACTACGAGCACAGGTGCACGCTCAGCCTGGCCAGCCTCGCCTGCCTCTCACACTGGCCCCGTCAGCCAGTCATCACGGTTTCTGCCTCCCCTTGACCGGCCTTTCGTGTGGCTCAGCAGAGACTTCTAACAAGGTTCATTGAGTGGCGTGCACCGGAGGCCTCCATACGATCCCCCACCTGAGAAACAGAGTCGCAGCTAGGTCGCTCGGCACAGCCACCACTGTCCTCACTCTTGTCCCCAGCCCGGACAATGTTGACCCCGCTCCAGCTGGCCCCGGCTGATGCTGTGTGCTTTCCAAGTGTGCATGCGATGGGGCAGAGGGGTGGGGGGCATTCAGGCTAATTAAAATTGCATCTGAGGCCACATTGGCTCCATTGGGAAGAGGGTTCCCAGAACCCCCGGTGCACCTCTGAGTGGATCTGGGCCTCACTGCCGCTAAATTAGCTCCATGAGCTGCACAGATCAGACAATGG
Source organism: Gymnarchus niloticus (assembly GCA_009936485.2). Lineage (NCBI taxonomy): Eukaryota > Metazoa > Chordata > Actinopteri > Osteoglossiformes > Gymnarchidae > Gymnarchus > Gymnarchus niloticus. Next base: position 10,207,788 of record JAACJT020000001.1, on the reverse strand, counting down.
GCTGGGGGGGGAGGGATAGAGCATAGCAGTTTTGGCACATGGTACAAGCATCTAATGAAAATGACATTAACGGGCCCATGGTGAACTGAAACCAGAGGAAACCATCAAAACACTTAGGAAAGGAACAGATTGCCCATGGAAGAGACGTGGAAGAAACTCATTAGAAAAAGAATGAGTGCCCAGACACGTCGATGTTCCCTGATACTGCCTCCTCATATTCTTCTGTCTCATTAAACTATTTCCTGTTGTTAATTGATTATGGGGTTTCAAAGTTGTTGCACGCTCAAAACCAGAAACAAGGGCCCAACACAAACCATACAACATAAACCCGAGAGCTGAAGAACAGCTAGTCAAGGACAGGTTTTTGTCACAGTGTTGGCTGTTAGGCACCGTCTTCCACCTCCTATGATGGGTGTACATGTGTCGCTGTTTATTTGTTAATTTATTTAATGTTCTCTGGCCAGGATGCTCAGAGACTGCTGTTGCTGAGGCTCAATGGCTCATTGGGCAAGGAGAGAACAGTGCTTCCCCAAGGTCCAGAAGCAAGCAGCCCTGGAACTGACACGCTGAAATCCTCACCCTCTTTGGAGGTCTAACCCCCTTAATTCAGCCCCCAATAACCCCATGCCGTGAAGGGCCTTGCGGTTGGTCAGTAACGCACATCTCAGTATTGACTGGCCCCCTGACTCGCCCTTAAAAGGAAGCCACCAGAAGCAGCTTTCAAAAGAAAAACATGGCACACTGTCATCATGGCGGTCATCCTGGGTGAAAAAGGACAAAACGACATGGTGTTTCAGATGACTCAACTATACCACCGAGGCCCGCAGAAAATTGCCTACTATTATTATTTTCATGCTTCGGAAGTCAGCAACATCTATATATAATGCGTTATTTAAAATCTACTTAAACTCAAACTGCTTCTAAAAAAAGGAAGACTTCAATGGCCTGACTAATAATCAGTAGGCGAGAGGTAAACTGGACGATTAAAAACATGAAATTATTTATGAACAAAAGCTGTGACAACCTTCACTTGCTGCTTAAAAGCCCTCTGTTGAACTTCTCTCCAGTTGTCTGGGGTTCCTCAACGGGCCCCGAGAAACCCACCGGGCCGGGCTGCGCTGTTTAAGTTTCAACCTAACAACCCCAGCAGACGGATCAGTTCCACCCTAATGCACATTACGTCTCCGGTGAGCCATTGCCCCGGAATGTTATGCTGGAGTAATTTGCTTGACCGAATGAGATCGTGGGATCAACTGTGAATTGATGTTGGTGGCAGGAGGACATAACAGGCATGGCTCCTGGAGGACAGACCATTTTCAGGCCCCTTAAGACAGACTAAAGTGTAAGAACTACACCAGGGAACACCTAGAGGGAACCATCACCTCCTGGTCATCTTGAGGATGACAGCAGGTTGGTATTCATCATGGTCTAGTAAGCATTCCTTCAGGTGGATTTAAAGGATGATTGGGGCTAGCAAAGGTCCTGATTCTTATTTCATTCCTGGATTCCACTTTGCTTACATCCATCCATCCAAACATACATCTTCCAACATCTTATTCTGCTTTGGAGGAGCCGAGGCAACATAGGGTTGAGGGCAGACACACATAAACATTTCAGATGACCGAGAACCTCGGGGACAATCTTGGAGAAATTCATGCAATACAAGGAGTACGCACAAACTCCACACATGCAGAGCAGGGTCAGGATTCGAACCCCCAACCCTGGTATTAGCCATGGTATTACCCACTGAACCACAGTGCTGCCATTTTTCCCGTTTTACATATATTTTAAAGACCCACCAGCCAGGAGAAAGTATGTCCCCGGTAAAAAATATGATCGGCCAAAATATTATGATCATTTTTTTTTTTGCAAGTTATTATATAGTCACATCGTTCCACTTCTCAGCTTTCAACCAGTGCAAACCATGTATGATCAAGGATGGTCTCCACGACCTTTTACTGTAGTCAGCCAGCTTCTAACTGCTTTAACATTCCATTCTACGACGGCCTGATTGCTCTTCTGATTAAGCCATCGAGCCTTACCACAGACACAGAAACCCAAAACACCAGAACAACAAAGACCTTAACGAAGAAATGTTAAAACAATTACAGGACGCTGCATCCATGCGGGGCATAACACGGACGGAAACTCCATTAACCGCACGGTATGGGTCAAGCTTAATCAAATGATTTCTCACATGACTGATACTGGACCGTTCGATTTCCCTAGAAACGGATAAGTGCAGGGTTTATTTTAAGACCAGGGTGGAAAGGTCGACCACACAAACAGTCATTATAACAAACGGAATTACATTAATTGCCAATCTAAAAGCTGTATTATTCTATTACTCATTGATTACTCATGCTGGGATGTTGACAATAAGCAATTCGGTGTACAAACGAGTCACTTGTGCCCCCCCCGCACACACACTGTCCTATCATCCTCCGCATTTAAGAATGCCGGAAGCTATAGTAAGTAGTCACATTTTTCCATCCTACGTTTCAGAAAAGCAGTGTTCTCAGGGTCACACCTCCAGGGTTGAAGGTCTGATTTTTTGCGTACATGCAATTTGCATATCCTGCCTATGTTTACACAGGTTTCTTGCCACAGCCCTAAAATGTGAGGTTAGGTTAACCAGTGCTTCTACATGGCCTTGAGCGTGCATGCGTGTGTGATGGACTGGCACCATAGCTAAGATGTCCTCTACCTTGAGCCCTGTGCTTCTTGGTATCAGGATCCAGGTTCACTGGGCCCTTGTACTAAAATAAGTGGCTTTGGGTTATGGAAGAATGCATGTATAGGTAGTAAACTTTCATGGTCTTCACTGGTCACAACACTCAGAGAATTAACATGAAGACGAGCCCACAGTAAACACAATGAGGTTTCAAGAGTACTGGAGAATACAAACAAGCTATTCACCTGTTACACTGCCAAGTATTATGTTTTCATTTTGTTGTCTCACTCAAAGCCCAGATCACTTAAGCCTGCTAATATAATCAGGCACGCCATTCCCTCTGCTCCCCTAGCTCTTGGGAGAGGCTTGACAGACACAGCAGTAAATCAGAGCCAGGAGCAGGAGAAGATGGAGGGAAAGTGCCTGTCTAATGCACTCAAACTGTCAGCCAATCACAGAGCCACTGAGCTGCAGCCAGATCCCACCCCTCTTATTTGATTGGAAGTTGGCCTTGATATAGACAGCCAAGTCACACCGCGCCACAGTTAGCTTTTAGGCTGGGAAATCAAACTTAATCAGATGACAGCAGGACGGCTGTGCTGTAACCTACATGAAAATTAGAGCGAATCCAATTTCGTTTGTTCAGTTACTCCTTCCAGACCAAGGACAGCATGGGAAGGGCCAAAGACAGAGGCTTTTAAAGTAATTATAGAGCCGTGATCTGGACAACGTCAATCAAGGGTCACGGGGACCAGGAAAAGAACAAGACCTGCAGGGCAAAAATGAGAGCACCACTGTTTTTATGATATTCCTGCCTGGTCTGTCACACTAGTAGTTCAACGTTTAAACAATATCACCCCAAAGTGTATACAATGAGAAAACAGCAAAGATCTCCACGTATCATGTCTAGGCTCAGCAGTGAGAGCTGATCTGGCTTTAGCAGCAGTTTGATGTGTTTGGAGGGCGAGGCTGCAATTGGCGGGTGGAGCGGAGGCCCAACGCGCATCCTGGTCCTGCAGGTGTCTTTTCTGTCATGTATAATGGATGGAACCTAAAAATAAAAGATGGCTGAGGTGCTGGAACGAGTGGGAGATCGAGGTCCTCTTTGAACACAAGGGTCTTTGAAGAAGGGGACGGGACCCCAATTCTGACAAACGAAGGGCGGCTTCAATGAGCAGAGTGAGAGGGGAAACATTGAAATAATGCCAGCAACGAGATGAAGAGACTGATGGTGGTGGAAATTGGTCTCACGCAGGAGTACCAGATCTCGAACCAGGGCCAAAGGTCTGATGACAGACAACGGCTGACTGATCAGAGTACAACCCAAAGGTTGAAAACTAGCATTAGTGAAATCAGTCCCCTGGTCACCAACTGGTTCTCGAAAGACCTTTCCAGCGTCATCCCAATTAGACACATGGATATTCTGGACAGATATGAAGAAAACCAAGTTCCATGTTCAGGAAAAAAAAAAGTTCCATTCCATCCTGGTACTTGAACCTGCAGTAACAATTTTCCCTGTTCCAGTCAGCCTAATGATTCCAATAACATGCCTTTCCATAGCAACATATATTAATTATGAAATATGAATTACAAATCCTTTGTTTTAAATGTGTGTTCAAATAGCTGTTCTTAACTGCTCTTCGGGTCATGTGGAAAAATGTTTAAATATCAACTTGACTAACCCTACCTAAGATACCCCACAATGGCAAAGGGGGGGGGGGCGAGCGAGGCAGAGCGCAGAAAGGGTTCGAGCTCAGGACAATGATATGCAAAGACCCAACTAACCCAAGCAGGCAAAGTTCATCTCAGGAAGTGCTAAATACTTCATACTAATACTTTAACCTGCCTTTTTGGTTCTAAATATAAAATCATCCAATGCACTCCTCATCATCTAGCTAAAGATACAAATCACTTGGCAATTGTATACACTACAAATTTGAAGGAACAGAGAACACTGTTTCAACAGTATTTTAGATACTGTATTTTGGGCACATTTTGAAGAAAACCCAGTGCAAATAGGTGCGTGGACTCAACCGCAATAATGAAGATGCCACTGGAAATCCTGAAGACCTAGGTATCCATCCTAGATATCACCCATGATGAAGTATCCCTACACTATACAGACATCCAAATTTAGGTAGCAATGCTTAGCGCATTACAAAAAATAAATTATATAATCATGCAATCAGCCATACAACTCAGTGGTGCCATGTTAAGATTTACCAAACGATGGTATGAGGAGAAAGATCTCAAAAATGCCTGGTGCTTTTGTTAGTGTTATTTACCTGTAGATAGTTACCGCCATCTAGTGGCCACCTGCTGTACCACACAAATAGGTCCAACAGGGTTAAGCCTGCAGCCATATTGCAGGAACCTTGCCCTTGAATGTTCTTAGAGAAGTTGTATTGATTTCTAATAAAACACCTTCAAAACAAGTGATCTTCACACTTTATTGATCAAAGGTCCATGGATCACCTTTTGTTACTGGAATTAAGTGGTGAAAGAAGGCTTTGAAATAAATGGGAGCTAACACTCGATTGACAAGCAGAGCTGTAAAATAAAAGTCCTGCAAGGCTACACTGAGAGACGCACACGAGGCTGTAGAAAATTTAGCATAAATTTAGAAAGCGATAGGACAAAGGAACTAAGACGACATATGATGACATATTGAAACTGTACTCCGAGAGCAGGCTTTTAGAGCCGGATCAATCAGTGTAATAGTGAACCTTCTGATACATGCTCTTAAATCTCCCATGACACACTGAGAATGGCCCGGTATAAAAGATGCTGCTCGATAACATTGATTTGCTGCTGAGAACCACACAGGCATCGTTAATTATTAATGACACGCAACCAGCCGCGATCGAGGACGCCAGTGGCCGGAACCTCCCACCGTTCCAGGGGGAATGGTCCGACTGAGCGAAACGGCTGGCTGTGGCTCTTAGGATGCTGAAGCCAACGGGGTGCTGCAGGGGAGCTGCTACAGCACAGGCTTTTCTGCCCCCCCTAGACAGCATTACAAGGGCATGGGAGTAGCCGACTCCCCAAACACCCCCCCAACGCTACTGCTCAATACACAAACCTCTCAGGTTCCATCAGCTGCATTACTATGGTGACGGATGGCCCGTGGGGGGGGGGTTATTTCTGATCGCTGAGCTGGAGTATTATAACAGTTGGCAGCTGGACAGTTAACGTCTAGGGCTGACCATTGCTTAAAGAACGAGAATTTTAAAAACCAACTAGAGAAAACATTACTATTAACGATATAACATATACACCACTGTAACCAAGAGTGAACTTTAACCAGGACTATAAATCCTGATGCTGCATTAGGTGCTAAAACACATCAAGCACTCGGCCTATCACCTTGCAGCGACACTGAATCGTTACTAGGAACTCCAACACGTCTTTGGAGCATGAGCTTATACCGACACTCCTCACCCAAGGACAGACTGTCCTCAGGCAGACAGCGTCACTCTCACGCTGGTGACATTCGAAGTGATGGCACGGCCATAGCCGCGTGGTGCTGCCCGTTTGAACGCCGTATGATGGCCTCTGAAGCTGACCTGAAGCATGAGACATAAAAAAGAAAATCCCCTACAGGTGACAGGGAGGCACTGTGTCCCTGGATCTTCCTTCCCGGTCGCCATAGTGATGACCCACTGGAGAACAGCACCTGTCTGTTGGGACTGGGGGTGACTCAGGGCATAGTGTTTGTAGATGTCACTGTCACCATCCCCGCAACATAAACTCCAGAAAGGACGCAATATCAACCTTCCAAGCTAGTCCGCACTTCCACAGCTGAATTGGCACAAAAGTCAAACTGCTTGATGGCACCAAACGAACAGTGAGCTATGCATGAACGTCACAGTGCGTCAATCCCCTCCAAAATGACACAGAGAAGTCACCAATGTTGAGGCAAGAATGTGGGATTCACTCAGTCCGCTCCTCACACAGAGTGGGCAGAACAGTGACAGCTAGCATGCAGACATCAGCTGAAACAGGCCCGGCAGCAGGGGGCTTTATTTACGAGACGGTACCGAATTTGGTAGTGCTGAACCACAACATCCCGATTCCGGGGCCGGAGCTGTCCTTGGTTCTGACAGCTGCTCTCAGACGTTCCAGTCCCAGCAGATGAACGCTGGTGTGCTGTGGAGCTGTCCTTGGTCCTGGAATCCAGGTTCCTACAGCCGTTATGCCGACGCACTGCAGTCTTTACTGCCTTAGAGACATGTATTCCAGATTATGGTCTGGAGTAGAAGCATAACTTGAGATAGTTACTACAGGCAATGGCCTGTCTGTCCTGTGACACAGGCAGCTGTGTGACTCTACAGCCTCCGTTAAGTAGGCCTACCACTCAACAACCCGCATCTTGCTCAAGGGCACTCTGTACGAGGCTAGGGGCAAATCAAGCATGTTAGCATACCTGGCTAGTTTGTGTTTCGCTTTGACCATCTTCAAGGCTTGAAATGAAAACAGGCTAGTTAGCATTAGCCATGTGCCTGAGAAAATGCTGATCTCAAATTAGGAACCAGGAGGCAGAAATTCTCAGCTCTGACTCTGCAATGTAAAGGTACAATGAGTACTATGTCTGACTGAGGCTGGGACCCAGAGACCAGGCAAAATGATTCTTCCATCCAATCTTGATCCTTGTAAGATCTGGTACATCTGGACTCCAGTCCGCCAGTCTTTTCCCATAATGTAACTGTGTGAATGAATCCAGCTTCTTAGAAGAAAAAAAAAAAGGCTTGATTCGAGATGGAGCAGGTATACCAGAAGCCAGGTGACTCGGTCCAAAAGCACGCTGCTGGTGCCTGGCATGAAGACAAACAAACTGCCTGTCTTGCGGGTGAAGGGAGAAACAGAGTAACTGGCAAGACAACAGATGATTAAAACGGAAATGAGAATGGCACCCTGCTCCGGGCAGCCTCCTGCTGGACAAAGGACAGAGATGACAGATTCCAGATAATCCCAGTTCATTTCCTGCCCTGATAATGAAAGCACCTTTGATGTCAGCTCCATAGTGTGAACTGATGCAGGCGTCAAGAGGTGGCCAGAAATTGCAATACACACAGCATCTCACACACACACACACACACACACACACACACACACACACACACACACACACACACACACACACACACACATAACTGTGTTAAGTATGATATTGTGGTATTATTTAAAAACAAGGACTCAACTCATTTTCCTGTACTGATTTAAACGGCCAAGCTTAGTAAATGAACAAATGTAATGTCTGAAGTATGTGTACAAACAAGCACTAGACTACAGAGACAGACAGAACGACATCTAAACAGCACAAAACGATCAAATCCAGTAAGTCGGATACACCAGAAGTGTTTATCAATTTTCATCCATTTTGGCTGTGTATTGGGGGCACTTAAACATATTAAAACCCCTTCATAAACATACACACATCCACATGTCCAGTAAATTAACCTACGTGTTTGTAGTATCTGCAAATGGATTGGTAGAACAGCAAACAGTTTTTTAAAGGTCCGTATAATCCCAAGTTTAAATGCATCAGGTTTCAGATCCAGACAGTGGAGACCAAAGGTTGAGAGAATGTTAATTCCTTTCAATTCGGAATTAAATTTCTCCTGAAGCCAACTAAGTTCCTTTCCAATAAACCAATGGGGAGATGAGACATGACAAAATCCAGCACAGTAACTAACCAGGGATGACCAACCATACCACGCTCGGGTGTCTAAACCCTTGAAGCCACAGGAGGATGGCCAAGGCAGACATGGCCCAGTTAGCCTTGTTGAAATACCAACAGGTTATGGGAGAAATCAGAGCTTGTCTAAGCATAGTCATACCCTGGCCCAGACACACACACTTCAAAAATACAAGCTCGTTAGTCCCTAATTCTCGTATGGCAGACATTTTGTCGATAGGAGTCATCAGCGTAATTTGTCAAGTGTCACAGCGTAACGATTCTGGCTCTCTCCTCGTCTTGACATCGGCACCGTTATAAACGGGGCAAAATAACACAAAACTTCTCATCCTGGATACAGCTTCCTCACACTTTCTCTTCCTAAGATTAGACAAGGCTTGCTGAACAAATAAGGTCTGTCCCTTTAAATGATATGGGAAAAAAAAAAAAGACAAAAATGTAGTCATCACATAAGACATTCATCGGGGTGACTGGCAGCGATTAACTGGCATCAACTCGATCTCTGTGATGGTCATAAATATTTAAATGCGTCGTAGTCTTGGCAGAAGCAACATCATTATATGGTCCACTAATTTAGCCTCAGTGCATTATGCCTGTACTGATCTTAAGCCTGGTCTTTTAATGGGGGAGTGAACAGACAGCAGTAACTTTGTGCTTTTCCCCCTGAATTTCACAGAATCCCCTATTTCCCATGATCTCCCGTTCCCATTTCCCACTCATTTTAAACGTCTCCTCGACTTCATTTGGAGGTCCTACAAACAGCCTATACACAGAAAGCCAAATGCAGCAGCAAGACAAATACGCAGGTCTACACCGAGGTGAGACACACACACACACACACACAAACTGAACTGCAATCCTGCGTGTGTGTCACGGGGTGGTTCTGGAACCTCCCTCCAGGCACTTCATCTTCACTGGCCCATCACACTCCTGCACTGGGCTCCATGGCCCTTCTGGAATGACACCTTGCAGACCAATCAAAGATGGAATCTTTAACCCAGCAACTCCAAGGGTTCGCCCCATGGAAGCTCCAGCCCCCACACAGCTCTGCTCATGGAATGGATGCCACAAGCTGCCGATGGTTGACAGCCATAATGAGTCGATACATACAATTACTTGTCTATTGTATTGTATTGAATTGCATAGCCAAGAACACACAATAATATGTGTGTTTTACACAACCATGACATCACCTGATCTGTGCATAGAACTCAAGGTTAAAACAGCTCTGGTAGTCACGCCCATCTCTGTCCTCAAACAGAGTGATGAGAAAAGCATGTTGGTGAACTGACAGCCTCCCAACACACCATAAATTTCTACAGAGAGGCCTAGATGATTTATGTCACAGCTGATTTATTGACCCTCTTGGTATTCATCAATATCCAAGGTGCAATTCCCCCATCTCTGGAGAAGCCTACCCATAACTTCGGGGGGAGGGGGGATTTATCAGATACCTCTGAAAGAGTCATGAGTGCCAGACCCACCAAAGTGTTTCAGAGTGGGGGTAACATGGACAATACAATTTAACATGATTACTTCAGTCAATACAAACTATGACTCTTCCTGAATTTCCAGAAGGTCATAATATTAAAAAAAAGACTATTTTTAGAAACAAGCCAGAATTTGAAGGACTTCATTTACAGTTACAGCATTGTCTCATTTTCCTTAAACAGCCTTTAATTGTGTCAAACAAGCATTTGGAATAAATTAGACCTCTGAACAACAGTTTTTTTTTTAAGAGGAACTTTGAGCCAAACTGCACACACAGAGGAGGAGACACCTACCACCGTGACGAGGTGCCTGACGGAAATGGGGCTGTTCTCCACCTGTACGTCATCGTCGGTACGAGCCAGGAAGCCGGCCGCATGCTCGGGAGGCGCCTGCCGGAAACGGGGAGGCGTGATTAAGGCGGGCCGAACTTTGCTGATCCTGGCCAGTGTCTGGTCACGGGGCAGGTCACCAGGGAGGTCATCAAGCAGGCCATTGAGGGGATTATGGTGCAGCCCGTGGGGCCGGTGATGGTGCAGGTGACGGATCATGTTCATACCACCGCCCATGGACTTTCCTAGCCTCTCCACATGCCGAGTGACCATAACCGGCCACCTCGACCGGTGGGCAGACGTAAGAGTGTCGTGGTTTCCAGACAGACATCCTGGTCAAGAAAAACAAAGACAATCAGAGTTATCAAAGACCCCCTTAAACAAGATACCTTCCCCCCTTTTCCATGTCTTAGCCAACAGAAGAGTTGTGACAAGCCTGAAACACACGGATCAAAGCAGGGCACACATACAATGGACAAATTAGTGACATTAGTTTGCCCACCTGCATGTTTTCAGACTGTGAAAGAAACCACAGAGTACAATGACAAACAAGATGTCATGACAAGCTCAACAGAACCACCTTCAGTGCTGACAAACAGTCAAGGTTACATTTCCGGGGTCTAAACACTGGACCAGGTGAGCTAAACTATACATGGAAAAGCAACACACTTGTGTCTTCGGACTTAGTAATGTATGCAAGAGAGAGGAACTGCAACACAGGCAGAACACTGTGTTCTGAGCCTGAGCCAGGGCTTTGGCAGCAGGAAGCAGCAGCCCTGAATCCTCTTGCCTGAGGATTTCATAGGGATTCCTGAAGCTTCTCCTGGAGGACCAGATCACCGGTACAGGTTCAGACAAAGTTGTAGTCAATGTTAAGGGTGATCAAATTCACAGGGCAACCCCTTAAAGCAGCATCCACTGTAGATGTACAAATACAGTAAGCCAAAAACACTGAAACTGGATCATGTTGGAAGATGCAAAGGCACACATCGGTCCAAACTTTTACCTGCAAGACCTAAAGCTTACAGACAAGGACACATCAGCCTTCCACACCCTGTTTTTATTTACACTACAAGGACAGGCACCAGTAATTAGTTTGTTTATATAGAATAATTCAGAGTAAATATCAGTGGACATTAGCCTTGGACAGAAGACTCAAGGGTTTAACTTGATCATTCACTAATGTCAAAAGCCACAAATCTTGGTATCCTCATCATCTCTGCGCTGCGTATATTACACAGAGGTATGGTGCTCCTTCCAGGGCTTCCAGCTCCAACACGCACCCTTCAACTCTGTCACAACCCTGATGACCTGGGGATGGCAGTTTAGCAAGCTCCAGACCAAAGCTGGGTTTCCTTTCAGACCGCGAACGATGCAAGAAAGTTTAATGTCTTTATACATCCATTCATCTTCCATAACCACTTATCCAGGAAACGGTCATGATGATACTGGACGCTGTGCTAGGAAGCACAGGACACAAGGTGTGGCACACCCTGGACGGGATGCAGATTGGCATCTGCTGTTAGAAAACAAAATTCAATTCCTAAATTCTGTTTGCACCAGACACGTACTGTCTCCCACTCCAAACCAGGCTACCGTCTGTGAGATATCCTGGTGAATAATGATGAGAAGTCATTTCCCACAAACCACACGTATGCATCAAACAAAGACAACTTACACAGAAATACAGACCACCCTGTGACATACATGTTTGATACGCACGCCAGATTCGGCACCTGCCTGTTTTAAAAATATATATCAGTCATTATACCTGTACATGCATGCCATATTTCAACATCCTGAAGGTGTCGTGACTGACTAAAGACTTTTTTCTCTGTTGACAGCTTGTCTACATAATTGCATGCATCAATTGCCTTATTTTTGGATTCTGCAGCAATGGCAAAAATATTAATATAAAGGTAACATTCCTTGTTTTAACAAAAACTCTCATAATTGCCTCTCAGCTCTTTGGATTACCATGGTACACAATTTTTTCACAATTAAATCACCTACAGCAGTCTGCATCACACTTCAAACAAATGTAATCCTACTTGTTAATCTCTTCCACTTGTCAAATATAGCCAGCCATAGATTAGCACTAGATCACAGACCACCACACTTCAACTCCTTCGTAATCCGACTTCTCAGAGGGAATGGATGACAGGTGCACGCAAATACATAGGCCACAGGACAAAAATAAGAAGCAACACACACACACACACACACACAAAAACTAACTTTGATGCAACCACATCACTATCACAGATGGATCTAAAGAGGTGCACAAGTGCCATAGAATTGAAGCGCCACCTCTGTGACCAAGTCTCAGTTGACAAAGACTGTACGTGGCAGGCTTCTTACAGATAGAATTTATGTTAGAGCTGCCATTCAGAAAATGCTTGTATCCAAGGCTAATGCAAAGACACAATCTGCTGTTAAAGGCACTGAACCTGGACCTAAGAGCACCGGAAAGAGGAAATGTGGTCTGTTGGGTCATCTTTCACTATCTTTCCTATATTCAGATGGGTTTATTTTTGGAAAAAGACAAAGGATGCCTTCAAACCACAATGTGTCTTGATATGGACAGCAATCTAGAAGTTCTCATCAGGTCCAGTGATTGACTCTTAAGACCCAGCAGAACAAGGAATGAGGCCAGTAATCGAGACCAGGTGCACCAAAATGATAACATCCCTAATAAATAAATTCTACTAAACAAATTCAAGAGTGGTTTCATAAACACTGGGATCAAATCAATCACCTTTCTTAGTATCCAAAAATCATGCAAACACCAATTATGTTAAGCTCAGAAACTCAGGGTGTGAAACAGATTTCCACTGCCTTCATCCCTCAAGGAATCTGAGGCATTTCTTTTTGAAGAATTGCCCAATTTCCCACTAGACACTTTAAAACCTACATGACAGCATTCCAAGGTGGACAGAAGCATTTCTGAAGGCAAAAAGGTGGCCTTATATTCAGCTTGTGTGTACTAAATTCTTAAACTCAACTGGCAGATGCATGGTAGAACATGGACTATGGTTCTGCTTGAAGTTCCAGCAGACCAAGCGCACTCCATGCTCACATCAGTGGTTACCAAAGGAGACCATCAGCCAAGCTTGAATAAACGTTCTGATTGCCGCCACCCCCCGGCTGTAGAACCCCCAGAACACATTCAGAAGTTACCCCAGCTAATACCTAGCATTAAAAAAAACACCAAAGTGAACATACAATAATGTGCACGACAGATGTGTTGAAGGGCACCGAAGCATAAACATGAAACACAACGTACTTCTTCAGTTTTAACCAAGTCGTATCATATGATAGTACATATTTATAAGTGTGCCACCACTCTCCGATATGCAGAATGCCTCCTCCCATCCTGAGCAGCCCAGCGGTGATGATGATGATGATGATTATGATGATGGGAACGGGGGGGGGGGGGGGGTTTTTTTTTCACCTGGCAGGCAGTTTTAATTTAATATCAACACAACCCTGACTCGCACTCCCTTTGATTAAAATGTAGAATTCTATAGCAGTCTTCCATGCGTTGAAAAATACTAGGGACCAGAAGCAGAGCTGAGTTTTAAAAACGCTTACAATAGAGGACAGCATTATTATGCCCCAAATAAACATGTCTCCATTCTGCAGCCTGCCTCATATCATCAGAACTCCAGGGAATTTAAGAACACCAGGTGAAACGATGACAGCAGTGACAGTGAATGATTAAATCTGAAGAATTAACGCGGATCGTCGGTGTCATTAGCGCGCCGCGTTATGTTAATATAAACGAACATTACTGTACGGCAAAACTAGTCAAACTAGTATTTATTATACAACGACGTCGAATTGGAGGCATGTTGTTTGTAAGCAACGGTAAATGCTGACAAATAACCAAGCAGAAACTTCATTATCTCCTGATGCGTGTCAATAATATCTAGAGTCGATTTGCTGTCAGGAGAAGAGATGAAGATGATTTTGCATATCGCGAGGATGGAAATAAAAATTGCCTTTCAGATTATACAGCTGCAAACCACACACTATAATAAGGGGCATAACCGAATGGACAGGCACGTTTACAGAACCGAACAATAACTGCTCCTCTGTTTAAACTGATCACACATAATAAATAAATATCTGGATTCTGGACACAGCGGGGATTGCATGCGACTCTCACAATTTCACATTTAGGGAATTTACCAACCCCTAGTCAAATTACGGGGAAACTCATACCTGATAAATAACTGAGGCTCACCTGACATCTCAAACTGGAGCAAAGCGCAAATAAGCAGCGAGCAGCCGCTAATTCCCGGCATGTTTCCGCCGTGTTCTCGTCCAGCCCTTAAAACACCGGTATTGTATTAAAACATATCACTGTCCGGTGGTCCAGGGGTCCCGTTACCCCAGCTTTACGGTGATTTCTGCCCAGAGGCAACAAAATATTCAGCGTTTTGCAATTACGTTTGGATCATTTCTGTTGCACTTGTCTGCAAAAAGCCCTTCCTAAGACTGGCACGGGAGGGCTCGTACTGCATAATTTATAGGAGGGTAGTCCGACGCTTAACCCGCAAGTACAATCCAAATTTGCAGCGCGAGCAGCAGCCCCCCTCCGCTATTTCTGGTCTCGATTCCTTATAAATAAATGGTGTCCGACCTGCGTTACATCCTAACTGAAACCAGCTCACACAGCAAGCGACGATTTACGAGCGTCACAAGGGCAAAAGTGGCGCAGAATATTCTAGACACGGTCTTTATTGCGTTTTGAGCACACACCATCAGTTTGAAGCTCTTTTAATATTGTTATTGCAGAAAGATTAGAAATCGCTAAATTGTGTCCAAAGACTACTTTTACATAATGAGACTATTGTTGGTGTTAATAGTGATGATAATGATAAATATATCATTATTCATCACACACAGAAGACGATATACGCTCTACTTGGACATACACAGGAGACGAATATTAATATAATTAATTCATATTAATATACATATTAATATTAGGATTGTGTTCTGTCAATATCTGTAGATTACAAGGCTGACCCAGATCTTACGTAAGAAGAAGAATTTGTGCTACCTAGTCAGCCAACATATTTACGTAAAAAACAAGGCCGTTTTTTAAAGGTGACGTGTGCTCATCGTTGCTTTGGCACTGGTGAGTTTACACTGGCGGCATTCTGATTGGACACACCGTGTCTATCTTCTCCGTCAGCCCACCAGTCCTGCACTGTTACCATGTGACCGGCTCACTGGCTGATCATGGTACATTTTAGTCAGTGCATACAAGTGCACAGGGTGTAGTAAACATAGCATGGTGGTGTGTAAACGATGTTGGTTTTCTATATGGAGCGTGGAGTGTCTTTTGCGGTAAATAAAGGTCCGAAAAAAGGTTCGTTTTGTTCAGAGAAGAAGCGGCATTCATTTTGCCTTGTATGCCATTAAAGTGAGTGACAGTCATGACAAAATACACCAGGTTTTGTTGAACAAGCACCCCAGAGATTGCAGTAGAGACCACTCTCAGTTTGCATTCAGTCATGTTGCCTGTCTGTAGATGAGGTTTGCAATGTGGCACATTTGATATGGCTTAAAAGTAACTTCTTGGCTCTTCACACTACTGATAATGACCTTTTGGTAACTTAGAACTGACACTGAGAGACCTTAAGTAGTTCTGACAGCAGTATTTTAGGAAGTATGGGGTTAAGGGGGCTCTATCCTATCCACAGCAGCTTAGAGAATGCCAGTCAATCGGAGGACACACACATTTTAGAGACACCGATTTGCCTAACCATGCAATATGCAAACTCCAGGCTCACAGGAGGCAGGGTTTGAATACCCCAACCCTGAATGTGTGAGGCAATAGTTGTACCCACTGCACTGCCATACCATCCTTATAGCCAAGATGTATGTAATCCTGAAAAGTTCTAATGTTTTCATGTGTTCTCCTCATATGCAGGATGGGCTAACATGGTGGCTCAGTGGGTAGTAATATTGCCTCACACCTCCAGGGTTAGGGATTTGAATCTCACCTCTGCGTTGAGTCTCCATGCTCTCCATGTGTCACATGGATTTGCTGTGGCTACTCCTGCTTCTTCCTGCAGTCCAAAGATATTCAGTTAGCCAAACTTGTTTTAAATTACCTGTAGTGCTGATCAAGTGTGGGGGCCATTTTTTACTTACACACTTCACTTATTTAAATGAATATAGCACTTTAAATGGAAGGCTGTACAAAACAACTTTATAAGACCTTCATAAGAGATACATAAATATTTAAAAATGATGCATGACATATCAAGCCCTCCATAAAAATTGTTATTAATCATTGGTTAATGGCTCCTAACCTCCAGAGGTCACAGAGTGCTTTTCCCATCCTGAAAGCCTCGCTGTCCTTCGTCTCAATAAATAAGGAGAAATTTATGACATTATCCATCCATCCATCCATCCATCCATACATACATCTTCCAACCAGTTATCTAGTACAGGGTTGTAGGAAGATGATTTGTTTCATACATTTGATATTGCACCATCATTCTTGTAGCAATGGTGTTATTAAGACCAGAGTTTATACAGCCTGCATGACACTAGATTCCCTGAAGGCTTAGAAAAATACCTTTTCAAATTTCAGACTTTCTCTTCACATCGCTGAATGCTTGCTGGCCTTCTTTAATATCGATTCTCTCAATGTGCAATTTTTTGGTAAATTCAATCACCAAATTATTAGCCTCTGTACTGTCCACAATTATCAAAGATCCATCTGACGTGTTTTAAAAGCAGGTGGACAAACACTAACACCTAATTAACCCCATCATTTTGCATCATCTTCATTATTCAAGTTGATAAAACTCTCCCGCATGATACTTTCTCCCTATTTCACGGAGATAAAGCAGGGAGACTTTTCTGTCGACATTTTCCGGGGCTTAAAAGTGAAGTTCTGCTGGGCTTTGTGGATAAGCCTGATTGCTCTGACCTACTTGCGTCAACAACCTTGGCAGTGTGTATCTCTCTTGACAGCCAGAGCTTTCCCCTGCAGTCAGTGGGGTACAGTAGACCTTCTGCTGTCCTGCTGGGTCTGACTCACACCCCACCACCGGCCCCTGGGTCCCTCAGGGGCTTGGGAGCTTCACCAAAAGCTGCTCTGAATCTGGACTCAGCGTTGTGTTATTTTTAATGTCATAAGCCCACATGATTCTGCTTACCTCCTGGTCCTCCAGGCAAGTTCACATGTGACATGCAAGTAACCTGTGTTCTCACAGCATGGAAACCATATGTCACCCTTTATAAGCTTAGGATCCAGTCAGAATATTGTCTTATAGAATGATTAAAGAAAATAGAGGAACAGAATCATAATTATGCTAGACCATTGTTTTTTTCATTTGTTCATTCAGCCATCTTTTCACTGTCAAAATGTTATGTCCAGAGGAAAATCTGTAGATCATGCTGCGTAGAACCAGAGAAGCTGGTCTGGGGAGGCACAGAAGGAAGCGAATGAATAATAAAAAAAGATTAAACTCAGTCCATCCACGGAAAAAAAATATGTTGGAAAAAAAAATGAAAAAATAATGAAAACTGGATTTTTGTTCAGGTACACACATACACCTGTGCATATTTTTTATATTATGTGATAAAACATTGTGCATTCATATGTATATAGCCGTTTGTTTTCCTGTATATTTATTGCCCGTATTTATTGATGTAGTATACAAAAATACAAGACGTTAAGAAGAATGAATTTTTGGAGCCATGCACACAGCTTCACCTGTGAGAGTGAATGAGGGCACACTGCATAAAGTGTAGGGTAATACGAGACTGATGGAGGGTACACTGCATAAAGTGTAGGGTAATACAAGACTGATGGAGGGTACACTGCATAAAGTGTAGGGTAATACAAGACTGATGGAGGGTACACTGCATAAAGTGTAGGGTAATAC
>JAACJT020000001.1:10154962-10181675 GCA_009936485.2 Gymnarchus niloticus | reverse complement strand
TTTTTTTTTTTTTTTTTTTGTTTTTTTTGTTTTTTTTTGTTTTTGTTTGTTTTTTTTTTGTTTTGTTTGTTTTGTTTTGGTTTTTGTTTTTGTTTGGGGGTGGGGGGGGGGGGGGGGGGGGCGTGGCGACATACTTTTTTGTATTTCACAAATGTTGATAACTTGATACTACGGCTAAATAAAAGGAAGAGGTTGTAATTAGAGGTGTAATATATTTACACTGGCTGCACTTGGCCGTACTAGGTGTCCTAACACAGGTTATCCAGTAAGCTTAAACACTTGATCCCACCAGAGATGACGACTTGTTGTTAGATAATGTACTGAACCGGCCAGCAGGAGGTCAATTCCAGAAAACAGGATTTACGACTTAGTCGAATATGTTAACTCTTGATTCGGAGCATCATTAACTGGGCTTTCAAACATACAAACATAGAACGAACAAATTACGAAAGGCTTTATAATTAAAAATTTCCCACTTAAAACTACTATTACATATATATTATAAATGCTAATTTCTTTACCAAATAAATATCACATTGTAACTTAAACACATCATATAGGGATACCTTAGGTAAGTTAGCATTGGCTAAAATGTAATAAAAAAACAAAGTAACAAGCTGATTATAATGAGCATTAATTGCAGATATTGCCATTACAAGCTCTGCGTGACGGATGTCACTAATAAACTCGAGTATCTTGCGTTGTCCTGACACCACGTGATCACAGCGGCACGATTCGAGTCTCGTTAACGCTTATTGCGTATTTCTTTAGTAATACCGTTATCCGCCGCTAGGTGTCTCTATTACCACTACCTAAATACAGAACACTGTAAGTAGTAAGTAGCAACGCAAATGGGATTTTTTCCCATTAACTCCATAGTTAAGCCGATTCACAGGATCATCGCAAAAGGGCCTAGTAGTTTGTCAGAGGTTAATAGACAGTTGTGCTCCTTCACTTATTAACTTATCTCTTACATCTCACCAGTTAGATTTATGGAAGTTCCAATATAAAACACCCAGATATTTTATTACTTATGATAATCCCAGGCATCACACAGCTTTAAAATTGTATTCTTTGTGTATAGAAGCAGGAAAGAAAGTTTTCATGGGTAGTTATCCTTATAGATTGCCTAACAAATTAATTAAATAACGATGAGAGTGTCAAAGATTCCTACTAAAGTACCTTTGAGTACATATGCATAGCAGAGGAGATTCCTGACAATCAAACCTGTACGTACATAAATGACTGAGATTGCCATGGCTATTTCAAGGGCATTGGAGCAAATTACAAGGTAAAGTTGTATTGACATGATTCAAAATCTAATATATGCAATAAATCAAAGTTTATGATTCTGGATCTTGCTGCTTACTTATTGCATCGACAAACTGTTGTGCGGGTCATATTTGTTTATATTTATTGAAAGTGCTATTGAAATGAAACTAAAGTGTCACATCTGTACCAGAGTTCCAGGTCAGTTGGAGTACTGACCAGGATTTCATTTTTGCCTATCGTGTTTCCTCATTTGCCATTTGTCCTTGCTATGATGGCTGGTGATGTGACTCTGCAGGTTAGGAGTCTGTGTTTGTGATCAAAAGGTTGCAGGTTAAAGTCCAGCAACTAGCATGAGTGTTCATACCATTGTTGGGCCCTTGAGCAAGACCCTTAATTAACCTGAATTACTCCAGTGGTGCCAAACACTGTTTGCTTGTGTAGAACCCTTGAATAGCAAGATGGGAAAAGTGTGAATTTCCCTATGGGAATGAATAAAGTACAGATTATTGTTATCATTGCCCTCATATGTTCCATCTGTGTCTTGTGGTATTTAAGTCCTTGTTTTAGATGTGTGTTTGTGTGTGTAAGTTTCTGCTTTTACTGTTCCATGATTGTGTTATTTCCCTAGTCTTGCCTGTTTGTACTCAGGCATCTGTAATCTTGTTCATTCCTAGTTTTCCTTTGAGTCCATTGCGTTATATACCCCTTGTGTTCAGGGCAGAGCCCTGTAGTTGTGTTCTCTCATTTTGTGGTAAAAACCCCTTTATGCCTGCACCTGCATCCTCATTTCCCTTGTCTCTTGGCCCTGCACTCAGCGTCTAGTGACAGCCGTGACAGGGATATTTATTTTCCCACTGTCTCAATCTGTGAGCACTTTGGTGAGCACTCGAGGTCCACTTACACTGTAATGATGAAAATGGCAGTTTGAAAATGGCCCAAAAGGAAACTATTACTAGAAAGTGCTTCACTCTGGTCATTAAGGAACACATTTGCGGCCATCAATGTGACCCTCTCAGGGTGGAGGTGCCTATGAAAGCTGGGTGATGGTACTTTAGAAACCCAAACCAAATGGAACATTTTAAAGAGAAAGTGCCCTATAGAATTCTAACCAAAATAAAGAAATGTGAGTAAGAATTGGACAGTTAAAATAAAAAAAGGGCGAAGCAATAGCTAACATAAAATCATGCAAAAGTCTGATAAATCTGCACATGGCTTCTCCAGTACCCCCTAGTAATTAGTCTGGGGGGCATGGTGGCTCCCTGGTTAGCACTGTTATCTCACACCTCCAGCACTGGGGGTTCAAATCCTGCCTTTGGCTCCATCTGAGTGGAGTTTGCATGTGCTTCACAGGTTTCCTCCCTTAATCAAAATATATTGTAAACTAATAGGTGTGTATAAATTGTCCCTACTGTACATCTGTGCCCTGTGATGGGTTAGCACCCTCTCCTGGGCATCTCCTTACCTTGTGCCATAAGGGTGCATGGGATAGGCTGCAGGGCACCCAGCAACCATGAATAGGATTAGCGGTTTGGAAAATAGATGGATGGGCTGTAATACATTCATTTAATGCATCCTACAGTAATAAATACTTTCATGTATCATGCTTACTACAGTGGGCAGCTATTTAAATCCCATCATCTAATTTATGGATTGTTTTCAGATTAATAGTTGAATGGAATCTTCTTTAAAGGACATTGCCCAAAAATGAGCAAGGATTTCAATTCTAATTCACTGTCAGACCTAGTAAGTCACTTTAAAGTCTCTGTTCAGCTTTACAGTTGTGGTCACAAGTTTACATATACTTACCATAATAATTGTGGTGTCTGCCACACTTATTAGCACTCCTGGTGAACATGACTAAAAAGGGTGAGAAAAATGTACCTTTTGTTGAAGTATCTTAATCTCACACTGAAAAAATTAGAAAAACCCAACCTTTATTTAAAATTAATTTCTTCAGAGAAAAACAAATGCCTCATCAAGAACAAAAGATATTTTTCTCTTAGCTATATAACAGCATAAATAACATGTAGTGTATTTAATATATCATGATTTAACCAAGACAAAACCAAAAATCAAAGTGATCTGAAACCAGGCAGAGCAAAAGACCTTGCTGATATGGACTGAAATTAAAAAAACCAAAAGAACTATAGAAAAAAACACTACAAGACAGTACTTTAGGAGAGACTGTCTAGCATTTCAAAATAGCCTGTATCTTCTATTGGGATTCACAAAAGCAAGAGAAGTGAAGGCAAGCATTACTTTGATGCTGAAACCAGTCTGTTAGTTCTTGTCCATTATGACTCGTAATATCTTTGAGAAACACTGACAACAAGGCAGAACAGGTTAAATCAAGCAAATTTTGAGGAAAATCAATGTGCTCTGGATAACAGTCAAAATCTGTATAATTGTTACCAGCTATTAATATTCTAGTATAAAATGGACCAATGACAAAAAGATATGCAAATAATCAGACCAGTTAGGCAAGGCTCAAATGAGCTCAGATGGCCATTCTTTGACTCAAATTTAGTTCATAATGATACATTGCATTCTCAGATAAAAATATCAACTTTATCAGTAAAGAATAAAAAAATAAACATAAATTAATTCATTGCACTGGTGTAGCTAATTCCTGTAGCAAAGATTAGCAGTTACCAAAATAAGTGTTTAATAACCTAGGAGTGCCGTGACATGTTGCGTTGGCTTTCTGGTTAAATGTGCTGTATAACCTTGTAATGCTATAGCACTGAGCCCCTTTATTTTCCCTTAACATGGCCTGCACTACATTGCTAATTAATCTGATAGTGTAACGTCTTATCCTCTAGGTGGCAGTAGGCTACAGTGTGGCAGGATTTAATTTTAGTCACTAGGCAACTAATTGTCCAGTAGGATGTGCTCATTCAGTGTTTTTGTTTGTTCTTTTTAATTATTTTTCATATAATTTAGACACATATGTCTTTTTTGAATGTCCTACTTACCTTGCTCAGTGGTATCACAGAAAATCCCCCTGGATCCCCCTCCACAAACCTTTTTGACTGATTCTCAAAACTGTCTGCATCCTCTGCACAGTTATACCTGGTGGCTCAAATGAGGTCAAGGAGGAGATACCATCTAATTCTCCGTCTTGTAAGAGCTAGTAATGTTTGAAACATTTTAGCAACATTTTTGCATGCAGTCTGTGCATTTCCGTCCATCCATGCCATCTGAGTTGCTTACTGTAGAAAGATATCCCAGGCAGCAAGGAGCTGACCTTTACATATTATCTTCCGGCGTGATGGCAAAAAAAACTAAGAATGTGAGAATACTACAGAAAGCTCAGAGAATACTACATATTCACACTTGTAAAAAACATTATAGGTATGCATTTATCCTTTGTACAGATACTGACGAACAGTGGTGTAGTGGTGGGAGAGGGGATGGGGCAAATACCCATAAGAAGTCTTGCCCCCCATTTGCCTCACCTCATGGATTTATCATCTCATTCATTACTATCCAACAAGAACCAGAAGCTTCAGTTTGACGGCAGTGTCATTTGAATTGCACCTCGCTGAGATCTTCACTCTCAACACCGACAAATTCGCTTAGCCAAATTACACATCGGTAACATCTCGTCACATCCCGGTACAGCAGTACAGTTTCCCTGAATGAAGCCATGACTAACCAAACCTCCAAAAAAGCCACAATCAACTTTTGTATTTACAAACGCCCACCGGTTTCTATGTTCCGAGTGTGATGGGCCATCAGCCTGTTTACACCATCTGAACCGCATTCAGACACCATCCAGTGTGTACAGGAAAGTACAAATTGTAATGAGACTCTACCACCACCCTTCTGTTGGTTTGGCCGTCTGATTGACATGGGAGAAGGGCAAATGGAGTGGGCTAGGGGTGGTGGGCACTGAACACAAATCTCATAATTGGGGTGGGAAATTTTGGAAACTGATGGGACTGAGATCTTCGATGAATTTCATGGTATTCCATGGCATGGTTGAGTCTGGTGCAGAAAACACCACGAATACCACTCAGACGGGCAGCCTGTGCTTCTGTCAGGAACTGTAAACACTGCAGCAAGATCAAAGCTTACCCCCCCTTCCCCTACCCCACACATGTGGGGGGGGGGGGGGGTTGGTGCCTAGCGCCAGCCTTGAAGTTTGGCTTGGCGCAACTCCTCTTCTCTCAAGGCGAATGAAGCTTAAGTAGCGGACTGACGACTGCGATACAATTAAAAAGTGAAGCCCCCTGCTGGACCCATTTCTCCACATTGTGCCAAGGACATTTGGGGTACAACTTAAAACTAAAGCCCCCTACCACCCTTGGAAGAATCTGGGAAGTTTATTTTGTGTTAGAAGTCTGCCGAAGCACTAGAAAACCTCTAATCCTATTAGCCCGTATGAAAATTCATTTCCCATCTAAGATGTCAGTTGCAATGTAAGATGGCCCCCGCCGAGATGAGGAGGATGGGGGCCCCACCAGACACTGCCCTATTCAGCAGTGAGGTGCAGGAGGAAATGGAACAGTAATGGTGTGTGTGCCAATGATGTCAGAGACGGGGCAAGTTGGGGCAGTAACATTTCAGTTCTTATGTAGCTTTTGGCACCAAACTGGGGAACGTCTCAGATTTCTTGAGTGGGAATAGGTACCTGGCTAAGCCTGTAGCGTAGTTTGATTTTTTTTTTTATTCCAGTAATTAGCTGAACGCTAAAAGCCAGTTAAAATTCAATATTGCTATACACAGACAGACAGGCAGACAGACAGAGACAGACAGACAGAGATAGATAGCACCACGCATTATTTCCCAAGCAAGGAGCTCATGCTCTTGAAAATGTTATCAGCAGAGGGCGATATTCCTAAATCCACGAATTTCTGGTAAAATGAAAAACATAAAACTGATAGTGCTTTTTGAACACGCAAACTATTTTAAACTTTTAATTGTGTTTTGAATAACCTAATTATATATTTAAATAAAAATTCATATATTCTATTACAACTTTATACTCTCATAGAGCAGTTCTGAATTAGCACCTTATTATTCGCTATATGACAATATTAACTTAAATAACTGAAAGAGAAATGCATCTGATAGCTCAGTGACGAATTAAAAACTGCTTTTGAAATAAAAAGATCATTTGCAAGTTGACAGTACAACAGCCAAAATAATACAGTAACAAAGACTAGATTTCATATTTTCATGTAGTCTACCACTATTTCATCTCCGCGGAAATGTACATCTCTCTGGGATAATAATCGGAAACCATATCTTGCTACGCGATTAAAGTCATTCCTGTCACAACAAACATGAATAGCGAGTTTTGAATGCACTGAATAGTAGCGTCGATGGAAAAGAGCCGGGACCGACTTTCATAAGAGAGGCTTGTACAATAAAGGAAAAATTTGTTCCCTCACGAAATTTATTTCCGTTAAGGCTTCTGATTCACCCTCAGGTTAACCTGCAAGGAAATTAAGTGAGCCAATCTTTTGCATACCTGTCTAGCTGGCTAACAGGTAACACCGCGGTTATGCATAAACTCACTGGCCCTTGAAACAACTGGCTATTTTTTCGACTGAATGTTTTTTATGACTGTTTTCTGGCCAGACACATAGCCTTCGTTGAATCAGTTGCGGAGCCTGTTAATGTTTCACTGTCAAGTCCGCTTAGATTTTTTTTTTTTTTCTGTGATATATAATGAAGGAACCATAATTCTGGGGCATGGCCGAAACATTATGAATTTAATCATTGTCCATTTGGCATTCAAAGGGCATGTTCAAAACAACCCGACACTTTCTTGAGAAGAGCAGTTCTGATAAAAGCCACTTGATACTCTGGCAAAGCAATCTCACCTAAGCAATTTTATTAATATTAAGCAAAAGCATATTGAAATGACATTGGAAAAATCTCTCAATCACGAAAGCAATTTATGTAATATATTCATATTTTATATATACATATTTATCCCCTTCATATATGTATATATTAATATATAATATTTATATGCAATACTGTAATATATATGCCAGTCCGTGAAAGGAAAAATATACTATATGGAAAGGTTATATTGATTGTTTATTTTTATTACATATCTTGCTTCATTGTATTTCAGTCGTCATGGCAAAAACAGTTTATTTTGCCAAGAGCTTGCTGCTTTTTGCTGAAGAGCTTCAGCTAAAAAGCTATGAATGCACTGTAAATTGTAATCACACTGCATTTACAGACTTTGCCTCGGCAACGGTTCCCCTTGTGATGGCCTCCATTAGTACGCAGTCAGCCGTTTGACCGCTTTTCATGAGGTGCCACTTCAATGCGGCCGAAGGCGAAAGTGCATTATTAAAACCTAAACTAACCCCTCGTGAGTAATAGTAAAGCGCCTCATTTCACTGGGATGCTGACTTCTTTTTAATAAACATCTTTTAAAGCGTCGCCGTAGGAATAGCAGCAGGTGGCGTTCCCGATGGGTACCGGTCTGCCATAGTCACGACCCCCGTTAGTCTGCTCGCGCCGCCGTGCCGCGTGCCGCGCCCACCAGCCCGCGTTTCCGATTTCGACTCAAACGTCCCGTTGGCCGAGTTTGATTATTTCTCGTACGAGGCAACGGGCCTTCGGAGTGACGTGTTAGGAAAGTGTTAAATGAACTGCAACGTATCTGTCAAAGTTGTGTCAACAACGTTTGAGGTCATTTTTTTCCTTTGAGCCCTGTACTGATTTGCTGTGGCGTTTCGAAGGGCCTTGAGGACCCGCTCCTTTTGTTCAGCGGTACGAAACACCGCGTGCCCCGCACTCCTCCGTCACCGTCGCCTTCGGGTCTGATAGAAACTGAAGCGTGACACCTTGCTTTCGTTCGGCATCGCCTCGCCAATTACTAATTCACTGGCCCCCTTGCTTCTTTTCCAGACCCTAATGCTTGTAACAGGATTAGCCTTGATTATGAAGAAATGTCCCGCTGAAGGCTTTACATTTCTTAAGCAAATAATACCGCGCACAATTCGGCTGCTTGTTTGGGGATTTCAATAGCTCAGAAAAAGACATAATTCCACTCTTCCAGCAGCAATTATATTGACCGCTGCTGTTCCTGAGACGGCGATGGAAAGGATAAATTAGGGCCTAATATGGAAGGTGAAAACCAAAAAACTATAAGACAATATGACTATTAGTGTCTGCGATGGCCATTCAACGCCACCGCGGACGACCATGAAACGCGGTCACAATGATGCATTCAGTCGTTAATCGCTAAACTGAACCTGTTGCAAAACGATGGAGCTGGACGGAGGAAAGGTCTTTTGTAAACCCTGAGATATCCCACAATTCCGTGCAAGACATTGTTGGGATACAGTGTAAGAGTGCCAGTGGTGGCTGCCACCAGCAAACATATTATATTTCTGCATCCGTGCATTGTGCACAGACCACGTATAAGTGTGGTAGTGAAAAGTATGCAAACTTTGCCTGTGTGCGGTCTTAAGTACAATGTTCCCACAAAAAAAAACGGTTCATACATTCTCACTCTTGCCACAGAAAAGGCATCTGTCTGACGGCAATCTCTTGACATATTTAGGAAGTGGGTTTATAGAAAATGTGTAAAATACAGTTCCTGTGTTTCCGTTTTGTGGTGTGATTTTTTGATAAGAGGTAACCAGGGTTCAGTGCTTATGTGTGAGTAATATGTAATGAATGCCATTTAAAGACAACCTGAAAGCCAAGGTGCTATACACTACTGAGAAAACATCATTGTTTGCGTATTTCCTCATGGCTTCGAGCCATGGACATGGCACCATTCCTCGATAATCCCAATTACAAGGTCTTTAGAAATACCGTATGACTTCACTGTAAAATGCTGCCCAGTCTTCGACATTAAAGACATTAGAGAATTGCTCATTGTGCAATTGGAAATTCAGTTTTTCACTAATTATCAATTTTTTGAAAAAAGTTGACAGAGAATAATGTGATTATTACGATTTGCAATTCGAATTTGAATTCAAACTGATCTGTTTCACTAGTTGCTGTTCACACGTTTTCCGTTATCGCGATAAAGTATAAATTTCTTAAACGGTTTAAATAAACAAATAAAACGCACTCTTAATACTTCGCGTATCGAAATCCGTAAGATCACAGGGACCAAACGGCCCCAAACTGTCAGGATCAACAAAGCGGTTATTCGCAATAAGACACTTGAGATCAGCACCTGCTACTCTAGACTGGATAATGATATACTTGAAGACCTCTTGCTTTAAAGTTGGGAGTTGCCCCGCTTCTTTTACCTGGGCAGTCGCTCCACATCCAACAGATCACGTGTAAAACGCAAAAGACAAAGGGATAACTGTTGTCTGCAGCAAGGTTAAGCGTCTGGATATTTAAGGAAGATTTCTTTTATTAGTTCGGTTACTTCACACATAGGTGCACCATTGCATCATCGCCAGCGCTGATAAAATCTTATCTCAGATTATTCGAGGTGATTTAATTTTACTATCAGCACAGACGTTTCCCGCGTGTGCTATAATAATGTGGGCCAGTGTTCACTGTACAATACAAGCACTGTACTCGCTGCTGTACTCTCCCATGCCGACTGTCCAAACAAGGCTATGCAGAAAGGACGGCCGCAATATTGACCTAAAGCTAGCGTTAATCATTTACACTAAATGCAATAAAATAACCCCGGAGCGATGCTTGTCTTGTGTTATCTAAGCACGTTATTTGCCGAAATGGGCACTTTTAAAAATTTTTCAAGAAGTACAGAAGAGCTTCTTAACCGATCTCCTTCAATATGTTAAACGCTTAAAAGATAAGGTCAGTGAATCATTTACAAAGCTGGCTCTTTCATTCTGGTCTATTAGCGACTCCAACAACGCGCCGTGCACGGCGCTGGCCAGCGGTCTCCGATAGACCCTGGCGCGGTTCCACTCCCTCCCCTCACCCCCCAGCATTGCTCAGATGGTTTTTGAATGGCATCGCCTGACGTCACGGACGGCGGTGTGTAGGCAAGGCTGCTTAAAGTCGATCCTCATAGAATCGCGGGACACACACTGTTCGAACCGTCTGTCCCCCCCCCCCAACCCCTACCCCAGCGACACATCGGCGAGTGCCGCACACCAGGAGCGCTGCTTAGACAGGACACGTCGATCGGTTTGGGGGGCACGACCGAAACGCAGGACGGTTGAGATGGTGCATCCCTACGCACTTTTGATCACCTTGCTGGCTGTGGTCGCCGAACGCGCTGGGACGCAGCGAATGGGACGTCGCCGCACTGACTGCCCGTCCCGCTGTCACTGCGAGGAGGATGGCATGCTCCTTCGTGTCGATTGCTCGGACCTCGGGCTCACCGCTGTCCCGGGAAACCTCAGCGTGTTCACCTCCTATCTGTAAGTTCAGCATCTATGTTTGCCGTGAGAACGCGACACGTGTGCACATCAGGGGTTGGGCTCCGGAGTAATTCTTTCGCAGTTTGTTTAAATTGCTCAACATAACCAGATAACGGGGTGTCTGCGCTCCTTTGCATTGACAGTTTGGAGAACTCCTGTAAAAATCACAACGCCGCTGATTTTACGTGCGTTTAAGCGATCATCTCTGGAGACAGCCTTGCGTTCTCTAACGTTCGTCATGCTTGGGCTCTGTACAGCTAAATTGGTGTTTGTTGCGAACGGTCGCATATTTGGTGTTTTGTTTCAGTCATCTGACACGCGTGCAATCTTACACACCGTGAAACGCACTTGGTGCGATGACTTTTACGAGAACTCTCCCCACGCTGTCATTGTCAGCCCCGCAAAATAGTGTAGCTTCGAGTAGATGCCACATCATGTGTGGTCTTGTCCAAGATTGAAACGTTATCATTTATTGATTTCTTCCACAGTACGCAGCGTACGGCGAAGCATTCAATGACCCAAGCGATCGCTGCAGACCGCAAAATACTAATCGTAGATTAGAGTATTTGTATACACGGAATAAAAACATTGAATCAGTCCAAACGCCCGAGTTTTGTGTTATTTCACGTTATTAAAACACTTTTAACGGAACGATTGCTGTAGCGTGAGAGAATTACTACTCAGCGATTACATTCTTCAATGAAGCGGTCGGGAAAATAGCGCTAGTGGGAACACGTGTCTAAGTGGTTGCTTCCTATGTAATTTCCCATCGTGATTATGCTCGAAATGATTGATTAGTCTTTGTATTCGGCCAATCAGCGGGCATCTGCCCTAAGCATGGCCACAGGCTACTGTTGAAAGTGCGGATTTTTATTGCGATCTAAATGGACCGAGGGGGTAATTGAGAGCCCCGGAGATCGAAGCCCAGCGGACACGCGCGCCGGGATCGCGCAAGACGCGAGTCGATCGTATATCACCTAAAGGGCATGCATATAAACACGCTGAGGGTGAGAAAATGCTTATGCCAAAGTTTTTACTAGGAGAAAGGAACACACCTCACACAGGACTGATTCCTGTGTATTGAGAGCTGTACTTATCGGAATATCTGAGTCATCGGCGTTATTATCACGCTTATTCAGATTTGTTCAGCATGCAGATTTACAAGCTGTGCAAGACGGTTTATGTAATATAATTAAACTGGTTTAGCTGTCATTTTTTTTTTTTTTCTGTACGTTGAGGTTCTCTACCAGACTGATTTCTGCGGTCACCATGTTTGCAGACTTCCACAGAGTCGCGTGGAATTCCTGACAGTGGAAATCGAGAAAAATGAAGGGCCTTTGGTCTACTTTGGTTCCAAAGGAGTGGTAACATGCTCATCTTGCACGTAAACTCTTTCTCCAAGGTGCAGTTTTGGGCTGTCAGGAGAGGAATGGGTGATATTCAGCCGCTTGATCCGGCCTGTACAGTGAGATGATGTCATACAGATTTCCAAGGACTGTCTAAGGACTTTTGTTTTCAGATCAATGCTTATGTCTTCCAGTATTACAGGGCAGTTTAAACAGGCTTCTGAGCTGGTATTTCATGTGATTACAACTGTCTGAGAAACTAAAGAAAAAATTTGGAGCTGCAAAAAAATAAATAAATAAATGACAAAGTGTCCTGGCTCACGTTGTCTGGTACATGCCGTCAGATGTGGGAACATGAAAAAAATGTTTGGTAATAGATTAAGCACAAATGAACATTTTATTTAGTAGCAAAAATCCTTCTCTTCATACTAGGGGAAAATGACCTGTGGAGAGAACAAGATTAAATTGTGCAACATTACTTTGAAATTACATTTTATTCTATATAAATTTTATCCTATGCTTTTATTTTGTGTAAAGTTTCCTATTTTGAAATGCTGTTTCCAACAGGATAAATATGAATAACAAGTTGTACACATAGACTGTTTATTAAAGATATAGCATTAATCTTTTAAAATTACTCATGGTATTCAGGCAAAAAAATAAACCTTTTAATTCTTTTTATGAGTATTTAAAGGGCAGTTTTTCTCCAATATAAGAAGCAACCACATGTGTTATAAAACAGGCTGTTCTCCCTCAAAAAAGGATTTAAATATTTTTATGAAAATTTATTCTTTTTTTTACCTTTGCAAGTGCAAATGACCTAAACAGTCAAAATCTGCAATGCTTGTGAGTTCTTTAAGGCCCGAGAGCATGGTGAAAACGAGAAATCGCATGACAAAGTGAACTTACCTTCCTGTAAGCGAGAACAATTCACTAGGCTACAAAACACAACCCCTCTACTGGTAAAATTCAGCGCACACTTTGAGTGAGCCACCCGACCCCCCCATCTATTGTAACCTTCGAAGGGAGGCCATAATTAAATGAATATGCTAATGCCTGTTTCTGACACAGTTTCCTCTGTCTCTGTGACTGACGGATTGACAGGGAAACCATAAGGATCGGCGTGGAAGCACTATAGAGGGGGACCGGAGGTCCGCAGCGTTTACAATCCTCCTCATTATTCGGGGAACAGAGGACAAAGCGCCTGGCTGAGGCCTTCCAGAGTCCCGCCGAGAGGGTGTGCACGTGCTGAACGGGGAGACCAGCTGGGGTCATGCCTTGAGACCCCGTCAGCCTCATGGCGGAGGTTTCTCACTCCACCCCAGGCGCACCCGCAAACGGGACGGGGGGTGGTGGTGGTGGTGGGAGGGGGTTCATGTTGCCACAGTTTGGCCCACTTGCACTGTGCGTGATCAGCTACGGCAGTTTCTGTAATTTTTGCTCACGTCTTTCTTCTGCCGTGTCTGCCGTGGTGCCGGCGAATTCACTTTCCACGTTTTTTGTTACATAGCCCTAATGATTTGTGCTCAGTTATGCACCCGTTTTATTTCCAGCATCATACATACTTGAAGTTTTGCAACATTTTGTGTTACAGGTCAGAGGGAGGGAAAAATGTGGAGTGACACTAAATATAAAAATGACGCCGTGTGCTTGATTCATCAAATCATGTGCCAGAGTCGAAACATACACCTGTGTATAATGAGGCCCTGAAATCAACACCCAGTGTTTGCCCTACTTAAAGTAGGGTCAGTGTGGGGGGGGGGGGCTGACCCCCCCCACCATGTTCTCCTCTGATATGGCCTGAAAAACAACATTTCTGCAAATGTGTGGCAAGGAAAAGAGATATGTGTCAGAGCCCATTTAGCAGAGTGCTGATTGCTGTTGTTGAAGCTATATTAAAAAAAAGATTTTACTGAAACTGAAGACGACTTTGAAGGCGAGATTGCCTAAGGACCTGCGGGGTAGCAAGGATTCAGCCATCCAGGTCTTGGAACTGCACGTGTGAGGATTAAAGCCTTTCTTCTCTCTGTTTCAGACTAAAAATGTATCCATTTTTAATCATGGCGGATTCTTTTTTCCTTTTTCCTCTCTCACAGCGGGAAGTGTTTGTGTTCCGAGGTAATGTTAAGTAAACGTTCTGGGCGACGCTCTCCCAAGCTCTGTGGCGCCTCTTAATGCGTTCCGAAAGGGACAAGTGTCCGCTCGAGAGCGCCTCTAGCGTCGTTTTGGGGGTGTGGTTAGGCTCCTGCTACTTCAAAAGCCTGGTCGGCCGTAAACACCTGGAGATCCCTGCTTTACACTCGGGTCATTTACTGCCATATTAGTCACATGCTTATGGCTAGTGGTTGTATAATTGCTGAGTGAGATAACATTAGAAGTTTAGCCAATTAAAGTATACAGAGAAAATGAATAAGTTGTTTTTGACCAGGTTATGGAATCGTCTTTGTCTTTCCATAAAATAAAACTCTCTGTATGGCACTGGGACACACGTTCATTTTTTGTTTTTTAGCATGGCCAATTGGAAGGTGCTTTTTTTTTTTGCCTCGCTAACCCCAGCCTGAACTTTCGCCTCTTGCGGCACTTTTCCGATAACCTTAAGGGGGTCGTCGTGTTTGTTACAGTTTAACTGGTGAAAAGAGCCTGTCTTTGAAGCTAACCGTGAAGGAGTGAGACGGCAGTGTGCATAATGCAACCAGGGGGTCGGCATCAGCATGGTAAAAACAGCAGTATCCATCTCGCAGGCTCGTGCCTTTTGGGCTCGGCCCCAGCATCCAGGTCTGGACGCTGTTACCAGAGAACACTGCAGGGGGGCGCTCTCCGCTCTCCATCGTCATTATCTGGGCATCTGCACCTTGTCAATGACTGTGATTAATGGCCAGGCGATAGCTTTCTGAGTGCTGCAAGTCGTCCACCTGGTTCATTCCCTCTCTCCATCTGCGGTCTCCTTTGAAAAGTGGGGACCCCATGGCCACAGGTGACCTTGGTCTCCCGGTCCAGTTGCTCTGTTGACAGTGTTTACCGAATGGCGTGGTGAGGGATTCGGTTTGACTTCATTTGTTTAGTGGTTCGGATGCCTCCGCAGGTTGCCTTAGAAGTCCGTTCAATTAATTAACAGTGCAGCGACAAGCTGGGACTTTTTTTTCCTTACGTCCCTTGGCAGGATTAATGGGGTTTGGCATGAGCTGAGCTCCTGGCTGCACAGTCCCTCGCTGGGAAAGTCGACAGGCCTGACTAATTCCCAGTGGCCCCAAATTCACAACTTTATTTTGAGTCTGCGTGTTTTTATCAGCGGCCGAAGGCGCTGGCCTCATTTTCTCACTGTCACTTTCTTTGTGTGCGGTGCCTGTGTGCGGACGTCCGTAGAAGTCTTTTTGTCCCCGCAAATTTCTTATCTCTTTGTGAATGTCACATGCTGTTTTGAAACGTTTCCTTTTACTTATGTTAGAAATACTTTGGTGATAAACATTGAGAGGGACATCCATAGTTCTGTTACATGCTTGGCATAAGCCTAGGAAAAAATAACTTAGGCCAAAAAATTTATCTTCCAGTAAAATAGTTTGAATGGTTTTTTTGGTCATTTTTTGGTGTAGGTAATGTGTAAACATGCTAACTAGCTATTAATCTGTTGGAAACAAACTAGAAAACCAATATTGGAAGAGCCTTTTTGAAAACTGTTGGAAAGGACTTCTATCTTCTGGATTTCCAAGCATAGCTCCATTACTGGCCATTGATCTCAGATGTTTAGAGTACATAAATTGTACTTCTGCAAAACCCTGTTGTGATGAAGGACATTTGTTAGTGTCTTTTAATTTGATTTATTTGCCCACTCGGGGTTCTCTGGTTAGTGATGTGTGGCTAGAGAAATGCTGCATGCACTTCCTGCTTTTTTCCCTCTGTAATTAACGGTCCCTTTTCTATTGGGCGGGGGCTTCCACAGCCACCCTAAAATGTCGCTGATTCATTGTCACTGCCTGCCATCCCCCGACTGCCCACCCCAGCAAAAAACGGCTTGTGAAAAGTCAGTCGGGCCGGTCAGTAAAAGCGGGGCTTCAATGCCTGTTTTGTACCGCCGAGGCCAGCAAAATAAGGCCACCATTTTCCTTTCCCATGGCCAGCTGCTGCATAAGGGTTTTGGATCGGGCTGTGATTTACAGGCAATTGGGTTGGGCCAGGCTGGACGGGCTTGGGCAAAAAGACCCCCACCCTCTCGGCTTGGCACTTTCTCATGCCCTCGCTCTCTTCCCCTTCTGTGCCTTTTTCAGAGCGTAAGGCCCTTGCTCTTATCTCCGTTTAACGCCGTCAGCCTCCGCAGGCCCGTTTCTGTCAGGCAACTCTGCTTCCACACCACCTGTTTGTGATGGAGGCCTGGCGAGTGCCTTTGTGAAGCTATGAACACGTCACACGGCGCCATGGTACAACCTACACATAAGGTTGGAGATGGGTGGAAGGGGGAGGGATGACGGATTTGGTAGCTAGGTGTATTACTTCACTTGTTCCCAAAGGCTTTGTTTTGTTTCACTGTTCAGGTGCTTAAACATCTTAAAATAACAGTATTAAAAGTACCGCATTCCCATATTCACAACCTCTTTGTAATCAGCCCTGAATTCTGGCATTTGTGATCAACAGCGGAAGCACACTGGCCACAAAAGCACGTATACATAATTCATCGCATTACCTTGATCTGTACCCTGCGAGCCCGGGATTATCATAAATCACCTCTTACGCCACTGCGCTGCCGATCCCCGTTATTCATCCATGGCCCGTAAAAGCAGCGGAGGAATAAAGGCGCCATTTAACGTCCGTCACTTTAAAGTTTCTTCCGTTCAAAAAAAAAAAAAAAAAACGCAATTAAGGGAAATATGTAAATCTTGATGCTTCACGGAATGCTCTGTGAGGGACGGCCAGCTTGTCCAGGGGCACAATGGCTGAACTAATGGACTCTGGTGTCTGTGTAAGGACCATTGTCCCGGCCCCCAGCCTTGGCTGGAAACAAAGTGTGACAGGACCGTGGGAAACATCTAAATATTTGCCCCTGTCCCTTATAGAAACGCAGGCCTGTGCCGAGGGTGTGGAGATTTTTAATGTCACATTCGAATCAACCACGGTGCGCCTAATTTGCTTTGATGTGGAAGATAAACTAATTTTACTACAGCCCGGGCTAAAGTAATTAGCAGCTTAATGCTTTCATGTTGCCTAAATAGGCTATAGAAAGAGACAGCAGGAAGAAGAAAGGAGAGGTCCGAATAAGTCTTTAGCGCATCAAAGTATTGCGGGCCTGAAACGCTGTGGGCACATTGGGGGGGGTGGATTAAAATGGGATGGGTGATTTATTTTTTTCATTCATCGCCAATCTGCATGGCAAAGACAGAAAAAAAGATTAATTAAACAGTGGCTGGTGGAATCCGCTGTCGCTCCAGACGGTGTAGGAAGGCACGGAAGAGATTTGGAGTACAGGCAACGCTCCGCAGCGCATCTTTTGTGTGTCAATTAGCGGTGCCTGGCCCGCTATCCGCGGCTTCGGGAGGGCAGTAATGTGATAGCCTGAATATGACAACACTGATAGACGGTAGCCAGTCCGTTGACGGGACGATTGCCTTGTAGGAGGAGAAGTCTCATTTCTATGAATAAACGACTCAATGAATGTTCATTTTCGTATCGTGCGCGGTGTTATTTTTAACGTTCGGTTTTGGATGTTTAGGGCTGCTGTTCGAACGGTTTACGCTTGCAATGGTATGTTAGACAGCTGTGGCAGTTCATGACCAAGGCTTTCAAAGATTTTTATGAACGTAAGCTTCGTGCTCTGACCCATTAGTCTTGTATGAAACACTCAGTCCTCTCTTTTTTACAGGATGCGATACATGTTCTCTGACACCCCATCTAACAAGGAAAAAGATTCTCACGTAAAAACATCAACGTAAATGATTAAGTAGCAACATAAAGCAGTAATTAGAGCAATACAGTGTAAAAGATATTTTCTGAGATTTTTTTGCAGTGTTTGCCTGACAGCCTCCACGGAGGAAATCTGGCCGTGGAGATGCCGGAAGAGGAAGCTTTTCCTATGGGTCTTGTACTGCAGGGTGGAATCCTTGGGATTTCCATCGGAAATAGTATGGATTCCTGGGATTCATACAAAGCAAATGGTTAACCGGTCGGGAGCAATAGGGACCTTTGTGAGCGCTGAGGTCTGCATGGAGGGGAACGTCAAGGCCTCTCTAGCAGACCAGTACCCCCCCACCCTTCCGTCATCTTAAAGGTTTGACCTCGTGTCATACAACGGCATAACAGGAAAACACCTCACTGAGTTGTTAGACAAGGCCTGGCAACAGGTAAATATGCAATCATATTTCCATATGCAAGTGAAACTCTAGCTGGCTTGTGGTTATTAATCATGTTTCACCCCATTCCCCCAAAACCAGACAAGCTCTACGGAGAGGATAATTGCCTGTTATTCTAACTCTTCCTCACTGTAGCCATTCAGACATGTAAGCACGTGGTTTAGCTGTGAGATAACGATCCAACACCTTGTTAGCTTTGCGGGATATCATCCTATTGCGAAAAATTTCCCCATCTTAATGAAACAGGGAAGCCGATAGACTGGATTTCTAAGAAAGAGAACCAGACTTCTCCTGCAATAAATTTTAAGTGTGTTTTTCATTCGGTGTAGATTGAGTCAATCAGTACTTTTTTTTTTCAGCTGTTTTCATCCAAAAGAAGGCCAGAGGTTACTTGTGTGCTATTACACTGCCTAACAGGAAGATGTATGTCTTACTGAGATTAGTGAAAGGCAGATGTGATCCTGGCATAACCATGCTTGGCCAGATGTTCGCGACACAGAAATGAGTTTACAGGTGCAGCACACAACACGGTCAGCTGACAGGTGGGAATGACTAACTCAATTGGTTCGATGTTGACCAGATGTGTCCTTTGAGGCCTCGTTTTTATGCCGCACACGTCACCCACGTATCGGCAGAAGGCCAAATTTGCTAATTCATTTTGTTCTAGTTGAAGTGGCGTGAAGGCTCACTGGCCTCACACTTCAGAGGCTGTAGGTTCAATTCCCTTCCCCGGCTCTGTATATCTGGAGTTTGTATGTTCCCCCGCATGTTTGCGTGGGTTCCCGTTGTACCGCATTCTTGCGGTCAGTTTTATAGGTTACATGTGAGAGGAAAAACAAACAGTAACACTTTTCACAGAATTGAAGAAAGGGTTTTTTGTTTTTTTCGGGGACCAACGGATCATTCAAATGCCAGCAGCACGCAGAAAAAAAAATGCTCGAAGGACGTTTACTTTGGATAAATTAGGTCACCACGATGGTGAACTGTTGCGGTTGGTGAGTACCTACTATGATGTCATTTCCGGACATCACCTCAGCTGGTAACCTGCTGACCTTGCGTTGCAGATAAACAAGTTCTTGTGGAACAGTGTTAAGAGGACAGCTCATCTATATTATTTTCCATATTTATAAAAAGTACATCCACCTGAATACAATTGCCTTTTGTTTTACTACTGGATGTTTGACAGTCTGGTTTTGTCAGGCATCATTTTGTTTGGTTTGCTTGGTGTTTTGTTTGTCATAAGGTTGCCAATTTTGTGCCCATTATGTGACTGTTTATTATTTATTTGTAATCCTTCCAGTCTTCTTCCATAACAACTTATCCAATTCAGAGTTGTGGTGAGCTTGGAGCCTGTCTTGGACAGCACAGGGCATATGGAAGGATAGACAAGATGACTAACATTTATAATATTTGTTTTATTATACATATTACACTGTTGAGTATTTGGTTTTTATTTCACAATGTATTCTAGCTCCGTAGTTTTAGAAGTACATCACCGCTTAAAAATGTAAACAGCACATTTCAATAAGATGGTTTCATGTTGCGAAGATTGGAAGACCTGCAAAAGTCACATCTCGAGGAACTAATAAGTTAACAATTCTGCCATGTTTAACATGGAGGCTGAGCACCGGCACCAGAGACAGCATGAACGCACATTTGAGGCCGGCTTAGTTGGACCCGGGGTTTTGGAGCATCACGCCTCCCTGCCTGCAGTTTGGACCTTTCAGTTTTACAGGCTGCTGGTCTCTATAGGAGGAGAGAGATCCTTCCTGTGATATCAGCAGAAAGGGAGGGTTTTGGGTGTCGGGGTCAAGCTGGAGGAATGAGTTGACTCCACTCATTTGTAGGATGTTTTCAGTAGTATTGAGGACATTAACTTTCAAATAATATCTGAACAGTGTTGAACAGCCTGTAGAGTTCAAATGGTTACTGCTCTTGTCCAGAGGTGTTACTGCTATATTATATGTCTCTCCGTCCATCCGTCCAGAGTTGCAGGCTGCCAGACTCTGGCCTAAGCTGGGAGTCATAGGGCATATTTCAGGGGACCCCCTGGATGGGAGGCCAGTTTGTCACTGAGCACACACACACACACACTTTCATGCACCACTGACAGTTTAGATACACCGGTTCACATAATCGCATGCATTTGGAGTGGAAACTCGCGCAAACATGCACAAATATGCGAGAGAATATGCAAATGCTACACACACAGAATCTGAGATTCAAACCCCCAACCCTGGCAGTGTTAGGCTGCAGCGCTACCCACTGAGCTGCCTTATGATGAATAAAGAAGTATTAAATAAATCGTATACTGATTGTTGTAATATGCATTCCTGCAACCCTGACTAGGATGTAATATGCACGTGTATATAGCCAGTTTTGTCACAAGGCATTGGATCCAGAACTCATCCTTCACGTTCCGCATTCCTGTTGGTGTGGAGGTGCCTTAACGTGACACCCCCATGGAAATAAAGGACATTTATCTAGAGCCAGACAGCAGGCTCCTTCCCCCCCCAAACCCCCACCCCGGCACGCAGCGATCAGCACCGCTGTGGCAGTATAATGGCAAGCTGTCCAGAGGCACCAAACCCCAAACTTTAAAGTTTCTTACAGACATTATAAGGATGTCAGAGCGGCACTGTAGAGGGCTGGGCTTCAGATCTCCACTCCTGCACTGGTGGGTGTCTCGGGGGGCTGATGTCTACAGCTGAGGCGGCTGTGTGCTCAAGGTGAATGCTGACGCTCTCCTGGCTGAATGGAGCTTTTAATCCCTGACAGTCCTTACAGTCTGAGAAAAGGCTGGGGGAGTGCGCTGGGTTGTTATTAAGACTGCCACTCTTTCATGCTGATTAATGAGATACGTGAAGCCTGGACCATCGCTGGGAATGGGTTTCAGGGTGCTCAGCTGGCTCACATACACCAGTTAGCTATTTAGCCTTCAGCTGGCTCACTTACACCAGTCAGCTATTTAGCCTTTGACTGGCTTACTCACACCCGTTAGCTATTTAGCCTTCAGCTGGCTCACATACACCAGTTAGCTATTTAGCCTTCAGCTGGCTCACATACACCAGTTAGCTATTGAGCCTCCAGCTGGCTCACATACACCAGTTAGCTATTGAGCCTCCAGCTGGCTCACATACACCAGTTAGCTATTTAGCCTCCAGCTGGCTCACATACACCAGTTAGCTATTGAGCCTCCAGCTGGCTCACATACACCAGTTAGCTATTTAGCTTTCAGCTGGCTCACATACACCAGTTAGCTATTGAGCCTCCAGCTGGCTCACATACACCAGTTAGCTATTTAGCTTTTAGCTGGCTCACGTACACTAGTTAGCTCTTTAGCCTTCAGACAGCCTGACACAAGCTAGAGGAGGATTATGGCACAGCCTCCACCTCTCCAACTGCATTGTCTGCAAAAGGGGTGACTTGTGAAACATGTGGCTATGGAAAGGTCCGCTGGTAGAACTCTGTACTTCTGCATGGGGTTGCCTTGAATGCGACAGAATTCCCCGCTGCCTTTGTTGACGTGGCACTGAGAGCCGAGCACAACAGCTTTGCGAAGGACTCTTCAGGCTTCAGCATGGTGCATCTGTGGCCTCTCGTCGATGCCCAGCGAGTTCAAAAATTCAAAGCA
Organism: Gymnarchus niloticus; assembly: GCA_009936485.2. Lineage (NCBI taxonomy): Eukaryota > Metazoa > Chordata > Actinopteri > Osteoglossiformes > Gymnarchidae > Gymnarchus > Gymnarchus niloticus. Next base: position 10,159,747 of record JAACJT020000001.1, on the reverse strand, counting down.
AGGCCCTCTTTTTAAATATGAGGTCCATTTTTTTATAATCCGGAGTCCAAAAAACATTGTTTCATTTTCAAAGTCTTTTAAGTGAATTCTAAAGAGGTGGGGAGAGGTGACTAAGGATTTGCATCATAAGAAAAACAAACCCAAATTTAATTACGAAATTCCAAAGGAACAGATAATCAGAAAGTGTTTTTACAGCTGCTGGAAATTGTCGGCGTCTTTCGGTCTAAAAGAAAGCAGGCATGGAGGAAAAAACCTGAAGGATTCAGTAGCTCGAGGCGCTGGGGCTGGCAGGAGAAACTGCCTTCTTTCAGTGTTCAGTGCCCAAACCCATTGCTGAAAATCACCCGACGGGTCAGTCAGGATGGTAGCAGGGGTTGACAACAGCACCAATGAAAAAAAATCATGGGTTCCCCAAGAGATGGTTTTAGCCAGTCCTGGGGAAGAAGAGTAGAAAATTTTTTACACAAATCAGGGGATTGCATTCATCATGGACATCCCGGAAGTCAAGGTGAAGAGTGGAGAAGAGCCGGAGGGCTGACGTGCACAGGGGTTGGGGGAAAATTTGCATTAAATAAACACTTATTTACTTGCAGATCATTTTGCCCAAAGTGACTTACAGCTGTTAGGAACCAACTAAGTTAGGCCGAGTTTAAAATGATACTTGAGAAGAGAGCTACACAAACATCACTTAAAACCTCCCAGAATCCCATCTGCTCACCTGTAATTGCTGAGTCATTGTCTAAGTATGGGTTTGATTATTCTAATTAGAGAGAGGTCAAACGGCTCTTTTGAATGTTTGTTTTTCACCTCCTGCTAATATCCAAATGGTGCCAATGAAATTTAAATTCTCTTGGAACTCTTTGCCATATGGAAAGCTGAATTTTATGCAGGTATATTTTGGCTTTGTAGGTAGGATGAATTAATTTGTTTGTGCTTTTTTTTCCATGAGGACCGTGTCGTTTCCAGGCTGCCTTTCTGTGTTTACGGCTGTACTTTCCATGAAGGGACGAATGTCGATCAGATGGGTTTTGGCCTGCACAGCTATAAATCCCAAGGCCCCTCTCTTATGGACTAACTTGTCACTCAAGGGGCAGCTTTTAAACCTCTTTAGGAAAACAATTTTTCAAATCGTGCCATCAGTACTAGTTTGATTGAGGTTTACTTTTTTCTTCTGGCTCCCAGCCTCCTGTCTCCACCCGCCTGCCCAACCTGGGCTCACGTCTTTTTGGACCTCACGTTTGAGCACCTTCATGCCCAGGATGATCTATACCATAGAAGGTATCTATACTATAGGGTAGTATCTCTACTGTAAGCGGTATGAGAACCACAGGAGACTGTGAGGTGGGGAGGATGCAGATGTTCTGGGAGCAGAGTAAAATCAGGAGTCAGACCCTCAGCACACCTGCAATCAGGCAGTAATTGTTCATGATATAAAGCAGGCTTTTTTTTTCCTGAGGGAGAGGAGAGGTAGAGAAGCTCGATGCTACCTTGCAGCTCTTGTATTTCCCCGGTCTGTTAGTTCCTTTGTCAGAGTTGAAACGGCTGTCTTATGTGTTTATTCCGCTCTCCTACTCTGTTGAATCCCAAGGCTGTTAATAAACGTCGTGAGCCCCTCCTCCTCAGAGAGCAGGAGGGTGCCATTTCAAGGTCGGACTTTCATAAACCGGTTCTCAAGTGCACCCCTGGACAGTCAACATCGGGGTGTTGTGCAAGAAGTGACATTGTACTTGGGGAGTGTAGCGGAAGTGGTTAGGCATGTTGGTCTAGATGTCGGTGCAGATGGCAAACAGAAAGTAAGACTTATGACAGATGAGCTACACAGAGTGCATTTGCTATGTTAATAGATAATGGCTTCTGCTTTCTCACATGTTTGCCCATATTTGTACCACCGTAGGCTGCCATAGCAACAGTAGTGCATATAAACTGGGGAACCTATGTTTACATGGTGGTCATTTTGTTTTCCTCTGGTGCGGATGCATTCAAGTTGTCCGACAGAAGCCTAATCACTCTGAGTCTGGTTCCATGTTTGACAGCTGCCGTACGGCTTTCCGGTTGGGTGCTTTCCTGGATAAAATCACGTTCAGGCACCGCACGAGGGCCAGGCTCTCAGCCGTGGCTGGGCACCTCTGTGCTCACATTCAGAAAGGATTGTCTGTTTACTTTAGAGTGTGCTTTGAGAAGTTTTGTTTAGGTGTGTTCCCATCACTACCTTCTCCCCAAGGAGGAATCTTCAATGGCAACTGGAATTTCTGCCTAAGTGAGACCTGTGTGTGGTGTAAGGCGGGGCTATATTATCGAGGCCATCTTTTGAAGATTGTCTTATCTGGGAAAAAACGACAAAGCGAGACTGACAAAATAACTATAATTAAAACTCGCTTGTTTGAGAGGCTTAAAAAAACAGCTTTATAAGTGAGATCACATGCTATTGCCTTCACGTCAACGCCAAACGACAGCACTGGCCCTGGAAGTGAGGACTATGAGATGCCATTCAGTGATCTTTTTCAAACCGGCAGAGATGATCGCCTGTAACAAGGCCGGAGAGGATGTTTGCCTTGGAATATATGATTAATATAAGCAGCTTGGTGCAAAATAGCTCAAAACAAAACAGTGTCTTGAAAAATTCTTATGGTTAATAAAGCTTTCTGCCTCCTATCATCAGAATATAATGGCTTCTCCTTACCCACCACCTCCTCCTGTCACCATGTCACCTGTCACCCAGCTGGCAGTGATGAGACTGTACATAGTGACATCACAGCATTCATGCCCATACATTATATCACCCATTGTTCTTTATTCATTCTGTAGCATTACCAGGTAATGCCTTCCCATATGTATACTGGTAACCATCATTAAAATTGCTTGCGTGCTAGTGGCAAATCTCCCAAAATCAACGAAGACCTTTGTTTTTTTTCCCCTGCTCCAGCCTGGATTTAGTTAAAAGATATGAATAATGTAATAAATTTTTCATTTTTAAAAATGCACTAACGTGTGATTTTTCTGGCTCGAACATTTCCCTGTGTTGACGAGGGTTACTGAGGTCGGAGTTGCCATTGGATTTATATTGAAGTTATGCTGTTGGCCTTTAAAGCCAGCAAGTTAAATGACAAGGGGTAAAAAATAGCAGGTTTTTTTTGGTAATCGTGAGACTTCTGATCCCCAGCTGGCAGCTCAGGGCCTGGAATGAGGCCTGTGCTCTGGTGCTCCTCAGGGGCGTCCTCAACCTGGCCAGCTTGGTAAAGACACCCAGATCTGCACATGGACAGAGTGTCGTACCGTGAGCCATATCTTGAGAAATTAACCACGGGATAAAGACATGAGCAAACAAGAAAATGTCCGTGACCTTTTAAATCTTCACGGGAGGGGGCATGGAGGTTTGCAATGAATTGCTTAGCAAGCTCATCTTTGGGTTAAAATTTAGCACGCCAGAGCTAACACAATGTCGCCCGTCTTTGACCGAATAAGGACGCTGACCTGTCGGAAAAATAATAATTAATAATCTGGAGAGCCCCTGATTCCGCCGGAGCCTTATCAGCTAGACAATATTCCGGCTCTCCCAAGTTGGCTGACTTGCACGTGGGATTTGTGTGTTGGAGCCACGTGGCTGATGGCTGTGATATTGTCACGTGCAGACTGCGCCTCCTCAGATCCCTGCCCAACTGGCAACATGAAGGATTTTCCCAGCATCCACCCCCCCCCCCCCCCACCCAGTGCGGGGGGCGTCGTCACTCTCTGTGGCAGTCCCCACTCATCACATCCACCCCCAGTGGAGTGAGGTATGTCAGCAGTCCCCACCCAGGCCCTAGCGTTGCGTTTTGTTCCCTCTCTGACCTCTGAGTTTCTCAAGTGTTTTTCACACTCTCCTCAGCTGGGGGACTGGATGAGGCTCCTTTCCTAAATCCCTGGCTCTCCTGGCTACTCCCACACTGTGTACTTTTCTACAGGACCCATGTGCACTTACAGATATTATATCAATGACTTTCTACACCAATGATAAGTGGCCTGTAATCCTTTCAGCACCTTACTATGAAAATGTGGCCTATATAGGTCTGACGATTGTTTAGAGTTTTGCGTTTCATTGAAAAAAGGCATACAATTATAAAAAAAACTGAAAAATATTCACTGGGAATCATTGTCTTGGTGCCAAGGTCACATACTTGTCATGTTCTTGGTAACCTGGTTATGAAAAGCTTATATTTTGGCTTGTCTGGTAATGTGGTTAATTCATAACTTTCCCACTTTGAGAAAGTACATAAGGTTTATTTGCGTTTAATGTAAGACAGATATCCTATAAACAGATGTCTCTGTTTAAACCAGGAGGTGAATGTTAAATCTCCTTTGTGGCAATGGTTTGCTGAACCAGAGACATGAGTGGGGTCATCGGAGAGGCAGGTTGAACAAAGCGGCCCGGTCTTTTGACCAGAACCCCCCTTTGCAGGGTGTTTCCGTTCAGAGCAACAGACCTGTCATTCTTCACCTTCCACCTTCCACCTTGATTTACAGAAAACTCTCCCTACAGCATGTCTTGCTAACTTGCTAATGTACTCTCCCCCCCCCCCCCCCCCCCCCCCCCTGTTGGGGCTTCCCCATTTCGCGGGGGAAAAATTTTTCCCATGGGGGTGTTTTTTAACCCCCCCGCCCCTGTGGGGGGGGGGGGGGGGGGCCTTTTTTTTTGTTCGGGCAATTTTGTGATAAAAGAAGGGTTTCCCAAATTCCCCCTTAAAAAACCAACCCCCCCTGGGCAAATGATACCACGTCCCACAAAAGTATGCCCAGGGGAAAAGCCCC
>JAACJT020000001.1:10135010-10154862 GCA_009936485.2 Gymnarchus niloticus | reverse complement strand
ACTTTGGGGTTGTAACTGTGGCCAGTTTGACCCCCGGGCTTCTTTTGATTTGACACAGGCGTGAACCCTCTCTGCTGATTCTATGGGGGGGGGGGGGGGGGCCATCGATCTCTTGGCTGAATCTTCTGGGGTTTAACTGCTGAAAGGGAAGGAATGGGGGGAGGCAGGGAAGTGTGCAAATCATCCTAGGGAGAGGCAGCTGTCCATAGACGGCCTTTTCACGTGTGAGGCACAAAGCCGTGGAGCTTATCCGTGGGGCCCCCAGTTTTAAATCTGCTCTCTCCCTCCCCCAAGAGTCTGTTTCAAGTAGCTTGATGTCTTTATATTCCCATTTAAACGTTTGCTATCCTCAGCTTCTTTCAGCTGCCCTTGCACGAGGCTCCCCGAAGCTGTTTAGTCAAACTTTTCGAAACGGAGCTCCATTAATACGCCACTTTAAAGAGGCCAAACGTGCTTTCAAGTTGTGCCCGACGCCCCACGTACCCCCGCATCCCATGCCTCTTTGGGCAGGAGGCCCACCCTGCCACTCTCCATCCCTCCGCATAGGTGTGCTTTGCGTCTCTCTCTCTCCCCCCAACCGCGTGCAGAATTCACTGTGCCCTCATCCCACAACGGCTCACCTGCCTCGCTTATCCCGCAGGCCTTAAATCGCCTTGATTGAAAAGGGAGTGCAGGAATGGTCACGTAACCTCTGACCGTTGACTGTTTTCACGCTGCGGTGCCCTAAGGTACTCCTGTAGTGCATGTTTCGACTGCTGACCTATTTATCTGTTAAAAGTTAATTAAAAGGTTCTGTCATATAATAAGGCTTATTGACATCATTCACCCTGTGGTTCAGTGGGTAGCACAGCAGGCACACGCCTCATTGGCTGCAGGTTTGATTCTCGCTCTGTGCTTTGCGTGCATCGTTTGCACGTTTCCCCGGTGTTGCATGGGTTTCCTCTCTCAGGAAAAAAAAACACCTTCGGTTACGTCGATTGTTGCCTCTGAATTGCCCCCTATTTTGGTGCATACCTGGAAGGTTGTGTCTAAGGAGGACTCAAAGTTAACAAAGGACTCTAATGATGGCCAAATGATTGTGGCGATGCCGTGCCTGTTTTGGGTCTGATGCAGTCGTTTATCAACTTTTTGGCCAGATGCCCTTCTCGGTGTACATGGAAAAACAGCGTGGAAGCCCCCCCCTCTGTGAGATAGGGGCCACTTACCCATACCTGACTAGCGGAACTCAGTCAGCTGTCCAAGAACAACGTGCAGCCAAGCCGGCACGTGTATGTTCATGACCAGCGAGGCAGCGTGCCTAAATAAAATATTAAATATGGAGGTAAACATGGTGCTTCTGTAAGACGCTTGGAATAAAAACAATGTCCAGCAGTGTGCTCCTAGCACATCCGGAATGGTGAAGGCAGCGTCCCCACGATGAAAGAATCTAATTCATGTCTGCAGTTTCCCACCTCTGAGCCACAGCCTGCACAGGTGCATAAATAAACTAGACCTCACGGTATCCCAGTGAAACTGCCCTTTCTGAGCGAGAGTTGCATCAGGAGAAACCGTTCTGAATGGAAATCTTGTGTATTGGGGGCTCTAATTGGGTCATAAAACATGTAGGCTGTCAAGCTTACCCTCATGCCATCAACGTGGCATAGGTGAACATGTGGAAAATGTGTTAAGAGGTGCCGTGTTTTTACAGTACGAGGCTATTTAAAGGAACAGACGCGTGAAAATAGCATTTTCTATTTTTGGACTAAGGATACTAATTAGCGTCGGGCGCTAACTTTTTTTTAACCAAGCAAAAAATAACAGGACATGTTTATGGACAGGCAGAGACCCCCACTGCAGTCAGACTTGAAAAAAAATGGCAGTGAAATGTTCGGTTGTCCAAGATTTCCATGAACAAATATTTTGATTAGCCACACCTATAGCCCATGATGTGGTACATAAAATTTCAAAATAAATTTTAAAAATGATGGATGGTAGTTAGTATATTTGAGGGTGAAATGAAGTTGCAATTCATATACTCAGCTTAATCAGGATTTGCTTATTTGACCATCTCTATTTGAGCTTTAATGTTGTAGATAGCAGATGGACTCAAGGCCCATCCTCGAATCCGCCATCTGATGCCAATGGTCTGATTTATGGAGTTCAGTTCCCAGTACACCAGCTCATTCAAGGACTGCCTCGAGCCATGCTGGAAGATTAGGTAAATGTGTGACGGAAGTTTCACAGAACGCTAGTCAATGCTGGACCCGGGTTGGGGTGAGTATTTCAGGTTCTGTAGTGAAATACTTCTAGTTTTCCAAAATGAACTGTTCATCTTACCTGAACTGGCACACATCATCATACCTAAGTTTTGGACCCACTCATCTTTTGTATATCTGTCCTCAGTATAGGGAATGAGGCAGGGGTACACCCTGGTTGGGATTCCAGTCCATTACAACCATATTTTATTTTGTGTTAAGATTTTTCCCTTTATATTTTATCATGCATTTGTTCAGTTTCTTCTGTTTTTTTTTGTTGGCTGTCTCCACCTGTTAACTATCACTTTCATTGTGATTCAAATCACCCTGCCTAGCATCCCGTTCAGAATGTCCCCCAGCCTCGTGCACTGCAATAGCCTAGCATCCCCTCCAGGGTGTCCCCTGGCTCCAATTCCCACATTGCAACCTGCGCCAGATAAGAGCTTGGAAGATGGATGGATGGAAGATTTAAGTTTAAAATTTCTACCTGTTAATCAACAAAATTTTGATCAGTTAAATGCATGTTATGAACTTGTCCTGCCTGGTGCCAGCCAGAGGAGGATGGGCTTCCCCCTATTGTCTATTTCCTCCCAAGGTTTCTTCCTCCTGAGGGAGTTTTTCCTTGCCAATGTCACCTTTGGCTTACTCTCTGGGGACTGTGGGCCTGGGACTATGTAAAGCGCTTTGTGACTGTGCTCTTTGTTAAACGTGCTATATAAATAAAATTGAATTGATAATTGTTGGAGAAATACATATAATTAACAATGTTTATAGTGTCTGTATCCATGGTAGGACTCTGTAATACACCAGTTTCACCAGTTTGCTCTAGTTCCAGTTGCCCTTCCAGGCATATTCGGCACGTCGATCAGTCACATCTCGGCTGAGCCTCAGCTCAAATTCAGCAGCTGATGTGCCCAGAATTGTGTTTATATGATTGTAATTCAGTGTTTTGGATCTCCGTCCTACCAACCATCCTGAAACCATCCTGTTCACGGAACAGGAATTCCACATTCCTTGATAGGCGATCCACAGGACAGTCAGCCACTATATGTTTTTGAGAAACAGGAAAACCCCTTTGTTTGGCCGCTGTTCATTGTGCACCTCACAGACATCGAGGCTCCGCTTGCTGATGAACCATTCAGACGACCCCAAAGAAGTGACACCATTTTGATGGGTATCAGTTAAAGTCCGCCAGACAGTGAGGGGGAAAGCAGGCAAACAAAACCTGCCTTTGTTTTGTTTTTGCTTTGTCTGACGATGCTCAGCCTCTGAGGGCGGAGTCTCTAACCTGTCTGGGTGGAGTCACCAGCCTGTGAGGGTGGAATCTCAACTCTTCGGAATGAGATTGTTTGCCACTGTAAGTCAGCTGCCATCGCTTAGCTCCTAATCCACTTTTACCCTGGAAAGAGCTGGCAGGGATACATTAGACCCTTGGGAAACACCCTGAGGAACTGTGAAATTGCCAGGACCCTCCTTCTCCCTCCTCTTTTCTCCCATTAAAGCTAATCAGCTTAAATTTGGCCCGGTGTAAAGTTTGATTGCTGCAGCCCTGGCGCTGCTTCCTGAGAGAGACCTGACCCTCCCCGCCCTGGACTCTGCGGTCGGCTCACGTTACACACCCGCTCCGCTTCTCATTTGTCTTATTAATGCAGCTCGGGGTGCAGAAGGCGAGGAAAGGCCGGTCTGATCTCCTGCGCTTCAGCTCTGTCCGAAAGGGTCAACTATAACTGTTTTTTGTTCAGAGTTTTGACATTATCTGATCATTTTTTTAGTAAATGATCACTGATTTTATATCGGGTATAATATTCTAAGTATGAAAATAAATTGGATCTATGCTATATGTCACATCTCGGATCTGTTATTAAATAAATTGTCTCATTTGCTGTAATGTGAATTACCTAATCGTATGTGTTTTTAACTAATGAAGCTCTAGAAGTTTTACATAATACATCATTTAAAATGCCTTCTGGCTACAACTTAATTCTAGCTGTCTGCTCTCAGAACAATCAAAACAATTAAAGACAAAAAAGTATTTAAAAGTAAATTAATCAAATTCAATTTATGAAGCCAGATTCCTTCGTTTGTATTCCTTTGAGAATACTGGGCGATTGTGTATTTTCGGGAATTGATTTGTGTTCGTATATTTAAGTATCTGTAATTGCCTTCGTTTGGTATTCCGATAAAGCTGTATTTGTTTCAACCAACTTGTGACACATTTAATTCCCCAAATACCCTCACAAGTGTAAAAGCTTGACAGGTCTCTGTTTTGGTATATCTTGTCAATTATTAAGGGAGTCACCTCAACTTGAATGTTACAAATTCTGATGGGACAAATGAGGCCTTAAAACCCGTGGTGGGCGGGAGTATCCCAGAGAACGAATCAATGCTGAAGACAGAGTTGATTGATAGTTCAGGATACTCCCACCAACCACCGGTTTTGAAGCCTTATTTGTCCTATCACTTGTTACAGAGTAGGATGGCTTCCAGGATGTCTGGCTGCAGTCTGTCTATTTTCTGATCCTACACACTATTCTTGCAGTCACCAAAGTATGAAGCCCCTCCATTTACAAGCATCTGAGCTGTTGCCTCACTTCTTTTTTTATGAACCCCCTTCCCCATTTCATAAAGGAAGAAGGAGTGGGTGTAAGTATAGATCGTTCAGTTTTGTTTTGGTTGTCCTGGGACTTTACAGTGGTGTGGCCCTTTTACAATTGATGATAAGAATGAATTCACAAGATCAGAGCGCTGGGAAACCTTTCTGTATGCTTATTGTCTGTCTGCCAGTTACGTTTAACCATTTGAAAGGCTCCTCTCCTGTCAGCCTGAGGTGTGTTAGAACGATTAAAGGATTAGGATGAGGGTGTGTGTGCATGTCTGACTGTCTGTGACATCATGCCATTGGAAATAATTTTTATAGCTGCCTGAATTTCCCTACATTGTTGATTAAGATCTCTTTTTGATAAACTCCTGTCCTGTGCCAAAAAATGGACTTAATATGAATTCCTTGAAGATTGCATGAAGTATTTGAGACTGCAGAAAGCTCTTTCATTTTTAGTGTGTGAATCCAGGACAGTGTAGCGTGTGTATGTCCATATTTCCACTCGTGTGTTTTGCGCCTTCCACTGGCTCAATTGCTAATCAGAATCAGAATGTTTAATGTTTCTCGAGTAGGATCAGGGGCTTCTAGTCACACTGACCCTGTAACTTCATACACTACCAGTGTCAGGCTCCTCCTTCTGATGACCGCACCCCCATAAACCAGCCAATCCCCTTTTCAGGCAGCTCATGGGGGAAGGAAGGGGGCCGTCATGAAAACATTTTGAAATCGGAATACAATTTCAGGGAGAGATAGCCGTTCATGAGTTCCTTGGCAGGCAGACGACTGAGCTCCTCTCTTGCCCCTTACCAGGAAGTATTACTCCACAATGCTTGGAATGAGCAGCTGGAAGGTGCAGTTGTGGCTTGTAACGTTAACCCTTTCCCTCCCTTTGCTCCCCTCTCCCCACCTTTTACAGTGACCTCAGCATGAACAACCTCACCCAGCTGCCCAGTGGTGCCCTGTCCAACCTCCACTTTCTTGAAGAGCTGTGAGTATAACTGAAGAAGGTTTCGGCTTTGGACTTGTCACAGGTTATACCAAAGTCCCAGTGAGGGTGCCAGCCTGGGCCTGAGGGAGATTTCTGGTTAATGGGAACCAATGTTCCTGAATCCCAAGCACAGGAACCAGAAGAGAAACCATTGGTGAACTCAAATAAGCAAACAAGTTTGGGTAGTTGGCCAAGGGGCACTCAACATGTTAAAATTTGGACCCACTGTCTATCCCTATGAAAGAGAGAGGAGGTGCCTTTTGTGGGACTGGTTAAATGAAATGCAGAGTATCATAATTGGGATTGGCTGGGTTCGTGTTCCATATAAGCGGCACAGTGTGTTTGTTAATGAAAACCTGCAGGAATGAATCCCAGGGGTTACACAGGCACCGTCTCCTATGTCTTTTTCCCCCTGCGTTGAGTGACGGCCTGTGACAAGCTACACAAAAAGAGTAATTTTTTAAAAGCCAGTATTCCACAGGCTGACATCCCACTTTGAAGTTTCGATGTGTTGTTTCAGACAGAACAAACTGGAGTTCATCGGGAAGCAGAGAATGGCCCACAAAATTGCGCATCTCTGGACAGTATCGAGGAAAGCTGAAAAATCCCTCTCGCATTGTGCATACATCTGAGCAGAGGCTACGTGGCTGCTGTCACCACACTCAGCATTGGGCTTGCTCAAACATTGTTCCCCTCTCTTTCATTGGCAAGATCACATCTATTTACTTGGCTTTCCCATAATAACTTCCTTTTATCACTTGTTTGCCTCCTGCAGCCTGCCTCAGTTGTGGAACTTTTTTTTTTTGGTTCAGGAGAGTGCCGTAGTCCTTTCGGCCGCTGGTGGTTCACTCACCCGGGATTGTCCGCGGGAGTTCCGAGCCGCGGCCTGCCCAAACAGCAGGACCCGGTTCCCTCTGGCGGCAGGCGCCAGCCCAAACTTTACATCCTTCCTTTCCTAAAATCTATAAATAATTAGCCTGGAAAGTCAAACAGGCATGTTTGGCGATGTTTATGAAGTCCTCGCTCATGCGCTGGAGATGAGCATTGGGAGAACATGCGGGGGTTTTATTTATTTCTGTTTCTCAGGCATGCCAGGGATATTTAGGGTCTGAAGCATGAGGTTGGCCAGCCAGTGCTGACTGGGAGTAAACACCACACTGGGGTTTGAGTTTGCCAAGCAGCTGTTTGGGGTGGGGCACACCCCCCAGCCCAGTCAGATTCCTGCACGGCTGCATGTTTTCTCCTCAGCCTCAAGGCTGCAGGTCCCGTGGAAAGAAATGTGGGAGGCAGCAATGGGCCCAGTATGAATGAAATAGCAGAATGTCTGACGCATGCATGAGGGGGCGGGGCCCAGTTGCATAAGACCAGGCCCAGCCCCCTAACATGATGCCTATCCCGGTCTGCAAAGACTGCATGGTATGGGTTGGGGGTTATTGTTCAGTGTCATTTTAGGGGGGAGAAAATATTAGTTTGAAGAAAGGCAGATCATGCCTGAAAAATAGTTCTTTGCAAATTATTGTACATAAATACAGGCCTTGTGCCAGGTCTATATTTCTGATTGGCCTGCTCTTAATTACATAATTTAATTATTTGCTCAGAGTATCACCTCACCTAGGGGTTCCAGGTGTCAACCAGACTCTAATGAAACGTATCCACTTAAAGCCGCAGGACTTAAGGGACACCATTGGCCACATCATTTTAAAGCTGTGTTCTGTGGTGGGAATCACGGCGGATGGGGAGGGGGGGTGAATTTATGTTTTAAAGTGCCTTTTAAGATGTGGCAGCAAGAGTTACGGTGCTCGGTCTCCCAGCGGAGGGCCGAAAGCCTCGAGGTGCTGCGTTTAAAGGCGCGCTTACTCCCATATGGAACCGATTTCAGGGTGCCCTCATTCAACCACACGGCACTCGTTACACCACTAATTATGAGATCTAATAACCCTCTTTATTTACTCATTTAGCAAAAAGCAGAAAGGAGAAACACACCGCCAAACAAACTGGTTGTTGGCTCGATTATACTGTCGTAAGTGTACAGCATCGGAGGAGGGCGGGCTGCGTTTTTTCCCTCACTGGCCTTTGTCTTTCTGTCAGACTCCAGCCCCTCAATGTTCTGGATTAAAAATCCAGACGTGGGGTCACTTCAGTTTATCTTAATGAATGTTTGCGAGGAATCAAATGGGCTGTAGTGGGAACGAGCATGAAGGCCTTAACTCAGAGGATCCTAAAATGTCGAAAGTTGGTTTTAGCCATCTGATGCTGACTGTTTTATGCCTTTAAACTTCCCAGAATTCCCTGAAGCTTGTCTTTTAGGTCCTGGAAAGGCTAATAGTTCTGCATGGTATAGTTGAGAAGCTATGGTGTCTCAGAGTGATTGAACTATTAGGTAGGTATGATTGCCTGAGTCTGACTCCTGTATTAAACCGTGTTCGCTATGGCTTTTAAAGGCACACAGACTTTAGTGAGAATAATCGAAGCCTTAAGGTCTCACTAGACCCTAGACAGGAAATTGCTTGGCCATATTCAATCACATCAACTGGAAAGTAGAAATTTAAGGACAGTGAAATCAGAAACCTGTGGTGCTGACTGATCTTTTTTCTCTGTTGACAGTCAAAATATTAATTTAATCCACATGTTTTTTTTTATTGTCATTCATTGATTATTGTGAGATGGGTTTTGTGTGCCTATCAGTCAACTGAAAGCACAGCCTTTTTCAATTACCACACTGCTATGCGATTTTCACCAGTCCATCACCAAGTCAGGCATACTGCTCCGAAAGCTCTATCCTTTTCATGTGAGGTGAGAAGCCGAATGACCGAGAGGAGCCCCGAGGACCCTGTGAACTCTGCCAGGGTCGATATCCATGTCTGTAACCTGCTGATCTCAGACCAGCCTCACCCTTATCCCTGCTGCCCCCTCATTTGTTCCCACACCCAGCATTCAGCACTGGCCTGCCACAAGTGTCACGCTGTTGATGGAACGTAGGTGTGGATGGACCTGTTGCTCTGCTGCCCCATGTCCTGGTGTCATGAAGAATTTAGTGCCATGGAAAATTTTCCACGGGAGCGAGGACGATCGCTGGAGGGTGTGAAATATCTTGGGGAGGGGTGGTGTGTGACGAACGGTGACATCAGCTCTGTCTTCCACTCTCTTTCCACGTGATGAGGCACACTGGCCTGTATTTCACCTTGTAACATATGTCGGGTTCTGAAACGGGTGCCGTCCCTCCGTTGGAGACACAGCAGTCTCCTGGATGGTCTCTATGGCTCCTGGATTATCTGTGGTCCTCCCCAGGGTTGTCCGTGAAAATGTGTTAAACTCACCTTCTTTTGAAATATAGTATCATAGGAGGTTGTTAAGGCGCCAGAATGGAGGTACAGTAGAAAACAGCACAGCCTCACGTCTCCAGGGCTGAGGGTTCGAATAAAAGGTGTTCAGATATTCTTCCCATCTTCATGTTCCATTCTTCTGGGTATTCTGCTTTCCTCCTGCAGTATAAAAACAGGGTTAAGTGAGTGGGAGACTCTAAATGACCCATAGTGTGTGAGTGTGCCTTACAGTGGACCGCTGATGTGTTAATTCTGGGCATGGCCTCCAGGCTCATCATGAACCTAAAATGAAGAAGCAGTTTGGAAAACCGAATCCTGCTCTCACAAGACTATGACCTGCTCACATTTTAAAGAGAACCTCAGTATTTGCCAACGTTTGTGCTTTTGTGGTATGTATTGGCATCGATTTAGGAAGGGATGGCAACAAACCTTCCGGAAGGCGAAAAATATTCCCACCAACTTTTACACACGTACAGTATAATTGAAGCAATTGTTTGCAATTGCTTTGGTTTGCTATGCACTTTAACGACAAACCAGCTCTCTCGGTGGTAACTCTTCCTTTCCCTGGGATGTTACAGCTCTGAGAAGATCAATTAAATGCCAAGTCGTAGACTGTTGAAATGCTGAGGAGTTTAAATTTATAGCAGAAGTGCTCAATTCTTGTATAGACAAGAATTCTGGTCAAATTTACACAGGCATACTTGGTAACAAGGGCAACTTTGTAGTGGTTATCCGGACAGAGACATTCTTCTTTCTACTTTTATCCTACCTCACATTGCAGATGCCCTTAAACATGATAAACAGGAAATCCCTTTGCCTTTTCTTTATAGTTTTGTTTACTATTAATTTGAGAACAACATAACTGTTCTTTTATCAGAGAGACTTTGAAAGTGGGGGGTGTATGTGGGGGGGTAAGAATCTTTTCATCTGCTGGCACCTATTATTAAGGCATCTGTGTTGCCTCTCTTCACAGTTAAATGAACTCCACATGACCAAAAAATGTATTGTTTTGTGTTCCCCTCTACCCTCTACAGGCGTCTTGCAGGAAATGACCTGACACACGTCCCTAAAGGGGCTTTCTTGGGCCTATACAACCTCAAAGTGCTGTAAGTCAACCTCCGCCCCGTCACCCCACCCCCCCCGTTCACCTCTTAGTATGCTCTCCTCTCGTCTTAGGGGAAGGTAGACCCGGTTAGATTGGTCAGTCTACGTCGAAGGTGCACTTCTAGTCCAATTGTCCTTCACACAGCCTCACCGCAAAAAAATAAAAAAAATAAATAAACAAATATCTTGGATCAAGATCTGATGGTTTTTTAATGGGGTCCTGAATTTTGGAAGTGCTCTTTTATGAAGAGTCTTTACAGCAGTTAAAACAAGTTCGTCTATGGAAAATAACTGGGAAGTAGTCAAAGTCCTTTGGAAAAAAAAAATTGGAAGGATTAAAAAAAAAAGTTATATAACAACTAAGGTATTAGGCTGGGTTCTCAGGGCAGACCTTGTCCTTGACATGGGCTTCTTAAGCTAAACAAACACTCCGATACTGAATACAGCATTTGTGCGGAATTCTGAAATGTTCTGGAGTCCTGTGCAAGGGATAGCATTGGCAGCCGTCATTTAATGGTCTGGGATCAGTGCTTCTGGACTCTTCTCATCAATGTGTTAGAATCACAACAACAAGCCAGTCGTCTCGATTCAGGTGAAGCCCTCGGTGCGCTCTCACGGATAACTAGATAATTAACATGACAAATATTGCTCAGAATTAAATAATGCCCCTTAATATGCAGTGGAATGAAAGATGTAGTGTATATCACATATGGTGATTTCTAGCACTTGATTTGATTTCAAGTCTATTTCTAACAATTGATTTGACGTCACCAAGTCCATCCCACTTAATCTTGCTAGGTAAACACATCAGTTTCTGAGGCATGCTAACAGTGATACTCGTAATACTGTAGATGGACCACTGGGAATCAGCGGGACCCAGAAACACAGCCACTGCTGAGCCGTTGCTCTTCCTGAGCTGAGAACCCAATAAAACTCTTAAGATTTTGTTACAGCTCCTACACGCTCCAATAAAGAACAAACTCTTTTATATTAAAACTGGGGCATAATCCTTTACAGTCCTTTTCATTTTTTAATACTTATATGCACATGTGAAGATTACAGGCACACTTTAATTTATCACCCCATGCCGCACCATCTGGCTTTTCATTGTGGTACTCATAAAAGTAAATAAATCCCTGGTTGTGACTTACAAAACAAATGTTAAACTAAGTCCACAACATAAAAGTAAATTTCCTGTGAAAGTGCTCTTTTTTTATTATGCCATTCAACCACAAGAATACAGAGAGAGATATCAGCAGCGTTCCACTTGCCATCTTAAGAGGGGTTGTCTCCTGCCATTTATTTGATGGCAAAAAGATAACTTTGAAAGGAACAGGGAGAGTGCTGTTTAACAGGCGATTTGCCCAGTCAGCAAGATTAAATGTAGAGATGTGTATTTTACATTATACTGTTGTCCTGAAGAGTTTGCCTGAATCTAACATCACTGAAACATTCTATCTGACGGTCAAATGCAAGGAGAGGTTTTGTTTACAGGTCATGTGGACCGTAGAGACAGGTTAATTTGGTCCAGAGCCCCAGTGTACCGATGTGAAAAATCTATTGCATTAACATCTATTTATTAGGGTTTCTCCTCAGAAGTAAGACATTTTGCTTTCTTCTTTCACAATTAAAGATTGATTGATTTACAGCTATTTTGGCATTTTGAAAACAGTACGTGAATTTTAAATTGCAAAAACAAATATGAATCCGGTGGCTGTGCACTCTGAGACAGATATCTGGTGGGAACTCCAGGTTTATGAGGTTGTGAGCCAGGCCCCTAGTGTTCCACTGGTCTATCAGCCTGTTGTTGAAACCGGACAGAAATTGCAGGAACCAATCAAACCTCATGGACGTCCATGCAGCAGAAATAAGCAGGGAGCTTGTATGTCAAGGTGGGCCTTCCCATCCATCCATCCATCCATCCATCCATCCATCCATCCATCCATCCATCCATCCATCCATCCATTTTCCATTGCTTGATCCAAGTCTGGGTCATGAAGACAGCAATCTAAGCTGAGATGCCCAGACCTCTCTCTCCCTAGTTATCTCCTACAGCTCCCCCGGGGGGATACTGAAACATTCCCAGGCCTGCCAAGAGATCTAATCTCTCTAGCGTGTCATGGGTCTGGCCTGGGGTCTCCGCCTGGTTGCACATGTACGAAACCCCTCCCCTAAGAGACTTCTAGGAGGCATCCTAGACAGATCCCCAAATACTTCAGTGGGCTCTTTTCGACATGGAAGAGCAGCAGCTTTGCTCTGAGTCCCTCCCAAATGTCCCTCCCATGTTCCTCATCCAATCTTTAAGGGTGAACCCAGTCACCCTGTGAAGAAAGCTAATTTCAGCCACTTGAATCCGTAATTTCATTCTTTCCATCACTACTCACAGCTCATGACCATTGGTGAGGAGAGGAACGTAGATCAACCGGTAAATTGACAGCTTCGCTTTTGCCTTAGCTTTCACTTTTACCAGAATAGACTGGTACAGCGTTTATATAACTGTCGACACTGCACTGATCTGCCAGTCAGTCACCCGCTTCATTCTTCCCTCACTCATGAATAAGACCCTGAGATACTTAAACTCCTCCACTTGAGGCAGCAACCCCAAGCATTCCCAACCTGGAGTGGGGAATCCACCTTTTTCCAGCTGAGAAGCATGGCCTTAGACTTGCAGGTGCTGATCCTCATCCCTCCCGCTTCACACTCAGCTGCAAACTGCCCCAGTGCAGGCTGGAGGTCATAGCTCGATGAAGCCATCAGGTCCGCATCATCTGCAAAGAGCAAAGATGCGATTCTGAGGCCACCGATTCTGAGACCTCCATAAAAGTTATGAACAGAATTGAGCAGACTCTTTGGGCAAACTCCCATAAACCCTCCAGTATCCTTGTGAGGGTAAAGAGCTGGTCCTGTGTTCCCAGACCAGCTGAGTCC
Source organism: Gymnarchus niloticus (assembly GCA_009936485.2). Classification (NCBI taxonomy): domain Eukaryota; kingdom Metazoa; phylum Chordata; class Actinopteri; order Osteoglossiformes; family Gymnarchidae; genus Gymnarchus; species Gymnarchus niloticus. Next base: position 10,141,686 of record JAACJT020000001.1, on the reverse strand, counting down.
AACTATATCTAACCGGTGTCTCTCAATCTTCCCCACAAGCTTGGGCTTCTTGAGTGGTGACATTCCATGTCCCCATAGCCAGTTTTGGTAGCCAGGGATCAGAACTCCAAGTCCCTGCCTCCATTAGCCGCCCAATCCACAAGGCACTGGACCCTTATGGCTCCTCCTACAGGTGTTGGGACCACAGGAGGGCAGTTCCACGTAGCTCTTTCAGGCTGAGCCCTGTTGGGCTCCATGGATGAAGGCCTGATCACCAGGTGCTTGCTGACAAGCCCCTCTCCCAGGCCTGGTTCAAGGAAGGACCCCATTATCCCTATCCTGGGCCAGGTAAATTGCCCTGGGACGTTTACAGGCTCACCCATCTCTGAAACTTAAAACTAACAGTTTCCATTTCTCATAAAATTAGATATCATTCAGGCTTCCTTAATGCATTTACCTAATACATACTACATTTTGAGGGTGATTCAGAGATTACCACTGTTGCCCCACAGCTCCAGGGTTAGGCGTTTTGAATCCTGCATTATTTCTGTGCATACGTGGAGTTTGCACGGTATTCACATATTTTCCAGGTTTAATGTCATTGATTCTGCAATCCAAAGTTATGCATTTAGGCTAGTTGTCTCCTCTAAATTGCCCATAGTATGTGATTGGGCATGTGTATGTGTGTGCACTGCAATGGACCTGCATCCAGTTCAGGGTCTACCCGTATTTCGTGCCCAACGCTGCCTGGGACAGGCTCCACGCCCCTCATGACTCAGTTCAGGATAAACAGTTAAAGGATGGATTGACATTACGTTTAACAACAATAAAACACGTAACTTACTGTTACATTATTCTCTTATGCTGGAATTGAAACAACAGTAACAAATGTTAAGATGGCTTCCACCACCCATTACAACAGAGTAGGGTAGCTCAGATTTCAAACCTCAGGCAAGAGCTAAGAGGCTGGAGAGTGCTGAGGACCCACAAGGCAGTGTCTTTGTCCAATCACTGGACCCCTAGGATGGTCTGTTGAGCCTCACCATTTCCTATGGCTGTCACAGCCATTGCTTACACTCCCATCTCAGAGATGTCAAAGGACTCCCCTATTTAGATACCTCCTAATTGCAGAAGGCTCTTGTTCACCTCCCTGCCAAGGCCCTTTCCCCACTGTAGATGTTCCCTTTTAAACAACCACATTAAGCTCTTATCCAGGGTAGCTCCCGTATCTGCAAAGGCAAAGGTACAGTCGGAGCAAACAGCGCTAGTTAAACAATGGCAAGAAAAAAAAACGGGCTGCGATTCCTGCTGGATCTGCATCACGCGGTTACTGATTTGCAAAGGTGGATGGAAGAGGCTGCCAAGAACAGCAGGCAAACTAGCAAAATAGTTCCTCGCATTAGTTTGATACTGCGAACTAAAGATAGAGTTTGAGTTTGCCCAGCGGGCGCAAAATATTTGCGTTGCTAAACTGAGCAGACGCTGTTGCCTGTTTTGTCTTGGGGGGGGGAAGGTGTAAAGTCCTGCATCGCTGCAATCCCTCAGTGCAAATTTTGTGGCATGCAATTCAGGCAACCTAGTTATTCATCTTGGTGTTCTCTAATGCAATTAGTTTTACGTATGCTGTTAAGGAGATGGTTTTGGATCGAAATGGACTGGGAGCCTCTTAATCCTGAGCGCACCTTCACAGTTGCTGTGCTGCCAGCCGCCCTCTTGGCTGTTAAAGTGTGTGACGGCATCTCCACCTGCTTCCCCCCTCCCCGTTTCCACACAGCATGCTGCAGAACAACCGTTTCCGGCAGGTCCCCAAAGAAGCCCTGCAGAACCTACACCACCTCCAGTCCCTGTGAGTGTCCAAGATGTGCACCCAGCCCTCCCCATTCTTAAAGGAGTTCCTGGGCCTGACGAGACTGTTGGTTTGGTTTCAGCTGAATGACATTGCTACTCACTCAACCCAGGAACTTTAAGTGGCTGGCTCTTTTAACCTTTAAATCTCACAGAGACTCGGCAGAACACTGCATATACACAAAACATTTTTGCAGTATAAACCTTACAAATACATGAAATTTAGACCAAAGATTTTTGGAATTATGTTTTTCCTGACTTAGTAAAAACTGACAGTGGCATTAGCTGAGGTTTTCAAACACAGAAGAAAGCACATTTTTACCCTACTGGATATCATGTGCTGCAATACAAAAATAATATATATTGTCAATTTTGGTGTTCTACAAGTAGCAAAGTTAAGAATAAGCTTTTTGAAGAATACTTGGAGGGAGGAGGGCTAAATGAAACGTACATCGAAAATACAGGGGCCATCGCGTGGTCCTGGGTCGTTAATGACCTGAGATATGCGTTTACGGGCTAATTATCATATGAAATGAATGGATGTGGGGCGTCGGGACTGAGACTGGGGGGAGGGCAGCGGAAAGGGGAGGTAAAAATCAGAATAGAGTCCAAATCAATTTGGTTCTAAAGAAAGCATACCTTTGATCAATGGAGAAAAAGAAGAAGACGAGAGATAAGGAGCCTGAATGAAGATTGCCTTTCAGCATAGTTGAGCTGGAATCCACCCTTTCTTGCTTTTATTTTTTTTTTCAAACGAATGCTAAATATCAGACTAAGATCGCATTATTCCATGTGCATTTTATCCTTAGGTAGGTCAAGCGAACAGACTTGCCATTATTGTGAGGCCGGATCCAAACGCATGTTCTACAGGGTTTCTTCAGCGATATGACAGCCTCTATTTGGGATCCTTTGTCTCCTAAATGTGGAGGTCTGAATGAGGCCCCGGGAACAGGGAGCCTCGGCGCTGAAGACGAGAATGAGAGGTATCAGGTGACTGCTAATTTAGGACAGACTGTGTGGTCAGTCCAGAGAGGGAAAAGAAGGAACACAGATACTGTCTCAGGTGCCGTCAGGGGGACGACATATGTGTCGATTGCTATGTATGCTATTTAGACTAAGCAATGCCCCATATATAAGCACATAGTTATGTTTTTGGGTTACCAGATTTGGTAGTTTATTTTTTTGCAGGCCTTTGGACATATACTTAACCATTTGGTTAGCCACTTGTTTGGCTTTGGGTTTTGTCAGCGACAGAAAATCTATCCTGTTTATAAGAGATGTTATTGATCATGAGACTGATTATCCATAAAGGCTGCACAAAAGTCTGCATGCCGACAGGCTTCGCGACAGGCTGAGACCGGCATGACCAGCCTACTCTTCAGCTGCTCGCAGAGGCAGTGGATGGTGAGATAAGGCCACCTATCAGCAGAGTGTGAGAGAAAGTCCGTGAAGGCGAAGGCTAGTGAAGGCAAACAATACCTACCAGGTAGAGATGTTTCAGGGACAGCATGACTCACTGAGGCGGCTCTGGGACCACCAGCTTGGCCTTTTGTTGATTATTGCAATTAACTGAAATGTGATAGGCGGCCAAGTCGAATGGGGAAAGGCTGAATGCCAATCTGATATCAAAGTGTCGCATCTGTGGGGCTACTTCATAATGACGTCTGCGTTAGTACTCGTTGAACCTCACTGCCTGTGGTAAAATGACCTCTTTCAGTTTGAACGTTGTCATTCTTGCTGGCATAAACCACCAGAGCCTGTCAGTGGTTGGTGCAAAAGCCACTTGCATGTTTCTTGTCGATTAAACTATAGTTATTAACATTTATTATTTTGAGAATAGTGAAGGTCCCTTTAGGTAGGGCCTGTGTAGTGCATGTAAGGGTGAAAAGACAATCAACAGTGACTTCATCTTGGAAAACCACAAATTAATTGTTCCATCTCAAGAGGCTGGCAATTTCGAGGTGCCTCCCCCCATTCTACCACACACACACATGAACACACACGTTTGTCCTGGACTGCTCTTCGGGGTCCTAATCAACCCCAACGGACTGGTCTTGGCCCCATTTCCAACCTATTGGCCCATCTTACCATGTCATCGCCAACTGATTGTTTGATATGTCTAGTGCTGGCCAGGCAGAGTGCAGGGCCCAAGTTAAACAAAGATGGCAGCTGTTTACAAGTAGCGGTCTGAAGTTCACACATTGGACAGGAGGCTGACGCTTGCTCACAAACACACTCGCGGCATTGCTGCCAGGACTGTGTGTCAAACAGCTATGTCCCTAAAGCAGATGTCAACACAAGAAATTAAGGAAATTACTACCATGCAGTCAAAGAATGCGCAGACCTCCCTGATCGGAGATGTCTCCCATTCTGCAGCTCCAGCCCACTGTGCCCCCACCTTCCCCAAGAAATTTACATTTAGGGAATGGAAAACTATCCATGAATCCTCTAAAAATTGTTCGGTATTGAATGTTCTCCCTCATTTTTGAAACATGCAGATTACCAAATGACATGGCTATGCACATTTACGCTGTGGCTCGTGAGTACGGCATGAGTATGGACTTACTGTGTGGTCCAAATCAACACCTCTAAACAGTTGGAAGACAGTTGGGATGATAGTGGTTTAAGTCACGGTGCTTCTCAGCGTGTCCTGCAGCTGATGAAAATGGGTCTCACATCATTCCCAAACACACACTCCCTCAGCCGCCGCCACTGTAGTCAAGGAGATGTTGCGCTCTCATGGGAAGTTTGATTAGACGAAGAGGAAGTTGCCTTTTCCAGTCAGACCACCTTGTGAGCCGGAGCGGGAGGATCAGAAGTCAGCAAGCCTTGTGTCTCTGAGGGTGGTACGTCTTTATTAATGTAACGATAGGAGGGGGGAAAGCAAGAAGCAAAGGATTAGAGAATAGAAAGAGCAAGTTTCAGCATGAAGCAAAAACAGCAGGCTGGCAAACGTGTCTCGGAAGAGAAAGAGAGTTAACTGAAGACTGCAGCATGTGGCTGAAACTGTGCGGCTTGAGTCAAGCACTGGTCACTCCCCTGAGAATAATTTGCCAAGGGGGAACAATAGAAGTGATGCAATGCAGCTGGCAAGGATGCTTTGAAGGGTCCACCGATTGAAGGACAGCATGCTTTGGCCCAATTTGTCTTTTCATTTCAGTGCACCCCCACATCTTAGCTTCATCTCTTCTCTCTCTCCCCCCCACATCATCAATGGTTCCCAGACACTTTACCTAATTCAGGCTCCTGTGCTGATGTTCCATTCAGGACAGACAAAGAGACAAAGCAGTGGTGACACTTGGAGCCCCGACTCCAAGCCACTTAAGCAGGGACCGCTGTCCCTTTATATGTCCAGTGCTTCAAAGCTCCTATTTTCCAAATGTGCTGGATAACTTTTTGCACGCTGAGAAGGAATGTTTTTTGTACGCGCTCGGAGCAAATTTTAATCAAATATCTTTCTGTGTAAAATAATAGGGGAAAAAATTTTGAGAGCAAATGCTTCGATTTATTTTATATTCGATTCAGCACATTCCAGCAGGCTTTTGAATAGTATTATTTGTACCACATGGAAACATCAGGCAGACGTTGGAGAAGGCAACAAAAATGTTTATTTCTAGAACCTCTGTCAAGCCTAAACTTGTTCCCATGTGATTCTGGAGGACCGACTTTGACACGGAGCTTCGACTCTAGTCTTGGAAGGCCACCACCTTCCAGCTGGCCCACCCCAATACTGCCCCTCCCATAAAGCCCCTCCCATAAAACCCCTACATGCAGCACACATCGTATGAAAAGAAACCAGAACAACCTGCATTGTGACTACTTCTGCACATGTGATGGAATTTACGTGCACAGGGCCATAACCAGGATGCAAAATTTTGCAATTTTGTACGATTTGCACTTCAATGGCAATATTGGCAATTTCAAATTCTGTTTCATAATCGGTGGATAACGGTGAGGGAACCCAGTTCATAAGCACCTGGACCTCATTGTCCTTATAGCTATAAATGGTCATGGATTTACATCCCAAACTTAACAGATTGTTCCAGCTTTCTATTGAAAGGCGGAAGATTTTACTGGCCTGGGAGTGGCCATTGTTTGGAAAGATTCATACTGCTTGCATTTGCAATACTGCCTGTTCACTCTATTTGGCTGAAAAGTTTGACAGCATCATCCCATTGCTTCAGCAAGAGCCTTGAACCTGGGGACTGGTAGCCAGAATTTCAGTGGCCTAATTTGAACCGTCCTTAGGTGTAGTTCGCTCACATGGGATCCCATCTGATGTTAACCTGTGATGACGTAAATGTGAATTTTATTCCACGTCCAGGTTTAAATTTAATTTAACGTGTTGCTCTTTGCCCCGGCTGTAAGAATATCCAGTACCAACCCTTCCAGGCATGAAGTTAAAGCGCTCGTTCTTGGACAACTCATTTGAACGTCAGTGTTTCCAGATTGGAGCTCAAGTCAAGCTGTGCTTTTTGACATCTTTGTGGAGAAAAGCAAACTGACTGTAGAGCCAGAAGAAAGGAGCAGTTCGTATCCTTGAGCCATCTATCTCATTTGGAATTGTTTTGTGGAGCTTGCTAATCTTCGGTTCAGCAAATCACTAATAAAATTACACAGTCCCAAATTAGATTATTCTTTAATTTATCTGTGGTGGACTTTTATAGGTGTATGTTACTCAGAAATAGTTATTGATTATTCATAGACCTATGATATTGTTCACTTAAGCCATTGTGAGACTCAGTGCGTTTATCCCTCTGTAGTTACTACAGAGAGATAAAATTGATTAGCCACAGCATGAAGTTATGGGAGAGAGTAGTGGAAGCTAGGCTAAGAAGGGAGGTGATGATTA
>JAACJT020000001.1:10065093-10134354 GCA_009936485.2 Gymnarchus niloticus | reverse complement strand
AAAGAGGAGGTTTATGGATGTGGTGAGAGAGGACATGCAGTTGGTGGGTGTGACAGAGTGGGATGCGGAGGACAGGAAGAGATGGCGAAGGTTGATCCACTGTGGCGACCCCTGATGGGAGCAGTCGAAAGGGAATGATGATTGTTCAACTCAGTGTGTGCATCTGCCTTCCAGCCGGTTGGATGCCAACCACATCTACAGTGTGCCCTCGAGCTGCTTTGAGGGCCTGACGTCCCTGCGCCACCTGTGGCTGGATGACAACGCGCTGACGGAGGTGCCCGTGCAGGCACTGAGCTGCCTGTCCTCCCTGCAGGCCATGACCCTCGCTCTCAACAAGATCAGCCACATCCCTGACCATGCCTTTGCCAACCTCTCCAGTCTGGTTGTCCTGTGAGTCCTCCTGGTTTGTTCACCAAATGGGTCCGGAAACAAAAGTCCGTAGATACGTAGGGGGGAGTAGGGGGGAGGGGGGTGAATGAACATATGGAACAAAATGTTCTAATAATCTGAGGGAAGATGACAATGGTTTCACTTTATCTTGGTTTCAGGATTTGTGGGGTGGATCATCCCAAATGAACAGCTTTTTCTTTCAGCAAAGAGGGTGAACAGATCTCGAATGGCAAAACAGATCTTGCTATATCTGTGTGTGGCCAAATCCATTCAGTTATTCACTGGGCAAATCCATTCAGCTAATCACTGACATAATGGACATGAATGGACTTTGAATTATTTTGTTGAGCCAAAAGGCTGAAGCCTTCTGGTTTTATTCAGATTAATAAGTCACTCTGTTGGTTACCTTTGTCCTAGCAGTTGCTCTTTTTTAGTATTGCTTACAGGTGAGGGTTAAATAACTTCTGTCGTACACTGGGCTAGATGGAAGGTGGTGTACTGGTAAGGTACTGGATTTTCCCATTATTCCATTACTGTCTGGCCTAGAACATCTTTTGGATCTCAGAGTAACAGGTTCCTTTAGCTTCCACCTGATGCAGATCCACGAAGGAGTAAGACTATTTCCAATAGTCTGTCGTCCCGTTATCAATGCAGCCTTGGGCTTGGACTAAGGGTGTATGTAACATGGGGCTCTCAAGAGAGCAGTTAAAGGATGGGGGTTGATAGGAACAGGGGGTCGTCCACTTGGCTCATGTAAGCCCAGCATGGCAGTAAGAGTCACATACTGAGGTGCTGTCATGGGGGGAATGATCTCACTCTGGATGGACCTGGACAGATCTCAGGTGCACCAGCAGAAATGCTATTTGTTGTGATGTACTTTTTCCATTGTTGGGCCATATCAAGCCATCCTGTGAGAATTAATGCTTTCACCATGTTAGGCATGGTAAAATATGAGTAGGCATTAAGGGTGCCAGGCTCACTTTATACCACACAGGAAGCAGAGACTGCCTGGTATCACTAGGCCGTTGTAGCACTGCATTCTCAGATTGGTTTAATGTGTCATTGAACAGTTAAAAGGTAAGGCAAATATCAGAATGTTTTCAGGCCACTTATACTATTAGAAATAATAGTATAATATGCATTAAAGAAGCAAAATAATGAATTACTCATCATTTGCCTTTGGGAGATTTATACAGTTGAATTTTAGAATCATCACTGTAAAATGAAAAGCGTTTAATTTTTGCAGTCTTCCGCCCTTAATATTGTAGAGGTTGGTAGCTAGGCGTGCCACCACCTGAGGTTCTATGACCCTGTCCAAGTCTAATTGTAATGGAAAAACAAACAAATCCAGCCTGGTTCAGTCTCCTTCATCTCCCTTTGGCTCCTTCCTTTCCACGACAGTGGAAAAACAATAATTTTTTTCCTTCTCCCATGTATTTTTATACATTTTTTTTTCAGGTTCCTTTGTTATAACAGCCATTGATTGTGCTATTTTAAGTTAAAATCATAATACATGTTAAAAGTGATTAGGAAGTGTAATAGTTTTCTTTGAAGCACCTTAACAGCCTTCCATTCCAGGTCACTGTTAGGCGAGGCTGTGCTTTCAGTTGAGTTTATTCACCTTTGTGTGATTGATTGCCCTGTCCACAAATGCTGGGTTTTCCATCAAAAATCGCACACCAGAGCCCCTCTTGCCAGGCTGCCCGTAACTGTGTGCAGCAGCAGGAATGTTTTTCTAGTTTATTTCCCTCTGGTCTGCCCAACGATGACATGTCCCATACGGTGGGGAGTGACGGGCGTGCAATGAGTGTGCTTGGTTTGGTGCGAGGGCCGGCCCCTTGGCCGCTCCGTCTCCTTCTCTTTTTTTTTCTGCTCCCCTCTCTCAGCCAATCAGGTGCGCCCGCTGGGCCTTCTGTGCCCATTGTGTGCGCCTGACTGTTCTCTTCATGTGTCTCTGCAGGCATCTCCATAACAATAGAGTCCGCTCCCTGGGAAAGAAATGCTTTGACGGGCTCCAGAGCCTGGAGACTTTGTGAGTTGACCTCCGACTTGTTTAAATTTGAAATGTTTTCATTAAAATTCAGAAAGTGGCACGAAAAAAAGAAGTTACATCCCCAGGAATGCAAAGGAAGGCATCCCGCCTTGCCTAGCCAAAATAGCCCACAGGTACTGTCTCATGAGCCTTTAAGAACTTGTTGATATAGGTTAACGTTTATATTCAACTGGAGGAAAAAGACTTGGGAAAAATGGGAGGATCAGAAGGCTTGTATGTGATATGGAATAGAAGTCAGTTTTTTGTTTTTTGGATGAGTCCCCTGTGGTTTTTCACTGGACACGTGTCACTAGTGAGTTTTTTACATTATAAAAGCTATTTGTAAGATAATAATCCTGAGGTTAATAGCATTTAATGTGCTAGTTAGATTTATGATTATGTAATGCGTTATTTATTTACACTTGCATTTGTAACTGCTATGTGTGACTATTAGTGTAAACACGGTATTACTCACGTTGCCAGCAACAAGATGGAAAGTGTTTGCGAGAAAATGAGCAAGTCCAGCTCGCAGCCAGAGTAGGGGGAGGGCAGGCACCTCCTGCCTGCTTTGTACACTCTGTTCCACTAATGGGAGCAGATGACCAGACAGAGACAACATACTCAGCACAGGGAGGGGGGTGTCCCAGCCCAGCAGGTGGGGGGGTGCAGGGGCAGGCCACATACATCATCTGCTGAAGGGGAATTATTTTAAATGACCTTCTCACATGTATATTGGCATTTTTAGTGTAATATTTAAATAGAAGACACATTGGAAATAATGAATTCCATCTAAATTTTAATCTGATGATTTAATCTGAAAAGTATATTAAATTTTACTGATGTGTAGTTCAAAAGAATAATCTCACAGTTTTAGTGGACGTTTATTCCAGCTATTTTCAAAGCATGGTCAATAAAATGAACTACTAAATAAATGTACAATACGACAGTCTTTCCATGACAGGAAAGACCACATGAGCTGTAACTCTACTGGTCTTGTAATATTGTCCAAAGTAAGTTCAAGCACAAAGTCGCTCACTTTGAGAAGCTGATTCAGGGGAGGATTATTTTGGTGTGGGGTACCCTGTTTGGTAATAATTACTATCCATACTTACAGTGTGCTTTCTAAATATTTTCACTACCATTTGAAAATAGCCCATAGGTCAAGCTGTAGCAACTCAGATTCAGAAACATCCCTAAGAAACTTGGTTAAATCTTTCATTTGATAGGCCAATTCCTACCTGAATCTTCTTTTCCATGATATTCAGATTGCCCTCGAATAAAACCTGTTAATGCCCCTGTCTACCGTCATCCTGAAACACACTTCTGGTTCATCGTGATCTCCCATCATGCTTTTTACTGCATTGATGTTCTGGAAGGTTCTGACATGCCTACAGAGCCACCTGCGCTCCTGAGAGGACCGTTTTACTGCACTGATGTTCTGGAAGGTTCTGACGTGTCTAAACAGAGCCACCTGTGCTCCTGAGAGGATGGTTTTACTGCATTGATGTTCTGGAAGGTTCTGATGTACCTGTGCCCCTGAGAGAGCTCGCTTGTGCATAATGAATAGCATGCAAGGCCCAGAGAAAGACCCTACACATGAGATTAAGGCAGGGCAGGAGCAGCAGGCCCTGCTCAGGAAAGGAAGGACTTACACATCGTGATGCAGGATAAAATGAGCGTCACCTGGAAACTTTGTGAGGCTGTATTTAATCATAATTCAATCAAAATAAAATGGTGCTCAAAAATGTTTTTGCAATCCAGTTTTTTATTGGATGCAGATTTATCCAGTGTGATCCAGTTTGACTGACTGATCTGAGGGGTGTTGTTTAATTAGGAGAACACGTTGTTCCCTGTTATCATTGTTGGATTTTTTGTGTCCCTGCACATCATACTCTGGGTCCCCAGTACCGCTCCCGGGAAAAAGAGGGAAATGTGGTTGTTGTGTTTGCTTGTTTAACCTCACTCGCTCTTCAAGGTCAAGCTCCTTTTGAAAAGGGGATGGGGCACACATGACATTCCACACTGTTAGCGAAACGATGACAGGACGGTCTCAGGATTCTGCTGTTTACAAACAGGAAGACGGTCTTGTGAGAACCTCTGTACTGTTTACCCAGCGGCAGAGAGGAAGAGTTAATTCACACGAAGATCTTTCCGGGCCTTGTTTCTCAGTGCCTACCTAAGGAAGGTGAATTGCTGTGTATTATTTACAGCTAGCATCAGAGTTGCATGTAGGGACAGGAACTACCCCGAGCACCCTTTTCCTGCTTTGGTGCCAAATGCTGGAGCCACTTCCTTTATCAAGCTTCAGTTAGTCACCTTGGGTAGCCGAACTGGGGAAAAAAAACTGGGATAAGCAAATATACATGTTAAATGAGCACAAGTTAAAAATCAGAGGTTTTTTGAGTTTCAACAATCCTGAAATAATAGACGGTAGCATGTTGTTAACATTCATTCATTCATTTATTTACCATTCCACTCATTCACTTGAGTGCCCAGTTCCACTATTAACATTTTTGGCACAAAGAATAAATACAATCATGCATGCAATACCATTAAACATTATACATTTTAAAAAACAAATGATTTACAAAATTAGTCCAGCTGTATCTGTAAACCATTCCTTTAATGACTTGATATTTATGAATTTATGACTGATCAGTGTTCTGTATCGAGGCTGCAGAAATACAGAAAGCCAACCCAGCTCTTTTGACCCACAGAGATTTAAACTACAACAACCTGGACGAATTTCCCATTGCGATCAAAGCTCTCTCCAACCTGAAGGAGCTGTAAGTCCTCATGCTTCTTCCAATTAGTGCCAAATCAGGAGCTACCATGACACATCCAACACAACGTGTTTCTTTCTCTTTTCACAGGGGTTTCCACAGCAACAACATCAGGTCCATCCCAGAGCATGCCTTTATTGGGAACCCCTCTCTCCTGACAATGTAGGTCTTCCTCATAGAACGCCAAAACTGTGTGGTACAAACAAATAGAGAGCAACCACAGATACTGGAATAAGAGAACCTTCTACTCTTGAAAAGTAGAGAACTTTCTCCTTTTCAAAAGTATTCTATATTGTTGGGTATACCGGTTTAAATTATGCATGCCATTGGTAGGCACATGTTAAACGGGATAAAAATGAAACGGTGGCAATTTCTGTAATGCACTTGTTTGAAGATTAGCATGACACTCAAAGCAGACATCTCCAGTTCATACATTTGGTTTTATATTTCCTTATGTGCCTAATGGGTGGATACAGAGCGTACCAATTTCAGGTTTAATGCAATAACATCGAACTTAATCAAAATCAGAAGTCAGTCTGGGATGGATGTGGCCTTTTGTAATTTCCTGGGCATTACGACAGTTGTAACTTTTCTGCATGTCGCTCTTGTGGATTTTCTGGTCTGGCAGAACATGCCTGCCCTACAGAACAGAAGGCCACCCCAAACTTTGATGTTTGCTGGTGGCTTCCACTACTACCAGTTCATGCTGCACTAGCAGCTAACACATTCTTTAATCTCTGTAAGAACACAGCCTTCTCTTGGTTTTGGACCCTCCAAAGTGCCGTGCTGGAGTTGAAATTTACTTCCACCAACACCAAGCTTGTTGCCACATGGGAACATGCTGTCCTCTAACATCCATGTGTCAATAAATCCGGATTCATTGTTCCACGCAGAATTTTACCACCTGAACGCAGCTGCTGATACAGTCTGATAACCAGTTGGTTTCTGTTCCAAGGCTAGAATTTAATGACCTTCCTGACAGGTCCATATTTCTGCTGTGGGAGGAATGTGTTTGAGTTCACTGTGGTCTCCATCTGTACACCCAACCATCCATTCTGGTTTTCCAAAATCGTTTTCACCCCAAGGAAATGAAAACACGTCATGGTAACATCTGGATGACTTTACAATTTGACACCTTGCTATGTTTTGGACAGATTCTTCTATGACAACCCCATCCAATTTGTTGGCAAGTCATCCTTCCAGCACTTACCGGAACTTCACACGCTGTAAGAATAAGAGCTCCCTATTCCCTTCCTTCCCCACTTCCATTGTCGTCCCCTGTCGATGATGCCACTTTCATCCCTCGGGTCTGTGTCCCCCCCAACGTGTGTGTCTAGATCTCTTAATGGAGCCACAGAAATCACAGGATTTCCCGACCTCACTGGTACCACAAGCCTGGAGAGTTTGTAAGTCTACCTTGACGTCCATTACAGGGTGGCCTTCATGCCTTCCAAGACCTTCATAGACATAACCCAGAACTGTTGTAGTATGGTTAGATAATAGTTTGAGCACAAGTATACATTGTTTAACTCTAGCGTAATAGATAGAGCATGTGAAGCTACCTATTTAAGTCAACCATAACTATACTGAGTAAAATCGAAAACGCACCTTCCAGTAGCGATGGGACAAATGAGGCTTCAAAACCCATAGCGGTTGGGAATATCCTGAACTAACCAATCAATGCTGGTGCTAAACGAAGCTTCAAAACTTATGGTTGGTGGGAGTATTCCAAATAGCCTCATTTGTCCCATCATTACCTCCCAGAATAATAACACTTTGTATCCCAAATAGGACCATTACTGGAGCACGGATTAGAACACTGCCCAGCACCGTGTGCGACCAGCTACACAACCTGCAAGTGCTGTGAGTACCCACGTGACCTCACTTGTTGTCCTCACACTCGGTTTAAATAATGTGATTGTGCCACCATCTTTGTATTCAGACATATGTTATTTGCCATACAAAATGGCCATTTTTTATCTTTAAATGCATATTGTGAATTTGGAATATAATGGTTTCACCTAATGACTGTGTTGGGTAAATATGAAACCTAACTTTGACCATGGAGGTGTTACATGGCTGTTTTTTCAGGGATCTTTCCTACAACCTTATCCAGCATCTCCCCAGCTTCGGTGGATGTGTGAAGATTCAGAGGATGTGAGTTGGGGCTAGGGAGGGCAGAAATATGTACTGATAACATCATGGAAAACACCAGGGGCATCAATAAGCAGTGTTTATACAATGTGTCACATATGTTTCCTGCCTCTCTGTTGGTTCCTTCCAGCGACCTTCACCACAATGAGATCCAAGAAGTGCTAGCAGATACGTTTCAGGAGCTGACAGCCCTCAGGTCCCTGTGAGTACCCCAAATGCTCTCGTATGCGTGTAAAAGCTTCTCCCATGGTGACCCATCAATGTAGGGTTGTCAAATATGTCAGGAGAGTGACCTTCTTGGAGAGGTCAGCTGAAGAACTCACCGTGCCTTCTGAGGACAGTTTTTAAGAGTGTCGCACATTCATTTATTTTTTTCATTTTACAAATCAATTCTTTGTTGGGAGACTAGTATAATTACAGGATACATGTTAAGTTTTTTTTTTTGAGATATTAGTAAAATTTTGGTTTCCAAACGTTAGAGAGATGTTTATTTGTTGTAGGAAACGTTGCTGTAGGGAACTTTCACAAAGGAACCAGTTCAGCAGGCATGAAAGGGAAACTCACGCATGTTGGACCCTCCTTGTGGTGCCGCGCCTGCCAAACCGGGCCTAGCTAGAAAAATGTCGAGCTCCCTTCTGCGCTTTTCGCTTTGGCCGTCGTTGTTCTCATGGTCCACATCTGGGGTCTTGATATGGGTAGCATTAAGCAAAGGGCACAGGAAATTGTCCTGGCAAGATCGTTATGTGATGGCTCGTTCCCGATAGCTTAAATAAAGCAAACCGCACTAATCACAGTGTGATGAGAACGTGGCTAATCTACCATAGCTGAGCTGTGCCACGTAATGCTGCAGAGACGGTTTTTAACATGTTTAAGTGGCTATTTTGCTGATTGCAGAGTTAGAACAATCACTCTGCAATGGAAGGCCTCTGAGCTGAGTGCCCCCACCCCGGCTGAAGTGCTTCAACATTATGCCAGTGGCCAGCTCAGTTTTTGTCATGTCCATTACATTCCTAAGCGCAGGCACATCCATGCTGGACCGTTAAGTTCAGTACATGGCAGCCAGCTAAATCCCTACGAAAGCTGTCCCTCTCCGGCCAGTGAGCCTTGATGAAGGCCGTGTCGTGTGCTCTGGCTGCTGGCTGCGAGTGTTGTTCTCTTCACCGCATTTTCATGCGTTGGGAGTGTGCCAAATCACATGGATGGTGGATGGGGGAGGTGTACACGGAGAGCATTAATGGTGTTATTGCCAGCAGTTATTCCCCAGGTGAAGGTGTAGTTGGGTGGCCTTAAGGCTTCTTCAATGGAATTCCTCTATGGAGATCCCAGAAAATCTGAGGGATTTTCGGATTGGCAGAGGACCAAGCCGGGCCGTCCGTTTTTGAAATCCGGCCCTGTTTAACTTGCCATTAGGGTCGTTACACTTCAGAGTGCTCACCCATCCTTACCACAGCATGCCTCTGGGGCTCTTAGGCTACAACCCAACAGATTTTTTTAGGAGTCTGCCTTAATCTCTTGCTTCTTTGTGGAAGGGAAATGAGTTGGCTACATTCAGTTATGAAAATCACCCTTTTCGAAGGAGAAACGAGACTTTAGTTACACAGGGTGTGAGAAGCTCACCCAGAAGGTTTACCCATTTCACTGCTTAAATAGAAAGCATCTTCTGTTGAAGTGGCCATCAGAGCCAGGAGACTACGAGGATCACTTCATAGCTTGACATTCTTAGAGGACTCGGCTGCGGTATTAAATTATGGGGACTGGTTATGGATAATCTACACATAGAATCTGTGCAGCAGTCTTGGTGTGATACTGCGTTTCCAAGAGTTTTCTATTGACTGTCAGTGGACCCATTTGAAAAACATGCCGGCAATAAACAATCAGTGACTGTATATATTTGGTTCACTCAGGCAATAATTTTGGCTGGTCAGTGTGGCAGGTGTGAACCGTAACCCCGCCTTATGCAAAATTCTGATTTTGACAGCCAGAACTTACAGATTTATGTCAGTGCACAGAATTGCCAGCCGGTCATCTTTTATTTATAAGCACAGACATTATTAACACAAACTGAGCCAAATGTCTCACTTTATCTTTCATCCCAGAATCTTTCCTGGAGAAGGATGAGCAGAAACCCACGCACATAAATCAAATCTGCAGTCCACACTGGCATATCTTGTTTTCTCTGAGTTGATAGATGTGGTTTTTGTAATTAAACGCCACACTGAAAGTTTAGAAGCATGGCGTCCTCTTTATTTATTGTTTTTTTGGGTTGTTTTTCATCTGTCACTTTGAGTAATTAGTCTGTTGGTCTTTCTTGCATGGGCATATTCATTTTTCTTGCCAGTCTAGTTTTTGTTGTTTTTGGGACAGTGAATTTCAGGAGAGTTTTGGGGAAAAATTAGATGTGGAAAATATCAGGAGGGTAATAACCAAAACTGTGATTACTGCAGGACTGCGGCAGAAGTAATTACTAAAGGTAAAAGAAACAGGAATTTTGAGCCATGCATGAACCGGAATGTGATACCAGAATGTGATACTAGAATGCAATACTACAATGTGACAGCCATTGTGATGACACTGATTTGATTGCTTGTGTGAGTTTTTGGTGTTTCCATGTTCAGTCATTTTTTGGGAGGATGGCTCTATGAATGTCATGATGTAATCAGTCCCATGTTTAAACTTTCTCCTAGTGACTTGGCCTCGAACAAACTGCGCGCGGTCGATCCTCACGCCTTCTCTAACCTACCCTCATTAATCAAACTGTGAGTACCACTTTATTTACCCATCCTCTCCCACCTTTTATCATGACTCAATGATCCACGGCCAGTCCTGTTAGTGTACAGGCTGAGCATAAATGGCTTTAATGGCTGCCAGGTGCCACACTGGACAGCCCCACACTTAAGCTCTCTCTTCCCCTACTCATCTCCTGCAGGGATCTCTCATCTAACCAGCTCACATCACTGCCAGTGGTGGGACTCCATGGCCTCACCCACCTGAAGCTTGCTGGCAATGAGGGGCTGCAGGAGTTGCTGTCTGCAGAAAGTTTCCCCAAGCTCCGGTAAGAATACACAACCTTAAGATCACATGGTGTTATATGTTTTGTGCTGATTGGCCATAATTTTCCGTACACTTAAATTTTTTAAATATTTAAACACCTGCTCAAAAGTTCAATATTCATTCCCATCCTAAAACTTTAGTCTCTAAAGCACCTGTTGCCCTTAGTAATGAGTAGATTAATTTTGCAGGGTTATGGAGATGCCCTATGCCTTCCAGTGCTGTGCCTTTGTCTCCTGTGAGAGGTCCCTGGATTTCTGGGACCGAGAGGAGAGCAGCAGTAAGGATGACCTGGGTCGGAGGGACCATGGTGGCATATCCAACTCAGGTTCACTTCTTCCCACTCTTCAATGTTGATCTTCGCCCGATGTGTGTCTCTAGGCAACATCAAGAGCAACTCCTGATTTTTACTACAAGTTAGCCACATTTATTTCTAAATCAAACTGGCTCACCTTAGGGCAGAGGAATACTGCCCTAGCCCATCCTCTTTTAGGTTTGTGCAGCCAATCACACATTGTCGTGCAAGATAGTCAACTATGGTGATTGGAGTTAATCTCCAACGCGGGCGGTCAGCACCTTACAAACCAGTGAACATTTTTGCAGGAGCTAATGAAGATACCCCAGGCCTGTTTGACCCCTTGTCCTTCAATATAACGATGCCAGTTTATCTGACCATCCCAGGCACACCCGGCAAATATCATGGCCCAGATTTGAACCGTATTAGAGGACACTTTTACACATAGCGTAATATAGCATATTTTAAACATTACCCACCTGTATGAGTTCCTTACTCAAGCCTATGATATCAGAGTACCCTCCTGGCACTTGACCCGATAAAATTTTTGGCAACAGTTTCATGCTATTAAGCAACGTATTAAGCAATTTCTACCTGTCCTCAAATGCAATATAGAAACTTACTGATGGAATAGACTGTTACAAAAAATGAACGGACGTGCATGGAATGCATGCGTTTTAGACGTCGGGAGCACTTGAACCAGCAGCTGTAAAACCTACTGAAAACTTCTCGACAAGTGAGGTGTTATAAATGTCCACTTTGCCTATGAGGTTTACGGTACCGAAAAACTTCCATGTAGTTCCAGAAGACCATGACCTGGAGGACTTCCTCCTGGACCTTGAGGAAGATCCCAAGTCTCACCACTCAGTGCAGTGCTCCCCATCTCCAGGTAAGAGAAGCAGAAGCAGATCTTCAATAAAGGCATGGAATCAAAGTTAATTATGTACAATAGGTTCTTTGAGCGGCCCTTATGTTCCCGCAGCCAGTTCTTAGCCGTTCCAATACGAGTACTAGCCAACTAATCATCCGTTTGATTACCTGGCTAACTGGTAATGAAGATGTTTAGGGAGTGGCTTCTTGAAAATACTGTGTCCCTGATGCCGGTGCAAATACACAGAGTCATTTTTTTCACGGTAATATGACAATATCACCAGCCCCCTGCACACTTTTTTTCCATTGATTTTGTGGATTGTCTCTACTAGCATTGTGAAATCGCTCAGAATTCCAAATTCTTACTTTAAGGACCCCAGGCTTTGCCGGTCATTTCGTTTCACTATGTTTAGCTGGGTCATTATATAGACAATGAGCAAAAATAATGGCATACTGTCATTTTTCACGTGTAAATCAGTCACTAATTGATAGGTAAATATGGAATATCATAATGGCAATTCAAAGACAAAGCTTCTGAAGGTACAGTAGCTTCAAAGTGTGCTTAATTATCAGGTTGCAACTTATGTTTTTCGGGATTTGTTTTTCACGCTCTGCACCAGGGCCATTCCGCCCCTGTTATCACCTGTTTGGGAGCTGGCTCATCCGCAGCGGCGTATGGATCATCGTTGTGCTGTCCCTGGTCTGCAACGCCTCAGTGGCAGTCACCATCTTCCTGTCCTCCAATTTTGTGTCACCGGCTAAGTACCTAGTGGGCCTCCTCGCTATGGCCAACAGCTTCATGGGTCTCTCCAGTGGCGTGCTCGCAGTGGTGGACGCCCTGACCTTCGGCAGCTTCGCCAAGTACGGAGCCTGGTGGGAGAGGGGTGCCGGCTGCAAGATCATTGGCTTCCTGTCAGTATTTGCCTCGGAGGCCTGCATCTTCCTGCTGACGGCTGCCACCCTAGAGAGGGGACTTTGTATCTGCAGCTCCAAGAGGGCTGAGACGAAGTCATCCATGGGGAGTGTCAAGGTGGTCTCGATCCTCTGCTTCCTCTTGGCTCTGGCCATCACCATTCTGCCCCTCTTGCATGTGGGAGAGTATGGCGTCTCCTCCCTCTGTTTTCCACTGCCGTTTGGCGAGCCATCCAGCCTGGGCTTCATGGTTGCCCTAGTGCTGCTCAACTCCCTCTGCTACTTTGTCATGACGGTCACCTACACCAGGCTGTACTGCAACCTGGAGAAGGGTGAGCTGGACCACTTCACTGACAGCTCCATGGTCAAGCATGTGGCCTGGCTCCTGTTTGCCAATTGCCTTCTCTATTTCCCTGTGGCCTTTCTGTCCTTCTCCTCACTGCTCAGCCTCTCCTTCATCAGCCCTGAGGTGGTCAAGTCTGTCTTGCTGGTCATTGTCCCCCTGCCCGCATGCCTGAACCCCCTCCTCTACATGCTCTTTAACCCCCACTTCAAGGAGGACCTTGGCTCCCTCCTCAAGCGGGTTCACCGGCAGGCTAGCCTGGTCTCCCTCAATTCAGAAGATGCTGAGAAACAGTCCTGCGACTCGACGCAGGCCCTGGTCACCCTCACTTCCACTGAACGGTCGGCGGGAAAGTTTCAGCGGCAGAGCGTGGAGACCTATCGCCCGCCGGTGCCCTTCGTTCCCTGCCGTTAGGCTGCGGCATGGCCGTCCGTCCTGGGTTCAGTTTATCCGGTAGCGCCAGACTCCCGACTGGCATTCCGAATTGCGGGTGAGAACTGCACACAAAGACAACACGCTAGTTCAGATACGGAAAGTAGCCAGGGAAGAGCCAGGGTCACGAAGCTTTGGACCGAAGAAAAATCGAGCTCCGCTTAACCAATCTGCAAGAGTCCAAATGTCCATACGAGCAAGCGCTGCATTTACCTCGCAAACGTGTCTCTCATTATTGAGCACATTTTATTAGTGTGTTATTTCCTACTCAATGTCAAATTAATGGGCATTCGAGCAACAATGTAATTAACACAGGACTGGTTGATAATGAACATTTAAACTCACAATTAAACATTCAGTATGACATGAAGGTACTTACTACAAGTCTCGCCAAGCCGGGATATTCTTTTATTTTACTGAGCTTTTCCTTTTATTTTATCGTTTTGCATCTCAGTGCTGTGGCTTTATAACAAATATTTCCATTTACAGTACTTTGCTTAGCGAGCATTTCATCCTTGAGTGGGATTTTAAATTAACTGTAAAATTTAATAGATTTATATAACAAATTAAATACACGAGTCCCTAACGGGACAGGGTGAAAGTCCACAATTTAAAACATATTTAATCAAGGCTTACAAAGTAGCAATTCCAATATTGCATTGTTGAGCCTCATTTATTATAAATTCTGTCAGGCAGTCTCATCTGGATCTCATTAGTAATCTTTGTGTCACATAACCACAATATTTGTGCAAACATTTTTGTAATTTGATGGTTTTATGCACCCGTTGATGGATTCAGGGCATTGCCAAATGGTCACTAAGTTTCTTTAGTGGGTATTATAATGGTATCCAAGTACAGGAGGTTGCTAAAATCCAGTTTTTAATATTTTTTAATCACACTGAAGCTGTGCATGTTTGTATTCTTATACTGTGACAATCTTGTTAGCCAGCATAGATTATGACAGCAAAATGATTTCCTTGTATGTTTTTCTGATTCGATAATCGATGAGTTTCAGATCACGTTTGATTTAGTTTTTCAGTCTTCTTTCACACTCTGCATCAACACTTGCCCTTTTTCCACTCTGGCGCTCCAAGATTCCTGTTTATTTGGCCCATGTCACCAGGTCGTCCTCATTTTTGACATTTGATTCTACACTTGGAGGCTTTTTTGCTTTGGCGATGGTGTGCTCTCCAGAATGTTCTCCGGGTCTCGAAAAGCACTTAATGGCCTAGAATGAGCTCGTTAACATTTGCACACCAAATCATAGAGCTGAAAGATGCAAATATGGGAGGTGACAAAAAATGTTTTTTGGCTCAGTACCCTAACATTCTTTGAGGTATGGGGGCGAAGGACATGAATCAAAGCCACCAAGTCTTCTTCCTTCAAGGCTGCTCCGATTCCTTGTGCTTTAATACTTATGGAACATTATACCGTTTTTGTGGAGAAGTCATCGATATTGCGTCTTTTTCCGATCAGTGAAATACGAGTAACTGCCCCTTTAATGGTTGCTTTCATTACTCAAAATGAATGGTCTCCCAATGTGTGAAGTCACAAGATTGTGCCCAAAACTTATAATCACAGCATCAGGCCTTCCCACTCTATTGCTCCGAAAGTAAGAGGTCGGCAAAAAAGTGTCACTTTTAGCGATTCTCAAGGTTCTCGCCTGCTCAGTGAAATCAAGTGTGTTGAAAATCTGCAGCTCATGCTATTTGAGAAAAAAATTTTAAATGACCGAAGAGCCTCTTCTCTGGTTCTTTGTACAAATGGCAAAAATGATTTGCAAGCACAAAAGGGCGAAGGCCACGTTGAAAACAGACCAGAGCCTTCTTTCCCCCAGTGATTCGCAACAGCTCAAGGGAGCTGGTAATTATGAAGGATTCATCGGCAACAGTTAGCATATTCTTTTTCCTCTGGCCTTGATATTCCATCGGGAGCATGTGCACAGCATCGGCAGGAAGTGGGTGAGGGGGTTGCGTACACTGCCGTAATTAACCTGCCTTTGGTGGCCTCCTCTGTTTGAAATGCAGATGACATTCGAAAGAGACATCCTGCCACAGGACGGACTGAGATGTGCCTGATTATAAGAACCAGAGGTGGATGCCTCTGTGTCTCTGGAGCCACTCTGCAATGTTTTTCCATCCCGTTGGCGCTTTAAAAATGAGCTGTTAGCTATTGGTCCCCTTGGTCCTACCCAAACCTCTATGCTTCTGTTCGTTAAGAGAACCGCTAGTACATAAATTGCCGTGCTAGCAATGCTATAAACTATGAATCGTAGTGTCTGTTACAGAATAAAAAAACTCCCCAGATGACCAGGAATAGCCTGTAAATGTAACGCATTTGTACATTAATTGCTCGTTAGACGATCTTATTACCTGCATAGGTCAACGAGTCACCCAAAACCCGCCATGCTTTTCAAAACTGCATTTTATTAATGTCTTGACTTCTCTTGTTTCTTGTTGTTAAACAGATTCTCAGTTTGGAGGCAAACCTATTTTTTTACGATCTAGAGCTCTTTTAAGAAATTAAAGGTGTATAAATATAGAGTTGTATTTATAACTAAATATATACATGTAAAGGAGAGGTCTGGGGTGAATCTGAAGTTCAGATCACGCAGGCAAGTTCTGCTTCCAACCCATGGTGTCTGCGCATTCTTAGATGCTGTAAATAGAAACAACCTTTTTTTTTTTTATCAGTGTGTTAAATGTATGTAATTTGTAATAAAGGATTTATCAAATGAGCAGAAATCAGCGTAGCCGTGGGTCATTTCACATTCTTTGCATCGCTGTGACTTTTCCATGGCAGTCATCGGAGAAGGTGGCTACTGTAGGCAATCCTTAATGGCTAAGCTTCCCAGTGAGGAAAGGTGAGGGCTGCAGTTTATCTCTATTAAGGAAGTTTGCGAAATATCTTTGAAGAACCAAGCAGCTCAAAATACCTCTGTTTTGTGGTCACTAATGGAAAAAACATTGCAACAATTACACGTCTGAGTCTCCCTGAGTAACGTACATCGCCTTATAAACAATTCATTATCTGCAGCCTGATTTTATGGTTTTTCCACACATGCCTTTATAAATACATGAGTCACTCATATACAAAGCCGTCTTCACGCACGACCTTGGTTGAAGCCTAAATATCTGAATTTAGATGAACTGGTGTTTGTTTTCCTATCAGCTGTGACTTTTGTTATTGCAATTTCTGAGCAGAGTGTGTGCACAAAATTGACACTTCAACTGTACTCCCGCTCTTTTGGAGTGACAGTTGCATAAACTGCATCAAGGACAACGAGGTCAAGGGTCAGGTAGTATCTCAAACACAGAGTGAGGAGCACTGGTGAAGGTCATGCATTTCAAACATTCAGCTTTTGTGCAGATATGTGGGGGAAGCTTATTCAGCGTCGCTCAGCTATACGTGTGACGTAATGCAACACTTTCTTGAGACTGATTGCCGCATGACCCTTCTTACACACCAAGTGCACACCTGTTGCTCAAAGCGTGAAACGTCCATATAAAGATACATTTCATTAAAAGCACGTTTTCCTGACCAGGGTAAGCAGTGCTACAGGTTTGGACGGTGCTAAGTATGAGGATTAATGGTACATTGTCGCCAACAAAGGAATTCACCACTTAGTTCCAGAGAATAGAGATGTTTTAATGTGGTTCAACAGTGGCATCTTTATCTAAATACTAACCTGCATCTCCCCTTCTGTCAATCATATTAACCCAGCACTGCTATTAGTAAGTTTCCTGCCACACAAATGTTCATGGTTTCCACACATACAAGAGCAAAATAGCACACCTATCACTGGTCGTCAAGGGCGTGGCTTGTGTTCATGGAAAAGGCCATGTGCTGGACGTGTCAGACATATTTCTAAGGTACCATAAATTATTACATTTTTTCTTCGCTAATTTAACAATCGTTTCAAAAAAAACAAAGTAATCATTTCAAAACGCTGTCGGTACGAGTAAAGACAGCCCGTCCTCCCCCAAGGTGGTGCTAAGAGGAGAATAAACTCATGAAGTGATGGAGCAGGATGGAGGTGTGTTCACCTAGTAACTGTGATGTGAAACAACAAACCCACTTGTGCCACTTCATTACCTGGCATACGGCGGGGATCTCAGTCAACTGAGCGTGCGCCCTGGCTCAGTTAACCAGAAAGCATTCATGAGTTGATGTACCAACATTGCTGTCACTACATACATACTACAAGAAGCAACTTGTAGGGAGGCTGAGATTAAAAGTCACCCAATATTTAGAAAACCCAGCTGCCTGGCTGACCACAGGATAGCCTTAAGCAAGTCTAGGCATCCCTCACACTGAGCAATAAATGACTCCTTGAAGCAAAATGATCTCCCCCCACAATAACCAACAGCACACATGCTAATTATTCTATTGCTGAGGCAAGAAGTAAACAGGCATCTATCAAGGAGGGTATGAACAATGTGTTTATTGAGGAAATGTCCCCCCCCCCTACGGTTTTTCAATCCTCAGTTCAACGCACAAGAATGCATGTGTTTAACTGCAAGTTCAGGTTCAAATAGACGTTTCGGTTCAAATGCGGTCGAAAGGGAAACCAAACCAAACAAATTGGTTGCAATTTTCCATTTGATTAAGGAGGGGCTGGTTGCAGAAGGATACACTGGCCTTTGCAAGACTCAGAGATGACCCAGGCAGAGTTAATTTGGACCGGACCATCTCCGGAGGTGGGCTGATCCATCCTGTGATCCGATTCACCTCATTTCTCCCAGACAAAGAATCCTTTGCCTCTGGTCTTTCACCGACCACCTGCCGTGGCATGGCTGCTTGGGCATCCTACCAACATAGCACCAGATAAATAAATATTGTGCATAGGTCTCCCGCCTCTTTACCGTCACTGAATGCTGACCTTTTTCTGTAAATAAAAAGAACGTTTAATGTGGCCTTGTGGAGCTAAGACCTTGGCGTGGAATTTTAGAGCATGTGATTATATTTTTAAGCAATTTAAATGCATCAGTAGACCAAGACGAAAAGCAACTAAAGGTGCATCAGATACCCAGCAACCTGCACCCCAGTTTTAAGTTGCACCTAAAGTTGTTTCAGCTAGGTTCACACCATGGCGTTTCAATGGTTCTCTCTTTCTTCACTCCAGAAGCTTTATCCAAATGTGGCCAATTAAGGTCTAATTAAGGGGAAGATGGAGCTGAGGAGAAAGGCAGGAAAGATGAATGTATTTGGTTTTCCATGCTTGACTATTATTTTTTCTCTCCCTCTCGCTTTCCTTTTCTTCTTCTTCTGACCTCCTGCTTTCTCTCGTCCCTATGTTTTTTTTCCTACTTTTATAAAGAGAAATGACTCTCCTGAACTGAATGTCTCTCCTCTTCGTGTTAAACAAAGAGCCTCATTTCTGGATATTTACTTAACAGACCGAAAGTAGCAACTTTGCATTTTCATTTGTGGCCTCCAGCCTGTTCTTGAACTTGCCAAGATATGTAAAATATTTAATGTTTTTGTAATTATTGAAGCTCATATGAGAGAGCATCACAGTTAACAAGATCTTTCCAAAAATGGTAGCCGTGAATTTCACAATGGCAGCATCTGGATGCATGTCTAAGTCGCATGACAGATGAAAGCCAGCCTCGGTTCCTCGGCCGCTATCCGGTTGTTCTAAAAAAGATGCCACGACTGTCACATTACTTGGAAATATGGATGCTGATTCCAACAATTATCAAATGGGATCTGAGGAAGCATTTGACAGGAAATTATGCATAATAGACCACCTGAAACCCTCCTCATCCTCCTCTCACCAATGTGTCATGGACAATCTCCAGCCTATCAGCAGACACAGCACAGAGCCTCTTCTCAGTTGTTTTGCTGTTTTGGACTCACCTCCATGTTATGAAGTGGACAGATTTCGCTGAGGTGAAGATGCACCCATGAATAATAAGCTTGGTTGGAATGAGCTTCAGTATGTTTTTCCAGCATTTTAGTCTTAGGTTTGAAAAATGGCAGTCCTAAAACTGATTTTCTTTTCTTACACCTTTTTGTAGTTGCAAGGCACTCTTGTTTCATTTTTCTCATTTCTAATTGGTCATTCAGTCCAAAAATTGGCATACATGATCCAAAGGATTGGTGGGGTAACTCAAAGCCTTGTATTGTGGCAGTACAGTGATAACAATGTTAATATCACTATTCACCACCAAACGTTTAAATGACACTTACTGGTTTTGTGGTCGGTGTGTTTGAAGGTACATTATGGAAGACAAGGGCTATACTGATTTGTTTTCCAGACACTCGTAGTTAGGAAATAATTTATGCTTCTGCTGGTTTTCAGAGCAGTTGATGATTTGCTGATAAAAGATATTACCCACGGTATCTGCGTCGTCAAGATTCATTGTTCTTCTGCTTTTATCTCGCTGTTGTATGACGGCAGATAAGGCTATCGAGTAAGGTCTTCTGTGAGATCGTGTGTAGTGCAATGCTTGGAGGCAAGTTATAAATCATGGGCTCCCCTCACCCCACCCCCCACAGAACTTTGAAGACCTCCATTGGCCTTTATTGACTCTCCAAAAAATCTTCCCAGTTTATTTAACTGATGTAATAAAAAAAAAAAAAAAAAACGTCTGGAATCAGTTACTCCCTGCATTCCAGCTTTTGATTGTTTTCTTGCTCTATTTATCCCTTGCTTGTAGCTAGCCCATTGAGAGAGCTTTGGCGCAGGCTCCTCATTAAAAAAAGCGGGGGTAAAGACAAACAGACAGGAGAATGTGATAAAGGCAGTGTGCTCTCTGGGTATGGGAATGTAATGTAATCAATCACACACAAATGATCAAAGTTCCTGGGACAAAACGACGGGACCCGTATGGAATCTGACCCTTTCGACCAGGAATGGTACATATGATAGGAGATGCAGAATGCATCCTACACATTTCACACATCCGCTAAGACCTGGGAAATAATTCCAAGTCGTGAACTGTTCAGATGGATATCGGAATACCATTACTGTCTGACTGTGGTCAGATTGCACTTGGAGCGTAACGAGAAGGGATCTGATTAATGCAGAAAATAGCCACCATTTGCATTGTGAAAGGAAAAATGTTTGTCTTATAGATCAGCGGTGCCTACGTTAAAGCGTGACATGTCGTGGTCAGCAGTCTATATAGAGAGCCTGTGTGTACCATCTTTAAACCCAACATCTACACTGCATATGAATGAGGCCGTAATGCTTCACAGACTCCATTTAACTGCTTAAATTGCACTGGATTATCTTTGACACGTGCTCCATTTCAAGTTCTCCCTGTGTGCTGACCTAGACTCTAATCTTCCATTTTTCATAACTGCTGATCTAGTCCCGAGTCGTAATCACCCTCGGACATCCAGGATGGGATGCCAGTCCATCGCAAATCACAAACTCATACACTACTGGTGAATTACAGTTAACAGTTCATGTAGTGACTTATTTTTAAACTGCTGGAGGAAACTAGAGAACCTGAACGTAACCCACATAACCTGGGGAGAACATGCAAAGGCCGTAAATACAAAGCCTGGGGTGGGACTGGAACCTTCAGGCCTGGAGGTGTAAGACTATAGTGTTATCCACTATGTTACCATGCTTCCTGAAAAGGACAGTGTGTTTAATATCACTCTTTCATTTTGGTTAAAATATAGGCAAAATTATTTTCCACCGTATTTAAACACTAGTTGGATTTCAAGGGGAAGAAAGACTAAGAAAAAATGTTTTGGCACAGTTTGTCACACCCTGACTGAAACCCTTTAATGTCTGTCCCAAGTCTGCCAATGACCAGATAACAGATAACAGCACCACTGAAAATAACAGCTTTCAGGAACTCCTTGCCTACGTTAGGGCATAGCTGTCCTTAAAGTCCCCTCCAAAGGTGGTGATAGGACCCCACGTGGTTTTGTAACCACATGTACCCATGTGATCATGAAACAGGAGATTTTCGCTCATTTTCTAACGTTTAATAAAACCGCTTCATCTTTGGTTTGTGTTGTTTTAAAATGATCCAAACACATAGCCTGATGAAAATGTGGAGCTCCTTTCCCCTGCTGTGATTTGACTTATTAAATTTGGATACAAAAGAGAAGAAAATGTTCTGTAAGTTTCATTGGTCTAAATATTTATCATGAGAATTATTAAAAAAAAAATTGCATAATTGTTGTTTTTTAAAATCCATGGCAAAATAATAGCCCAAAACTATCAAATTTCATTGATGTTAGGCTAGTAAGGAGCCAATAGAAGTCACATGCTTTTTCAGTTGTTGGATTGCCCCCCCCTTCAATGGCAAAACTTCCTGAATAGTCTTCCTCAGATGCTGATTGTTTGCATTTGGTTCTTTGTGTTTAGTGTGATCCTGCTGAATTACATTAAATTGCATTACCCCCTCCCCGCTGCCTTGTGCTTGTAAGCACTCCCATGAGACTAACTTTTGAAAAATTAACATGTACATTTGATAAACCATAGAAAATTGCATTACTCTGATAAACACTCTAAGTCCAAGGGTTTATGTAAGTACCTTGAATTTGAGGTTGCTGGTAAACTTTTGTAGGGGGCTTCAGTGGGTTGAAGGTTTGAATCCCACCCTGCTGTGTGCATTTGGATCATGCGTATTCTCCTTGCTTTCCTCTTGCAGCTGAAAAGGCAGGGTGTCTCCTACCTTGAGCCCTACGATTCCTGGGATAAACTCCAAGCTTGCTGTGATTCTGTACTGGATAAACAGAAGATGGATACTGGACTTGTTTTACGGTGAATTATTTTTTCTTTTCGTTCCCCCATAAAATCAAGTCCATCCCTTTGTGTCCTGGGATAGCTCTTAGATACATAGAACTGTGCTTGAGCCACCCCTCATTTCTTCACATGCTTCCAAAGAGCCAGACTTTCTTGTATTTTTTAATGTAGTCTTGATGAACAGTTCTCCAGGATTTCTGAAGGACTTTCAAAGTTTTTGACTCTCATTTTCAGTCCAGTCTCTGTACCTGACCAGTTTCAGAGGAATGCTTTTTGTTTGTTAAGCCACACAGTGGCCTACGTATAAATCACTGAAGTACAACAAAGCCATTTAACTTAAGGCATGAACCAGTGAAGAAACAGGTGCAGATGATTACAGATGATCAGATGATGCTGCAATAAATCACTGTACCTATTGTCCCATTTTCCTAGCATAAATAAAGAAAGGAGGGGTGGCTCAAGAGTTTTGCACAGTACTGTAGGTGGACAGTGATTCTACTCAGCTGAGTAACCACCAGTGCTCAATACAGGCAAACCTGCAACCCAGGATGGGTGAAGCATCAGGCTCACCCAAAAGAGCATGTGTTGTGGAAAAACCTCATTTTTAAAATACCCGAGTAAAGAACATATGCATAGCCTGGAGTAATTATGAATCAAGATTTCCTTGAAATTCCACCCTCAATTTTAAGTTTTTTTTTTTTTTTTAAAAAAATCCCTTTGAAAGGCACATGGGAACATTTAATCTTTTTTCCCTCCTCACACTCAAGTACCAGGAGCATATATTCAATTCCATGAATTTGGAACTAATTCCTCATTTCCATTGGTAATAAAAAGGTGACATTTCTGGATGTGATATTTTTTAATAATGCAATGCTTATTTCAGACTGGCCACACAATCACACACTGCACATGCAGAAACTTAGACATGAAAAGCCAGCAAGGTTATTATAGCAACACTAGTTGCCCCTACAGATCAAACTTACTCATTATGGATTATTCTGAGGTGTTGGGTGTAAAGGATTAGCCTACTCAGTCTTTCTGAAGAGGTGTTTTAGCATCGGTCAGAGCGATTTTCGATCTGTGTGCCCCATTACCCCCAGCCCAAATCCACCGTGTCATCCTTATTAGATAAACAGTTCAGACTGGACTTTCTGATGCCCAAAGACTCACATTACACAATAACCATCCTTTGGAGACGGCCCAGACAATTTATTTAAGCAATATCCGGTTAATTTTGTGGAGCTTCAGAACTGCTTAACTGTTTTTAAGTTTGTTTATAGATTCAGATCACCATTTCAGAACAATCTGGGATGCAGCTGTCTCCTCTACGGAGAGGTTAACGCATGGCACCGAGTCACTGTGTCAGTCTGAAACAATAGCCAAACATGGAGGCTGTATTTTCAGACTTCAAGATCTTTCAAGGATACATGCCAACTGAAAATGAACTTTGATTAGATGATAAAAAGTCAACGTTGAATGTGAATATGTCCAGATCTGAAAAAACAAGATTTCTGAAAACGCAGTTTTGCAAATCAGATTTATGTTCAGACAAAAAAAAAAAAAACCCAGGAGACAACTTATTTTGAAAATAATTTAATGGAAACATTTGCATTTAAATACAAAAAAGCGGAACGATTTATCACTTATAATCACTTAGATATTCTCTTTAATCAAGGCTTTGACAAAACTGAAATTGCACGTCAACAGAGTTCTTCACGGACCCATGCTTGAGCATTGATGGACTGGGAACCTGGAAGACCTCCTGCCCCATTTTTCGGCTCATGGCAGATATGTCACATTCGGCAGTCTCTATATCAGTCTCACTAGCACACAGGTCACTGGGGAGTCAAAAAAAAAATACTTTTCCCTCCGGGTGACTGATTCACATGCCAATTCATCCCCCCCTTTTAGTTTACTTGCTGACTATTTGACTACCAAAAAAAAAAAGTTTAGAAGTTGTCTTCCCTCACAAAACAAGACACCACCATTTGAGACTGTCCTAAAAACAAGTTAATGTCAACATCACAGAAAGATGTCACACGCATTCAACTTGAACCTCAAGTAAAATGAAAAATAAAAAGACAATACGAAAAAAAAATTAAAATAAGGGAGCAAGACATCTGTCATTTAGCAGAGCCATACTTACGTACATGTTGTAAGAGGATAAAAGCGGCCCAGATATGGGATAACCAGGAGTCCATTTGCCTTCCAAGACGCCATCCGATTTCAAAGTGTTCTCGTCTAGAGAGAGCACTAAATCTGGGAGGTCTGACAACTCGGCAAGGCTGCCTGTTGGGCTAATTTAGGCTCAATAATTTGTGTATATAGAGAGAATTAAAATCCTTTTTTTTTGGCCAATAAAGGGGGACAAACTAAACTGTACCAGTGGTTCGTTGGTCCTTCTCCTGTGTTCTCTCTGTGCCTGAATTTAAGAG
Source organism: Gymnarchus niloticus (assembly GCA_009936485.2). Taxonomy (NCBI): domain Eukaryota; kingdom Metazoa; phylum Chordata; class Actinopteri; order Osteoglossiformes; family Gymnarchidae; genus Gymnarchus; species Gymnarchus niloticus. The sequence goes on along the minus strand of JAACJT020000001.1, from coordinate 10,109,941 downwards.
CTCATCTAGACTGACTCCGACCTCTTGGCACACGTCAACGACCTTTCTCAGTTTATCAGTTTTACCTCCTTCTGCGGCTTCGAACAGCAGGCGCTGCGATAGGGCGTGGGGCAGGGTGGGGGGGGTGGGGGCAGAAATGGGAAGACAAGGGACAGGAGAGAGATCTTGTCAGCAACGTTTCGTCGGCGAGGCAGTGGTGTGAAATTCTGTATTTGGATTGGAAGAGGGGAGAAATTACATCTTTCCACAGAGCGGCACACAGAGGCAGCTTCTGAAGTGCTTGTCGGAAAAGATGCCGCACCTGGAGGCACAAAACAGAGAGAGAGTGCCACCGGAGTGTGGGACGGCCGAGGCGGACGCACCGAATGCAGGTTCTTATAATTAGAATGTGTCACTCCTACACCCGGCGGGATTTTTTTTAGACAAAAATAGAGGGAGATATAAAAAAAAAAAAAAAAAAAAAAAAAAAAAAAAAAAAAAAAAAAAGAATTCAACGACTCCGCCTGCCTAAGCCTCGACCACACCCTGCAAAACAGAATTTATATCACAAAAATCAAGCAAACATTGAAAGCAAGCCCACTGAACAGGAACAGGAAGCCGGAGGTCACGTCTGCGATAGGTAAGGAGGCGGCCTGAGTCTCCATCTCCCTTACTCACCTCGGCCTGGCCCTTGAGCTCCGTATGCACAGCAATGGCTCTGCGGAGGCAGGATGGATAAGCCAGTCAGAGGACACACTGGAAAGTGATAAACATCCCTGCGAGGGGGATGTCGCTTCGATACTGCGTGAGGGGCAGGGCTACCTGAATGACACTCCGACTTACATCTTCCAGGTGGCCAAACAGTTGGGCAGGCAGCTGCTCAGCATCCGGGTCTGAACTTTGAGGTGCTGGATGTTGCTGTCCTTCCACTCGCACTGCAGAAACCTGAAGGCGATGACAGATTTCCCAGACGTTAACAAACGATTCGTCATGAAGCCCGTTCACTCGGGTCACTCGAACGCAAGCGACATGTGGGGACGGCCACTTTCTCAGGAGCACACGACGGCCAGGAGCAGGATGGCTTCAGATGCTCAAAAAAAAAAAAAATAAGAATCATTCTGGTTGTCTGAAATGCAAAAACCGCGCAGGGGACAACATGGGTGGTTGGAGTCAGCTTTGAGTACCTTAAGACCAGATCAGTGTTGGTGGGCATGAGATAGCGGAGATTCTCCAAGACAGAGGAATGCTGAGACTGGGGGAGGCAGCCCAGAAAGAAGGATATCACCTGTTGAGCACATGGAGAGGCTTTCAGACACAAAATATTTGATGTAAGACCTGGTTCTCCTTCTGTAACAACAGCTAAAGCAGCTACAGCCAGCAATACAACAAAGGCTCCCAGTGCGGCTACAGCCCGTTCACCCAATGGCCCAAAGTCTGGATTCATCCCACGACGAGAAGCTGACAAAACCAGGTATGGCTAGAGATTGCAGAAAAAGACCACCTTTTTCATCACACCAGTCCTGGCTGGTGCTGGAAATAAATCAGTCTTTAATACACATTAAAAACAAACGATACATTTGAGCTCTGGACAAATATTTTCAACGATAACACTCCCTCACTGATAATATGCCAGCCTGACACAGACCCAGATACTGCTGCTTAAGCTCAGGACTGTTTGTGCAACAAGAAGAACTGATCTACTTGGGCATCTGGAAGGCAAATAAAAGCCATGAGAAAGCGAAGGATGGATGTTACCAGCTCACAAGTCAAGGCCTGCTCACACTCATTACCTTGTTGTGGAATCTGAAGCTGCTCCAGTAGTGAGTCGAGCTGAAGGGGACAGTGACTCTGGTGGGGACTGTCGCCAGGCAACGCTGCACCAGATCCCTGAACACCTTCAGGTCTCTGCTCTTGGACTGAGGTCCAAGGAACTTACTACTGGTAAAGAGGAGATAACTGGAGAGAGAGCAAGGTGGGTTAGCCCCTGGAGCAGGCCACACTCCAATCACCACATCAGCCAATGTTATTCCTTTTGGTTCTTCTGCAAAGTTCTCGGCATGCTAAATACAGGGCCATACAGCCTGATTACCCAAGATGCTTTTCATTTTCCATGAACTCCCCATTAGCGATGCTAGACACCCCACTTGGATTTTCTGAATGCCTCACTGGGACACACTCCCAGCTATATGTGTACAGACAAAGGAAGGCCAGCTGATTTGGGTCCTGCTCTTGCCATGGTAGCAAGACGAGGGAGAGGTCCGGTTTCTGCTTCAGGGCGCAGCCCAGAAAAACCACTGCTCATGCAAGGCGGGTCAAGCAGGCAAACGTCGCAGGCGGAAATGCATTGCACTTACTCCAGCCACAGTCGCTGCACTACATCCTCTTGCATTACAGTGCCCAGGGCCCTCTCAAAGGCATCTACTGCTTCCCCAACACTGGCGTGCACCGACTGCCAAAGGCTATTTGAGAAATGACAACACAGAGGGCTCACAAAGCATAGGGCGCAAAGGGCGGGCGGGACGACAACAAGGCGTCTGTCGCTTCTCTCGGCGTGTCCAGGCACCAGCCGTGGTGCGGTAGCTCAAGGTGGCTGCCGGCAACTGCACGGCACGGCCCGGCTTGGGTCGGGCTCATGGTACTCACCAGTAGATGAGATACAAGTAAGGCATCTGGCTGACAAGCAGGTTTTGCAGGTGTTTTTTGATGCTAGGGGGTCGCAAGCTCTCCTGGGCAGTGATACCGAGAATATAGCTGCAAGGAAAATGACAATGACGTCACTTCCTGTATCAGCACAACACGCGTTCAACTGAACGTTTTAACCTTGACAGACAAGAATCAGCCACAAAGGCACTTTGGCGCACACTGTATAGTATGACGTGTAGGTTCATTAAAATCTCAGTTTACCTTCAAAAATCCTAGTTTAATCAAAACCAGCCCGTTTCTGTTATATCCACAATTCTGTGTTGCTTAGAGGGATTGATACAAGTTAGGCAAAGAAGAATTACCACACGTGCAAAAATAAGGACCACGAATCAGGCAACGAGCATCCACTGCATAAATAATTGGGCTAACCGAAGAGGCAAACAAACTACAACAAAGCCTGGGTGGTCTCCCCTTTTCCACTAAACCCGAGTGGTTTAATCCCTCCCCCCACAGGTGAGTGACATGCCATACTGTGATTTTAAGAGACCTCAGCTGACTTTGTGACGAGTCTTGAGTGCGCTTAAAGGGTCGCACGATGAGAAAAAAAAAAAGAACACGAACAAAGAACTCGTCTGAGGGGGGGGGGAATCACTGTCATTGACTATGGATGAACTGTTCTGTCACTCCTGCTTTGCATGTGGCCCCGTGTCGTTGGAGTGCTGGCGTTCAGTAATTCCTCCGGCCCGTGTTCCCCCCGCCTCTTCCTCATAGCTCTGCTGCCATATGTAGTCCTGCTGCAGCCCTTGCATTTTATTGCACCCACTTTGCTGTTTTATATTTCTGCTTTTCTGTTCTGCACCTGCTCATGCACCCCCCACTATTTCTGAGGTGTTCCACTGAGTTCTGGATTCAAGGGATCCCCCCCCCATTTGTCTGCTGGCCGACCTGTCCTCCCTCCCTGCTACTACTCCATCTTGCCAGCCTGTTGTTAAGCTGCCTATCAACTTGATTATATGCCTGCCTCCTCCACTATGGTACTGTCTATGTGTATTGTTCCACCCTCTAACTGTGGTACACCACTCTGGATCTATGAACCTGTACCTCCCGATGCTAAACGGAGGAGGACAGGGTTCTTCCTCGGTCTGGTTCCTCCATAGGTTTCTTCAACACTGAGTTTTTCCCTCGCCACTCTCAACCTTGGTTTACTCTCGGGGACCTTGGATCATGGGTTCGGTAAAACACTATATGACGAAACTCTTTGTTAAAAGTGCTACATAGGTCATTTTTAAATTCAATTTTATGTTAGTAAATCACAGGTGATGTTTGCCACTAAAAGCTTATTGCATGAAATTCAGCAGACAGCAAATGTCTTTTCATAAATGATCTGATAAAAACGACTGAAAATCAGTTATCCACCTGAAACACTAGATTAATGAGCAATATGGAAGAAGGGTGTCATATTTTCAAACAGCACTGGAAGGATGACTGTATACTTATGATTTGACAGCTAACTGAAGCCTAAACCACAAAAACACACTGTCGGGGACAATTACATACATACTTTGGACGTACTGTGTTTCACACCACTAACACAAGAGGGTGAACAAAAAATTGTGCGCGATTTAGGGTCTTTCGCTCAAATTTCCATATCTGTATTTTGTATTTCTAAAGTTTCGCCATGACGTCTCTTATGGATATCCACAAACAAGCTTGGCCAGCTCTCTCTCGCGTTCATTCATTTTGGTTGCAAAACTGTGAATGGACGAAGTTTGAGCAACAGACTGCATAATACGTTTTGACCAGTTGTAGAGAGTGGGTGGTTTCAAATCAAAACACCAAAGTTCTTCCTGCCTACACAATACAGTCACCAGTCAATACTAGAGCGCACTGCATATTGGGCGGACAACGTCTTTCCATCTGAGGTATACAGCCTGCATCGGAATGAGTGGCGCAGTCGCCTTACTGCTGAAGGGTAGCCATCAGAACTTGACATGACACAATGACTTCTCCAACTGGGAAACAAAAAAAGAAAAAAAAACAGAAGCTTCATGTATGGGACTTCAAACTTTTCACTGGTTCAAAAGGGAGTTAAGGTCACCTGTCTGGAGAGGCTTTCATCAAAAGGGAGAGTATCAGATGAAGAGTTCAGTGTTGTGGACACAGAGCACCCCACTTGCCCTGAAGCATCCCAGAATGTTCCATCCAATCACTCACCCCAGCCATCCCTGGGGTGACAAAGCCTCCCTTTATCTTTCCACCATGAAGCTGACAGTTTTACCTCTGATGGTTTCTCGTGGCTGCAGATAACGACATCACCTTGACACAGGAGCAACCAAAGATGGACCAAGTCCCTGGCTAATGTTTCCGGGGATGCCGATGAGCCAGGGGAGCGTAACGATGCTCAGGAGGCAAGTGCGGGTCTTGGTGTACAAGTAACCTCCAGACATCAGCCTCAACCAAGCAACCAGATTCACGGGTGCCTTTTCCCTCAAAGATGCCACGCTTTACGTGCCACGCAGCTCCCTGCGACCTCTGAAAGGCATTCCTCTTCACTCCATAGCTCGATTTCATAGTTAACCGATGGCATAGCAGGGACACGTCATCTTAAGTAGACGTACTTTGTTTTTGTCCATTAGCTGCCAAGGGGCAACATATCAAATACATCCGTGTACTCCAACATTACCGGGGGGAGCTTCAGACTCAAGTAAACAATCTGACAGGAGGGAAAGAGCCTGTCAGTCAGACAGGGACTGGGATGTTGGCGCTAAAGATTACGGAGAGATGACGGTGCTGCCAAAAGGTCGATAGGACCGCCTGTGTTTTAGCGGCTGGAGAAAGGCTTCTGGCCCACAGCTCATATTCTTACAGTGACTAATACGATTTCATGGTGGTCGACAAAAGAGAAGGCATCCTCTTTTTTTTTTTTTAAATAAAAAAAAAAAAAAAGGCATATGGACGTCAGTACGGGAAGAATGAGATATTACAGGGAAAAGAACAAGTCATTGTCACTGGGGGGAGGGTCTCAGCTTGTTTTTCAAAGAACCTACCGCAGTACATTTACAGGATGCTGTTCGCTTGGCGAGTCCTCACAGAAAGACACAACAAATCCCTCAAATAGTGGGGCTGCGACATGTGATTTCTCCTGCAGAGGGACAGATAAGATTGCACTGGATGTGGAGAGCTATTAGGTCATTTTATGATGTAATCAAGTTTCACATCCAAAAGAAATAAGCAGAATGTTAAAAAATTAAATTACTAAAGGCAGTAAACAATAGTCAGGAAGTCAGCGGTGTCGTCACCCCTTCAGTCGTATGAGATGATCAGTTACCCCGTTCCCTTTCTTTGCAGATCAAGTTAACAAATCCCGCTAGATATTTACTTCAGAAAATCAGGTTTACTATTGACATAGGGGTCCAACAGTGATGTCACAATGGGTTTAACAAAGTCCTTGCCCACCCCGCCATCTGCAGAAAGCTAGATGAGCCGATTCTCCTTATATTCCACACTCACCTGAGAGATGAGGAAATTGAAGGTGTGATAAAAGATTTCAGCATTGTGTGGGTTCTGAGACAAAGTGTTCAACCAAACATCGGCGGCCTTGTCCGGATGCGATGCTTTCAAGTGGAGCCCCGCGAGGGCCTCTAGTAGGGGGCAGCACTGAGGACATGACACCAGCAGCGACTCACACAGTGCCACAGCCGACCCCAACCTGCAGAGCAGGAATGGGCATTAATATGTACGCTGGTTCTGAAAATGGTAGGTCAGTTCTGGCCCCACCCGTTACCTTCCCAGCAGCTGGTTGAGAGCGATCAGGTTGGTATGTAGAGGGAGGCAGGCCAGAACTCGTTCGCTGGGGGGCAGGGACTCATCTGTGCACTGACAGATGGCATCTAGAAAGCGGATGGAGCGTAACTTGTAAGACACCCACCTTACACATCAAGTTGATAATAGTGCAATGCACCGCTAAGCAACATCCAGGAAGAACAGGGCATCTTCATTCATAACCAACCTTTTTTTTGTCCAATGTTACCTCAGAGAGAACACATCTGTCAAAGAGCACTTCCTTTCTGCATTCAACAATTCTTTATGACATTATTAACAGCAGGCAAGTCAAGCTGTGAGAAATAATGTCAGGTGGCCAGGATAGGTTAAGAGGTGGAAGTCACGTCACCTCACACTCAACCAATACAGTTTACCATGAAGGGTGTGCCTCACACATAAAGGGCCTTATTTAAAACTCAATCATATAAAACGTTTAAATCCTCAAAAACTTGGGGATATCCATGCCTACCCAGAATCATTACAGCCTCATATTCCACAGGGAACCAGAAGATATAGAAAATAGGAAAAAAACACCAGAATCATTCCCCAGATCAAGTTCTGATAGTAATGACCCAAGTATACCGATTCCCAAGGGAACTGAGAGTGACTAATTGGCCAATTAACCCTCTGGTGACCAGGGCACCGTGGACACTTCTGGAATCTTCCCACATTATTCCTCCATTCCATTCACCCTCTTTTGACCTTTGAACCAAACCTTGGGTCACAGGGCATCACTCTCACATAAGGCAGTCCTACCCAGACCTCGGGGTAGGCGACGACGGGGTCAGGCTGGGTCAACAGCAGGTCGGTTTACATTTATTTTACCCAACTTCCAACCTGGTTTTGTTTGGCACTATACATTTGACCATGAATGATATCGCCGCCTTTCTGGGGGTGCAGACAAGGCTCTGACATTTCAATGCCACCTGCTGTTCAATGTATAGAGTGGACCATACTCTGGGCAGCTGCATGTTTTTACTACGTTTCCCAGCTTCCTGACTCGCCCAGATATTACAGTAGCAGTTCAAATGAATGAACCTTGGGTCACTTAGACCATTTCAGAAGGACAAACACTGATGACTTAAAGTGGGAAAAACATTCAATCTTCATTAAAATGTAAAAAAGCTCTGCCCATTGTCATCTCATATGGGAAAAAAAAAAAAAAAAAGTCAAAACCTTCAACTGGGATGATCAAAACCAACTAAAACTGGAAAAGGCGAAGCAGATGGTAAGGTACAGAGGACAGGCGGTGATGTGGCTGAGGACCATTATGTTGCGCCAACTCTGATCATAACCTGCTGGTCTGAGGATGGTGCATCTTAGCCTCGCTCACCTTCGAAGAGCATGACGAGGGCATCAGGTGCCATCCTGAGCTCCCGTGCAGAGCGCCAGGGCAGGACGGGGGCCTCTCGGCTTACAATCCTAGAAGGGTTGGAGTCGGCAGGGTCGTACAGGCTGTCTGGCAGGCTGCCAAACTCACTCAGGTGGATGTGGGAGAGCCAGGCCAGGGAGCGGTCATGGGGGGTCAGCTGTTTGGCCAGGCTCCTGCCCTCAGCAGGATCCTTTAAGGCGTCCTGTTCCAGACACGGGCCAAAACAGAGACGCTAACCACAAAGTCCTAAAACTAAAAATTTGCTAAAAAAGTTCATTAAACTGAGTAAGGTTGGTGGCATTACTTCAGTTTTCAAACGCGCTAATATTGCATTAGCAGTGTTTCAGGATCTAGTAATGGGTGGCACAAAAGGTAAAAGCTATTCGAAAGATTTAATTATATTATGAAGGCAGAAAAAAAGGCCCCGGGGAACATGACTTGCCTTTTTTGGTATTGTGTCATAGAATAATTCACAATGTGGGTTTGGCCACACGGTGCTGCCCCCGGTGGGGGACTAACCTGCAGGATAGCCTGGGCGTTCTGACCACGTCCACAGAACAGGCTCAGCTGAACCCTGTACAGCAGTGCCTCCAGCAACTGGAAGGACAGCAGCTCAGAGCTGGCGCTCTCCGCCGCCTGCTGCAGGTACTGCAGTATGCGTCCACACACGTAGTCCTTGCCATCAAAGGTGGTCTCGATGCTCAGATACTGGAGGAAGGTTAAAAGAATCCATATTTCTGGGAAGTGCTGGCAGAAGACTATTGGCAAGGGAAGGCGATTAATAGAAACATCCAGAGGTACCTGCCGTTTACTAAACTGGCCCCCATCGCCTCTGGAACAAGAACAGTGGGCCAGGGCAGCAAGGCAAATTACGAGTTATATTACTGCCTTTGAAAACTACAGGCTACAATTCACTCCAATCACCTAACAAAATTCTCTCGGCAAAGACGACAGAATTCCCCACCATGCAATGAATCACACAGGAAATTGCTTCGTGCATGTGAATAATTGGGGGGGGGGGGCTCTTGCTGGAGAGGGGGATAAAGGCCAGATCAAAATTTACAATCTGACCAAACACAAACCAAAACGCCAGCTACTCAGGACTCACCGTCCACCAGACCTGGTAGTCAGGGGCGTACTCCACGGCCATCTCACACATCTCCTGCACCTCCTCCCGCCCCGCCCGGCTGGCGAAGAGAGTCAGGTAGTGGCACCAAACCTCCGGGTGGTCCCTGTTATCCTCCAGAGCACGCGACAGCGTGTTCAGTGCCGCGTCCAGACACTCTGAAGCAGAGCTGGAAAAATAGGGGCAAGAAAATGCCCTTTCAGGACACTTAAAGATTCATATTACTTATATGGAGCAGTGAGGTGACCGCCACACGTAACCCCTCAGGTGTGGGTGTGAACTGTTCCCGCCCCCGTTGGCGAAAAATGGCCGACACACCCGCCTACCTTTCCTTCTGACTGAGGTATTTATAGGCCAACTTGATCCACAGCTGCACATCCTTGGGGCTCTCCAGGACACTGGTTTCCAGGTTCGAGATGTCATCTGTCTCACCCGTGAAATAACGATCGTCATCTGGTGTGATGCAGGCATCCACGACAGAGAGGCTGGCCCGCAGGGCATCGCTGCTGCTCTCTGCACACGTGACAGAGACCACACTGTCCATCTTGCACCAGAAACCGCAATGCACGAGTAATGGGCCTCAAACAAACAAAATCGGGGGAAGCGCTGCCCCCTAAAGGCCATGCAGTGCTCCTACTCCCTCACCATACTTGACCGGCCCGGTGTCCTCATCAGCACTTTCCCGCCCACTGTCCCCATCTGGTCCAATGCACTGCTGGGGTTTCCACTTCCTCACCTCTTTGTACGTGGTGTACGGGGGCACTGCAGACCAGGCATACGGGTGAAAAGTCTCAAACGGCTGAAACTTACCAGGTCAGACAAGGACTGAGGCTGAAGTGGATCTGGAGGGGCGGTGTGAACTGACGTACCGTGCCCCATACTCTCATTAACTTTGCTGACAAGCAGCACTGCCTTCTGGTCAGTTCCCATGCGATCCTTGTTTGGGCCGAACAGCTTACTGATGTATTTTTCTGCAGGGGATTCGGATGGCGCCACATGACCAAAAGGGCGAGGCACAAACCCTCCCCCTGCTTCAAGCACTCATAATGTACTCTACATGTCAGTGACACGTAATCAAAAGCATGCAAGAAATTACAGCCCATTAGATACAATCAGGAAGTCATACACCCCTAAAGTCAGAATGAGCTTTGTTTATAAGTGGTTACTAAATGCAAGACTGAAAATAACAGTGGTTCCGTTAAAGCCCTATCAAAGTAGTGTGCCAGTGTGCATTACACAATGTACCTGGTTTTGATAATTACGAGAGCTAAACTTCAGAAAAGAGGAAAACACAGAGCGACATGTCACCAGTGGCGATGCCGATCTCTTCGCTGGTGCTGATCTCAGAACAGCTAATCAGAGGCAGGCTATAGGACAGGATATCCTGGAAGATCTGGTTTCCCTTTAAAGTGCAGTCCCTCATGTGCTGCCTGCAGGGGAAGTGGAGAACAGCCCCCCGTAAGTACGGGAGGGGAACTGTCGGGCCCGGAGATGAGCCACCGCAGCCTGCCACCACTCACCAGGGACAGCCGTCATCATTGCACGTGCCCGTCAGGTCGAAGCGGCAGAAGCACTTCCGGGGTTCAATGGCACTGCTGTAGGTCACGGAGCTGAGCGACAGCTTCTCCTTGGTCCGGAAATATGGGCTGAACCTGGGCGGTGAAGGAAATGCCAGACCATGTCAACGGAGAAGACTCCTACTCTGCCACTGAGGTGATGTGGCTTTCCAACGTCATTAAAACGGATGACAGCACGCAAGGCTACCTGTATGACTTGAAGACCAGCAGTGGACTGTGGTACGGTCCGAATGGTACCGGCTTCAGCTCAGGACGGCCCGTGTGTGCAGCTACCAGATCAAGATCGCCTGGGAGCTGCTGGACAACAAACCCACCAAATAAGTTTCCACTCATTGTTATCCTTCACATATTGATTACTTAATATTACCACTATTCACATTAACTCAACCATCATCCAAAAAAAATTGAAGAACTACTCCCTGGGTACACTGAACTTCTGAATGAACTTTACCAGGTTTTTTTTAAACTTAAGATTAAGCTAAATCGTTCAGTTTAAGTGTTTAACTGATGCTAGCCAAACGATGGTGCTTCCAAATGTTTGAGGCAAAAGAAATGATGTTTAGACGCAAGCGGGACCCAGGGTCAGCTCACCTTCCCAGAGAGCGGCGTCCCCAAGGTCGCGACGGCAAGAGACTGCCCCATCTTCATCAGCTCTGCCAGACAACAGGACTGCCGGTATCTCTTCTGCAGATCTCCCACGTCAAGTCCCAGAAAGAGCTCCGGCTTGGTGAGCCCCTCCCTGCTAGGGGTGGCGACCTTACTGGGTGTAGCCTTCGAGGGCGTGGCCTCAGGGTGACGGAGCTTGGGTTTGGTGAAGGAGCCCGACTCGCGGAAGGAGCGCCGGCGCACGCCCGTGGGACAAGGACGCGACGTCTCGTCCTCCGTCTCTGGTTCCTCATTGGTCAGTGCCAGCTTGTCCTGGGTGAGGTCATGCAGGGAGGGCTGGGGGAGGGGATACGCATCCAGGGGTGGAGACTGGGGCGGGGCCAGTGCAGGGGACATCTCCGCCTGCACCTCACGGTTGCGCAGGGCCTGAGCCTCCTTCAGCATCTTGATCTTCAGGGCGTACTCTGACTCCAGCTGCTGCAGCCGCTGTTTCTGGGCGATGAGTTCTGCGAACTGCTGCTCCGAGCTACGGGGGGAGCCGTCCAGGCGGAGCACCTTGGTGGGCTGGGGGACCAAGACAGGGACACGGGTGGATAAAAAAAATCCCACCCAGGAAGGAATGGGGCAGCCATACAGCCCGTTTTCTTTTGAGTAGTACTTGATTTCAATTCCATACCAGTACACACAACTGTTAAATGTGCTAATGCTAGCGCAGCAAGCTAAACCACTCACACTCAGGAAGGAGTCGCTGCACTTGCGTTTGGTCCCCACCCGCCCTGCAGCTACCCGCGCCTGAGCCAAGTCCCGCTCCAGCTTCTGGGCCTGGTGTTTCTTCACAGACACGCGGTGTTGTACCCGGTGGATCTGCAGGAGGGGGGGGGGGGCAGGACTAATCAATCCACAATGGAAGAAAACACGAAGGCACCCAGAGTGGTCTGACTGCTAGGCTCAGGTGAGAAGAGCACCAACTTGACAGGAATTCATCGAAAAATGTCCCTGAGGCACCAAGGCTTTCCTGTAGAAAGCAGAAGCCTGTCCTGTCAACAAGACACAGAATATTATAATCCACTCCCGTACATCAGCCAGTCTGTCCTAATCGAGTCAAACTGTCAACAAGACTGACGGACTGTGGGCTACTGTATATCCTGATCCATCGCTCAAAACTTCATGCAGCCTTCACCCCTGGTTCACTCAAAGAGGTCGTGGCGACCTAAAGAGTCTATGCAGCGGGAAGCAAGACGACACAAAGCTTCTAACCTGCTCCTGCAGCTTCTTCAGGAAGACCTTGTTGGCGTTCACGATCTTCTCTGACGCCAGCAGCTGCTCCTTCAACTTGGCCACCTTGGCCATGGCTGCTTTGAGGAACTCCTTCTTCTTCAGCTCCTGTTGGAGGAGGTGCTTAAGGATCGCCTCGTCTTTCAGCAGCAAGCTCCTGGACGACGGGGCAGAGAGATGTCGGCCATTAGCAGACCCTTAATCCCCCAAAGGAGAGGAAAGTTTAATCCTGCTAGGTGGAACCAAAGGGCTCTCTGAAAACGGTTGTGGCCATCTTCAAGTTTCATGCAGTACAGGTCTAACCTAATGCAGCTATCGGTTCTGCCTTTACCCATTTGCTGTCAAGGTCTTCCTTCATAATCCTGTTTTCACCCGGACATTAGTTTAGTACAGAGCTTCACCCAAAACCGAACTACTTAAACCTGATCTAGTAAGCATGAAACCAGCCGGTAGCAATCAAAGTCCCACAAAGCCTCAGGAAGAAAAACAAGGCTGTATTTTTCATTTGGGGCTTGGCCTGGAAAATCTCATATCAGCTCGGTCTCATTGATGATCGACATTTTGTCAGTGTTACTCTAATGAAAAGCCCCTCCCACAAAGCAAGGGAGGCACACACACCTGTGTTTGGCCATCCGGTTCTCGGCCTCCGTGACCAGGAGCGTGGCGGCCACGACCCGTCCCGTTGGTTTCGGCTCGGTGTCCAAGCCGGCGGGCAATGGGACGCTCCTGCTGGGGACTGCTTTCAGAACCCTCTGCTTCTCTCTGCTGCATGGGGGACAAAGTACATTAACGTGACCCATGTGGAATGACCTGCCTGTAACCACCATCCACATTTTATGTCCCTCACATAACAGGTAGCCATGGCATTTTGTAAAACACCTGGCAATTTCCTCCTTCAGCTGACGGTACTCCAGTTTCTTTGCCTCTGGCAGGATGTCTGGGGTTCTCAAGGGGTTGTTCTCCTTCTCAGACCCCAATGTCATTTTGGGCTTTGCTGCCTGTATGACAAAAAGGGGACACTAAGGCCATCAGGTAGCACTGGCCACTGCTGTGGTGCACGATGGATGTGTGGCAAGGCGAAAGCCCCACGGTACCTCTGCTGTCCTTCTGGCCTCCTTGATCATCGACTCCAGGCCTCCAAAGACAATGCGGGTGGAGTCGGAGGCAGCGCTGGGGGCCTCCCCCTCCGAGTCACTGTCATCCGAGCCATTGAGCTGCACCACCACGGCCTTGTGTCGGGGGAACTTTTGGGAGAAAAACAGGGGCTGTGCCGCTTAAACTCCTCCAATATATACATGACATCACTTCCCCTCGCTGGTGTCCTCAAACAAGGTCCGCTGGCTTCCCTAAACCCTCAACTGGGCGGATTGTAGCTTTAGCATGCTGCTAACCTCATGGTTACAAACCGAACATTAACGGAAAGCTTCATTTCACCAGCGAACTCCAGCCAGAAGGTGGAACGAGCACCATTTGGTATAACTTTACATGTCAAGGCTTTCGGGTTCAAGTGGTGTGGGTTGCAGGGAGCACCAGAGCAGTGTAGTCAATCTAAACCCATATTTCACTGGCTTAAAAGTGCAGCAGGGCAAGTGAGTTAATCCACCCAAGTCCTGGGAGGCAACAGGAAGAAAATTAGCAAGTCTAACCCGACGCTCCCTTTTCAAGTTCACAGAGTGAATACCACAAGGGGGACCCATCCTTTGGGGAGTGAGAGGTCGCTTAGACGAGGCCAACAAAAAAGCCCCCTCCCCCATGCCCACCCTGAACCTGAAACCCCACAGAGAAAACCCACCCAAGTATGACATCATCACACTGCACAACAGCAGAGTCCACGCTGCCGGCAACAGCACAGATTTGGGTAAAATAATAACAAAAGAGGAAGAGGAGCAGAATTCGGAGGTCCCTTTTAGCAGGCAGCACCGTTGCCCGCGGTAACTGAGAGACACCAAAAACAATGTTTGTGTTCCCTTGCTTTCTAAACCTAAACGTTTTTTTGTTCCCTTTCCATCCACCCCACCCCCCCGCCTACCCAAAAACACCAAAGACAGTGGATACAGATAAATTTAGCAGCTGCGCTATAAAAAGCTTAACAAAACAGCCATTTTCCATCTTTGACGCCACACCAATATTCCATACTACAGAAGAATTTACACGGTCATGCCACAATATTTCTCTGTACTTCCTCTGGCATGGAGGAAGATGTTTAAAGAGATGGCTGGAAGGAAAAAAAAAAAAAAAGACGGGAATTCAGAGCTTCCATTTGGAAGCCGTGGAGGCAGTCAGATGTAAACACTTGCTTCATCCATTCACTCCATTTGAGCAAAACTACAAGGATAAATTTAGCAGCTCAAATGAAGCGATTTGGGCTCCTCGTGTGATTGTATTGGAAGTACAGATAAATTCCTTTGGGTTGATGTCTTAATGTGTTACTGGAATTAAGTCAGTCAGTCAGTCAACGACAGCACAACTTTGATTCTTAAATATAGCTACTGACGGTAACGCCACCATTCAGAAAGGACCCGTATAACATCCTACCATGGTGGAAAGAAGCAGTCTGTTCTACTAAGAGAAGGTGGACAGCCACATCTCTGATAAAAAGGGAGAAGCTCGATTTAAACTGCTGTTATCACAGCGAGACCATTAACTCCACGAGCCTGCTGGACTGGACGGGATCCGGGGAAGACGAGACCCAGCCACCTTCCTCGATGCGTGTGACGGATGGAGGAGCTACGGCAGCTCGTGGAAGAAGGCCGACAACGCGTTGTCGTGACAAGTGGGTTTACTACGTTGACGCTCAACCTCACTCTCGCCTTTTTTCTCGGTCCTTCTCTAAACCTATTCGAGAACACTGAGCTACAACGAGGCCCGCAGGGCTAATGAGGGCCAACAATGTGCATTTATGAACCTTTGCCCAAAAGTTCGTAGCAGTAGCCTTCCTGTAATATCGACATCTCGTTTTCACCAAGTGTCACTTAAGGGGAATTCCACCTAAATATGAGAAGGGGTCTGTCTTGAAAAACAATTATAGACCACGTCACAGCAACGTCTGGTGACCGTCGAGGGCCTAGCCTGTGCCGACCGTGATGGGCGGGGGACGTACCACCGGCAGACGGCGTGAGGCTGAGTGCCCACGGGCAAACTTCATACTCTGCAGCCGCAACTGAGACTCTATGGCTGGGCCAGTCTTGGGTGCTGCAAGGAAGGTGGGGCCCACTAAAGGTGATGGAGGGCCGCTGTTGCTGGATGTCTCCTGGAGAAAAGGGTGGAAGGACATCAAACACTGGCGATGACGGCTAGGTCACAGCCTGAATGAGTAACATTGTTCTAACCTGATCTCTTAACAGTCATATTAAATCCATTTATTACAGGGGAGTCTGACATCAGGCCTGGCATAACAAATCGATGCCTTGCCAGAGAAACCAGATCTTCTGTTTCAAATTTTTGCAGATTAACCACTCATCAGCTAAACCTGAGTATTATATAAATGTACCAAACTGTAACATTATAACACGGAAAAGAGTGCCCTCTATAGGCCCCATCGGGATCTTATTGGGTTACAAAAACCCCACCTCTGATTTGACGGCACGCTTATTAGCCAAGGACTTGAGCAGCTCTTCCCGCAACAGCATTTCCTCCTCCTCTTCCTCGTCGGCAAAGGGAGGTTTGGGGGGTTGCTCAGGCTCATCCGGGGGCAATGGGGGCAGTGGTGGGGGCGGGGCCACTGTCGCCAGAGCTAAGCTGTCCAAGTAACGGTGGTCCAGGTCATGCAGAGCCTGAGAAGACACACCTGAGGTCACATGAAGAAAAGCTTGGCAGATGCTATGGAACGCTTTCTCCAAAGCTCGTTAACATGTACGAGCATCAGACGACAACACACAAAGCTCAGTCATCTCCACGGCAAAGCTTTCACCATTAAATGAGCCTCGAGGGCAGACACCCACCGCACTACGTGGTGGTGAATCCGCAGGAAACGCTGGTATTTGACTGAAGAATGGGTGGCCTTCGCCTGGAAACGGCTCACGCGTGGGGGAAGCAGCTATCCGCGAAACAAATGGGAAGAAACCCCATTTATCCAAAACCAACAGAAACGGCACTAGCATTGCCGAATTCTGAGCTATGAACGCAGATAGAAATGGAAAAACTGCACAAAAGCAGCAAATTCACATCACCTGTGGCCCTACCTGGTGAGTCGGGCTCACTGTCCGTATCCATGGCTACCTCATCGTAGTTGTCGTACTGGTAGAGGTTACCTGAGCTGTCCAAGCCTTGCTTGCTCAGAGATTTCCTTTCTAAAGACTGAGACAGAGAGTAGCGTATCAAGATTGCAATGTCCATCAGACTGGAGCGAGGCCTCGATAAGGAGACGATTCTAGCTGGGAGGCTTTCCAGTGTGGTGCAACCCTCAACTCTGCTGCTGATATCCACACCCATCTCCATGGAGACCATGTTGACTACATCAGCGGGCCACTGGGACTCCCATGCCATGAATCATACTGGGATCAAGGGCTGTACCTATAGTACATACCATCTAAACAATGCTTACCCCTGTAATCTAGTTCATCCTGTTAAAAAAAAGCTTACTGACCAGGGATGTCAAGAAAAATTCAGGAAGATCTCCAGTACAGTTACCCCCTCACAAGACAGTTATGATCATTCTCATGTTTGTAAGATGATCCCTTTGCCCTGCCTTGAAGTCAAGCGTGCCTTTTAATTTGTTTTTTTTCCCACAGCAACAATTAGCAATAGCATCTTCATTTATTCATTTTCCAGCCACTGATGCAGTGCAGGGTCATGGAGAGCCACCCCAATTTGGCACTGGTCTCAAATCGTGACATCCTAAGCAGGATGCCAGGCCATTGTGGGTTGTACGCAGACACCCACACACCAAAAGCAACCTGCATGTCTGTACACTGCGGGAGGAAAGCAGAGCATCCAGAGGAGACCATGTGACACGGGGTAAACATGCACTAATCCCTTCTCTGTATGCCAGGTATGGGGGGGGGGGGTCTCGTCCAGTGAGTGAGACATAAGCCCCATATAGCCAGAGCAGCCCTCACCTTTCCACGTGGCCTCCGCTGGCCCCCCACCAGCTTCATGAAGCGGTTGTACTGCTCGTCCTGGTTGGAGAGGTCGCGGATCTTGCGGATCTCGTCCTCCCGCTTGCGCCGCTCCTCCTCCTCCTGCTGCTCCTTCAGCTGCTGCAGCTTCCACGTGCGCAGTTGCTGCTTGCGCCACACCTGCTTGGCCACCGAGCCTGTAAAGGATGCGGGTCCAGTGTTCAGCTCGTTGCCAAGCAACCACGCGAGAGCCACAGCTTCAGTTATATTCATAACCTGCTGTAAGACACAAGCCTGAGCAAAAGAGCAGTTAAGACAAAAGTTTAAAAAAAGTTCTAGATATTACGCTCTACAAGCAATACAAAAATACCTGCACAAAAATACCTGCTATTTTGAATGACAGATCTCTTCACAAATTCAAGGATCCATCCACATGTCAGCATCCACTGATTAGAGGCTGATAGGTGGCCTACCTGTCCTTGGTGTCCCCAACCTTGTGCCCTAAGCCGCCTGGGATAGGCTCCAGGCCCCCCATGCAAAGGACAAGTGGTTTGGGACATGCATGGCTGGCTGCCTTACAAGGGGGCCTGCCTACCCCAGACAGCACGGGGAACGAGGCAGGGAAACACCTTGGACGGGACGTCAGTCCATCAAAGGGCACACAGACACTCGCACATAGTGGACGTCTCTGAACTGCAGATCGACCAGCTGGCCCGCGGGTCCCTCACCTGTGCCGATGTTCTTCTTGCCCTGGTGGAGCTTGGTGACCGCCTTGCCTTTCTCCTGTGTGGGCTTGGCCTTGGTGATCTTCTCCTTGCTCTCCTTCATAACCTGCTGCTCCTTTTGCTGCCACTTCTTGCTGGCGGACTGCAGGGCCAGGAGTCGCAGCTGCAGCTCCGAAAGCTCGTCATCCTCGTCCTTCGCCTGGGGGCGGGAGAGGGCCGTGGTGATCCACTGATATCGAATCCAGGCAGGTAGCCATGTAACTGGGTTTGAATGCTCGTGTGAAAAGGAACTATGCAGGAATTACCAGATTTCCATGACACATGACAGTATAGCAGCTAAAAAATGAACCCAGACCAGTTTTAACCACTTAGGTGCTCATGTGAAACTTCTTTTAACATTTTTAGCAATCATATGCAAAGACTGTATGGACAATGAAATTCTCCCAGCATAATGGGCTGTGTGGCTAATACCAAGACCACCAAGACCTCAGTGGGAGCCGGGAGCCACTTCCCACCATAAGTTTACATTGACACAAATTGATATTGATGGCCTTGTCCCTCTCATACACAGAGAAGCAGTCTAAGCCGATGTAGATTTATTACATTCACATAGACTATTCAGGTGATAAATGGGGTGTTTATCCACACCACCTCTCAGCCTGTCAGGAAGCAGGGGGTCTCCAGCCTCCAATTCACCCCTGCCAGTCGCTTGGTAATTAGCAGTGCAGCTAAGACACACCTCCTGGGAGGTAGGAGCTGCCTCGGGGGTCTAGAGCAGTTGCTCAGAAGATAGCCAGATGGGTCACCTGGCCAATTTTACGATACCTCAGCTGTAGGACCTCCATTTTCCAGCATTAAGACGGCATTGATGGACCCGTTTAGCAAGTCACGCTCTTGGTTAAGCTAAGTAAGGTCCCCATGTGTTGGCGTTTACCTTCCCAGGAACACCAGTAGCATCCTTGTCACTCACAGAAGGCATACTGGATACAGCGATATCACTTTCCTCCTCTTCATCATCTTCCTCTTTATCTTTAAGATAAAAAAAAAAACCCTAGTTTTTAGCCTTTGGGGAAAAAAAACAGGCTTGAGAATGATCACCCAACATGCTTTTCATGACATTTATCTTCTGGACCATATTCTGACTTGAGAATTTTTATTACAGAAGTAGTGAAGGTTTTTGCCACATTTCTAAAAGTAGCTGTTCAGTCAGCCAAGCAGAGTTCGTGTGAGACATGGCAAACAACCATACCTTTAGCATGGCTGGCTTCAGTGGCTCCAACTCCCTCAGACTCCACTTTCTCTGATGCTTTGCTGGACTTCTTGTTGATCTTATCACGCTCTGCTGGAGTCGGGAGCTTCTGCCTCAGAGGCCTGAGATTGAAAGCCTGAAAGATCTTCTTCTCCGCCTTCTCAGGACACAGCAGCTCCTCGTCTGCCACAGCAGCTTCAGATTTAATACTGTCCTCCTCTGAAACCAGTCCAGAATTAACACTCAGGGCAGCCTCTGCTTCGTTCGGGGGGGATTCTTCTTTGGGCTTCAGAGCCATCTTTTCCTCATTCCTAATGCACTCCAACTCCAGCTGGATTTGCTTATACTTCATAAGCAAGTCCTCAAAGCTCTCATCGACACCGTTTTCCGACTTGGCAATGTTGTACATGGGCTTCCTTGCCTGGGGTCTCCCAAATGCCTTCTCTGAGGGTAAGGGTGAAGGACCAACATTTTACACGCTGACACAATAGGGGAAGGTTCTGTACATTGATTACTACATCCACCACCAACTGGGAAAAAAACCAAGAACAGTAAACAGAACCTTGTTCTCCTGACAGCCATATTTCAAGTACCTCTTAATGTGTCACTAGAGCTGTTCTGGGAACAGCAGCAAAAATACAAGCTATAAAAACAGTAGCCTTACAGGAAATAGCTAGCGCCCCCCCCAGCGAAGCAGGTAACTGTAATTTAGTGCGCCACCTGCAGGCCAGGGTGTCACACTTCTGAAGCGACCGCAGAAAGAAGCTGGAGATGATCACGACGGACCATTTTCTGGGTGAAATTGTGTGTCCAGCCGTGTAAAACAGCCGCTGTATGGTCCAGTTACACGCATTAAGGATTACTGCGCATGTCCTGTTACACCGGTTTCCATTAGGCAGCCACATTAACACGTACGTTTAGAAATATGTCGGTCATCGAGAACGGCCGTACACATCTACACTGCGTTACATCAGCCAGTCTGAAAGGATACGTTTTCTCAGCGGGGATTCCTTCCTGTTGCTGTAGTTTTCCCCGAACTCGAAGCGCCCAGGGGGAGGCCTGGCGTTCTCCCTCCCTCCCCCACCATCTACCCACGCTCCCCGGTTCCAGTCCCCACGGGCCTGACTCGACTTCCCTCGATACCTCAGTCTGCCCAGAGCCGTGTGGCTCCTTTCCCAGAAAGAAGACCGAGGCCCCGGTTCGCAGTGCTGCCCGGGGAGCGGCCGATCCGGTCCGCTCGGTCCACCCAACAGTCTGTGAGGGGGAAGGAATGAAGGATGCGGGTGCGACCCGCGATTAAACGGCACCTTGGCACGGAAGTCTTGCCCGGACGCCGCCATAGCGGCGGCGATCGCCCGGCTTTGAGCTTTACTTTTTCGATTACACCGAGTCATGCTGACACTAGGCCTCGTATCCCGCCGCAGGAACTGCTTTTCGTCGGCGTCATCGTCGCAGATCTCCCCGTCTTCCAGCTCTCCTTCTTCCTTCGGTGACCCACTGCTCGTATTTGACTCCATTATTACCTACGATCGTTCGCTAACAGTGGTTTCGCGTATCAGAAAGCGATCTGTCTCGTCAACTCCTGGATTTCTGCCTTTCTCCGTATAGGAATTCCCCCTCCCTCGTACTACCCAGAAACTCGGGTCGCTCCCGTGGAATATCGCGATACTTGATACGTGAAATATCGCGATACTTCTCCGTGAATTCGTTATTTCTAAGCGAGACTTCGTTTTCTTTTTAAATGGGATGCAATAAAACGAAATTTCGGCGAGTTACTGATATGGTAACTAGAATTTTACGTGGCGCTACACTATTTAAGTACACAAGTAAAGCAGACTAGACATTTCTGAAGTGTGTAACTAGCCGAAGCATGCAAAAATACTACGATAGAATGCAGACCGAATCTAAATACCAATACTGGTTGTAGGAGCCTAGATATGCTTGATGGATCGTTTATGGACTGTGGAGACATTCTTTGTCACCTTGCTGATGGGATTGCTAATTTATTAGTTATCACATTGTTCGTCACCTTGGTGATGGGATCCTAAGAGTATATTTCTAGTAATTAACAGCCAGTTAGAAAGAAAGTAAGTTATAATCTGGCCGAGAGCCATACGGTTGACCGTCGTCTCTCCCTTCCATCTTGTATGGAAGGACCTCAAAACTCTTGGACATAAAAGAAAATACAATCGTTTTAAGATCACCGAATGGTCTCCTTGAATTCCTTTTTATGCGAACCGCTTGGGAGAGAGCGAGGCGTCAGCCTAAAGCTTCTTCGCCACTGGAACCTCCACTAAATCCATCTAGCATATAAATTGATAAACGACTGATTTCCCGTAATCCATGTTTAATTTTTTAAGAGATTATTATTCCTACGGTATTAGCGACGGGAGCAATTCGATTAAATATGGATTATACACCTGTTAAATGCCACAACAGACTATGACACAAAGAAGAAACCCATGGTATATGCAAATGCTTTAATGAAGCTGCTTCGTTTACTTCAGTTTTTCCAGTGTTGGTCGGCGCTGTACCTTTAAGACCGCTCCATTCGCGGACGTCAATCGGATTTCATTATACATAACACTACCATACCACCTCATCTAACACGGCTAACTGCGGGCTGTTATGCATTGCTTCTTGAAAATTGAAATAATGCTGATGTTTGGGGTGCTTGGCGAATGGTCCCTACAGGGTTAAAGGTGACCGGCGATCCCAGTGCCACACGTGAGAGGCAGAACTCATCATGGCTATGGCGATTACAGGTGCATCCTAAAAACATCATTAAAAAATTCTTAGAGGCAGTTAATTTAAGGAAGCTTTATATTAATACTTTGCTTAAGCCTGTTATATGTAAACGTTTCCATATCAAATGTAAAAGACGTGTTATTAAAGGAAATCTTGGTGAATACACTGAAGCTGTTTACTACAGTATTTGTATCCTTATAGTTGCTGTAGTGGTTGTACCAATGTACTGGGTTTGAGGGGTTTTCAGAAAAATAACCATTGAAACTTTAGAATTTAAATATGAGATTGTTTCCATAAAATATTATGATTGACGATACCTTTTCAGGTTAGTTTGGTCATATTCTCTTCAGATTTCATGTGAGTGCTTGCTAAATTATTACACAGCCTTTTAGTTGCACTGCTTAATAAAAAAAAAAGTACTGCATTGATTTCGTGGTTAATGTGCCAAAGACTGCATGTCTGTACCTCATCGTAATTGCAAGATGTGTTTATGTTACAGGTGCTTTTCTTGTCCTCTACAATGCATTTTGAAAAAGAGGTATTAGTGAAAGAATATTTAAAGATGATGACTGATATGATTGTGTTGTGCGTGACTCTGGCCATCTCCTTGTCGTTCTGGATTATTTCCATGACAGCCAGCACATACTATGGTAAGCTCCATGGCAAATGCATGTTAGATAAAGTATTGACCTTCTTCTGCTCATGCTTTTGCTGCTTTAAATTAATATGTTCAAAGTTTGTGTCGGAACAGTGAAAAAGGTGATGAATATTTTTAATTTCCAGCAAAACCGCTGGGCTTGCAGGCCTCTGATTGTGTCCACCTTACTTTTCAGGCACTCTACAGCCCGTATCTCCATGGCGCTGGCTGTTTTCACTACTGATCCCCTTGCTTATTACAGCCCGTGCCATCAAGCGGAAAAGCCTTGACCACACTGGTGCGCTAGTTGGTAAGGAACGTCACTTATTGTACACTTTCATTAAGTTGAAACCACAGTTTCATCACCAGTTGTCTCTGAAAACTCCTTTAGGTAGTTTAGTGTTATGGGGTGATCGTTGACCATTATGGTGAGACATTTTCTGGTTATTTTATTTAATGGGGTAAAGAGAATTGCTTTCTCACCACTAGAGGGGGAAGCACTTGTTTTTCTGAAAGAGTGCTCTACTGGCAGTGGTCAAGAGGAGAAAGGTTTGCATTTAGAAATTATTTGTATTGTCATATTTTTAAATGAATTCACTTTGTTTGATTGATTGCTCTTTTTGCAGGAATGCTGGTTGGATTTGTTCTGACAATGGCCAACCTGAGTTTTTTCTTCTCCCTGCTGGCATTTTTTATCACGTCCTCCAAACTCACTAGGTGGAGGGGAGAAGTTAAAAAGCGCATTGATTCTGAGTACAAAGAAGGTAAAACAATGGATTTTCCCCTGCAGTATTCACACGTGTTAGGAGGTTGTTTCTGGTATGACGTTTGCTGTGAAATAAAAAAACTGAATATATTGCATGTCTGATATATGTCCTGTCTAACTATGGTAGAAGATGCTATGCTGTTTTTGAAGGATATATTGGGGAAAAAATGTACTATTTGCCGCCCATCGTACTTCCATTGTTTTTAAAGTAATATCTACCAACAGCAAAACTATCAATATGAAAATGTAGCTCACCATGAGCTTTAACTAACCAGGATCTCAAAAGTGAGATGGGTGAAAGTACAGATGGAAGTGCTGCCAAGAGCAGGAGAATTGCTGAGAATGGAGAGTAAGGCTGGCTTTGCGACCTCTTCCAGGGGGCCAGAGGAACTGGATACAGGTGTTCTGCAACGGGGGGGTGCCCACCGAGCTGGCCTTGCTCTATATGATCGAAGTGGGCCCTGGGGAGATGCCGGTGGACTTTGGGAAGCAGTACACTGCCACCTGGATGTGCCTGGCCCTGCTAGGGGCCCTGTCCTGCAGCACAGGTGATACCTGGGCCTCGGAGGTGGGAACTGTCCTCAGCAAAAGCCCTCCCAGGCTCATCACTTCCTGGAAGGTAGTCCCTACAGGTAGGGCTTCCCTCCGCAGAACTAGTTTACCCTGGGTCCTGGTGCCAGTCAGGACAGCTGAAAACATACATATCAGAATGCTGGTTTGCGTTTTACTCAGAAAGCATTCAAAATATTTTTTGACAACTCAACAATGACCAGGAATCTTGAAAAAAGTTCTGTGTGATTCTGTGATTTAGCAAGAAAAAAAATCTCCATAGTTATTAGTTGTCACAAACATTTATTCTAAGGCAACCCGATTACCCATGTCATGAGTTCTCTTCTCATGTTTTGCCATAGGAACAAATGGAGGAGTCACCCCTGTAGGCCTTGTGGCAAGCCTCCTGGGAGGGATGACAGTGGGCATGGCTTACTTCATCTCACAAATCTTATTTGCTAGGGATCTGAATCTGGCAGCCCCTCAGTGGCCAATCATCGTGTACGGGGCTGCAGCGGGTCTCTTTGGGTCACTTCTGGATTCTTTCCTTGG
Source organism: Gymnarchus niloticus (assembly GCA_009936485.2). Lineage (NCBI taxonomy): Eukaryota > Metazoa > Chordata > Actinopteri > Osteoglossiformes > Gymnarchidae > Gymnarchus > Gymnarchus niloticus. The sequence goes on along the minus strand of JAACJT020000001.1, from coordinate 10,085,258 downwards.
AGCCAACATGCAGTATTCAGGTGAGCTATATAAAGGCTTCAAGTGCCCTCTGTTGAGGCCTAGCAAAATTACACAGCTGAAATTATGTCTAGACGGAGAGGAAGTCCACTATTATTTGTGCCTTATGTGTGCTCTACAATTTTAAGGCTTGGCTTTAACCTGAGAACAAAACTTTATGCAGTGGTATCTTGCTAAATGGTCTTAAGGCCATAAATTTGTACATTGATGATGTTTAAATTGCACAAATGGAATATATGTTGGCCTTTTCGTTCCTTTGCTGACTATAATCAACTGAACAGGGACAGTTATTGTGTGATACAAGGTAGCTGGCCTGGCAGAGCCTACGTATGCAAGATTAGTGCAAATATATGTAAATGCTGTAATTTTGTGCCTTGTCCTAAAAGTGGTAAACATGCCTAAGGTGCTCAAGAGAATAGCGAAAATTGCTGAACATGTGCATGTATCTTTCTGACTGTGTGTATATGCCTGCTTCTTTCAGGTTATGATGAAAGCACTGGGAAGGTTGTGCACCATGAGTCCAGGACCACAAAACACATCAGTGGGAAACCAATTCTGGACAACAACGCTGTGAATCTGTTCTCTTCTGTTCTAGTTGCCTTAGTTATGCCTGGAATTGCATGGGGCTTCTGGCCAAGACAATAAACCCTGAAGCAGGCAGCAGATGGTCATTCAGTTAAAACAAAACTGAGGCAGACATGAAATGTAAGGGTACTCTCTTAAACTGTTTTGCTTTGTTAAAGTCCGGTGCAGTATTCACTTTTTAAGGCTTATTATATGGTTGATATAGAAGCTGGATAGAGCAATTTAATTTAGCATAAAACTGAAGAGCAGTTTTTTTTCTGTGCTATCATTTTATAACACTGTGTAGGAATCTTTACATTAATGTACTATTAATACACAAAGAAATCCCCAGTGCTTTGTGAATATTTATTTTTTTGTTTTATGTCAGTAAGACATTCCTATATCGGCATTGTTAATGTCTACAGTTTACAGCAAACATTTGCTTTCTAATACATATGAGCAGCATTGTGGTTAGACAATCTTAAAAGTGGGCTTTGCCACCTTGAATGTCTTCATCATTTTATGACTTTCGTTGATTGTTAAATTTGTAAATTTTGCACTCTTTAGTTTGTGAAACAAACAATATAACTTTATATTTTTAATTAGCAGTGTCTGCATTACCTCAGACCTAATGTGTACAAGTGGGTGGCAAACATAGAGTTATCTGTTTTGGCATTGTCAACCCACAAACAATTTTAGAATGTTTTCGTTGTTCAAAGTAACCTCACAAAAACCATAGTTAGTTGAACCATTTTATTGGATAGTTAATCCATGTCCGTGTAATAGCATTGTCATATAACACAATTTATCGTGTCTTGTGTAGACAGTTATCTTTCCTACAAGCAAGAGCATAATACTGGACTCAGCAAGCAAAGGGCAAATGGTTGTGCAGTGCAATAAACAGTATTTTGAAATACGATAGCTCATTCAGCTTATTTAAAGTTCTTCAAAGTTATATATTCTAAATTATCTTTGGTGAAACTATGCATGGATTACACAAACAATATTTCAAAAAGATCCTGCTCAATATTACATTGTCATTCTTTGTTGTAGAAGTGGATGATAAATGCAGTTTTACCACTCGTGTTTGCTGATCTTTCGCATAATGTAACTAAGCAACAGTATAGTCAAACTGAAGTACCATCTTGATAGGTTTTGTTTCTTGTCGTTGCCCTGTTCTGGTCTTTGTGACAAAGTAATTGCACTTATTTCAACACCATTTAATAACCAATTGTGCGACGTGATTGGCTTCTAGTACCAATGAATGTGATTGTAATACGAGAACTTGGGTTTTGACCTCTTCAGATGATGTGTCCTGCTGAAAAGGCGGTGTAAAGTCCAGGACGTGAAATCACGAAGTTCCCCTTCGTATGTACTTGCTGTGTTTTGCCACACAATGGGAAATTTTCATTAGGGCACCCACTGCTGCCTGTCATTTATTTCCTCTCAGGGATTTTCTGGTTCAATTATACAATATGATTTTTTTTTCTTCATTTGAGTAATACCTAATATACCTGTTCACGATAAACTCTCTCTTATCAGTAATCACAGTGATGGTCATATTTAAAAATGTACATTTTTTTAAAAGTCCAGTTGAAATTAATCTCCATTATTGGCTTAATTCTAAAATAATTTAAGACGCAACAATCAGGACTGACCCTCGAGGTTGGAACCATTCTTCCATAATCAGTTCGAATAAGGTACGCAAGTAACCATTTTTGTTAAGTTCTTAAATGCTTTAAGTAGAAACCTGTTACTCAGGTTGTTTTCGTAAAAAAGCACATACAGTACTTGTTCAGGCGGACTAGAATAATGCCCCTTGACCTGTTTACAGTTCCAACAGTGAGTGAACGCCCTGCGCCTGTAGCCAATCAGATAAACGCGTTTGAAATACGCCACATGCCTCAGCTGTAGCCAATCAGATTGTCGTATTTGAAACAACGTCACAGGGCGCTACTTTCGAAATGTTTTATCCGATGAAGGCGCAAACGCTGTTAAACAGGTGTGACGACACAAGAGGGAAGGTACGCAAAATAGTATAAAATAAGACAAACATACTGCGGGATAACGACTCGAAATAAGGTAGGTTTTAATGTATATTACGGATTACTATGCAAAAAAAAAAAATAAAAATAATCTTTCTGTTTTCTAAGCATCTAACCTAGTCTAGTCCAGCTGGATATATGAGTAATGCAAAGGTATATAATAATTACTGACAATGAATTGTATTTCCAGGTTGGGTGACGATATAGTGATGAGAAAATTGTCATAAAATTACTTTTTTATCATTGTCACAGTTTGTATACTGATCCTGAAATTTTTTTTACTAGAAAATTTGATGAGTTACAGTCCTTAGACACCAGGATGACATACAGTTCCTTTTTGTTCACCTTTACATGACAATGTAATTTTGCTTTGACACTTTTGTTCTACTGGCTGACACATGGTTTGACAGTTTATATTAAAGCACTCCCACTTTTTTCTGTAGCTTGTTGAAGGCACTAATATGTCCACTAGGTGGCCAGTCAAAAAAAAAGTGAATATTTACTCTTACTGATGATGTGACTGGGGTCACTATAGATAATTAGTTTATGTACCTTAACCAAGGTTACGGCATCAACTGTGGTCTTGAAACAACAAATGTCCTTTCATCCTAGTAGTTGCCCTGTGTCATAAAGGCTATGTGATGCAGAAATGCTCAGTTTATATTGTGTTGGCGTATGGGGCCATCTAAGAAAGTATCCTTGTGGAAGAAATTGTTATGTGCTGTCTTAGAAAAATGAGTTCTGGAAAAGCACTACAGGAGGCTGTCCACCCAAATCAACAGCCACCGACCCCAAGCTTTAGAAAGAGAAAGAAAGCACAAGAGAGGTAAGTCTCCAGTGAGATGTTTGAGTAGCCTCTTAGAGGGCTGGTTATTTGGCAGTACTCTGTCTGTTCAATTTTCACAGTCATGTAATTGTGGTGCTGTCTCTGAAATTATAATTGCAAGTCTGGATGTGTTTGAATTCAATGTGTCTTGTGTAAATCTGGCATCAACTCCTATGCGCTTAACACCCAGAGCAGACATCAGAAGTCCAACAGACAGCATGATCTCTCCGTGTACACGCAAACTCATGAAGAAAGCAGCTAAGGACATGTAAGAACAAAGTCACAAGCATATCCCTCCTAACATTCATAATAACATGTCATGCAACAAGACCTTAACTTCAATGACACTTGTGTTTTAGATATTGTGTGATAGCCTTATATAGGCCTATATTGTTGATAGTGGTTTGTTGGTTTTGAAACTTCTTTTAATGTATGTGCAGCAGTCTATTTCACAATCCATATTGGAATAAAAATCTCAATTGAGCTTTTAATTGTAATGTTTAGCAAAATAAATTCTGCCTACAATCTGTGTACTAAATTTTTAATTTTTTGTGACTTTCCCCCCAGAGAAATGTTGACAGCTGAACTTGTGTTTAATGCAGAAGACAAGGAAAACACTCCTTCATGAATATATTTCATCTAATGAAAGAAAGCCTCTCAGTTTTTTACTTGCTTGCACTTTGGAGGTGTGTGAAATGGCTACTTCTGGCTCTGGGTGCTTTAAAGTAGTTTTTATTGATCCCAAAAGCTCTGGATTTTGCTTTCAGAACCTTGAATTTGCACTGATTGTTATCCACTGTGCTGCTTGCACTTCATGGTTTGGCCTATAACTCGTGAAGGCACAAAACAAGGCTTGATACCAATTGTTGAACTATTTAAAGACCATAGAATTGAACCGATCCTCATCACAGTAGATAACATTCGAAAGATGCTTATCCTTCTGCTGTAATTGACTGGTTATCATTTAACCAATTAAGTAAAATGATGGTATGTAGGTGTGTAGATTGCTCTGACTGCAGTTTATATAGATGAGCTATTATACTATTTAGGCTGTTATGAACTGAGAGGCGGAGTTTAAATTTCCAACTGTTTGTGAGCTTTTGGGAGCTGTTGGTGTTCTGTTAGGTGAGGTTAGCTTACAAACTCTAATCTGAGTTTTTTCTCTTTACATTTCCATTCAAAGCACACTGTCAACAGTGTTCAGCTTGGCAAATGTCTGTATGCTACCCAACTACTGTTATTACCTTTGCACATTCACTGCCTATGCATGTATTTTTGTAAACCATGTCTGTCTTCCCTATGGAGAATATGCAAAGTATATAAGGTTTTAGTCTATTTATTAGGAATGTAGAATCACTTCATTGTTTTAAGAAAATTCACTATGCAACTGTGTAAACAATTAAAATGAATCCTTTTTGCTCTAATAAGCTTGGTTATTCTTTTGACTTAATTAAAATTTTCTTGGGCAGCCAAATAATCTGCTCGCCGGGCAGTTGTAAAAACACTTGGATAGATGCTGTTTTTGTTCTGCAAACAAAACACATCCATCTTTTCCAGAATGTGCAGAATGACACAAAGCAACGGCATTTACCAATGACATCAAATTGCATTGAGGGTAATCAACTATCATTTAGAAAAATATGTGTATGATATGACAGCGACTCAGCCGCATGACCATTGTGTCTGGCATAATAAAATTTGACCAGATTGGTTAAAAACAGTAATGCAATTTCCTTTAATCAACGCATAATATAGAATACAGTGATACCTAATAAGATGTAATGCAAAAATTTAAGTACATCTCTTTAAAGACATGGGAAGACTTCTGTATAGAATATTTGTACACACTTGTTGAGATGCTTTCCAAATTTTCATATGTTAACCTACTGGTGTGAGTATATAGCATCTAATTTATGCAGAGATTTTTTATTTTCTAAACCTAGAAAATTGCTAGAGTAAGGTGAAATTATGTCTTACACACTCAATTGCCCTGTTGTCAACCTCTCAGAAAAGGAAAAAAAAAAATCAATATTAATAAAAATCAATGTTTTTGTCCCTTTTAGTGATTTGTATGTGCTTAAGAGTATACGATTACATGATTGTACACTGATTCGGTATCCACAGTGGTATTCAGGCCTACCTTACGATTACATGATTGTACACTGATTCTGTATCCATAGTGGTATTCAATCCTACTTTCACACACTTCTTGCATACAGACACAATACGACTAGTGCCACCAGTTGGGCCCCCACATTTTTTCAGCTTATATCTTTATCAGTTGTTCCCTATCGTTGTTTTACAAATGTACAAAATACGTATGTGTTCAGCTCTTACGAAATACACTTTCCAACATATTTGAAAGAGCATCATTTAGCCTAAAAAATAAACTTAGTTGACTCGCAAAGTGCAGATTTTTTCTCAATATGTCAATTAACAGTTCACTTATATTTCGCCTTGGACCGTACCGCGCTGTTGATACACGGTCGTGTTGGGGGTTAGACCCTCCCTTCCGGACTCTAGAGCCAGCTGATCACGTGACCCACGGCCGGTGCGTGACGTAGAGGGAGAAGACGCCATTAGACAAGTTGACGAACTGGGAAGAGCCGAACCTTAATGTGGCGCTAGCCTAGCCAGTTTCTTCATTTCTGCTACTGAGAATTAGTGTCGTCGCTCGTTTCGTTATCCCTGGTTTTTCCTTCCTCGTCGGCGGGGGTGTCCGATGTGAATCGCCAGTCGCTGTTGTGCTGCGTTACACTCTTGCGCGCGACCGAGGAAGGATCGGACGATGGCGGCCGGTGGAGCGGGGGGCGGCGGCGGCGGCAGAACCTACTCCTTCAAGGTGGTCCTGCTGGGAGAGGGATGCGTCGGCAAGACGTCGCTGGTGCTGCGCTATTGTGAGAACAAGTTCAACGACAAGCACATCACGACACTCCAGGTCCGTACGGGCAACTTTTCCGGTCGTTGTCGCGGGTTTTAGGCGTTCTTTTTAAAGACGTATTCCTCTTTCGTACTGGCACCGCCGGCTATGGCCCTGCCCTTTAACCGTGGTGAGGGTGCTGGTCCTGCCCTTTAACCGTGGTGAGGGTGCAGGTCCTGCCCTTTAACCGTGGTGAGGGTGCTGGTCCTGCCCTTTAACCGTGGTGAGGGTGCTGGTCCTGCCCTTTAACCGTGGTGAGGGTGCTGGTCCTGCCCTTTAACCGTGGTGAGGGTGCAGTAAGATCACTAATAGCTTGCTAAATATGTACTACTGTTTATTGCGCGTGTTTTATATGGTGCACACAATGTAGGCGTTCATATGTGTGTATTGTCTATCTATGTATGTATATGGCAACCTATATATCTATATGTCTGTGTGAGCGTGTAGTATGCTTGTCACACATCAGGGTCATATGTGATCAGATAGCAAAGAGTATCTTTTCTTTGGGATCTCCATCTTGGTTTGTGTATTCATAAATGCAATCGCTGAGGTTTGGTGTAAAAAAAGAAAATGTTTTAAAGCTTTGGGTTTGTTGCACTGCTTTTTAGTGCATACTGTTCTTTCTGAAGATTGACGTTAAAAAACAGAGGAGGCCTGGGAACAGTCCGATTGAGCCCATAACGACCGATTTCTTTTAGATGTGGAGGACTCAGATCTGGCCTCACTGAGGGGCCTTGCTGATCAGCTCAGGTGGAGCTGTCACTTGTGAGGAGTAACTCGAATCTGGATTATTAGGCAAACAGGCTTTATGTTGGCCCTTGTTCACAGCCTGTCCTTTGGGATTATGTCAAGATACGGGATTATGTTAATCCTGATGGTCTGCTCTTCATCTTTTATAGAACTTGGATCCACTTTCAGTATTTGGTCATACAACCCCCCAACAAATAGGAACTTCCCTTCTTCTGTTTAAAATGTTGTAAGATGTAATATTTCAGTACCTGTAGTTTGGGATGTTTGATATATTGCAGTCATCGAATAACCCCCCCCGGAATATTCGGAACACGCCAATGTGATTATTGGTTTAGGATTTGCCTGTTTTTTAGGTTTTGATGAGTATTTGGTCTTCTCAGTCAGTTATTTATTCGTCTTTGGCTTGATTTTATTGATTTATAAGATATTCTGCTATCAGCTAAAATAAAAGGATGATAAATCCCAACTGAATTAGGCTTCTGATAATGCTAGAAAATACTAGAAAATTTCTTATTCTTCATGCCACTTAATAACTTATACAGCTGGTTAGGCAAGTCATTCTATGTTTTAGTAAGCACATCTGTCAGCTTGCTTTTAAACTTTATCATATCTATATTGTGATGGGGGACTATGATTATAGATGATATGGCTCTAACAATTCAGAGCTGCCTGCTTGTAATTTGGTAGATTTTAACTTGAGCTGTACAGTGTATTACACGGCTTTACCTTTGAAGTCCTGCAGTTTACAGTTCACCTTCATAGAAATTTTATTGTGTAGCTGAATGTATGGCAAGGTGACACCACTGTCTTTGAAGTGGTAGTTTCACACTTTCACAGTCAGCTTCCACCTGTAGGAGCTACAGTTCTTCTTCCTCAGCTAGTCTATAGGTTTCATTTTCTTAGCTTTCTTGGTTCCCTGTCAAGCGCTCACCCCGCCTCCTCACCTCTTCTTTTGGCTAAAGAACCCTTACCGACACCAGCCGATATCACGCTGACACCTTTGCTGACAGCCTCTGCTCCGGCTTGAAGTTCCCGGAAGAGTTGTGGTATTGCATCATTTTCGCTTTAACTGGAGCGTTGGAGTTTTGGCCTGGGACTTTCCAAATGGCATTCACTGCTTTTTGCGGCTGCAGCGCCCAAGTCTCACTTTACACCAGAGTGCTGCTAGGCAGCTTGTTATGCTAAGTCACCGTGAAAATTATTTTGGTCAGCTTTTGCCGTGCTGATTGTGCATTAATATTTGATATGGAATAACAAGTAAAGCCACTTATAACAGCCAGTGAATGTAAACACGTGAACACTCAAAGCAACAATACTGTGTAGTGACATTGATTGATTTGGGGAAAAAAACATTGTAGACAGATGGATTTTTTTTTCGCGCTTATCCAGTTGTACAAATCTGAAGCTCTGCTGCTGCATCCCTAAGTGATTCATACATTTGGGAAATGATTATTGATACGTTGGAATTACTTTGTCACACGTAACCGCAACAAAGTCCTTTAGTGATCGTAGCATGTCCCCTAGCAGCACCAGTGGCTTAAGGGCACAATACGTTGCATTGTTTTATACCACACTTCTGCTGGCCAAATTCAGTAAAGCTTACAGTCACATTGCCTTGTTGTGGCGTTAACATTTCGAAGGGGATTTTTTCCACTGTGAATCTTTCCTGGTTATTTTGTACCAAGGTCTGTGTGGCTCAGTTTTACATCTCCTGTCCTAATTTGTGGCAACATATAAAAGGATTTAGGGCTGAATGTGTTTGCCTGTTAAGGGCCTTCTATTAAAACCAACTCCCTCTGAATCCACGCTGGATTTACAATTGCATAATGCCAACTAGAAATTTTTGGAGCTCTTTATGCAGGCGACTGTTAAAAAGATCACCAAAATAGCTAGAAGTCTGCCACATCGGGAAAACATAAACAAAATGGAATTTTGCAAACACCTTTCTGAAATTTTCCGTCCTTTTTGCATTCCCGTAATACCTTGAACCTTCCAGAAGCCTCACTGGTATTTATTCTAGTTATTGCTGCTATGCTTCCCTTTATCCATAGACTGGAGCGGTGAGAGTGGTGAAGGATTTACAGTTGAATCGTGTGCCGTTTGGAAGGCCTGCAGGAAGTGGAAGCAGGCTGCCATCGCACAGCTAACTGCCTTTTGTGCATCCTGTTTGCCCATTACGGTGAAGCCCTACATTGTAATCTGAACTGTGCAAAGGATGGGAGAGGGCTGAGGTGGAGCCTCTGTGCATCAGAAACAATCGAATTTCACTGCCATTCATGTCTGGGGTAGAATGAGGGAAGTAGAAATATCGAGAGGAGTGCATTTTAAAAGAGATCTTTATTTTTGACAGAGAAATGGATGAATAATTGCACAATGTGAATTTTCACTTGGCCCTCTGGGGGTTTGTCATCTGCTTTGTGCTCTCTTACCTGGGTGAACTTTGTGTGGGTAGTTTTTTTTTTTTTTTTTTTTTAACCAAATTTTAAACATTTTTCTGCCAGTCTTTGTGTGTGAAGCATTGTATGTGTTTATGAAATGTTTTTTGGTGCCTTCATCGCATTTGTCTTTCAGGAAGCAAGGCGTGTCATCGCTGGGTATCATTCTGAAAGCAAACTCACCTTTGTTCTGCTAGCCGCTCTATTTGAATTGTAGCAGTTGTGAAAGGCCAGAGTGGGCCCTTCTCCAAGACCGCTACTTCAGTTACACACTCCAGCTTTAGAAGCCCTCACTAGTCTAGTCTGACGACCCACTGAAGCCACAGAGGACTTCCTTGGTGTCTAACATCTCTCGTTGCTGTTGCCCTAGCCATGTGCTAGCAGCTTTAGGTAGAGCAGGCTTCAGTGGTGGCCAGTGCTATAGATTGAATAAAACTGATCATTAGATTTAATATAGAGTTCTTCAGTATACTTTCGGTCCTCCAGCACGAACACTGCATCACACTTGGACAGCTAGCGAGCCTGTTGCATCACCTGGAGTTTGGATCATTGTAGATGGGGATGGCTCACATGGGGCTTCATCTCAAAGCCAAGGAAAGTGGTTTCTGGAGGACCTCGGTATATGCTGATCCTTCACTGTATCAGTTTTAATTTGTGTATATCATATTATCAATATGTTAGACTAGGTGACACAAGCATGGGCTTGACAGAAGTGGAATCAAGGTTTCCGTTTTGATACTGGTTCTGATGAAGTTTTGGAGTGACTACACACCTGTGTGAGTCTGGGTAGGCACCCCATTGATGTGTTCTGAAGAATTACCCAGGGGTGTACTTCTGGAATTGAGGTGTTAGTTTAGATCAGAGCAAATGTAATTAAGCTGCATGATGTCCTGGTGGGGATAAAAAGCCAATGGGGGGTTTCACCAGATTTTAGTGCTAGTTAGCAGGCAACATGAAGATGCCAGGGAATCTTTGTCAGCGACCCCTAATGGGGTTTATGGCACAGGGATGACCCAGCTCTTCCACAGGCTCAGTGGGAATTTAGAGCCTTTGATGGACTCCTTTAGCTGTATGCTAAATGTGTTCCTCAACAGGCTGCTGTTTTTTCATCTCCCAAGGATAAATTGTCTTACCAGAAAAGTCAGAAAATGGTAATTTTATTATTTATTCTTAATCATACCAAGGTGCATTAAAGTGTCATAATGCGCTTCCACCGAATTTGGAACTTGTTTTGAATGTGGTGAAATTCATTCCTTTGGTAGGATCTCGTAAAATGCTTGCAAGGAAAAAAGATCACGGTGCACGTTATGCAGCACATTAAATTTAATTTGATCATTGGCTTTGTGTTTACTAAAGTATCAAGTCATCGGTGTTGCTAACTGTAAATGAATGTGCCAAAATTATTTGCATAAAATCTGACAGATGGGCCTCATCAGGCACCACAGTCCTCCTTGGTTTCATAGCTGTGACCTGTTAACCTTGCCTTTGCCGTTAGCTCCCCCGGTTAATCTTTGGTGGCTTCCAGGTATTAGTGCCAAGGTGAGTAACACAGAGAAGCACAGTGTGCTTCCTGTCCTCCCTGGTGAATTCTTAATGTCCATGAAATTGTATGTTATTGATCTTCTCTTTCACTGCTTGTCTACCCATTAACTCTGCAGGAGCGGCCTTAAGAATCATGCCAGAGTTTACTTACGGCTAAAAATAGGAGAAGCGTGATTGAGTTCAAGTCAGCATCAGGATTGCCATGGCATCCATGTGAGCAAGGGTTGTATCTTATGAAGGAACTGTGTTTGGTACAGGAATAGAGCGTGACTTTTCTATCAATTGTAAAGTTTTTTTTTTTTTTTTCCCAGTAACCTACAAAAATCATTATAACAGTGTTTGAAAGGGTCCTCATCCCTTTGTGGTTCAAACTTCTGATTTAATATTTTTCTTAATTTCCTAAGGTTTTGGTTGAGCTAATTTCTTAGGTTTTCAGTCTTTAGCATGTCTGAATTTTTGCAGTCTTTCCTGAGGGGGTATTCCATCAAGCGGTGTTAAGAAATTCTATATTTAATCCTGAATTCTTGTTGGAGAACTGAAAGCTTGATTCAGGATTTGTCAGCTTCTGAATCTCCCCAAAGTACTCCAATCAGAATTCAGGTTAAGTACAGGATTTCTTAAGCCTGCTTGATGGAATTACCCCCCTGGTCTATTCTGTGAGTTTTATGATTGGGTTAAGTGCCAAATGAGTGAGTTCTTCATGATATGAAATTTGTACAGCAATATGTCTTCCATGCACTTGGATTGTGAAGAACATTTTATTAGGAGTTGGACAGCCTGCTTGTATTATAGTTGAGGTTTACAACATTTTGGAGTCATCCTTTGAAATAAAGGTCAAAATACTTTACTGAAAAGTGTACAGTAGGACTTCAAAAAGTGTCTGTCATATTAAAGCAAGAGGACAGATAAAATGTAGGTATCTGTAAAAAGGTAGGCCTAATTGTAAGATCACATGTTTCTACCTAATGTATGAGTTTGCATTTTAAATGACTAGGTATTGAAAGTATTTGGGGGGGGAAAATATTAAAGCATATCTATGGTGAGTTTGGGTGATGTATTTTAGTTACAAAGGCCTTTTATGTTTCTCGGGGGATAAGCATGCCATTTAAGAGAATGACATGAAAAAGAAGTTGGCTTGGTAATGTTTCCGTACCATACAAGGTTTTGACCAGGTTAAATGTTGGACTGTCATAATATGTTCTGCAGGTTCCTACTCCAGTGCCATAAAAGCTCCCTGTGTGGAAACGCACTGTTGCAGCAAGTGATTCTCCAGGTAGATAGCAATGTGATATGCAGAGGCTGGTGGAATTTTCCAGCCATTTGTGCAACAGAACCTTCCTGCACCTTAGGCTCTCTCGATGGCCTCCTGGCACTGGGCACTGGGCTCCCTGCTGAACACCCCCCCCACCACCACCACCTTAACTGTGAACTGGGAACAGGCAGCCAGTTGGCTGCTTCACGGTTCAAACATTTGCACACAGTTCTCAGTTCCTGTTTTTTCACATTGTCTTTCTCCACCCTTTTCAGGCATCCTTCTTAACAAAGAAGCTTAACATTGGAGGGAAGAGAGTCAACCTTGCAATATGGGTAAGCGTTATGTTTGGTATCAACTGGGCCTCGAGTTATGCAAACACGTGACTAGGTCAGATGGGCCGAGTGGCTCTCTGGAGAATGACCTTAAGGTTTCAAAAAAAAGAAAAAGCACAAATGGCTCTTGGGATTGACTGTGAGTACCTTTCTGGCATTTAAGGCCATCAGACCTGTCTGCCCACAGGGCCATTTGCTGAGTGCTGTTGGCTTACAATTGAGCATTAGCGGTGCTTAAGGCTTTGCCTATCTCTGGGTGTAAACGGGTTTAGATTCAAACTGCTGTCCCTGCCTAGTCTTACATCAGACTGATCTAAATGCAGTGTAACATTTTCTGAGAAATGAGTCCCTGCTCTTAGGATCCCCCCCCTCTGTTCTTAATATAGGACACTGCTGGGCAGGAGAGGTTCCATGCTCTGGGGCCTATCTATTACAGAGACTCCAATGGAGCCATTTTAGTGTATGACATCACAGATGAGGACTCCTTTCAGAAGGTAGGACGTGCATAATAAAATTTATTCTAAAGCTGCATGCTTGTTTAGATTCCAGTCTGATGCAAATAGTGTTGTGAAGTATTAAACAATTTTTTAAATGGCATACATGTACATTAGACTGATTAAAAAAATTTTTTTCCTAGGTGAAAAACTGGGTAAAAGAGTTGAGAAAAATGTTGGGGAATGAAATCTCATTATGTATAGTTGGTGAGTATGAGCTGTGTTTTTCTCCATTTTATATTGTAGGCCTAGTTGTTAGAATGAAATATTGTGCCAGTAACGTTCCATATCACGTTATCTGAAAGACCCAGGGTTATGAAGGGGTGAATAGGTTCTGATGTATGTCAGACAGTTGGGAGGAACAGAGGCAGCCATGGCGCCAGATCATGAGTCAGGTCTTGTTATTCGGTATATTAGCGGATGATTAGATGAGAGAAATGGCCTGAGGGGGGATGTACTGGGGGGCCTGTGCCTTTTAATGTAGTGGAGGAGGACACTCAGAGAGGGTGGTTTAGCTCTCAAGATGTTTAGTTGTATTAGCAGAGCAGTGTTTGGGAAGACCTCCCCTCTCTGTCTTGTGGCATTTGGCCTCTGGCTGAAACAAATGCCTGTGGTTAAAAATGTCAGATGCCCACTGTCTGCTCGTACAAAGGGAATGGGTCCATTTCTGATGGTGTGTTTTCACTTGGTTGGTTGACTTCCTGCTTTGTAGTCCTGACACACATCATGAAACTTAGATGCTGTAATAAATGGGCTGTTATTGTTCGTCATATGATGTGATGTCAGCCCTTAGGCTAAAAATAAACCAACCAGGCACTCTGGCACATATTCTGCACATCAGTCCTCCATTGGTTGCATCACATTATTGAACATGGCCTCATGCTTATGTTTAATCAGTAACCTAAATGGAATTGGCTCCTGTTATTCACCAGGAAACACACACATCTAGGATCTCAAGTCTCATGGTTGGTGGAAGAACGACACTTTCATGGAGAGTGTTTGTGGTGCTTATTTTCCCCTTTCCCGTAATATACATCTCATGCTTTTCTAAAGGTAATAAAATAGACTTGGAGAAGGAGAGGAATGTATCTATCCAAGAAGCAGAGGGGTACGTACAGATGACAAATTTCCTTCTGGGATCAATAATGTATTTGTATCTTTCTGATCTTGTAACACTGCGTTAGCGTTGTCTTCTGAATTACATTTAGCATACGTATGAGTACATTCTGCTGTAAATTGCTATACCTGTCCACAACGGCTGTGGCTTTATTTGTTTAACACTGTGGTTAGCGGTTCAGGACATCCAATACATGGAGTGTCAGGCAATCTCAGTGTTGTACTTGTTGAGCATTGCTGACAGTTTTAAGCATCACTTTTGAATGGATCTTGTCAAATAATCTGCCCGGTTCTTCTACTTCTCATGCAGGTATGCAGAGTCTGTCGGGGCGAAACACTATCACACATCAGCCAAATTGAACAAAGGAATCGAAGAATTGTTTCTCGATCTCTGTAAAAGTAAGAGGACCTCTTTCAGGAACTGTCCTACTGTTTACTGCACCCTGTACCATGTTGTGTTGCATCCAGTGAGAATGCAAAAAGAAAACTTTGTTCGTTTTCATGGGGAGCCTTAGCAGTAAAATTCGTAAACGTTAAGGCTTTGATTATGTTGCTGGTAAGACAAGGAAACAACCTGTTAGTTTTTTTTTATTATTAAATTCTCAAATTCCAACATGGAATGTTTTTCCTCGGAGTGGTTCAAAAGATGCACCCTGAAATGTTAGACATATAGGAATATCTTTGGACTCTATTCAGACACTCTATTCTGTGTATCATGTATGGGTTGGTAACATTGAAAAGCCGACTCTTAAACTATTAACAGGAATGATGGAGACAGCACAGGCAGACGAAAGAGCAAAAGGCAACGGCGCCAGCCAGTCGGCAGCGTCACGGCGGGGGGTGCAGATCGTGGACGACGAGCCCCAGGTGGCTGCGGCCGCTGGGGGCGGCTGCTGCTCCGGCTAGGCTTTGCCTCCCTGCCTCAGGACTGTGAACTCTGGCCCCCCCTCCTTCCCTCCACACCTTACCAGTAAACTTTTCATGAAGACTGCCATTCTAGAAGTCACACCCCCTCCCACCGAATAACATGCTTAACTGTGTTTCCCAGCAATGACATTTATAACACTGAAGAGACTTCTGAAAGAAGTGCTGAATCTGCAGCGTGAGGCTATCCGAGACAAAGCTGTTTGTTACTTTCATGGCTCATTTAACCAGCGTCTGCCAGTGGTGTCTTGAATCCCCACCTCTGTCTCCTCCCATCACATATGCACATGCCCCCACCGATTCTAATTCCTAATTTTTATCCTTTGACCTGGATAATACGCATGTAGATCTGAATTCTGTAAAAGCTTCATTTGGTTTACTTTTAAAACAAAGCTTTATTTAATTTATGTGTATGTTATATGGAATCTCTTTTCCCAAGTTCATCTTGCTTTTGGTGAATAGTGAAAGTTTTTTTTAAATTTTGGCAAATTCATCCTGTTTTTTGCACTGGTCCATTGCTATCAAATCTTTTCTTATACTGTACTTATTTGCCAAGGTGGTATGTAATGCAAATGCTTGTTAAATATTTTATCTGCTTTTACAAGCTTTGGGGGAAAAATGCACAGGTTTAGAAATGTGTACACGTCTTGTTAATGACTGTAAAATCAAAATAACAATTGTCAGTGAAAGCACACTTTGGAATTTGATTCTTTTTTATTACTGTTCTCAAGTGTTTTGCTGTGGAGCAATAATAATGATGGTGTTCCACTTAAAGGTATAGTCACTCTCGGGGGGGGGGTGCTATTCTGACTTAATCAGTTGTATCACAAGACCCAGTAGTGTGGTATACTCAGACACAGGTGTATTCATAAGGTTTCCGATGAAGAACACTATGTGAGAAATCAAGTTTTAAATCTAAGTGCTGCTTCAGTTATTGGAGGTGCATTTCAGATATAGTGACTCAAATTAATCTGAATTGTTCAATATGTAAAGATGTTGAATGCTAAATAGAAAATGATTAGGATGGAGACCTGCTCAACTATTTTTAAATAAGCCTGTTTCAAAAAAGCCACGTGGAAGCACCAAATCAACATTTCTGTGAATGATCTTAGGCTTGTGCCTTGATGCACTGTTGCATATGGAGAAGCTCCGGAATACAGGATTGTGTCAGGGTACTGGCCTCCACTACCACACCAGGCGTTGACTGTAATTACTAAAACCCATGTTATCAGTGTCCCTGAGTTGTCTTTGGTGAATGACTGCATGCCCTACGATGGACTGGTATCCCATCCAGGGTGTTTTTGTTTTGTACCCTATGCAGTCTGGGATAGGCTTCAAGTTCTGCATGAGCCTGGGATGGATGGATGGAAGGAAGGAAGGGTGTTATTAATGTCTTGTGGGGGCCTAGTCGGCATGCTCTGTTTGAGTGGCCATACGGCGATGGGGGAACAAAGAACTGCATCCTTATGGTTCCACTAGGGCATATTCCTGAGGGACCGTTTAAAAACGCAATCATCATCACATTCAGTTGATCTGGGAACTTTGTCACGCCTGCATAACGAAAGTAGGTGAAAATTTGTACCTGATCAACTGGGGATCTTTTCTGTGTTGTCTATATTTTCATTCCTAGACCGTATACTTTTGCTGGGTTGATGTAGGTGGTTTAGAGCCGTATTGCGACACTTTCTTGAGTTCTGCATGGTGACATATGGCCTTATTGCCATACAGTATATTTCACAGCTCACTCTATTGCAACCCACCCATTTCTAGTTAATATCCTGAGCGTACATTTTGGTAAATATGGTCATATTTAGTAAATGTAGTAGTCTGGTCCATATTTACATAAAATATTTTGTTTGGGTGTCCCAATTATAAGCTATAGATTAGCAATTCATTTTATAGTAGTAATCTAAGACAAGTTTGCTTTTTTAAAATGATGTATGCTCTGGGTTGGTCTACATGTTGAAAACATTTACACTTTGAACCGATAAATCTAGACAAACACTCATCTCCCCAATCTGTTTTTACTGATGATGGCTTGTTCATTTCATTTTCAAGTATTATGCTTAGTTCCTTTCACTTCCTTTATACAGTACACTCAAAAAGGCAACCAATCAATGAAGCAGCTGTTTTGATAACTTGTGTGTGAAGAAGGGTTCTTCACTATTTCACACACAGCAATAGAATAAACATCCCAATTCAGGTTTTGATTTATGTCAACTATAATGTTTATAGCAAAAGAAAGTTGTAACTGACTTCAGTTCACATATCCATCATCCTGATTAGGTTTGTTCATGTCTTATCTTCTTCTGTGCTTGACTGTGCTGTTCAACATTCCTCAGTCGTGGTCGATAGAGGCCTGTCAACAGAACATTCCATGGCCAGGAATGATGTGGAATGCAGTTAGAGGCTTCCTCCCGTGATGACCCTTGAACTTTGACCTTTGAACATCTGGTGGGAAAAGGAGCAGCCCATATATTATAACATTACCCAGCATAGTTCACTGTGTGTCAGCTGATTGACATGTGCTATGATGCTTCCAAGACACAGATTGGGGTTCCTGAGGTTTTGTTAGAGGAAGGAGAACACAAGAGCTGAAGAAGGAATATATTTCCAAGATCGGTTCTTATTAAATAGATATAACTTTGTCATTTTACAAAGGCGGTAATTAAATTTCATGAAGATTTATGGCAAAGGAGTCATAAAGATTCCTGCATTCCCCAGGAGCTCATTCTAGCGCAGAGGACTTTAATGACTCAGAAATGTTTACAGTGGTTTATTTCATCTTCGATTTGCCATACTAACTCATAATCCTGTTTATTATAATGTGGCCAATTGTGAATTTAAGTGTTCAAGGTACTTTGTGCTGTGAATCAAGTCACATTGTGTAATTTTGTCTCAAATATACAAAGACTGCAAAGTTTGTGAAGATGGAATTGTTTCTCATACTTGGACAACTTGAACTTACCCAGTTAACCACTGTGTCAATGTGCTTTTCAAAAAGGATGGTTAAGCATGAACTGGTTGCTGATGATTTTGCAGACTTTGCCCTCTCTGACTGAAACTATCCAGGCTGTATAACAACTTCTTCCTTACAGAGACTCTGTAAGCCTGGAGGCACAGGTGACATCCCTGGATGGGATGCTAGTCCCACACAATCAGAGTGGAAACATACCCATAACCCTGAAGGTGCAGAGTTAGGGTTCAATAGTCCTCAACCCCTCACTGCCCCCCTAAATGAGAGTTTGTTTTAGCCATTTATTTTAGAAACTGCTTGGTCCTATTCAGTGTCACAGATGTCAGCCTATCCCAGGCAGCCTTCAGGCACAAGGCAGGGGTCACACCCATACACAATTTAGTCATGCTAATTAGCCTACAGTGCATGTCATTGGAATGTGGGAAAACGCCTATGAAGCACAGGGAGAACGTGTAAACTCCACACACAAAGCCAGAGCTGGGAAGCAAACCCCCAACCCTGGAGGTGTAACTCAGTGGTGCTAACCACTGAACCATGGCCTCTACAATTTATTTTTATTAACTTGTAATTTGATTTTTGGAAAGAAAAGTTTTTTGTTTTTTTTTCTTGTTTTCATATCGCCCCTCTAACAGAACAATTGGCCCCAGCCAAATGGTCTAAAACAACCAGTCACATATTTGCACATTTTTCAAAACATAAGCCATAAAATAAATTACTCCAGCACACAATTTACATTTTCACTACATGTATTTGTCACGCTAATGACCCCATTAATTTATGTTTTGAAAAACTGTAGCTTTGCTATTAGGCTGGTAAAAGGAATAAAAGCTGAGTTTTGCTCTCTGAGACACGTTTAACCAAATTCCTTATTACTCGTAACTCAAACCATTTGAAACAGGAACACCAGGCAAGCAACTGGAATAAAAGATGTCATTGTATGACAAAATCTCAAAAATATGGCAAGATCCACAGGCACTTTAATTCACTGTAATTGAGAGTTTGAAAAACAATTAGTCAGGTAGAAAAAAACTGGAGAGATTGAATCAAAGAGTAAGATGTGATCTTAAGGCTTTATGTCCCATGAGGGAATTCGTTATTTTAGGCATCAGTAAACCAGTAATTGGAGTAATTTTCCTCAGCATTCAAATAAAGATTGGGAGAAAATTAATCAGCAAGGGAAAGATTTTTAACAAAGTTATATATTTTAGTTATACCTTGTTACTCTAAAATATTTATTTTAAAATTGCTGTATTAGAATCGAATATTACTTATTTTGATATTTTTCTTATCTAAAGTTTTTTTCTTCTTTTTTCTTAAAAAGCTATCCTTCATTATCGAATACTTTTATAAAATGCAAATTTGAACTCAACCAATAACATCTGTTACTGTCACACGTCACCCGGGCAGTCTTTCCACTGGGTGGCACTATAGCAACAGATTGTAAAATACAGCCATTTTTAATAACTAAATGAAACAAGACAATGCTTGGTACTGGTCGCTGATTGCGCATAATAACCCTGTAGACATAAATGCTGTGGTTGTAGGTGTATACTAACACAGCAGTATCTAACTGAGGATCACACTGAAATGATGTTCCATTGTGTCTCTGTCTGCTTCTGAATGCTACTGACCACCTTAATATACAGTCATGGCCAAAAGTTTTGGCAGTGACACAAATTTTGTCTTACACAAACTTTGCTGCCTCAGTTTTTGTGGTGGCGATTCACATTGTTTCTAGATTATTGTGGGGAGTGATCAGATGCATATTAATTCATTGCAAAGAGCTTCATTAGCATAAAAAGTTAACTTTATCACAAAAAGGTGAGAGGTTCAATTGTGGTGAAGAGGGCTTCAGGATGTCCAGGAGCGTCCAGCAAGCGCCAGGACCGACTCCTCCTGAGGAGTCAGCTACAGAATCGTGTTGCCACCAGTGCAGAGCTTGCTCAATATTGGCAGCAGGTGGGTGT
>JAACJT020000001.1:10043776-10064993 GCA_009936485.2 Gymnarchus niloticus | reverse complement strand
TATGCAGTAAACTTAAAAGATCAAGGTAATAGCTTCGTTGGAAGTAGATATGACATTACAACCAGGAGACAAAATATACCGTTCTTCCTAGGTAAGGTAAGGTCCTTGCCTTAAAAATAGGTACACTTCCCACACTGCTCTACTTAGCCCATGTTTACTATGCTACGCTTCATGCAGAGAGGCCCTCATACAAGATGTTTTCAGTTTTATCTGGGGGGGCAAGTATCAGCATGTGAAAAGGGAAGTTGTGTATCTTGGAAAAGACAAGGCAGAAAAAGATGTCCTTGATGTCCCTCTCAAGCTTGACTGCCTGTTCTTACAACTGTGTGCACGTCTGGTGGCTCCCCCAGAGCTCCCCCACCAGTGGTTTGTCAAACTGTGGCTGGCCCTGTGATGGCTGGTGAAGTCGTGGTCCAGCTCCGGGCCCGAGTCTGAGACTCCTACAACTGAGCCGTAGGGTGGAGTAAGTCTGAAAAACTTGAATTGCCTTACGTGTTCTGGTCTCCATGGAAACAGCCCCCGTGCCTCAACTGTGTGGCCGTTCTCAGAGCTTGACTATTCTGGGTTAGCACTCCAGCTAACGTTCAATGTTCTTTCGATTGAAGTATGATCGAAAGTAAAAGAGATGGACAATGGGCTGAGAACTGTATACGGAATAAAAAGTAACCCTAATGCTACTATCAAAGTAAACTAAAATTAGTTATTAGTATGTAATCACTGGTTGCATGTATGCAGAGCTGTATGTATATGTGTGAGTGTACACATGTGAATCCCTCCATCACAGGTCCAGTCAAATGTTTTACGAGTGACCTAATCTCGGCTGGGAAAATAAAACTCTTTAAAAAGGTAAATGTAGTGTATGTTCATAAAATGAAGTGAAATCTGCAGAATATTGGCAATCTCCAAACCAGGAGCATTCGTGGAGGTAAACTGAGGTTTGTCTTTCATGTCTTCAGCAGTGTCTTGCTTGAACCCAAGAGAAGAGATTGTGATTTAGATGGTTAAAGTCTGACTGTTAAGAAGATAATTATCTAATCAATATTATGCTGTTGTTTTATAAACTATGTTCTATGATGGCTTTTGTAAGCAGTTAAAGGTGTCTGAAGTGTGTGATATATGCTGAACTGTATATGTGCCTTTCCTAATGAATTCCTTGTAAATCTTCTGTGGTACCAAGTGCTTTTCATCGATGTTTCTGAACTTTGAGGAGATTGGAATGTTGCCTGCTGGCAAATCAGATCCTTTCTCAGTTGCTCCTGACCTTCAGGTGCCCTTCCTAAGCCAGAGGCAGGATCATGTTTGAGTTTCACATGTAAGGTTCCCCAGAAGTTCTATCTTTCTTTAGAGATCTTCCCTTTTGTTTTCTCATTGACTTCCATGGGCTCCAGGGCCCTTCCTTCCTTTCTTTTGTGATTCTAAGTCAACCTGGGAAGGAGGCCAAATGTCTGGAGGGCAGAAGCAGCATCATTGGAGGTCTGGGCTTTGGAACATCAATGTGGAGGGGAGAATGCAAATGGAGCTCATATTTGAATGGGTAAAGAGTGCCTTGGACTTCATGCTGCACCATCACCACTGCTCCAAATTTAATTTACATGGAAACATGTATGAGCAGCTTCTCCACAACAATACAGAATGAAAAGGTGAGCAAAAAGCAGGACTTGAAGCTTTTATACTCTGGGGAGGAGGGGGACCCTGAAGCAATCATTTTATGAAGTTCAAACTAGTTAAGTTGAAAATGTGAAATGAGTCTTTCTGAATACATGCATGGTGTGGTATCTGTAATATT
This sequence comes from Gymnarchus niloticus, assembly GCA_009936485.2. Lineage (NCBI taxonomy): Eukaryota > Metazoa > Chordata > Actinopteri > Osteoglossiformes > Gymnarchidae > Gymnarchus > Gymnarchus niloticus. The sequence continues at coordinate 10,063,207 of JAACJT020000001.1, read as the reverse complement.
CTCTGCTTTGTTTCTTCACAAATTATTGGCAATTATTTGATTTAAAATATTTTAGAGCTCTAGTAATTCAATGTGGTGAAAGCTCTGTATCATCCAATCATCAGCCGCATAAAAATGTGATATCAGTCAGCTCAGCCTATCCGAGGGAGCTAGAAGCTGGCTCTAAACGCTTCATGAGGCAGAATGATCAAGCAGGACCCAACAGGCACCCTTTCAGATCAAGACTCCCCCAACCAAATGAGCTGACACAGGGAAATGGGCTAGGGACTCAGGCAACCACGTGCTCAATGAGGCAACCAGCATCAAGTGCCTAACAAGGCAATTGCATCGCTACAGCAACCAGGTGCAGCACAAGGAAACCAGGCAGTAGTTGGGAGGAGTTAGGGAACAGGAAAGAGAGGGCGTGACAGCCTCACGTACTAAAGTTCCTGGGCTCCAGGCTCGCTGAAATCCTGGATTTAATAAAGCTGGCCATATACTTCAGATGAAAAAGACAAAAAGATGTCGTCTGCCTGACATTCACCGCGTTGTATGCAGACGGGCAATCAGAACATTGACGTACACCATTCTTCTTATTGAGATCACCCACTCTCTACAATTCAAATGTTAAAATGTTACGTTGGGTGTGTAACCTGATCACTGTTCGGCAAAAAAAGTGAATGAATACGGGAGAAAGCCAGCTGAACTTGATCGTGGATATTGACATCTGTACAACAGGTTGCGGCGAGACTTTACAAACAGAAAAATGGCCGGCTATATATGGAAAGAAATAGCCACAAAACTTGGAGTGAAATAAATTGTACAAAATTATTGTTTACCTCCTTGTGTTGGTGGAGTGAACTACATGTCTTTTTAAGTCTTGTCCCTGATGTAATTTCAACTCTGGCTAATTCTGATGTCTTTTTATGAATATGGCCATTACTAGTTAAAATCTATGTTTGGATGGCTGGACTAAGAGACTTACCTTCTTTGTTCCTGACTAGTTCTTTCTAGAGTTAAATCTGTCCCCATTAGACTTGTGTTTTCACCCCTCTGGTCTTTTCAACCTGGTTTTATTTCAGGGCCTGTTCTCTGTGATCCAGAGCTCCTGTGTTTGTACTCATATTCCCTGGCTTCTGAGGTTCTGTGTCAATCTGTGAAGAAGGAGACATGGACATTCTTCAGCTTCTTCCCCTGAGACAGAAGAGCCTGCTGTGGAGGAAGACGAAAGTGGAGCTACCATTTGCGGTTTCAGGTCCCACAAACCTTTGATTTTGTGCACTGACACTGAAAGGATGGGAACAATCGACAAACAGCAGGGATCAAGTTCTAAATGCTCCCCACACAAAGGTGCTGCATTATTTTTCCAAGAACATCCACTGACATTTGGAGCCCTGTAGAGATTGAGCATTTCACTTGGGTGTGCACTGTTGGTATGTTACATGGTTGTGAAGGAGATGGAGTAGGGTACCCATTTTTCATCTCTAGCCCCTCCCACCCCCCAAAGCAGCATCACCATGTCTCAAAGAAATGGTGATATATCTTCTCAGGTGTGCCAATAAGCAAGATAGGAAAGTCAAGCCGTCACTGGGCGGTGCATGCAAATAACAGTCATCCATCAGCCTGAAGTAACTGGCACGTGTGTATCTTAGCTGTAACGCTTCATTTTCCTCTGACGAAACCCTCCTGCCAAGGAGGGAGATTTAAGTTTAGATCATCCAGGCAGATAATTATTGCTCCATGTCCAGCGTTGCTCTTAAATCAGACTGACGGTGAATCTGCACTAATGGTTAAAGCTCTCATACCAGGAATGGCATCGCAGAGATACAGTTCAGAAAAAAAAATGTCCATATTTTCGGTGGTACATTTAGGTGCTTAGGTGCCACTAAAAAAAATGGATTTTGCTTCAGTATTTCAGTTCTTTAAGGCTAATTCTGTAGGGTATCTATAGGAACTTGATCCAGGCACCTTCAGGGTAATTTCTTTAATTAGTATAGCACCTGCTGGCCAGTACTGCAGGATGTTTCCCTAGTCAAGCTTCTGACCATTAAAAGGCCTCTTTTGTCATTTATGACTTTGGGATTGGGGTAGAAGCTACCTATTCATCATAAAAGAATCACCCAAGAAGTCACAACATTTATTATTCAATTCACATCCAGACCTCCAATTTGTTGCATGGTCTGAACTATCAGGCAGATGACTAAGTGCACGTAATCGCATCAGTATCTCTCTGTCTATGTCTTTTACTCCTTCCTGTTTTTAACAAATAAGTGATGAGTATGTCAGGGGATGGGCACGGACCACCAAAGGTGCGTTTGCAACTCCCAAAGGGAGTAGCATTTATTGACTGGTACAGCAGGACACAGCAGCACATACAGGGCAGGTGGAGCGAGACGTGACCAGATGGCGTCACATGGTCCTGGGAGACGGTCATTCCTCATGGCAGGTGGTGGTCTCCTTCAGCAACTCTGCTGCCCATCCTGCACCAATGGCTTGTCTTGCAATGGGCCCACAAGTCCCGTCTCTCGTTCCTTGGCTTGCTCCTGCTCCTTTATGCCCTGAAGGAGCTATTTACCAATGGGTGCCAACTGTGGCTCCTCCTACATTCCACCCAGGTTGTGTGGAATGCAGGCCCCAATTTAGGGGAGCCATGGGCTCTGGCACTGAGGATAGGGTGATCAGGGGGTGTGGCACCCCCAGATCGTCACGAGTACTTCAGCGTGACGTAGCAGTGGAAATTTGTCAATGTGGAGCTATAGAAGAGAAATTGTATATTAAGGAGGAGAGATTGCCCAAAGGGAAATGTTTCGTAAAAAAGCATTTGTGTTGTTCATTTCCTTTATACATTGTTATGGCTTGAGCCTTTCACCAGACTTATGAAGATGGGCATGAATTTCCAGCAGGGCAAGAGGCAAGTGAATGCAGGCAGACAAGATTCAGTGCTAAAGATGTTAAAATCAATCTGCCTCCCATTGCAGCATCTTTCATTCATTATATTCACTGTTTTCTCCACATTTGGACTGAGGGACTCAAATGGTTCTGTCGCTGTTTGGAGACATTCGTTGACAGATATTCAGACTGGGTTCCATAGTGGCAAATCCCTCTTTATTTAGTTGACTGCATAAGTTCCCATCTGAGCTAAACCATAAGCTGAAAAGTATTTTATTTTTGAATACATTTGCTGCTTGAAAATGTCACCAGATTACATCAGAAGTAGTGAGTTTGGCTGTTTAATCTGTGTTATTTCCTGCAATATACTATGCAGCAGTATAAAACTATGTATAGTTTATTTGCAGTGATCTTAAGGGTTGTGACTATGAGAAAACTTTCCCACTCAAAATATTTCATTAATATTCTGTATACGATATTTATATACTGCATGAGTAACAACAATCCAAATATCATTTGATATTTTCTTTAAATGTTTAATGCTTTGTAGTCACTGATTTTAAAAATCCGTTGCTTTTAATTCTTGAAGAAAAAGACATCAACTGAACTAATTATACCAATAAGTTTCATGAAGGACCATACAGTGCAGGCCGAATCCTATTACATGACATATTGATGAGAGGCAGCATGCAGCACTATGCAGTTACACATTGAATTCATGGGTAAGTGATTTCACCTGCTTTAATAAAAGAAGCATTATTATTAAACTATACACAAGCTGCTGTTCTGGCCCTGTAATCATGTATCCAGTTTAAAATGTAATTGTTGTTTTTATAGGATTTTTAGGAAAATAAAAAAGTTTTAGTGTTGCATTCCGTAAAAAGATTAAATATTAATGCCATTAAAATGATTAATTTAATAATGCTTCAGGGTAAAATACATATTTTTCTACAATTGATCCTCTGTGCTTTGTTTCCTTTGTGAGTTACCTTAACATTTAGCATCGTCTCTGTCTTCTGTCTTTCATGAGTCACCTTAACGTTCACTGTGCTTTTATGTCCTTCACAGGCTGCCGTAACATCATCTGCATATGAAATGGTAGTGTAGAAATGTTTTCTTTTTTTCTGTCCATCAGGGTATGTGCATGGATTGAGTAATCTGCTGTCCTCCATCCTCTGTGTGATTTAAAATGAAGTGGATGCTTTCTGGCGCTCCGTGCCCTTCACGGGCCGGATGGTAAAGGTTAAAACACTCATATTTCGTACCTGTGGCTTTCACAGCCGCAAAGACATGCCATTCAGCAGCTGGTGATTGATGAGGAGGGACCATAGGTGCTCCGAAAATGGCCCAGCTCTGTCCTCACCTTGTCGGTCTCATTTAATTCAGGTTTTCAATGTGTAGCTCCTGCTCATGATTGAAGAACTGGTGTAAGTGTGGAAAGCTTGCTTTAACACTCTCAAATACACTCACACATGGTTCTTATTTTATTTATTTTTTTTTTCTTATTCCATTGGGTTTCTTATTGGCTGCTTTTATTCTAAAAAACAGCTGAGTGATTCACTATTGCAATTTAGATTAAGTACCTTCTTAATGCTATTACTACAGGGCTGTTTAGGGACTAGTAAGGTTTGAATTACAAGCACTTAATCATTATGATAAAGCTCAAAGAATGTAGCTCTCATATAGCATATTTTAATAAGCATCAGTCAAGCCCTGATAGGCCCTTACTGTAAAGCCCTCTTACTTGTATGCGCGTTATGTTTGTGATCTGGTTCCTTTTTGCTTGGACAGCAGCCTGACTTTGAGGACCAGATGCTGGGCATGAAGACCCAGCTGATGTGACTTTTTCTTCTACCTGGCTATCAGGTGCACACTTGCCCAGCACCATCAGCAGATGTCCTTTCCAGCTGTTCTCTGAGTGAAGGGAGGGGCATTAACTACAAACTGATTACCATGCCATCCAATTTACATAATGAGGATTCCCTAACAGAGTGAAGGAAACCCATGAAACATGGGAAGAAAATGCAAACCTCACACTACTGCAGTCAGCCAAGGGAGTGAAACTCACAACCCAGTGGTACCCATTGAGATTGTGTTCAGCTAAAGGTGATGTATGCTTTTGCACATTTCTAAAAATTTTATAGAGTTTCTGTTCAATTTAAAATTTATGAACAGACTATCCGATATACTTGTATCACATCCAGGCTGTGCCTTGACCTTGAGCTATATGCTGCCTGGGATCGGAGCCAGTCTCCCTTACAACCCGGACAAGGGTAAGTGGTTAGAAGATGGATGGATGGACTACTGGAATATCAGGTAAGTAACTTCTATTTCCAGAAGTAGCGAATCATGTGGTTAAAACTGCTTGTATACTGTATACTGTGTAAATGCTCTTGTGAAAAAATGCTATGAAGTGAGGATGGTATCAAAAATAATACCATGAATAGTTTTCATTCATCAGTTAACCATGTATAAAATGCATAAACAGCAAAAACAGAAAAAGAATTAAATTTTATCAATATTTTGTACGACCGCCTTTAATTTGGTGCGACCACCTTTAAATTTAATTTGGTGTGACCGTCTTTAAAACAACATCAATTTTCCTAGGTACACCTGCAGTCTCCAATGGAGACAGGGTCAAAAGGTTCATTTACTGTTCAGGTAAATATTGCTTTTACATTATTCAAAGTGATTTTGAATACAGAGTGATTGTTGAAACCTAGACATGGTGATTCCAGAATGTACGATACAGCCACCTCCTGAGATTTTCACATACTACAGTTTGTAGACTTTCTGTAATGGATAAAAAAATGTCCGGGTGTAATGATCGATAAATGTCTAGTCAGTGGCAGCTGTGTTCCCGAAAACCCGTTCTTAAGGAGAGAGGTTAGAGGAAAATGGCTAGACTCGTTTAAAGCTAAGAGGTTTGCCACAAATGCAAAAATCACAGCTCAGTAGAACAGTGCTGTGTGGAAGGGTTTCTCAGATTGCACACTGATGAAAGGGGGGTCTTAAGTGGTGCTTGGAAGTGGGACCTAACCTACCTTTTGTGTAGTTCACAAAAGAAGTATAACATTATATTATATAGTATCATATAAAAAGAAATTGTGCTATTTATGGTTGTGTAGAGGTGTTACAATCAGTAAGAAGGTAAGGAATTTAATTCTGTTTTATGGCAGTAGATGTCAGCATTAACAGGCATGTCCATTAATGACTTCTAAAGCAGGAAGGCCCTCCCCCAAGCATCAGCCTCTTCCTCACAGAAGTAAACAACTTTTTTGCTCATTTTGACAAAGCCATGTAGCATAATGAGCACTCCAACAGCAGAAGATGCATCCACGTTACGCACATATGATGTAAGAGTATAGCATGCTTTGTGATCTGAATGTATGGAAAGCATCTGGTCTCGATGGCTTACCTGGATAGGTTATCAGGGACTGTGTGGACCAGTGGGTGTTCACCAATATCTCCAACCTGTCTGTCACGCCCACACCAAGTCAGTCAAGCCCTACTCCCGCCAGGCTGATGCTTAGCCAGCCACACCCCACATACCACCATTCATCATCAGCTGTATATTGACAACAGCTGTTTGTGATCAGGCCATTCCTTTAAATTACCCAGAGTTCCCTTGCCTCCTTGTAGTGATGGTGAGATGAAGCCATGTCAAAGCACTGAGGCTTTCCTGCCAAATGTGTCAAAAATGGGTTCATGACCGAAGCTTCAAGTGAACACCGAGGACACCTGCTGGTCAGAAAGAGAAAGACAAGAAATTACTTAGACAAAACTAAAGCATAGCAAATAATTCTGTCCATGAAGCGGTGTCTACCGCTGTGGTGAAGTGGTTAGAGTATAGCATTTACATAAACATGCATTGTGGTGCGTAGGTTCAAAACCAAATTTAAAAACTTGCAATAATATTGCAAACTATTTCTCAGCCTATATATGATGACTCCCACATAATAGTTTATAACGTTATTGTCATATTGTACAAGTTAGTATCTTGTATGGAATACCAGTGAATTATGATTGGATCATAGGCGTGTATCTGGTTAGATGGATGTGAAAGTGGGCAGAGGTGTAGTGAAGCTGCTTCTGCAAACTGAATATAGAATAGGGCATGTGTCTGTGCTCACCCAGGGGACAGTATGGCCGTTCTTATACAGCAAACATTGGGGGATGTGACATTTTAAGTATTCTTATTTAAGAGCAATGTTTTTTCAATTGTTTGGGGTCTTAGGTGTTTCCTTTTATTGCACAATAAGGCCACCAGCTTTGGAAAACGCACGTTCGCATAGCGCAGAAGATGCTATTGTGAAGGCCTGTGAATCTTGGCGCAGCTATTTTCACTATATTTTCATCAATCCGTTGCTTTCGTGATTCTATGACGAGCAATTATTACATATAACCAAGGTTATGGAACTTACTAATCGTTTTATAATACATCTGGAAGAATTCTTCATGAAGTTTTTGAACACACCGTGGTCAAGACTAGCTTGGCTGATTTCTGTCTTCTCCATGTAAGACTTTGTAGTGCCGCAACATTGATGAAATGTTGTTGTTGTTGTACATCACCTCCTTGGCACGTGAGACATCTTACCTTTAGATTAATATTACACATCGTGTCATAAAGATATGCAATTCCAGCGACATTTACATTACACATTAATATGGGCTAAATTAATGTGATCAGATGGTAGTATGCTCATATTTTATATTCTCAATAAAGAAAAAAATGCAAACGGATTTTTGTTAGATGCTTGTTGAAAGCGTTCCTAAACTGATGAATACTTTCTCTTAGCGCTCGGCTCCATTCCAACACTTTCGAAAAGTCTCTACGCGTGATCAACCCACAAGTCGGCTGCTTTCCATATCAGTACAAGTCGTCAAGATTCGACACACTTCCTGAACCAATTGGGTGGGATTTCCCACATGAAGCTTCAAGAGTAATCGGTGACATCATCAGCTATTAACGATACAAGCGTCGACACAGGCGTTCAGTGAAAGCAGCCCTGATGACTCGGCACGTGCTTCAAAGACTCAGTACTTGTCCTAACATCACTACCTCACTGTGAGGTATTGTGTGTTTCACACCCTACTGAGCAGTTCTCTCTGTGGCTTTAGCTTGCCTGTGTATGACTGTGCTTTGTCTTGATTCAGTTTTGGATTCTGGTTGTGGTCGCTTTGTCTGTGTTTCGTCTTCCTGGATTCTGAGACCTGTTCAGTCTGGACTTTGGACTATGCTATTTGGATTGTTTTATGGATTTGTTTACCATGGCAATTCAATCTCTTGTGTGCTGACCTTCTGCCTGTTTTTGGACCTCTGAGTGTTTTGATCACCACTTTATAAAACATCATTATCTCCACACTTAGATTTGCCCTGTGTATTCATTACACTGTCTCTGTCCCAGGCCATTATCCCTACATACATCACATCAGCCATCAATGTGCTGGTGCGAAACTATACAGCTGCCAGCAAGCGCAACAATTTTTGCCCAGTTTTCCTAACTGCCATCAGCATGAAATGCTTTGACATACTGGTCTTGCTACATATCAAAGGCACCATCCAGGCAACTCTGGACCAACACCAATATCCAGAACATGTAAATAGATCCACAGAGGATGTCAAATTCTCTGCCCTTCACACTGCTCTTACCTACATCACACACCAGCATAAATATATTGGGATGCTATTCCTTGACTATAGTTTTGCCTTTAATGTGATTGTTCCACAAAGAATGGTTACCTAATGATGCAACATGGGCTTCAGCTGCCTCATTTGCACCTGGATTCTTGGCTTCTTAACTTCCCACCCTCAGACTGTCAGGCTGGGATTGCCATCTATCCTCCACCCTGGTCCTGAATGCTGGGTCACCCCCAGGCTGTGTGGTGAGCCCTCTCCTCTATGCCTTCGACACCCATGACTATGAACCCAACCCTGCTATGAACACCATCCTTGTGTTCACGGATGAAACAACAGTGATAGGTCTGATCTTTGACGATGATGGGTTGGCTTACGGGGAGGAAGTCCATAACCTATCATGATGGTGCTCAGAGACCAATCTGGCACTCAACACAAGATTAAGGATCTCATAATCGACTTCAGGAATCACGGCAATGAGCTTGCTCCAATCTCTGTCGATGGTGACTTGGTGAAGAGGATTCCCGGTTTCAAACTGCTTGGTGCTCACATCTCAGAGGACCTCTCATACACAGCCAACACTACTATCTTGGTTAAATAGGCACAATAGCAGCATGTCCCAAGGACACTTAGGACAGCCAATCTGGGCAAGCAGCTACAGATGACCTTCTGTCACTGCCGTATTGAGAGTGTACTGAGTGCATCTCAGTGTGGAGGGCTAGTTACATCGCTATTGACAAAAAAACACTGCAGTTTGTCATCAGTGATGCCCAGAAAGTCATAGGAAACCAGCTATCTACTCTGGGAGACAAATATGACACCCAGTGCCAGCGGAGAGCCCGTTGCATCACAAGGGACTCATCACCTGCCCGCCAGGATCTCTTTGCGTAATGCCATCAGGAAAGCACTACAGGATCGTTTCTGCCCACACCTCCAAGCTGAGGTGCAGGATCTTTCTGAAAGTCAGCTCTAGACTGAATCGGGCACTGAGGAAACCCCCACCAATCATTTTATATTAGTATTATCATTCTGGTTTTTTTATTATGTCTATTACTATTGCTGCTGTCATAATATTACTGTTGTTATACTGTTCTTCATTGATACAGCTGCTGCTTGACATTCTTTTTATCATACCTGTAAGGCACTGTCATTTTACACTATTACATTTCTCTACTTTGATATCTCATTTTTAATAGATATTATATGCATATTTAAAATTTTAATATTTAATGTTTATACTGTATATTTATGTCTGTTTTTAGTCTTTACACTCCAGGGAGCCGCATGCTGAATTTCATTGTATTTATGTATAATAACAATAAAGGCATTCTGCCCTACTCTGTTCTGAAAGTGGTTGTTGAGTACATTATCATAAAGCTTTTAGTAACCCGTTACATTTTCATTGTCGAATATGACCTTCCTGGTGGTTAAAACTATTATTCTTTAAAATGGCATAAATCGAAACTTGCTGGAGGTCCTGAACTGATCAGTTAGCACGTTTTACTTTTCTCCTTAGTGACGATATGCTTATTGACTTGTTTTGCTCTTTTGGATATATGAGAATTATGAGACTGATCGCGTTACCTTCTATGCGGCCATTTGTCCTTCTAGTATAACGTTTTGTTTCCCTAATTCAGTGGCCTCTTTTTGTACGTAGAGCGGTCACCAGCGTGGCCCAACTTTTCCTCTGAGTCACACCCCTACCCTTAGTGGCTTGTGAGTTGCTTTGAGAGGGAGCTTCGCTCCATGGATGTGCTTCGGCTGTGGGAGACGAGTGCTTTCATCTGGATGCCCTGACCTCTTCTTTTTCATGCTGAAAGTGAACCAAAATAAATTGGGTATCTATCATTTGGAGAAGAGGGGGCTGTTTGTCAAATGTGGCCCGTTTCTTCAACAGCCTCTAACGGAGTGCTAAGCTCTTTCTTCCCACGGGCTTGGAGAAATTAAACCTTCTTGTTGTTCTTTGAGTAATTCGCCCGAAGCCCCAGCTCTGTGTATTTGTTCCTGCAGTCTTTTGTGTTTCCCATTGATTTTTGCCTTGCCATTGGTTATTTTTGTGTTTTCCCATTGAACACCCCTGAGATGAGTAGATTAGATTTTCATTTTTTTTTTTTTTGCCTTGAGAAGGGCGGGAAAACAAAACTTAATTGAATTCAACAGAAGTGAGGTTTAATTAGAGCTTGAAGATTTTGTTCTGTTAATTAAAGAGTTGATGTGAGCCATCAGCAAATGTTTGTGTGGGCTTCCTTAGCAGAACTTTCACTTTTTGGTACGGTGGTCTGTTTTATTATGGAGGAGTACTGTAGCTTCAACAAAATGCATCTGAGAGTCATCTGATCTCATGTCCAAGCCTCATTCAATCCAAAGGTCTCCTGCTCATCCAATCTTGGCTTTGTCCCAATAGTTAACGAAGTATCCTGAGGGGTGGGGCATCTGATCTTTGTGAGATTACAGTCCTCAGGGGGATTAACTACTGACTCAACTGTAGGTGATGTGGAACTGAAACACTTTTTGTTAACAAAATGTTAACATGACTCAGAAGCCATTATTTATGCTATGGTTTGTTTTGAAATGTTACACTCAACTTACACATTTCCAAGCTCAGATCATTTGTGTTGATTTTGTTTACTCCCCAGCATTGATTAGTTCAGCAATTATAAGAGTTGAACTGTGCCATTCATTTTGCTCAACTTTTTTGATTTGTCAGCACTTAAATGAACTTTCCATCAAACTGGGTATAGACGAAAATAGAAGAAATTTTCCACAAAGCAGAAGGTATCTGCATGCAGACTGAAAACTGCAGGGTGATTTTATTGCATGAGAATGGCTGCTTGAAAAATGCCTTTTTCAGAAGTTCGGTACGTTTCAATACCACTGGCTCTGCCGAATGATTGACTGACAAATGTATTTTCTCCTTTTTTTTCTGTCATCTTCTTCAGATCTGCCCAGTTCATTGATTGAGATTCAGAGCTTTAACCCCAACCCTGCCGTTTCCTGGGAACAAAGCTATTCAGTTTAACTTCACCAAGATCCAGTCGCAGGCAGGATTCTGTGCACCTTATCCCCAGCAGCATTTAAGTGAAACCGCCCACAGTGTTTACAAATTAACCTACTTGTCTTAATAGAAAAAACATTCAATTCTGTTTGGATACCTGGGAAAATAAAAACAAAACAGCATGGATACACAAATATTCCAAAGAGCATCAAATAAATACTTTTCTTACATATATGTACTGCTCTGTCCTCTAATTGAAAACAATCATTCCTTGTGAATGAAGGGACTTCTGTTCATTTTATTTAGCATTTTTTATTATAATCATTTTTTTTTCTGATTTGATTATTTTTTTCTGATTTCAAATAGTATTGGTTGGCTCCATGTCCTTCATAAATGCGGCATTAATGAATATAGCCATTACTGTGTGACATATTGTGATTAAAATAAAGCTTAGACTGAAAAGTATGCTTGAAAGTTGTTCTTATTACAGTGGATAACTTTTGCTGGGAAATTTAATTCACTTCAGTAATAGAGGCAGACATTCCCAAACTCTTTGTAGTGGGCTGGGGGGAGGGACAACATGCTGAGGTGCCTGGAGGGGATGGCAGGATGGCACACCTTTATTTTGGCTTTTGGGGAAAACAAACACTGGCCTGGCGGCCGGGACAGGTGTCACTCTCCCACACGATGTATAACCAAAACGAAACAATCTAAGGCGGATGTCAGCTGTGCCTGTCAGCTCTGACGGAATTCCCATTGGGTCCGGGTTGGCACGGCGGGGCTACTCCGAGGGGAGTATGTTGGGGGAACAAAGAAAGCACTGTTAATTCTTGACTGTGGTTGCTGCACAGCATAACGATTCGTGTGCCGCTTCTCTCTCTCTCTTCCAGGCAGCGTCGATCCTGCTATACCCCCTGCTCCAGTCCGGGGGTCAGGGCCCTTGGACGGCACCCGCATTCCTCCCGGGAATTTCCACGGGTTCCGACTGTGCTGTGATGGGTGGTCCGGCTGCCTGGGGCTGATCCCCCGATGCAGGTCGGCTCCCGTCTTCGGGTGGGGCAGCCCGCCACGTCTTCCTTACGCAAATCTTTCCTTGACTTGATAGCAAACTGCTGTAAAGTTGCTATTATACTGTACTACTGTGTTAAATCTGTTTCAGTACAGTTGTTTTCCAAACATGGTCCAGAATACAGAAGAACAGCCACAATCCAGAAAACACAGAGCCAAGAAGAGAAACCAGGGGTTGTACACAGCAATCAGAACTAGGGAACCAACACCATAAGACTCAATATTTCACAGGGAAGCAGGAGAAACTGTGGTAATTTAAAGGGTAGCTAATTGCACTCAGCTGGGTTCCATATTCTGGGGATGAGGAGCGAAGGTATGGTGTGCGTGGCCGGCTTGGGTACATGAGTTTCACAGACTAGATGTCTGTCACTTCTTCAAGGGGCAGCTCCAAATGTGTGGACAGCTCAAAGCAACAGAGATACAGTTCTATAAAAATATATGGCCTTTAGTGCATACCTCTAATGATACCTCCAATTGGTTCTGTCATAATAAGCCTACTGCTACTGCAATTTATTAGGATCCATGCGAAGAGGCAATATTGCACTCGGGAGAAAAAGTTGACAAGAAAATATAAAGATCATAGACACAAAGAGGAAGCTTTGATGTGTATAAAAATGCTTAACCTCCTGTGAAAATTTCAAAGCAGTCACTGTATAATTTGTGTTTAAATTATACTGTATATTGTTGTACAGTACTGTGCAAAAGTGTTGAGCCACCCCTCATTTCTTCATATGTTGCTTCCAGAGCCAGACTTGTTTTTCTTTTAATGTAGCCTTGAGGAATAGTTCTGCAGGCTTCTTGAAGGACTTTCAAAGTTTTTGACTCTCATTTTCAGTCCAGTCTCTGTACCTGACCAATTTCAGAGGAATGTTTATTGTTTGTTAAGCCACACAGTGGCCTGCGTATGAATCATTCAAGCATAACAAAGCCATCTAACTTAAGGCATGAACCAGTGAAGAAACAGGTGCAGATGATTACAGATGATCAGATGATGCTGCAATAAATCACTGTACCTATTGTCCCATTTTCCTAGCATAAATAAAGAAATGAGGGGTGGTTCAACACTTCTGCACAGTACTGTATATTTTCAGTTATTGAACTGTATCATTGGTAATCCCTTTGATACACAATTATATTGAAATAGAAACTATATTTTACTTGTGATTTATTCATTGCTCAAGATTTAGTATTCACATTTTCTGTAGGAACACATGATTAGGCTGTATCGATATGGTGCTTATTTTTACAATGAAAAAATATCAAACAATGATATTTACAGTATTATATCATGCAGCCACAACATACAAAGTTTAAATGATGTTTTATTGTAATAGTGAAGATGTATACCAGCATGCTTTTGTGTTAAATCCATCTATAACTACCCATGTTGTTGCATCTGAATTCAGTGTTAACTTTTCATATCTGACAGGCCAGTAATCAGTACCTAGAAATCACATTTTCATTCCACAGCCAAACTATTTTCTAGAATGGAAGATCTAACATTGGTCTTCTGCTTCCTCAGGTCGTAGTGACCATTCAGTCCTCTAAGTAATAACTGAAAACTTTATTACAAAAGAGTGCATTTGTACTGTGTGTTTACACTGGAATTCAGGTTAAGAACAAGCTTATGGGTACAACTACAGATATCCACCGGAACTCCACAGGCAACCTTTCGCTTACACAATTACTCCTTTTCCTCTAGGGCATATTTGGTGCTGGTACTGGTGCTGGTGAATGGCTGGTACTGGAACCGATCCTACTGGTTCCACTGTCCATTGTCTTCAGGGCCAAATCTGACATGTCAGCGTAGCAACTATGTCATAGACCTGCTCCAGCAGCGACACAAATTAAACAGTGGACTGCATTCTCTGTTTCCAAGTATTACCCCTAGTTTTGACAATACATTTTCACATCCAAATTAGGGATGTGCTGATCCGATATTCAGTATCGGCCTGATACAGACCAAAAACACTGAATCGGTTGTTGTAAAAAAAATAGAAGTAATAATCTGATATGATACAGGGGAAAGCCCACAGCTTGAAAATGGCATTTCGTTTTGTAATTATTCCTTTAAGGCAGGGTCGCCCAATAGGCGGCCCGTGGACCTGAAATGGCCCGGGAGAGTGAAACCCTCGCCTCCCTCCCATAAGCCGTGAAAATCAGAGCGGTACTGGTTGGGTGCCAGTCCCTGAACCGAGTTTTTTGGCACAGATATCGGTTCCGTTTTGTTGGAAGCACGTGGATCTTGCTCAGGTACCTGCACCGTGTCGGGGAAAAGGGGCAAATGACATCTTTATAACGTACTGACTTTCAGATCTTGTTTGATGAAGAATGTATGATGTGTTCAAATCTTGAAAATGGCTTCTAGTCTGATGCTAATCTTAAGAGCTAATTATTCATCAAGGTTTGATGTCCAACGCTGAGAAGGCGTTTTAAATAACTCAATAGCTTTCACACTTAAAGGACACAGAGCCTGTCTCTAGCAGCAGAAAAGCATTGCTAATAGCTATATTTGCAGGTCCAGCTTCACAGGGACCTTGTTGATAGCCATTCAGGAAACGAGGCCTTAGATCGTTGACTAAAATATCTTTAATCTGTTCATAAGGTGACGTCACATTCATAACAAAGAATCACGTTCTCTCCTCTGTCTCCATAGGCTTTCATTTCCTGTCCTGCAGGAAATTGCCACTGAGTTGGCCGATAGCTTTCTGCTCAGACACAAGTTATCTTCCCCTTGTTTTATTAAAGGGAGGTTTGTTTTAGGGTGCAGTGACGTGGCCTTTGGTGGTCAGACAAACGTAAATCAGGCATCAATCCTGCTGTAACGTATATGACATACACTTAAGGCCGGGCCAGTTTTATAGCACTTTACTGACAGTGGCTTTGAATGAGAACATATTACTGATCCAATGAAAATGCAAATTAATTCTACAGTCATTTAACTTACGGGCTGGGAAATCGAACGCTTCATTACTGGTATTACACTACTGGTGACAAGTTCCTTGGCAGTATACACACAGTACTGCATTGTGCGAGGAAGCACAACAGCCACAGAAGTAAGGAAATGTTCATGTGTGTATACTACCCATTTACAATGTTATCTATGTTAAATGCCATTTTAATATTACCTTGTTGGACGGGATTGGTAATAGGGATACATATCTCATAGGCGGGTAGGTGGCTGTAACATTATGTTATGCTATATAAGATAATCTATATGCTAATTTAAAGGTCTTATTCACTTTAAAATGCAAGAATTCCAAGCATTTGCTTTCATTAATTATTTTAACAAGAATTGGTGTCCCAGAAGTCACATTGTAAAGCCTAAGGTGTGTCTGCATGGAATGTGAGGAAATCAGTGTTACCCAGGAGCATTGTGGCAGATAATGGGAGCATGATGAGAATATTAACTGGAAATTATGCTGAGCACTGAGCTACCCCAAGGACAGGGCCCAGGCTGGTGTTCACCCACTGTGGTGCCCGGTGTGACCCCCGCCTCTCCACCTCTTGGTGGCTGGTGTTTTGTGTTTTGCCCCCCCCCCCCCCCCATGGAGCCTTTCTGTTTGTCATCGGCCTGTGTCCTTTCATCTCCGTCGTCTGTTCTGCCCGTGGGCCACCATCCGTTTCCTTCTCCGTCACAAGGCGCCTTCGTTCTGAGGGTGCAGCGGATTAACACAGGGGAGGGGGGTTATCGGGACGACTCTCACACCTTTCAAAGGCGGCGCATCGGTCCTTATCTGCCTGTGTACGTCTTTCAGTGGGAGTGCGGTAGCGAGGTGTGAAGGGGGGGTGGTGTGCCTGGCCTTATCAGCATCTGTGGGGCGCTATATAAAGCCAGACACATACTGACAAGCACGTGTAGAGGGAGTGGGCCCTTCTCACTGGATGATCATACAGCAGCTTGCTGAGCTCCATCTGCCACAGAAGGACTGATTAGACGGAGCCAGCATGATGCAGCCGGCCATGATGATGTTCTCCAGTAAGTACTGGGCCAGGAGGGGTCTGTCACTGGATTCGGCCATGTTTGACCAGCAACACCCTGGCGACCAAACTGTGAGTCTCCAGTTTTGTCATTTGATATTCCCAAATCTCAGCTTTAACTTCTATGGCTGTTTCTCTTGCTAGTTATTATGGCACCGTAATTATCATGATGCTTCATGTGCTGTTGAAAGCTTTCTGAAAAGAAATGTGCTTTTGAAGCAAACTTTTGGTCTGAAATAAAAAATTAAATGAAAGAATTTATGAATTTTTTACAAAATGGCTGTTTATCCATTTTGTGCATTTTAAAAGAGCATTTTACTGTAGTATGAGTCCAAAATCACATCTGAGCTGTGTGTTTATGAGCAACGTGCTCCTGGGTGTGCCAGGTATACCTGACTGCCAGTGAGGCTGCAGTTAACTCTAGCTGTGTCTGTGTGCTTAAGTGGGAGACAAGGAAGACTTGTTTAAGATGACTTCCAGGAGTGGTCCTCTCATTATTTGAAAATGCTTGAACATCATTGGTATAGTCAAACTGATCCCAAACTAGAAGTAGTTTCCTGAAGAATTGTTCTTCATTCTGAAAATAGCCAAAAGAACAGTCAACACTATTGGAGGGAAGCTCTCATAGGTGAAGATAAAAGCACAGAGGATGAAGTGGACATTGAGATGGATCCTGGTGCACTTAACAGACACATGATTGAAAACCTGACATTCTTTGGTAGGAAATTGGGATTTATCGGTTTTGTAGAAGAATTGACAATTATTGCTGCCTTTCACTTTGTTTATAACCTGCTACTAGTCTGGATGGGACAATCAACAATGTTTTTAGAAGAAGCTGGTAGTACACCATGGATTGAATTGTTTAGCGCTGATTTGGGCAGCATGTTGGCTCAGTAGCCTAACACTTCCAGGTTTGGGGTATTACCTCAGTGTGCAGAGTTTCTAAATTGCTTAGAGTGTGTGAACGTGTCAATGTATGTGCCATTCCAACCAAGGCGTTTCACAGCCTTGTGCTCTGAGCTGCAGGGGATCGGTTTAAGGCTCATTAGAACCCTATACTGGATCCTCATATGGAAGTTCGCTGGACGGTCACAGATCGAGGAGCCGTCGAAGACTTGAGTGTCTGCGGTTGAGCTCAGGTGACAGAAGCTACCACTGGTGCTTAGTTCCGCAGACCCTCCTTCTCTCGCATCGAGGAGAAGCCCAGCAAGGGTGGGGAAGTGCAGGCTGACAACGCCGCCAAGACCGCTGTGGTGTTCGCCCTCAAGAACGAGGTGGGCTGTCTTGTGAGAGCCCTGCGACTCTTTCAGGTGGGTGCCCCTGCCTAACCGCTATCGTGTCTTAATTCGTGATTCATTTGGTTAGCATTCTTGAATACCCACAGGGATTTCCATGACATAATTAAACCTGTTATACTTCGAACAGTACCTGCACTTGAAATCGGGTCATGTTTCTTATACAGTAACAACTTTATGACTATACCATAATAGACATGTTAGGTTACGGTTAGAAGGCTATTTTTACAACTGAATGCTCAGCTTGACTTTAGCCTGGTATAAACTGGTATAATACCTGACATAAACTCTGAAGGGTTAAGAAACTTTTACCATACACTCATTTAACAGAATAAAGCTTCCAGATGGTGATAGACCCATGGGACATGGGATGGAACGGGGAATCTTTATTGGCACCCTTCAGACATGATGGGGAGAACTGAGGAATAAACAAAATAACTGTTTTGCTCTCTAACCCAAAACGAGCAGCAAAAGCCTCAGTCTCTCGCACTCTTTCTCTCTCTAACACTTTTTCACTCTGGTTCTGTTTTCCTCCCAAAGTCCAAAGACATGTTGTTAGGATAACAGGCTTCTCTGAACTGCCTGTAATGTGTGAAAGTGATTGTGTATGGCTGTCAATACTGCAATGGCCTGCACCGCATCCAGGGTGTCCTGTGCCTCATTCCCGGTGCTTCCTGGGAAAGGCTCTCGACTGTCTGTGACCATACACTGGATAAGTGTTTGTGGAAGATGGATGGGAGAGTACCGTGCTTAATAAATGACAGGAAGATAGACACATTGTTTTTCAATTAATTTACCATCAGATTACACCATTCTCTCGCTCAAGGTTCTTTCACTAGGAGTGTCAATGACAGAATATGTTGCATTAGTTTCACAAATGAATTATTTGTGCACTTTCTGAATTCTTTAAATTGGTGATAAACTTTTATATTGGAACAAAAATGAAGCTTTTAAAATCAGGCTTCTGGGTTCTAGATGATGCTTTATTAAAATATTTGGAATGTTTCAGAAATAGTGTTGCAGTTCACCGTGTAACCACAGGTGGCAGTGTAGTCTGCACCTTTGTGTGCTTAATGTGTTTGTTACATATGCAAGGCTAAGATTAAGGCTAAAAATAATATTAAACTTCATTTAAAATCTGCAACTCCACTTCTTTCTTATGCTGCAATATACCACATAGCTCTGAGGCAGAATCAAGCTGCCTCAAGAATTTTCAACAATTAATTAGCACAGGATTAATTGTAATTCATAGCAGGAGTGATTGAGATGCCATATTGGGGAGTGTTGACTTCACATGGGGTGACAAGCCCTTTCCCTCGCACTCAAGGAGAAGCATGTGAACTTGGTCCACATCGAGTCACGCAAGTCCAAGCGCAGGCCATCTGAGGTGGAGATCTACGCTGACTGCAGCTGCAGCGGAAAGGAGTTTGGAGAGTTAGTGCAGCACCTGAAGCAGCACATTAGCATAATCTCGCTGGAGCCGCCTGAGCAGGTCTGGTCAGAGGAGGAAGGTGCGTCACCCTGTTGTCATTGTCACTGCAGAGTCCTTGCTGTCATCACAGTCTTTCCAGTGTCCACATAATGTC
>JAACJT020000001.1:9950526-10043676 GCA_009936485.2 Gymnarchus niloticus | reverse complement strand
CTCACTTTAACGACAATGCCATAGCTGTCTTAACCGTCAGAAACAATCTTAATGCTACCCTTGATGTCATCACAGTCTTTCCAGTGTCCACATAATGTCCTCACTTTAACGACAATGCCATAGCTGTCTTAACCGTCAGAAACAATCTTAATGCTACCCTTGATGTCATCACAGTCGTCACATTTTCACAGCACTGTTCTGTCAGATATAGTCTTCTTAAAGACTTCATACTATCTCACAAAGTCTTCTTTCTATACCTATAGTTTTAAATTTTATACTCACATGACATTACCTGTCAACTGGGCCTTTATATATAATTATCTTTAGTTAATTAAATTATATAAGAAATTCAAACGCTATTTCAGTATCTGACATAATCGATATGTTACACTCAGCCATTTTTCACCTAAGTCGCTTATCTGATGCCTCACGATTGCTGGCAAGTTTAAACAGAACATAGGGGTCTACCTTTATACTGTACATTCCAAGATAACCTCAGCTCATGATCTAATAATTTTCACAGAACTCATGTCTTTTTTAATTTGGTATTTTATCTGAAAAAGGGAGAAGGAAAAAAAAGCAAATTCTAAACAACAAATTGAATATTTATCTCAAGGCTGTTCAGTGAGTGAAAGGAACGTCTCTGAGGTTCATCGGACTATAGAGGCCGGTTTTAGGGTTCCTGTTTTCAGTGTCTGACATGATTCCAAGCAAAAACATGCCTTTGGCTACAAAAAAAGATCTTGTAGAGGTTAATAAACTTATACACAAGCAGATTCAGCACTTTCAATTTCCCGTTTTCTTTTCTCCAGCTCAGCAGAACGCTTCAAATGATCTCACGTTACTTTTACATCAGTGGGGGCTGGTGGCCTTTCAAAAAGGGGAGGCACAATTTACACCTACATCAAAAAATTGCTCAATTATTGCCCCCCATGACCTAGTTTGAAATACACAAATGAACTTTACTAAAATGAAACAAGGAGCAAACTCAAGAATATGTACAAATGAAAATAGTGGGCTATATCGTTAGCAAATAACAGACTACGAGCAGCAGCTTGTCTCACAAAATCACTCTGCAAAAATCTGCTTGGGACTGAACTTGAAATGCTCTGACGTCAAAACGCTGTCAATCAAAAAGATGTTCCGCCCCCCAGACTGTTCCTCCAATCTTCATGCAGATGCCCAGCGTCCTGGCCAGCCCACTGTCCCATTTACTCCCAGAGACGCTGAGCTTCCCTGGAAATGACGTTTTGAAGCATTTGTCAAATAAACGTCTCGCTTTGCTGAGCTGAAGACAAAGTTTGTTCTGAAGTGCCATTGAAGTCCAGTGAAGCTGAGCTTCAATGGGGTTTAATGGATCGGGCTGCCATGGGAATGTATGGGAAAAAAAAATGTTAGACGACCTGCAAGAAATTATTGCTGATTCTGAATGAACTAGCCATGAGGTTGAACACGTTTAACATGCTCTTTTTAATAGCTGTGTAAATACAACAGTACATATTTGATGAATTTTTTCGTGACATTTTTGAGGAGGCGGAGCTTCCCTTGTAGTCTTAGAGCAGTCGCTTCTGTTCTACACCATATGAAGCAAATGGTAATATCACACACTTTGTTAATGGAAATGTATATACATATGTAATTGTATTACAGATAGCAAATATCCTGGCACCTGGTTTAGGGTGTCCCCTGCCTTGTGTCTTGTGTTCCTTTGGGAAGGTTGTGGGTCCATTGTGACCCTGATAAACAGTTAGGGAAAATGAAGGAGGGATGGATGGATGTGTTCAGAATGCTCAGAGGTGTCTGTAGGGGACTATTATTTAATGCTAAATGAAACATAACCCAGCACATATGTACTGTAGTTAAAATGAAACTTGTACTGTGGACCAACCAGGGATCTTTGGGCTATATGGACACCTTGTTGATCATGTGTTTATTATTTTATGGTACCAGAACTGGATGGAGTTCCATGGTTCCCCAGGAAGATCTCTGAGCTAGACCAGTGCTCCCACAGAGTTCTAATGTATGGCTCGGAACTGGATGCTGACCACCCGGTAAGGGGCAGACTCCTTTGTCATGCTGTCCTTCTGATGTCTCTCAGAACCATAGGGAGATGCTGAATTTTGGCTGCGTTTGTCAGGAATCTTTCCTGATGTGGACATGGCCACATCAGCTGTAAAAATAAATGATGGAGGCTTAAAGTACTCAGTTTGTCATGTGAGAAACTAAACTAAAATCAACAAGTATATAGCAAAAAATAAACAATTTGTCCCTATCATATCTGTTCATAGTGTGGTGAACTCAAATAGCCCATTGTACTCGTTCCACAGTATTGTGATAAAAGCCTAGAAGCATACTGCCACCGAGCGTGAAAAGGGATTTCACATACTAGAGTTAGCCGTTAACTGAATTCTAATTGCATTGCAAGCTTGAAGCAACAGCCTTTTCTCGCCAAAGTGTGTATAGGCTCCTGGAGGAAAAATGATCAGAGTAGGTAGTATTTTGTGTCTTAAGCATCTTCTTCACATAAGCAGCCCAAGAGATGAAAAGTCTGGCACTCCTCTTCTCTAACTGATCAGATGTGGTTGTGAAGAAATTGAATAATGTCCAGTTATGGGTGGACCTGGTGCTGAAAACTGCTTAGCCACTCAGCCTCCAATTAACTTGTTTCCAGATTTCTTGTGTGCCTCTTTTTGAGTGTCACAGGCTTGTGCTATGAGACGTAATGGTGCTCTCTCTTCTCCATTTCAGGGCTTTAAGGACACCGTTTACCGCCAAAGGAGGAAGTATTTCGTGGAGGTGGCTATGAGTTACAAGTTGTGAGTAGAACATCTGCTCTTCTAAGTTAACGTTCTCCTGACATGATGAAGCGCAAACGGCAGGACTATAGAAGGCACCTGAATCCACCATTGTTAATGAGCTGTAGAGAAGCTCATTTGTTGAAACACGAGGAGTCGAGGACGACCCTGTCGGAAATAAAACTCCTGTTTTCCGACATTTCCCTCTAGTTGGCTATAAACCAGGCTTTTTTTTTGTTGTCATCAGTATAGGACTATTTGGGTAGAAAAGATTATTTACAGAGCATCGTTTCACGCAGCTTCCTGCTAAGTACTCACGGCCTGTGGCCGTTCTGCTGCCAAGACCGAGGTCCACTGCGGAGTGACACTGGCTGCGCTGAGCCTGTTAGCTTTACTGCTAACAGGCCATCGCTTTCACTCCCCAAGCTCTCAGGACCTTTAAAAATGGATAAGGTGAAGCTGTCTAAAATCTGGCCTCAAAAGTTGCATGCATAAGTTTAACTTGTACCCTGTGCAATTTCATAAAAAAACATTTCAAAAATCTTGAGATGTTTGGAAATTCACTGAGTAGCTCAAACAATGTGTAAAGACTATCAAAATGCATAAGGGTTATTAATTGCTTTCACATGAAATACCTGCTTTTCCTGGAATCATTTTAAATCAAATCATTTTGGAGAGTGTGTTTTCAGGTATTTTAAAGTAGCATACCTAAAAAACTTAATTCCATTGATTATGTAGTGTAAAATAATTGCATCTAAAGGCTCTCCCAGCTTTACTTGCAAAGGACAACACCGATTTATCATAAGACAAGCTGCATTCACTAGCATGGTCAACCCCCTCTGATGAGCAAATGAAAAAAAAAATGACACAAGCAGAGAGATCCATTAAATTCATCAGAATTTTGGAACATTGTTGTTTTGCCCTTCTTTTCCCATATGAGATGGGGCAGGCTCTTCAGGTCACACATCTGACCAATGAATACCCTCGCTGCTTAACGGAGTGCCTCTCTCCTACCGCAGCAAGGCCTTTCCCTTTTCTTTCCTTGCTCTCTCTCATTCTTTATATTATATATTATACACCCATTATATATTTAAGTGCCCATATTATTTCATCAATTAGGAGTCTCCTTGAGTGGTTATGGACTTTATCAGTGAAGGTTATGTTTGCAGAGCTGATTTTATAGAGGGAATGCAGAAATTATATGAAAGCTTTAAATAAGATAATTAACTGGAGAGTCCATTTTCAAATTATCTAATGAAGTATAATTAAATTGCATTTTGGATGGAGAGTGCATAATTGATCCTCTTAGATCAATGCTAAAAAGAGCTATTTGCAGCCTGTGCAGAGACTGGATCTGCTGTCTCAGGCTGATCTCCCGTCACTGTGGAAAATTCACACAACACTAAAAATGAACTAGATTTTATGCCTGCTTTGAGTTTTCGCATTAGAGGGCTAGCATATTACAGTGAGAAAATATTAAATAGATGTTACATTTATGTTTCCATTTCCATTTATTTATCAGTAGATGCTTTTGTCCAAAGCAACGTACAGCAAGGCAGATAAATCACAGCACACAGCTTTTGAAGAGCTACCTTAGGTATAAGTGCAGCTAGGCTGAGCATCCAATGAGGGACCAGTAAGAAGGACGGAACCGACTCAGTATTGATGCGCTGTACCGTGATGGTGATCTTTGGCTAAGCGCTCGCTGACAAAAGAGCAGGATGAAGTGCCTGTAGGCTTTGAAAATATTCAAATCACGTTTACCGCAAGTGCACCCTGCGTAGGGAAGCAAGTCGGCCAAGCAGCCGATGTGAAAACGCAAGAACGGCCACATGCTTCTAGAAGAGAGCCCACAGATGCCAAGACTGCATCGTCAGTTGCTTTACGATGAACGTTTAATGTGAAATCGCCCTAAAAAGGAAAAGGGTAGGTAAAATGTGCACACGGTTACAAGTAGCGTGATATGTAGCAGCTCCATGGGCACTCGACGTGAGAACGGCGTTCGGCTTCTCGACGGAGGGAAACGTTGTGCTCCGAATGAAACAGAGGCACTGATTTTTAGCTGGCTGCAGTTCGTGTAATACCGAGTCAAGTTCATTTAACAAATGTGGAATTATCCATTTTGTAAACTGGAAATACCGTGTTTTTGTTGGTTTTTACTTCACATGGTGCATTTTTCACAGTTTGCAGTGTCATCAGCCATCCTACACAACACTGTTGTGATGCTTCACTCCAACATGCAAATAGCCTTCTGGCAAAATGAAGTGAGAATAATAATCATGAGTTTTAGTATAACAAATTGTGGGAAAAGTTATGGGGCCTTCCAAGGTAGAATTCTTTCACTTGTACCTATCTCTGATACTCATATGAGGCCCCAACAATGTCTGTGACTAGTTTATAAGTCTATGAAACTATATCCCATCTTACACAGATCCTGGAGAACCAGTAATTTGTTTCTTCAGCTAAGGTGAGTTGCTCAGGTGACTACAGCCTGGTTCTGAGCATTGATAACAGAGAAGATTGTCAGGCCTTGTGTGGTTGGTTAACCAGGCCTCCCACCATCTGGAAGAAATTACTTCTGGTCTCTGACTATGTCAGCGAAAAAAAAAAAAAAAAAAAAAAAACAAAGAATGGGAACATGCCTTGAAGGAATTACAAAGTGCCTGCTTTGCAGAGCGATTTATTCATTGCAGTTTTCTGTTTTTCTTCACAGTCATTAGATGAGGTTAGGGGCAGAAGAAAAAAGTTACGGACTGAGTTGGCTTGAGGGGATAAAGCCAGTCGACGTTTGCGCTCCACGGGAGTGGAAAACATCCTGGTCTCTGCAGAATAAACTCCAGCAGAGAGCTGTGCTAACAGAATGTGATGATTGGCCCCCCGAGAAGACTGGAGTCAGTGGGCACCTACTTCTGCATGTCCCTCACCATCTTGTCCCTCTCACACCCCCTCCAACCAACAGCGGAAAGCCCATCCCCCGTGTTGAGTACACACCTGAGGAGGTGAGGACGTGGGGGGTAGTGTTCCGTGAGCTGACCAAGCTGTACCCCACCCACGCCTGCCGGGAGTACCTGAAGAACCTCCCTCTTCTCACAAAGCATTGTGGGTACCGGGAGGACAACATCCCCCAGCTGGAGGACGTCTCGCTTTTCCTTCGAGGTAAACTCTGAAATGAAGCTGTGTTGTAGTGTCATCTTCAGTAAAGTGATATGAGCAAGAAACATCTGGGGCCCTATTTTGTACTGGTGGAAAGCAAAACACAAAGTGGTTTTGCTAGTTTCATACCAGCGCATTCCTCATTTTCACGCCAAGCGCGCATGTTTTCAAAATAACATAATTTTGCACACATTTCCCGCTCATAGGAGTGGTGTTTTTCAAGTGAGGTATGGCTTGTTGCATTGTCGGCACGTTGCTATTTTAAGGCAGCAAAATGACATTGAGGATTTGACCAACAAATACCCCGTCTAGGGCTCTGTTTTTGATGATCTAATGCAAAGTGTAAAGCGCAAGGTGCAAGTAACATTTATGGGCGTGTCAAAAATCCATTTTGTTATTTTGATGGCAGAAAAAAACAGGCTCTGAGTCAGCGCAAGGTGCAAAAAGGTTGTCCTAACTCTCTTAATTATTCAGAGGTGTGTTTTGGGCGTAACATGTGATAAACCAATCAGAATGGCACGTCACCTCCCCTTTAAAAGTCAGGGGCGCATGCGCTATGGCGGATTGCTATTATAATGGCGCGATTACCTGGCAAACCAGATCGGTTTTCGGCCGAGGAAACGGATGTCCTCGTGCGCGAAGTGAAAAGGCGGGAGCAAATCATTTAAGGGAGCACCACAGTTCCACTTAAGCCTTTCGAGGTATGGAACATCCAAGGAAGGAGCGTGGTATTGAGGATGAGGCAAGAAATGTGAACAGTAGGAGTAGTAATTGAGTGGCTGATGGAAGGCAGATTGTTATGTTGCAAGGCCTCTTTCATGTCATAGGTATTGTGCTTGGATTGAATTGAGAAGGCCTCGGCTTATATGCATCATGTTGACACTGAAACGCCTCCCATTTCTTTGAGAGGATGCAAATCGCTCGGTTAAATGCTTGATCTCTTAATTCCCTGTCCTTCAAATGGACTGCAGACACCTTACAATAGGACAGTATGGAGGACTGTCCACAAACACGGACATACGGATGCACACGAAGTTGACGTAAATGTCGGGAATTGTAGTGTATTATGAAACAATTCTTAAGCGGCGCGTTTTAGAAATGTGCAGGTGCACGACGCTCGTTACGGACACAGGTACCTGCTCAAAGTGCACTAATGGTTTTTTATTTTATTTTATTTCATTCATATGCACTTTATTATAGAGTACAGCTCATGGAGAGAAATTTGTCTCAAAATGAATCATCATATTTCCACACCTGCTTCACCTCAAAAGGCTTATGTGGAACAGTGGTGCTCCCACAAATGATGTGCTTGTGCATTTTCACTTCTCGCATGAGAACATCCATTTGCTCGGCCAAAAACCGATCTGGTTTGCCAGGTAAATACACCGGTATAATAGCAATCCGCCATAACTCGTTTACTCCTGCCTTTTAAAGGTGAGGTGACGTGGCATACTGATTGGTTTATTTCATCCATGTCAATTTCAACCTCATTTGACTGGTATTAAGTGTCTTATGAAAGGAGAGTAATATCACTAGAATTTAGCTAGTTGCCTTAATTTTGTCTCGTGTGGAAGTTTTAAACAAGCAGCATCCTCTCTCTATTTGAAATGGAAGCAGCGGTAACCATCTTTAGACAAAGTTAGAGTCCTGCCAAATGAATCTCAATCTCAGCAGAGTGAAAACCCCAAAAGTGGGCCCCCGTCCAATCAGCCAAAAACTGAAGCAGCAGCTGAACACCAACATCTTGCCACTCACCTCCGCGATGGGGATTCTTTAGCTAACCTTGGCTAGTCAGGCTGTTTCAAAGCCATCTGGAGCAGCAATGCTGCCTGCATTGCAGGAATTTGCAGAATTCATTCTCTTATTTTCTCAAGGCGGAACAGAGGATAATGGCACCCTTACAAACAAAGGTAGCTCTAGCATGTGACTGTGAACCACACGCACCTTGACATTAGAAGATTCTGCCCCTTCACCTTTCAAGGATGCAAGTGAACTCCAATTATTATTCTTCTGACAGACTTATCTGAAGCAGTTAATGTTTTACCCAGGCATGCTGGATGTTTTACTGGAGTGGTTCAGAAGAGATTCTGGCTTTAGGGTACAAACAGCAATGTACTCCATGGGACTTGGATTACGATTCTGTGTCCGTAATCCCTCTGCTACACTATGCCCCAAAAACAGAAGCCTGTGGGGGGTGGGGGACAAAGTCCGAATGGAGAGAGCTGACTTTGTATTTAGAGCGATAGGACAAAGGCCCAGGAAATCACAGCCAGATTCCTCCAATGGGAACCGGAGAAGTAACTGACTGAGAGTGGATTCATCTTGTCAGTGATTGACAGCGTAGGGTAATCCTGATTCCAAAGCCTCTCCTGTCCCATCTATATGCCTGAGGTTGTGAGTTTGCAGCCTGGACAACTCAGCTATTTCAAACTTCTACTTATTCTCTCTCTGTGTGTCTGCCCTTTAATATTTACAAGATCTACTTATATGGCATGTTACTGTACTGTAGAACAAATCAGATAATGCAATTAAAAAAGAATCATGGCCAAATGTTTAAGTGAATTGCAGCCGATGACAAAAGATTTTGGAAAAATAATTTGCTTGCGCTACAGTTGAGCTTATGACACACTAGAGGAAGATAAGCAGGTAAATGGCCATGCCTGAGAGGGGATTAAATTGCTCTCCATCATTCTCTGGAAGCTTCTTAGGGATCTGTTGCTGAAAATACATCACGTGGCCTTTCGTCCTGGGTTGGCATTCCAGCTTTAAATATATCCGTTACAAAACAATTACCCTAACAAGGCAGAGCTGCTCGTACAGGAGGATTTGACAACAGCCACCTGGCAGAAGGTGAGACTCATTTGTTAATGTGACTTGTAGGAACAGACAGCGGAAGCTCGTTAGCTGTTACAATTAGATTATGTCTTATTCCTGTCATTGGTGCTGCAGTTATGGAACGTTTTGTACAGGAAATAAACCTGCATGTGCGTTTTTGAGCCTATAATACATTGGGAATGATGAAAACGAAACCTGAGACACATTTCTTTTTCAATTTAAAGTGGCAGCTCTCTCTGTTCTTGTGTTTCTTTTAATAACAAACACAATGACTTCTCTTGACTGACGTTAGATGGTTCCAAAGCTCCTTGCTGTGAAATCTGCTGAGTTAAATTGGAGGACCGTGGAAGCATCCGGACTATCCGCCACAGCACAAATCACTTTGGTGTCGGCCCGTTGCTTTCGGAGATTGTCAGGTTACGCCGAAGTACCATTTGTATCCTTCATGACAAAGAATGATTGTTTTGCGGACAGAGGTGGCTGCATGTTCATCGCAAGGGTGGAATGGTGGTACAGTGGGTAGCACAGTGGCCCTGCACCTCCAGGGTTGGGGGTTTGATGCCACCCCACTACCCAGTTTCTGTGGAGTTTGCATGTTCTCTTTATGTGTTCGTCAGTGTCCTCCTGTGGACCAAAGACATACGATTAAGTGAACTGCCTCCTCTAAATTGTTCGTTGTGCGTGCAAGTGTGTGCCCTGTGATGGACTGCCATGCCATCCAGGTTGCCCCCAGCTTTGTGCTCTGGCTTCAAGGCATATCTCCAGGCTCAACTCAACAATGGTCTGGATAAGCAGTTATGGAAGATGGATGCATGAATGTTCCCTGCAGACTGTAAACAAAACAAACACAACCTTGAAGAAACTCGGTGCCTTCCTCATATTGAAGTTGGACCCTTGTGCCCTGCGGTGAGGACAGCTACACATGCAACAGCAAACAAAATGGCTACCCGACCCTGTGGGACTAGCCTGTGGAGAGAAGATGGATTGCTTCTGAGAAGCGGCGAAGCAAGCTTGTGGGAGAAATGTCAACGGCGACCTGAATTCACAGGGTGATGCATTTGGTAGAATGAGTACTGGGGTGGGGATGGGTACCACAGTAACCCATCTGGTCTATAAGGCATTGTTTACAGCCGCAGGCCTACTTGAAGGTTAAACTGTGAACGTCAGTCTGTTGGCTTCGCCCATCCTCAGCCACTGCCTCACGAATTTAGAGCTTCCTGAGTCGCTGTTCAGTGTATCCTGTTGATACATTTGAGGATTGAGGCCATTGCGGTATATAGTGCCCCAGTGCTTCTGTTTGTAGCTAATAGTAAAACGGGGTGTCCACTTGTCTTTATATTAAAATATTTTATTGTGGAGTCCACATTTAATGAGTTGGAGATGTTCCCACAAATGCCATGTACCACATTTCTTTACACCCATTCTGTGCAGATCTTCATCACCGATGGAGGCAAACTCAACAGCAATAGTCATGGGAGACAGGAAACATTCTCTTTAAAAGAATAATCTGCTGTCTTTTCTCAAATTAACCGAGTTGCATCAGGAAAATGAGATGGCTGGTGCTCTCCGTTAATCATCTTAGGACAGAGCAGGATTCAGTAGAGTTTGTTGCTCCACTCCTACGTTATCTCAACGATGTGATTTTCTTTAGCATTATCTGGCCTTTCCTTCATTATCCTCCCTGCCAACCCTTGGGTTTAGCTGAGCTTGTGCTTGGTTTCATCTCTGTTCTGGTGTTTACAGGGCACTGCTCCTCTACCCCCCTAGCATTCACCCTGCCTCACACTGCAGTGCACGCTGGGAAATGGTCCTTTGTGTTTCACTCAGATTATCTTTTTGTTGGAAGACACTCTTGATTTAGGTTTGGTTAAAACCAACCTGTTTGGTTTGGATTGTTGAACATATACCACAAGTCACATTAACATTATATTGAAAAAAAATATATAATCAAATATTTAACTGTGATACAATTCAATATACATGTTAATATAGGAACATTTTGTGTGTGATTGCAACATAACATCAGATTAAAATAATGCAAATTTAGTCCTATCTTAATTATAATGATATAATTTCTCCTCATTTTTGAGAGTTTGGAACTGATTCTTATGCCCAAACCTGCCCTTTTTTGGTCAAAAGTCCATTTGAGTTTTAGCTTAGTGGTGTGACTTAGAGAGAGGATTGTCTGACATGTACATTATATACTGGCTACCCACTGCTGGGATCCTCACAGTGACTGCCTGTTTCCATTGCAGAGCATTCGGGTTTCACTGTCCGGCCTGTGGCGGGGTACCTGTCGCCCCGCGACTTCCTGGCTGGCCTGGCGTACCGAGTGTTCAACTGCACCCAGTATGTACGGCACAGCAAAGACCCTCTGTACACGCCTGAACCGTAAGTTCTATCCCCAGAGAGACCCCCACACATGTCGTCTTACACAGTTGACTTTAATATCAGGATGTAAGGAATCAATGTTTCAGCCATAGATGCTTTGTAGGTGGTTTTAACAGTGATTCTTAATGGGGCTTTCGGTTGCCTATTATTATCAGAATATTTTTACATGTTGCACTGTAGAATCAGAACCACAATCACTTTTATTTCCCAAGCACACTGAGAAGAACTATCTAGGAATTTTTCTTAGTGATGGTGCTACAATATAGAAGCTTACACATGTACAATGTGTACGTATGTAAATATAACTGTTAAGGGTCATACAGACAAAATGTGAAAGAAATTGTTAGGATGTGAAGCAGAAGATGAAAACAGAGAATTGCTCTGCAAGTGTGTATCTGTGCAGGTGACTTCAAAGGGTTTTCCGAGATTCTAGAAACATCCAAGGAAGGAGCGTGGTATTGAGGGTGAGGCAAGAAATGTGAACAGTAGGAGTAGTAATTGAATGGCTGATGGAAGGCAGATTGTTATGTTGCAAGGCCTCTTTCATGTCATAGGTATTGTGCTTGGATTGAATTGAGAAGGCCTCGGCTTATATGCATCATGTTGACACTGAAACGCCTCCCATTTCTTTGAGAGGATGCAAATCGCTCGGTTAAATGCTTGATCTCTTAATTCCCTGTCCTTCAAATGGACTGCAGACACCTTACAATAGGACAGTATGGAGGACTGTCCACAAACACGGACATACGGATGCACACGAAGTTGACGTAAATGTCGGGAATAGGGGCGTGTATGCGTCCACTTTCACTTCAGTCACTCCGCCAAACTTGGAATGTCAGAAATGGAACAATGTGGACCTCTGAGCAGAGGTCTTGAATCTAGAGAGATACACAGAAATAATATTTTGAGAATAACCAGGTCAACCTGTGGTATGAGATTCCAAACTGCTCTGTACCCTCGGAGGTGTCGAGTTTGCTGTGGTGTCTGATGTGAACCAACAGGGAATATTGAATGGCTGAAAACAGGAACGTTGGTTTCCATGGAGAGGAATCTTTATAGCTAGAGGTGGGGAATACATCTGGAAAAGACAGAGTGTCTGGTATGGCCACAGGAGACTCTGTGGGAGTGAGACAAGTTATATATGGGGGCCCCGTGGCCCAGCAGGTAGCACCATAGCCTCACACCTCCGGGGTTACGGGCCGCTCAATTTGCACCAGCGCTCTGTTGTCATGGAATGGTGTATGTATCCACATTTCTGGCATGGGAGGTGTTCTGACTGCCTCCCATGTTATGCAAAGAGGTGGTCAGCAGAACTAACATCTATTCATGGCCCATTTGATGTTCGAATTTGTGTTCCACACCTTGTTCTTTTTTCTTCCTGCAATTGACTGCTACCCTGTATCAGAAAAGTGCTTATGGAAGACAAATGGATTATTAATCAGATAGCTGTCAGAAGTCGCTGTACGCATCTTTGTAGGAAACACAAAACGATGATGTGATGCCACACATTCCGTCTTAAATATTCAAAGTTGCGGCTGTTTGTAAAATCTTGCCTCTCTGGGGAACTGAAAATGTTTGCTTATTTATAAATTGAGCAGCGCAGTCTTAGAAATTTCCATTCCAAAAAACTGTTTGTCGATCACCCAATCTGTCGTACTTCGTTATGTAGGTTTATAGAATTAAAATGAAATTAACTAGCTCTTACACTCTTCACATTTCATAAATAATTCAGATTAATAATAGAGACAGAGGAGAAAACAATTTTTCTGCATTTTAAGTTTGTTGCTCAGCTGAGAGGTTTAAAAATGAAGTTTAAAAGGATATGTTTGGTGAACTAGAAAGTGATTATTGCACAGGCTGGGATCAGTAACACAGGCATTACGATGGAAACGTGGTGACGGTAGACCAAGCGAGAGACATTCATGCATAGCCTCCGTAAACGAAACAAATGAATTACACAGCGGAGCCCATGGCCTCTAACTTTCTGCTGTTAAATGCTGATTAATGAGAAATTAATTTAGCCACAATGCAGCCTTCACAATTACTTTCCCATTAACCATCAACAATTTGGGTTATTGATTTTTAAACAGTAAATTCATTGTAGATGCAATCTTTGGAGACAACAGCCAAGGAAAGATGGACATCGACCTCTTCTAAGAACTAGCAATCGTTCAACCATCTGCAGATGACTCAGCATCAGCCCGCTGCTTTTTGATAACCTTCATCAGTTCTAGCATCGCTTCCACCGCCTTCAAAAAAAAATCTATTTACTGAGTTTAAATCAGATTAAAGCAGCCTTCTGGTTATAACAGTGCTATTGTCCTGACATCAGTCATCCTTTGCATGTTCTGTGAGCAAGGGTAAAACATCAGTACATAAAATGCTATATAATGGCTTTTTCTCTAATTATTGAAGTCCCTGGCCCTAAAGCAGGAAGGCACGTGTTAGGCTAAACTGTTTTTCTCTTTATGGTGTTTTGTTCATTTACAGAATGGATTTCCTTATTATTTGTTCCACTTCTTCCTTTTGCATATTCCGTGGATGGCATCGTTAATTAAGACAGATATCTGTGCTCTGATTAAATTCATAGCCTGGAACCAGAAAAACACGTACCTCATTATTGAATGTATATACTCTCCATGATGTTCACAAGAGTATGGAGTCATTTTTGCCGTTAATGTTTGGAGTTTTCATGGAACTCTTTAAAAGAACAGATATTTCTCCAGGCTTGAATAGCAATAGAGTGTTTTGAATGGTGGTGAATTTTGTTAAAAAGTGAAGTTGTCAGTTGGCTGTAAGTCTGGCTGCAGTTAAACCCCAGTTCTGTTGTAATGTAGAGGTACTGCAGTTTCATGCAATTGGATGATTCCAGGTCATTTGAAGGTCAGTTCATTTCAAACTTGGTTGCTGCTACATGTTGTGTGTGCTATGTGACAGGCACCCCTATGTCATCCCAGATCATGGTGTGGCTTGATAGCACCCTGTATGATGTTCCCGGTGGATTGGTCTGTTCTCAGGGACACGTGCCACGAGCTGCTGGGACATGTACCCCTGCTAGCAGATCCCAAGTTTGCTCAGTTCTCCCAGGAGATTGGCCTTGCCTCGCTGGGAGCATCAGATGAAGACGTACAGAAACTGGCCACGGTGAGTCTCCCCATCCATTCTGTCAGCCAGGTGCATGATGTCATCAGTGCTGTCTCTGCCATCAGGTGGCCTGGCACTTATGGGCTCTTCAAGATCAGCTCTTGAACATTTGAACCGGTTAGGTAACCTGAAATGCTTTATGAAACATCGATGTCTTGCTCTTTGTTGTGCCTCAGCAAGGCCACAAAGCATAAACAAAGATAAGTAAGATTAGAGAAATGTAGGGTTAGCTGCTAATCAAATTAGCTGAGGCATATAGGTGAGCTCTTACTGGAATAGAATGTATTGTTTTTGATGCAATCGATGATTAGTATAAGGTTTTGAATATGGACACATATAAAACCAACTATGTAGATCCTATACTCATCCTCAGAAGGACAGATTGGCTCTGAGAGAAGTCTCAGTGTCTCACTCCCTTCATACGCAAAGAAATAAACAGTGTTGAATTTACAAAACTCTTTTGCTGCCTGGGACTAAGACAATTTTATAATATATATTTCCTTTATGGTCATGAAGTCATCATCATTGGGAGTAAATTTTAAGCTGAAAGTATTGTACAATTTAGTGTGAACCGAAGTTTAAAGAATAAAAAAAAACATCTTGCAAGGGTTCAGAATTAGGCGTAAACATAGCCTTTAAAATACAATAACCCCGTTGCTAATAAACAATATATTCATGGTATCTTACCCACATCTACGTCTTAAAACTCATTAAGTATTCAGCACTCAGTTTTTTCTACATGCTCTGCCAGTAATTTCATCAAAAACGTACAGTATGCCTGCTGTTAATGCTCAGTAATTGTGTACTATGTATATCAGTGTGCACAGCGGTGATTCCATTGTGATTCAGGCCTAATTAGCAGACATTAACGTTTCTCTTGGTAAATTACAACTACCAGACCAAAAGGTGAGTTCAGGCACAATTTCATCTAGGGCTTTAATTAACAATGCTTTAGCAAATGAATTTCCTCAAAATGTACTGGTTTCCTAAGAGTTATCAGGGCCGACGAGCTGGGTGTATGAGTCTGAGATCAGCTGCTAATGCGTGAGACTCACTTTGAGTCATTTTCAGAGATGGTTGTGCAGCCGACAGACAATGAGAGTGGACTTCGGATGCTTTGATTTGTCATGGCTGCTGTGACCATCGGTGCCTGACAGTGGTGTGGTGGTCCCAGGTGTGGTGGGGGATGGGGTGGGGGGAGCATGGTTCAGCTCAGCCTCTTGGCCTGAAGAGCTTTTCTTCATAGAGGGAATCTTATCGGGAGGCAATTGTATCTGCTCTGAGTTCAGGGTGGGAGCCGGTATTTAAAAATGTCACTGCACATTAATGCTGCATTAGGGTTGGCGGCAGGACAAAATTGGTGGGGGAGCATAGCATTTTTACAGGGGGGTCCATCACCTAGAATGAGGATTGGGGCAGGGGGACAGTTAGTGCAGCTGGTGTTCTGTCAGATTTTGCTGTCGAGGACCCAGTAATTATGGCAGACAGAATTTATTGGAAAATATTCCTATATCAGACTCTACTATCGATGCCTAAACTAAAAAATTAGATTCATTTAAACCGAGAAAAGTGACACTTTAAATAAACTATTCATTCTAAATTAGCGGAAAATTATAGTTTTCACATGTTTTGCCATGTTGCACACGACTGCGCAAGCCAAAGTAGTAGCAAGTGACTCAAGAAAGCAAAGTGAAATGAGCGGACGACCTGCAGAAGTGAGAGACATTATGGATTTGGGGTCCTTAGGCTGCGGTTCGCCCACACTGGGGTACACCTGAGAGTTCTCTATACCAAAAGCTGTAAAAGATTGGTTTTCTTCCCATATTTTAGCTCAAAGGACCTGTACAATGTAGAACCGTGCAGCTGCAAAGCAGGCTATCTAAGAAGAGGACACGGCGATAGCGTGGTTAAATGGAATTCCCCGTGCATGGTGATGGAGTGACAGATGGTGTTTTCTTTTTTTTTACTGGTACTTGGAGCACTTGGAAACTTCTTTGTCTTTCTGTGACTGAAAGTTCGTGAGCCTTGTTCTAATGTCATGGTAACCAGAAGCAGAAGTTTTTCAGTTCATTGCAACAAATTAGCAGTGGGTAACGAGGGGTTTCGGCATTTGAAGTGCACAGGAGACGGGGATGTAGCACTGACCCTGAATAGAGCACTTGAGGCACCCCATCTGATGTATTGCTGTAAAAAATCTAGCTGTTGAACCTTTGCCCAGCTTCCATTGGAAAGCTGCAAAATTCTAAGCTGTTTCTTTGACTGAAAGCTTTATCGTCATATAGATAGTAAACTTTTACTTATAGCAAAGAAATAATAATAGCCTTGAATTTATTTTTTATCATGCTCAGCAATCAAAAATGTGTTTGTGTAAAGCAGGTAAACGTAAACCTCAGAAAATCACCAAAAACATTGCACGGACATGGTAGCGAAAGCCTGCAAGGCCATCAGGAAATAAGCACAGTACAGTACGTTAATACTTCGGAAGCTGCATGAAACTCCAGCAGAATGAAATACCCTGCAGCTGCGGTGGGCCCTCTGTTTAGGGTCATGAAAGAGGCGAGTGGAGAGGTGTTCATTTCA
The DNA here is from genome assembly GCA_009936485.2 of Gymnarchus niloticus. Lineage (NCBI taxonomy): Eukaryota > Metazoa > Chordata > Actinopteri > Osteoglossiformes > Gymnarchidae > Gymnarchus > Gymnarchus niloticus. The sequence goes on along the minus strand of JAACJT020000001.1, from coordinate 10,026,778 downwards.
CAGCTGGGGGATTTAATTTAAGCACAAGAGAAGACATGGGCTTTGCTCTCCCCAAGTTCCCTGGCTCCCTGGTTCCTGCATGGGAATGCTGCCGTTAGCTGGCTGCCCTCAGTCTCTCTCTGCCATGGCAGCCCTTCTCTTCCCTTTCATTGTCAAGCCATCCCGTGAGTTGCACAGCGTAGCTGTCATGTTTTCTACGTCTTAAGCCAACCCAACAGAGGATAACTTTGTGGATAGAGGAAGGGGCTAAACTGGGGCTGTAGAGCCATGGCCTCAGTTATTTTGCTTTCTAAGGGCAGAGCTGAGCGGACCAGATAAGGTTGCTGTAAGGTGTGATGCTTTTAAGGGAGCCTTAACCACGTGGCCCCTGCACACAGGATCCCTGTCCAGGCAGCTTTCTAACACTGTGGCTTGCACGGACTCCCAGAGAAAAATGAAATAACTGGTGCAGCTGCAGTGCACTTATAGGGGAATCTAACAATATTAATAACATAATTACATGACACCCAAAATTCAGGACCGTTATTAGCCATTCATGCTGTATGGTTTTTGTTGACTTTCCTAATTACCTGTCAGTGCTAATGAGAAAAACATGGTGTATATTAATACAGAGAAATTAGTTAGTGTTGATGGGAGACCTGTGTCAAAAATGAACTGTTTTACAGTCCAATTTTACCAGGTTGAGTTATGATTTTCTATTACAGACTGCCTGAGCCTGAATTTTTCACCATTTAAAAAAGGTATCTGAAGGAAGCTACTTGTGTTTTTTTCCATAACTTTATAGTCTGTAACAGAAATCATAGCAGTCTTAAGCTTTTTCAATGCAACTTCATCACTGGCTGTGTAGTCCAAGTCATGTTCAGCTAGATAGGTCTGTTAGCTGAATGGACAACAGGACACCATGTAACCAAAACCCTTTGTGAAATGAAGTGATGTTATACCTTTAGTGAGTCCTGAATGTGGCTATTAGCAAAAGCAGCAGCATGTAGAGGGAGTGATGTCACTGAAAAACATGACTCTGTGGGTTTCTAAACGCTTCAGATGAGTGGTGAGGTGAAGTGGGTGGTTTAATGGGTAACACAGTTAAAGTCAATTCCCAGACTCATTCAGTTTCACACTCGTGATCCTCTCCAAGGATGTCAACAGAGCCATAACTTTGACTGCACTCTTGATGACTAATATTGACCTCTCAGACATGCCTGGGTTTAAGGGACACTGAAATATGGCCAGAAGGCGGTCATAAAGCACAATATTTTATGCCTCCTGTTAGGCTCGGACAAGCCTTTGAAATGAGAAAGTTTGAAGCTCCTTTAATTAAAACGTATAGCTTCTCTAGACTACCAGTACTTGCTGTGCAAAAACAGTGCTATGAGAGTTGAGACATTTAACCTAAATAGTTGGAAATCTTCCTGGCCTTTAACCATCTGTAAATGCAAATTTTTAAATGATTTTGAGTCCCGATTTTCAGAAAAAAAATCCTTTGTGTTTTAGAACAGTAGATCACAGGATTTGTGGGTAAGTATAGAAAGTGGGGATTAACAGGGCTTGACGAAACAATAGTCCTCTCGAAGTCGACCTCATGGGCTGCTGTGAAATCTGACCATGATTTTCTTTGCTCCTTTGCACCTTTGCTTCTGCCAGAACCCCCTGTGGGCTGTAGACCCAGTGTTTTTGTGCTGAATAAATGCTGCTTTTAACTCTGAGAGAGAAAGACTTGATCAGAGTCAACAGAATGTCAAAATGCCAAAGTGAATTTTTAATTATGAAAGACAGAGAATTCAAGAAATTGAACGCACACGAGTGGTTGGCAGTTGCTATTGCCTACGTATGTATCAACAACCGTTGCCATGGAACAAACACAGACCACCAGATTTGCGGGTGCAACTCCCTCATAGGGAGTTGCATTCACTAAACATCAGAGCAAGACAAACACCACATACAGGGGAGGTGGACATCAGGCTGGGGCCAGGTGGTGTTGCACAGTCTCAAGAGATGGTCTTTCCCCCATCTAGCCTGCCCCACTGGGTTGTCCTGCATGGGTCCAAAGCTGTCTCTTCTCCCCTCTGGCTTGATCCTAGCTCCTGTATGGAACAAATTGGCTGATAGAAGACAGATGTGAGCTATGACTCCACATGTTTTGTGGAATGCGGGCCCTAATTGAGGGGACCTGTAGATTATGTGGCTGAGGAGCGGGCAATAAGGGGGCATGGCACCCCCACACATTTTGTAGAATGGCTGACTAACGAAGTTTCTGTCAGTGCAGCTTAAGAGTGCAGCTATTTTTTTGTTTTGTTCAAAAATACACGGCATGCACCTCCCATAGATGTGCAACGAAATACATTTTTATGATGCGTTTTGTTTTTGAAAAGCAATTCGTGTGCCACAGTCAGGCACATAGCAACACTTTGAAGCGAACAGCAACATCTCAGTTGCATAACAACAAAAGTGCTGATGCGAGACCGTGTTGCTAACTGAAAATCTCCATTGGCTTCGGTGGAATATGGCAAGGCAGGCATGAAAGGTTTAAGAAAGCACATTCAAAGGTACAATCACATTCCTCCAGCTTTCTGTGGGGAAAGGAGGACTGTTTACCTTCAGAAAATTGTCACAGTAATGAAGTTAATATTAACAGGCAATTAGCAGCACTTACCCTTAACATTTTAATGTATTAAGTGTATCATTTATTATGTTATTATTTTAAAGTTGACTAATAACTAGTGATGGGACAAATTAAGCTAATTGTCTGGTTGGTGGAAGAATAGAGAAACAACCAGTCAGTGCTGGCTCTGCCTTCTTCTCTTTGGTTACAGTGTTGCTTCTTACTGGGGTGGAGCCAGCAATGATTGGTATTTCAGGATACTCCCTCCCACCATGGGACTTGAAGCCTCATTTGTCCCATCACTAATAATAATGACACATGAAGTAATATAACTTCAAACAGCTTTACATCTTTCCTGTATATCTCAGTCCAGTCAAGCTCCATACTTACAGTGTAGCTATAAATTCAAAATGTAAAAGTAATAAAGTAATGAAGGTAATGCTGCAGCAGTATTCCATCCCAGTCATGCATATTACGGCCTCTGAGAACCAATAGAAGCAAGCCTTTTAATAGGAGGATTTGCTTGATTTTCTTAGCCTTCCTCCATCTTCCCCCTCCATTAGGGTAGATGCATAGACCTGTTTCAGAGGTGTTGAGGGATGTACCACACATGCTTATAGAATATGGTATGCATGTGCTCTAAGGGGATGGCCTGACCTAGGCCCCTCCCAGAGGGAAACATTAGGTCTTGAGTTACGTCAAATACTCTTAGCTGGATGGGTTCATTTTCTCACAGCTGAGGGGCCTTTTGTTTGAAAACGTCCGCAGGGAACTCCTTTCTTCTTGAATGAAAGAAACTAAGATGTGACCTGAATTGTAACTTCTCCTATGGGAGTCGATAATGTTCGACGTGGGAGCTAAATTGAAGTGGGGGCTAATTGTTATCTTTTACTAACCAGACCACTCTCCCTGATGGCAAGGTCATTCATGGGAATACGGCGTTTCTATTGGTGACGAAGGTACCCTCATGGCATCTCTGTGTAACTAGGAGGGGGTGGCATGGAGAATGACTGGCAAGCCCATGGAGGTGAAGGGATATGCTTTCGAAACCTGATCCTTTTCCATGGTGGATATGCCACCCAATACAGGCTCACACACATGTCACATGCATGCACCCCGGTAGTGCTGTTAGTGCAAAATGAATCCTGTAATGTGAGGAGCGTGTGGCCTGCACACCTTCACTGTCATAACTCCCTGTCTTCAACGATGTGTCTGCCATTTGCAGTAAGAAGCAATGAGACAGACCTTGCTTTGTGTGTTTAAAAAAAACTGTGCACAGTGGGAAAACTCACAAACTGTATAAGCTATTGTATGATGGATGGATAATGGTAAAACAGGGCTCTTTCAGGCTTTGCAGATGCTGTTAAAATCATCTTGGAGAAATCCACAATTTGAACTCTGAGATTTGGGAGTTTGGCGTTCCTCTTAGGCATGAGAAAGGATTGATGAGTGTGATGGTGTCAAGATTACCACACTGGTTTCTTTGTGGGATCATTTTAATAAATAAGGCTATCCTAAGAAGTAATGAACAGAAACAAGCTAATGACAACACGTAAGTGTACGTTTTAGTCATCTGGGGAATGCGAGCCTGATTTAAATAGACTTTCCAGTGTGGAATGAATACCTAATATAATAAAATAATTTGTTTATGTTAAGAAAGTTTTTAAAAAACGATTAACTCTTGTCCTGAAGCCTTTTGTGATTTTATATGACCGTTGAATTGATGGAGCATAACTCATGTCTACTGTTCAAATGGCACAGTAGACATGAGTTATGGCACCACCTCTCATCCTGTGGATGGAGAGCCCACAAGATGGCTGAACGCAGCTATTTCAGAGTGAGCCCAGCCGAGTTACTCAGGTGGCTGAGCTGCCAGGCAATCGTTGTGAACACCACCCTCATGGCCTGGTTCCAGGGTGAGAACCGGTAACCCTATTCCAGACTGCGTCCTCTTGCCACCGTCAACCTTATCAGGAGAAGCAGTGGGAAGATGGTGATGATTTTTAAATCTTGGCTCATAGAATTCTTTGGTTTTGCCTGTATATGGTCTTTTGACCTTTGGAGTGACAGTGATGTAATCCCAAATATTAGAGTGACACAAGCAGGAAGAATCCTGATTTTCCCATTATATGGGTCACTTTCCAGTATCTGGGTGGCCAATTGAAAGCACATATACGCAAGTACACTGGTTTGAGGATTTGCCATGAATACAACTTGAGTTTTCCTTAAGAAAGATACCTTAAAGGGGAATGAGTTGTTTATTATTTTTTTAAAATTCTCTTTGAACACACTGCCTGAAACATTTGGTCTCTTTACACACAGTGTTACTTCTTTACCATCGAATTTGGCCTGTGCAAGCAGGAGGGACAGCTGAGAGCCTATGGAGCTGGACTGCTATCATCTATTGGCGAGTTGAAGGTACCGCTCATCTCACTTTCCCTGGCCACTCCCAAATCTTCCCAATGGTCAGTCATGTGTCTAGTGGGAGGAGTCTGCCACCATGTTGACCCCTGCTCTGTCTCTACAGCACGCACTTTCAGACAAGGCCTCCATTAAGCCATTTGACCCCAGAACCACCTGCTTTCAGGAGTGCCTCATCACCACCTTTCAGGATGTGTACTTTGTCTCTGAAAGCTTTGAAGAAGCCAAAGAGAAGATGAGGTACCATGGATATAATACCTAATACAGCATTGACATGAACAATGACCAACGAACAAGTCTCCTAAGTATTAATTTAGTCACTGAAATGCCCATAGGCTTTTAGAATCGCGTTTCTGAATTTATGTATTGAGGACTATGTATTCATTATCTAGTTCTGCATGCATTTGGGGGTATTTTAATGTTATTGTTAAATTTAAGTTAATGTTTTTTCCCTAACTGTTGCCTTAGCAACCACCATGTTATATGGAAAGGAAGGAGATTTTTCAATGACATTATAATTGGAAATATGGAAAATTAGTTATGCAATATGAGGACACCGTGTATACATTAACAATGCAGACACAACAATAGGAGCACTGAGCCCACCACCCCCAATATTTTCTCTGTATTATTACAGAAACTGTTGTATGTGGCAGAAAATATCTCAGTGCCTACAAGACATGATGAGATAGATTGAAGCTTATCGATTCCCGGTGAGGGGATTTGCATGGTTTACTTGTAAAGCTAACAAAATGGTGACGGAAACAGTCAAAAAATAGGCAAATCTGTCAGGCTGGGAGCATTGGCATTCTTGCAGAAAAAGCATCTATGGTCTTCTCTCTCCCATCTACAGGGAGTTTGCCAAAACAATTCAGCGACCCTTCTCAGTCTACTACAACCCATACACACAGAGCATCGACTTGCTGAAGGACACCAGGAGCATAGAGAACGTGGTGAATGACTTACGGAGTGACCTCAACACGGTGTGTGATGCCCTGGGTAAAATGAACAAATACCTGGGTATTTAGGGCCCTGCAGTGCCTCGTGGTTAAAGGGCAGATTTGAAATGTAATCGAGCTATACTGTCATGGCAAAAGTCAGGGAATGTTTGCAGTTATTCAGTTGAATGAATGGCATGCTGTTTCATTTTTAACACTGAGCGAGCACCTTTTCTTGAGATGTTGAGGCTGTCTTACCCTCACCCCTATTCTGTGTTTACAGTAAATCCTGGAAATGTTCTGTCACTTTCATGTCACGATGCTTTGCTGCTTGGTGAAATTTTTAGATCAAGCCTATTTCCCAGAAAATCAGTACCATGATGTTTGGTACAACTGTGTATTTAATAAACATGTACATTTATCATACACTACTTGGTTTGTAACCCTAGGAAAAACATTTTACCGTAATGTATCAAAGTGCTGCTTGGCCTTGCTAAGTGGCTTTGTAGTGCATCGGCATTACCATCTGTTTTTTCCATATTTCAAATGCTTTTCTGCCCTTTAATTTCACCCTCAGATTCATGCATTTTCCTCAAAATAAAATATATAATTATATATAGCTATAAAGCTAGTACATGCAGCATTTGTATTCTATGATGAAGAACATTTCCTCAGGACCACAACATACCCTTTCATGATGGATGGAGCTTGTGTGTCTGAGCTGCATTCAAACCTAGAAGGGTCCCGCCAGTTTGCCTCAGTAATGTGTTTCCATGGCTCACTGTCAATCTCGTACCACCTGCTGTTGTGTGCTTTGTTCCCCCTTGGTTCTCCTTCTCTTGGGGTGGCTGAGCTCTGTTCAGGAAAACGCGATGGACACCTTCCATGATGTTCTTCATCGGGATGTTCTTCATTGGGTAAAAAAAAAAAAACACTGGCTCCTCAAGGTTGCATTAGCGCCGTGCTCCCAAACCTGTCGTCCACAGTGCTTCAAGGGGTGGTGGAATTTCCATCATACAGGAACTGACATTCACTTAAATACTGAAAAATGAATCACCACCGAGACATCATGGAATGGTGACCTTCATGCTATCTTCCACCTAAACCCTGCTGCTACAGTAGAGAGCCTGCATTTATTATCCTGCACCCTTTTTTTGTCAAGTCAGCTCTGCGCTAAACGAATGTTTGACAAATGTTTACTCTTAATCATATGTGTTTGTAAAGCAATGTAATAAATATATCCTGCGGTGTTGTTCCTTGTGCCACAGGAATTTAATTAATTCAGAGGATAAGGTACAACTTCACACACACTGGGAACGTAAGACGTTATGCGAAGAAGAGGGAGGATACAAGGACCATGGTAATAGTTATCTTTACAGTGCAGATTCAATACGCCTTTGACTACTCGTTTTGACACATAGGCACATACGTACGTCTGAGCTGAGCGTAGGAGGCATCTCACAACTTTCTTCTGTGGTGCTGCTGCACTGGATAGCATCCTGTGGTTCTAGCCCATAGGAAAAGCCCATTAATATTCAAAGGCACGAACATGCTCTCCTCCCATCTTCTGCAATTCAGAAAGCTATGCTTTGAGAGATATCCCGCAGGAAAATTTTTACAGCTCAGAGCTGTCTTTTCATTTTTTGCAGTATACTCTCATTTTTCACTTAGCAAAGAATGTTAATGTCTGAAAATATTTCTCCTGGAATTACTGTTAGAGAAAACAATATGAAAAGAGATTAAAAAAAAATATATCAATGTCATGAGAGAAAGAATCCAGATTTCAGGCAGAGATACATGCGATGAATGGCAATCCAAAACAGTTGAAACCTCAGAGAAATTTCATGTCAAGATGTCAAGAAATGTTTGGAGTAAAGCTAAACTAAATACTCTAACACTTCTCCAAGATCTTGCAGTTACACTTTGCTAAGCTAGCAATTTCCAATATAGTTTCTCATAAGAAAATTGTGAGATGTGTGAATCAGAGAAATTAGGCCTCATATGTGTTTTGTGGGATTCTTAATTGCATCTCAGATGACCAGCAAGTCATTTCTTTAAACATTTAGCCATTGTGTTAGCCCTTCCCATAGACCAATCAGGAGCCTGCAGGTATCTTAAGTAACCATATTTTTTTTGCAAATTCCATAAAGTAATCAAAACCCTCCTGGTATTTCAGCTGGCCTTAGCATTATCTCTTCCCATAGACTAACTACTACACTGCAGGTATCTCAGCTAGCCATAGTGTTAACCCTTCTCATAGACCAGTAAGGAGCCTTTAGGTATCTCAGCTAGCCATAATGTTAGCCCTTCTCATAGACCAGTAAGGAGCCTTTAGGTATCTCAGCTAGCCATAGTATTATCCCTTCTCATAGACTAATATGGAGCATTTAAGTATCTCAGCTAGCCATAGTGTTAGCCCTTCTCATAGACCAGTAAGGAGCCTTTAGGTATCTCAGCTAGCCATAGTATTATCCCTTCTCATAGACTAATATGGAGCATTTAAGTATCTCAGCTAGCCATAGTGTTAGCCCTTCTCATAGACCAGTAAGGAGCCTTTAGGTATCTCAGCTAGCCATAGTGTTAACCCTTCTCATAGACCAGTAAGGAGCCTTTAGGTATCTCAGCTAGCCATAGTGGTAGCCCTTCTCATAGACTAATATGGAGCCTTTAAGTATCTCAGCTGGCCATAGTGTTAGCTCTTCTCATAGACCAATAAGGAGCCTTTAGGTATCACAGCTAGCCATATTTTTAGTTGTTCCCATAAAGTAAACAAAACCCTACTGGTATCTCCACTGTCTATAGCATGAGGCCTGCCCATATACCCAGTGGTACTCTGTAGGTATCTCAGCCAGCAATAGTGATAGCCTTTCCTGATGGACTAATCATAGGCTAGCATTTTACAGTGGTAATATTGTTACCTGTTGTGTCCAGCAGCATTTCATTTCAACAGGGTCACTTACTGGCTGTTACAGAAAATTCTTTGCTGCATTCTGGAGCAGAAGCGCCAGTCCAACAACAATGGCAGAGCCCACAGTGTGGCTTGGAGCCCAGTCTGTGTTACTGGAGATGAACTCTGCCCAGCTATAGGGGTAATCTGCTCAGTCGTTGGATAAACATCGTCACATGCAGGATTCCCAAATCATGATAGACCATCTGGCATTCCCTTTGTGATGCTATCATGGGATGAAAGCCATTTCAAAAAACATTTTAATGCAAACTTTTCAGATATCTCATGCTTTATACTTTGGAAATGAATGGATCATGGCAGAAGCAGAGCAGAAAGTCAAATAAACTTACTATCAGGGGTTCAAATAAGACTTTGTCAGACTGAAAAATTGGATTCACTAAGAGGAAGCTGTCATTTTTTAATATTTAGGAACCAACAAGTCAAGCGATACAGCCAGTTGCTACAGAAGCACTGTGCTATTTTCAAAAGATTTGATATACATAAAAAAAGTAACATAAATATGTAGCTGACAATAGCTGTGGAACACTTCATCTACATGTCTGTCACTGCACAGAGATTGTGAATTGCTTTGCTTGTGAGTTATGTGTCCATTTAATAACAATACTACAGCCATAGCTAAAACTTGGTCTGCTGTTACAGTAAAACGAACATAATGGATGAATACAACGGAATTAGCTCAGGGAGGCAGTGAGCGGGAACGTAAGAAGTATACCAGCTGTTTTTCCTAATGCAATTGCATTCATGGGTCACAAACTCATTTAGGGTCAGAGTGATGCAGAGTTAATCCCAGCACATGCAAGGTGTAAGGCAGGGTACATCCTGGAGGGAGTGCTAGTCCAGTCACAGGGTGCCGTCACAATCACAGATACTCGCGAGAGAAATTTGGTTCGGCTAATCACTCAAATGACACGCACAATATTATTTGTTTAATGTTTTGTGCTGAATAACTCTGTTGAATGGTATACTGCACTACAGGTAGCAGTGTAATTGATGAGACATTAGCTTCCACGGTTTCCACAGTTTGCTAGATATTGTAGGCATACTGTTTTCCATAAAACTTCTGGTAACCTCCAAAGTATTGTTATATGATATGTATGTATATCCTGTTATAGTAAATATAGATTGGTTTTGAAAAGGATACAGAGCTGTCTTCCTGGTGGAAAGCTGGGATGTGTGTGTGTTGTCTGTATATTCCCCTGTAGTGCATTTTACACTCTCTAGGTGCAGTTAAAATGCCATGAAGGGTGCCTCTCCACTAGATGACTTTCCAAATTGTATGAGATTATTAAAAGACTGAGTGGTTTACGCTTAACAAGTGATCTGTGCAAATTCATGATGTGTTGGGGTTTACACACTACATGACTACAGGGTCACGCATTAACCAAACTCTGAAAAACTTTTGCAATAACACAAGATTTATAGCAAAAGCTACAGACTACTGAGTTAACTTGGAGATGTGCTCTTTGAGAACAATAAACATGTTAATAGTAGTGGATAAAATTACAATTATTATTTAGGAAGCTAACTTACATTACCAGCTACATTGGAACTGGATAATGTTTTATTGTATTAAGGAATGTTATTAACTAGTCTTTGCTACTATCTAATTTTCCTGCTTGCTTATGACTCAGCCACCAAACTGTCCATAGGCTGTTTATGACAGAGGGTCTGTTAGTTACGTATACTAAGCTGTGTCATGTTTTTGTTCTTTATGTGTTGAAATGCAACATTATAGGTTCGTAATGTTGTATTTTGTTATTAAGCAGAAATCTGGCTTATCTCCTAAATGTTAGAGTGATAGGTAGTCTCATTTCCGTTTGAACAGTATAGGTTGCTCATACTTTGTTGCACAGGGACCACCCATATACCATTGGAAAGGCCATATGATTGTGACCAACTTTCCAGTCACATCCATGTTTTGATTATTTTACCTTTGTTGTTTAATTTTGCATCTAATTCACAACCTCCCTCCCCCCATGATGTGATCCTTTGAGACTGGAGTCGTTGACCCGTATACACTACCAGACTTGCTTCCATCGCCAGTCATGAAATTCAAACATGTCTAAAATACTACATCTCATCAGAACGACAGTAGGGATGCCAGAGACTAGACCCTGTGCCCATCATACGCTACATGATTGTTTGTGGTGACTAACAACTCCGACTGTCCACAAAATGGCAGACTAAGACCAACTGATGCTAACTTGTATGAAGTGTATTGAGGCTAAAATCGGGGTAAAAATCATGTAGTATTAACCTCAGCCTCAGCAGAACTTATGAAAGTGAGAATGTAACAGTCTTGGAAAACAGGGGCAAAACAACAACATTAAAGGAACCATTTTCTTTCCTTAGCTATTGGAGTGTTATCTTCACTGGCTGAACATTAGCTCTTAAAGTGTGTCCTTAACTCCTGTCATGAAATTAACATCAAATGACAAAAGCTATGATACTGGTGACAGTTGATGATCTACCAATTATTTGATTTGGTAAAGTACATTTACTTAATGCCCTAAACAATCAGCTTCAGTGCATTAGATTTTTGACCCTAGACATTTTTTGTCAGCAAAAATATTGTTTATTCACCAATGTAATTAAAATGAAATGTGAATGTCCTACTCGGATGACTGGTTGAAGGTGGTACACAACACATGTTTGTTATGAGTCAACAATAGGTTATATAACTCCAAGGAGAAATTATTTATATGCTAATAAAGGAAGTTGGGGGCGAGAAAAAAATATTATCTGGTGTCTAGGAGAGAGTAGGCAAGACGAGCCAATAGTATTAATGACCTGAGGAGGATGCATTTGCTGCTGATATTTTTTGCCGCTTACTGGGAAGGATTGTTAGAAGAGGTGGCAGCAGCAAGGCACAAGAATGCTGGGTAAAATGTGTGGGTGGGGTGTCAGCAGTCACATGATTAAAGTGATGCTGTGCTTAGGGGGTCCATCAAAGTGTCCAACCTGGCCTGTGTGAAGCTGTTAGGCTCTATGGGGTTTGACATCCAGACAATGATGTCAATTCCCCTTGCAGGTGAATATTAGTATGGACCTGGCTTTCAACAATAACAATGATGGCACTTAATGTATGAACACCCCAGGGTCCATTTACAGCACTAGAGCAGTGGTTCTCAACACAGTCCTCAGGGACCCCAGCCAGTCCACATTTCTATTACGTTCCACCACCTACATACCTGAACTTTCTTGACATTTGCTGATAGTGTCCTTGATTACCTGGCTTAGATGTGTAGGTAGTGGACTATAACAAAAATAAGGACTGGCCGGGGTCCCTAAAGACTGAGTTAAGAACCACTGGTCTAGAGAAGTGAGGCGGGAAATGAAGAATAGGAAGGAGTCTAGCAGACATCAAGCATGGCTTTTCGAACACCAGCTAATGGGGAGAACTCATCAGGTGGGGGTAGGTGGCATTGATGAGACATGGCCATCATCCAGTGTTGCGGCTGATCATTCTCCATCCCTCCTCACCCCATGATGTCTGGCATCTGCCTTCTGAGCTCGCATGCGGTGGGCATATCTGGGAGAAGAATTGAGGCTGTCGGAGGTGCCACTTCTAATTACATAAGCGTGTCGAATGAGATACCGGCACCAATCAGACGTACGCTTTTGCCCAACCCGCTCCTGGCCCTCTAGCAGTGAGCTCTGCAGCACGATGAACACCGACCACCCCATGACATTGAAGGTGGATTTTGATTGTCCTTGTGAGGCGCTCATTTTCTCATTACGGCTCTTTATTTTCTGGATGCGGCTCTCCATCTCTCACCGCAGCCCATCGCCAAGCAACAATTCATCACCGGCGCCGACTGCCGCCGCAGATAAATATGAGCAGTTTCAGCTTTGACGTCAACCATATTGAACTCGGTTAGAAGCAGATATGCTATATTCATACAAGAAGAAGGTGGCTCTGCTGTAGGTGGTCTGGGGGTATATAATCTTAATATTTTCCCGCTTTTAGTAAACAGCATTATTGAAAAAAAGCTTAAGAAATATAGTTACTCACATGTCTTCCCCACCTTTGACCTCAGGATGTTCATGATAGATTTAAACATCACTGCCTCACCCCCAACCCCCCAGATCCTGTTGAAACAGCTTTCACAGAGAAACAGGATGCACATGGATGATGCTGAGAATTTGAACCAGCCTTCCTGACAGTCTTTTCACTGAATGAGCCAGAATGAGGTTTACTCTGGTATTATTGCTGTGTTTCCATTCTACAGGTAGTTCGCACTGTCTTTGCGTGGTGGACAGCCAGCTCATTTCATACCTACATTTCTGCTCTGCAGCTGTACCATCTGGAGCTGGGTAGTAAGATGTTAGCTTATCCTGACCCTGATGCTGTCTGTCAGCATGCTTCAAAGCAGTTTAGCAAGGTCTTCTGCATTGCTAGTTGACTAAAGTGAAGCGGTAAAGAGCAAAACAAGAAACATGGAGTAATATGGGAGAGAGCAAATCTGTTGTCATGTATCAAATCCTTTCTCTTAGTCTGGTACCCCTTGTAAAAAATTCCAGCTGCAGAGAGGGGCCAAGGAATGATGCAGCATCGGGATGCGTTTTTGCTAGGGAAATATCTGTAATTCCCGAAAACCAGGGTGGGCATGCTTGTTCTACCGTGTGCCGCACGGTTCAATGCTGGCACTGTCCGTGGTTCTGAAGTGCTGTATATTGCTTGATGATGACACAGTCCAGAGGAGGACATGTAGGCTGTTTTGCCCCAGCATTACCATACATTAATTGAGAGCAACAAGACAGATTAAACATTTCCCATGTAATCTAAATGTAAATGAACATGTGAAAAGAAGCAACTGGTCAGTCATCTCCAGGAAGAGAACAGCCTCTACTCTAGTGTGACAGCCTTAGATTTTCCCTGGGTACGTGTCTGCAAAGGGGCTATTGCCACAGAAATGACATGTTTTGAAGCTTTTCATGGTCTGTGACTATGACAACATGCACTAGGCTGAATATTTCATGAATCTCTACAAAAAAAAAAGATTTATTTAGCTGAAACCCTTGACACTAACACAATTTGAAAGAGGAAGTATAGATGCAAAGACAGGCCTAAAGTTTAACCTTTTTGAAATTTGAAACAATACACCTGAAATGTGCAAGACTTTCTTGCTGGCAGTCGTTTTGTTAAAATTTAACCCGAGGGGTGGCTCAGCGCATAGCACTGTAACCTCTTTTCTGCAGGATGGGGGTTAATCCTGGCTCTATGTATGGAAATTATCCCTTTGTTCACATGGGTATGCTCAGCATATGCTGGTTTCTACAGCCAAAACAATAGTTTAGGTGAATGGAGTCTTTAAATTGCCTATGTTGTGTGTGAGTATAACCTCCCATACAGAATGTTGCCTGGGATTGGCTCCAGGCTCACTGCAAGACTGTCCTGGATAAGCAGTTATGGGAAGTTGATAAACTGAACTGCTTTCGAATTAGCATAAAGCAGCATGACACTATTTCGCATCACATGACGTCCTGTGAAATAAGACTACAGCGAGTTTCTTGGAAGCGCGGCAGGCTGAGTGTCTTATGATGGCAGCATGTCTGTCGACGTGATCCCAGATCTACGTCCCTCACACTAGCTGAAGGCAGGACACCCCTCTGGATCTCATCAGTGCTCAGCAAATTCAGTGCTCAGTGATGTGATGCGTGACACCAACTTTGGCAAAAAGGAGACTAGCTCTTGATTAACTGAAGACAGCAGAGTCTTTTCTCACATGCCGTTCAGTGCTGTTTTCTAAAAGTATATACTTTATGTTGATACCTGCTCCATAGATCATCTACATCACAGGCTACTTAGGCCACAGTGTTAATGTCATAATAATTCGTATCATAACATGTGTTGATCATGCATCCTGTGTAAATTGTATTTCCTGTATTGTTCTTATAAACAGTGTTAATGATGAATTCTGTTTTTGATTTACTCTGTTTAGTTTGTATTCCTTGTGTCATGTTTGTCAGTTTTCTTTGCATATCTCCCTTTTCCTAAGGTAGACATACCTTACCTTCATTTATACTTTGCTCCTTCAACAAGAACAGTTTTAAAAGGGGAGAGGTTGGTTGGAGAATGAAAGGTAAGCTCCACCCTTCTCAGGTGGGGGCTCGCTGACTACAGCTGGGGAATAGTACCGGGGATTCTGTGGGCTCCTTTGGGATCCAGTACCAGTCAAACTTTCTATCAAATGACGAGACAGTCATAGGGAAGATTGCTTTTCTGCTTTCTTACTCAGTATGTCAGTAAGTAACATTTTTAATATTAAGCCAAAGTATCCATGATTAAAAACAATGGAAAAACTGAATAAAATGTAGATGAGTTGCTTACTCCTGAGTGCAAAAATAAAGAAGCAAAGGCTGAGTTTCATTTTTGTTGAATGGACTGCAATGAACTTGACCTGGGATGTTCCTCAGCCTCTTACCTGCCTGTCATCTCCACCATGCTGTATCTCCAGATGCATATTGACAGATGCTCAGGTTCTGCTGCAGCCCAAAAACCCTCCCTTGTCTTTCTTTCCTCATTGGTCATCCATTACGGTATATTGTAAATCCTTACATTCGCCGGCCTGCTCCCAGCCAGCTAACATCTTTGGGTTGAAATCTCGCACCCTGTAAAGGTATGATGACCCCAGCCATTGACCATGCCAGATATGTAATGCGGCCCACAGGTGATCGCTCTTCATCCTTCTGCAAGCAGTGCATAGCCACTCGCAACTTATGTAACAAACTTCCTTTTCAGCGAAGCGAGCTACCTCCATCAGTCTAACGGTCCAATTGGTTGGCATGAAAATGTAACAGCTTTGGGAGCTCACTTATCCTGAAGCCAGTCAGCCAATTATGAGTTTGGCAGGAACTTTTTAAACAGATTTTTTTTTTTTTTCTCTGGATGGAAGTTTGGGATTTCTAAGAAGAGAAGGAAACTGAGCAACTGACTTGTGGTGTGTTTCATTGGGCTGGACTGCAAAACAACTCCAGCCCCCAAAGGACAGATGCTAAAAGTTAGTATTAATGGGTACCACTTAATGTGTCGAGAGCAAGGTAAACTGTTGATTTTAAACCAGTAATCAAAGAACAGACAAAAGAGCCCCCTCAGATCCTTCAAAACACTTACACACAGAAACCAGCTAAATGAAGTGGCTTGCAAAATTAGTGCAACTACATTTGTTTTGAGCTCAAGCAAATGTAAAAGAGGGCAACTTTCGTTGATATTAGGGGCAGGAATTGCCATGATCTTTCAGGTGTTGATTTCCCTTTGTTTTTTCCAGTGTTTATGACCCACCCCTCCAAGTCATCTGTCATTGTGTTGAACCAAAACCCAGTAGAAGTACAATCTGTTTCATTTATTAGACCATGGTTATGGATGAAATTCGGCCGACTGGATTGCTCGGACTGGTGAAAGAAAATTGTTAGGGTGCATTGGCAATGCTTGCTTCTCCAGACATAACAAATTGATTATTGTTAATCAGATAAACATAGTCCATAGGGAAGGACTTGATGCCATGTTTCAAATGTTTGTCCTTGGACTTAGGTTCAACAGATACTAGGAATGTTCAAGGAAATGATCGACATCTCTCAATAACAAGCATAAGAAATCCATTTTATGAAGCAGTAATTATTCTCCCTCATGCTCTTTTGTGGATACAGTAGCTCTGGCATTGTGTCCCTCAGCTGACTCCCAAAGTTGCAGCTCGTAACATAAAACCATCATTTTCACATAAATTCAAACATGTCTGTGTTGAGGCCATGACTGGAAGACCATTCATTCACAAAAGCCCTGTTGAATGATTGTACTGTACTAGGATCGGGTAATACAGAGCCATTTCCAGGAACGGTGTGGCAGGTGTTTGGTTCCGTTTGTTTGGTGGAGAGGCTCAGCTCTAGGATGCTTGTTTAGATAATACGCTGCGTTTGCCATTTGTCGTTTCAATCTGATGCCGAAGAGGCATCCTGATGTTTGTTTCTACAACCACTTGCTTGCAATACCTCACCTTTGCTTAGCTGTCATTTATAAAGAGAGCAAGGAAAGTGTAATCATAACGTGGTTCGATAGGTCGAGAGACTGATCAACACTGCGGTCAAAAACCCGGTCTTGTAATCAGCAGTTCGTTGTGGTATAAATACGTAAATATCCATTCATCGATTTTCTATAGCTGCCTAACCAGTACAGGGTCGGGAGATGGGGAGGTTGGGAAGACTGGAGTCTAACCCAGGAAACAGAAGACACAAGGGAGGGGACACCATGGATGGGATGCCAGTCCAAACACATAAATATACATCAAGGCCAAATTATTAATCTCTCAGGCTTGCTAATAAATTTGTCCTTAAATGAGAATTACACTGAAATCCCTGACAGGACAGTGTTCAACTAAAAACTGAAATAAAATTATTTCTAGCTGTTGAAGCCACATGGGAACCCCGTGCAAAGACAAGTGATTTAAGCTAATACTAATGGGTCTGGTTTAAGAACAAAAGCACTGTATTTAGGTCATAAAACACACACAGATTGTTCCAGTAGTGTCTGCTTCAAGCTGTGACAACACAGCTCCACAGCCCACATACTTCACCGGGTAAAAAAGACCTTTAAAGGCAGCTATGAACTCCAGGAACACCCACAAACAACACAGAGCCACTTCCTCTGCCCCCAACATGCACGCCAGCTCCGACTATAATTAGCACCAGCTCGTTAGTAGACTGGCGGAGGAAGGCAGTTGGCACTGCTACTGCCATGCGTGATGCACAAGCATTGCTGTCTTTCTCTAACCAGCTTGTCCTTCAACTTTCTCCTCATGTTTTGAGGAACATCTGGGAAACATTGTTCCACTGATTCCCTGCATCAGCAATCCTACAGGACAACTTTCCCAAGGTGTATGTGTGCGTGTGCAACTAAGGACGATGTCAAGACTTATTCCTATCTTCGATAAATGATATTATACCTTGTCATCAATTAGTACATTTTATTATCCCACTTTCCCCATCTGTAATAGCGTCCTGCCACACAACCTTTACTTTCATGGTGAAAGATATCGGCTTTGTGTTTGTGTGTTTACGATACATCCATCTGTTTTCCGTACCACTTTTCCAGCACAAGGTTGTGGTGAATCTGCAGCTTATCCCAGGAAGCACAGGACAAAATGCCTTGGATGGAATGCCAGTCCATCACCAGTTATACATGTACATAAAGACACATGCAACAAGTTAGGCAATTTAGAGACTCAGCCATTCAACTAAACCACAATTTTTGGACTGCAGGTGGAAACGGGAGAACTTGAAATGCAACTCATGCAAACGGAGAACACATCAACTCAACGCACACAGCACAAAATCCTGGAGGAGTGAGGATATAGTACTAGCCAATGAACCACTGTGCTGCCCATTTTCGACATTTGCAGCTGCCTTACACCTCCAGGATTGGGGGTTTGAAGCCCACTTCTGCTTTGTGGGTGTGTGGCATTTATATATTCTCCTGTAGCTGTGCTCCTGTCCTCCCATATGTATTTTAGGCTAACTAGCATCACTAAATTGCCTGTAGTGTGTTAATGCACGTGTGTATGTGCCCTGCGATGGCTTGACATCTCATCAGGGTTGTTGCCCAGGATAGGCTCCAGGCCCCTTCGCAAACCAGAGCAGTATAAACAGTTAGAAGATGGATGGACAGTCAATCGAAATATCATTATAAAAGGTCCTCCAATGCTGAAAATTAGGTGTGTCAGCCAAAATAAAGCCTTTACTGCTATTGCCATTTATAGAGGTTATTGAACAGAAATTGATCGGAACTCCCATCCCGCTTTCCCTTTTAATTAGCCCTGTCTGAATAAATGCACTACAACTGCATTATCTTGTGATAAAGACATTAAGATGACAGCTGAAAAAGGTATATAACTGCATTTAATGCTAAGCTATGGTCAAGAAAGACATGTCGATTTGGAAAACAAATGACATTTTAAGTTACTGTGATCAGACATTGTAAGTGATAATTGGTTTAATTAACTGTCCACACACTAATAAATTAACCGCATGGTTTCACTGCACACCAGCCTTCTGTGGATATACAGAGAACACAGCTACATTTGATAACAACTAATCACTTACGATTAAACAACTCACATAATTTTATAACAATTATTATTCTACACAGCTCTTAAGTCACATTTTTCTTTACTGTTCTGTGACCATTTTATATGATGTACATTTGCATATATATTTGTTTAGCAAATGCTTTCGTTCGAAGCAACTTACACTGAGGCAAATTCGATATAAGCATATGGTTGTTAAGGAGATGTTAGGAATAAGTGCAGCTATGCTGACTGTCCAATGAGAGACAAATAACAAGTGAAAGTTAGCATTGGAACAAGAGCTACAGTATACAACATCAGATGTAAAACTGCTGTTCAAATCTAACACCATAAGGACTAGTTTGCTAGCAGTGCAAAATACAACAAAGCATTAACAATGGATGGCCAATAATTGAATAGGTCAGTGGTCAGATGAACTAGTTGAGGCATTCCCAAAGAAGATGGATCTTTAGGAGTTCCATGAAAGTCAAGTGGGATTCTGCTGACCAAAGTGAGTATGAATTGTTCATTTTACCATTGAGAAACCACATGCGAGAAACATTGAGTGTTGTGTGGATTGCCAGGTCATTTTGGTTCTCTGCCTGAAGTGAATGGGACAAAATGTATTTTGTGATGAGCATACTCCATGGAAGTAGGTGGTATTCCGTTAACAGCTCTGAAAGCCAGCACCAAGGATGTAAACTTGATCTGAGCACCAATAGGGAGCCAGTGAAGAGAAAAACGGTTTAACATGAGAGCATTTTGGTTGACCGAATACCAGATATGCTATTGCATTTTGAATCACCGGCAGTGATGTAACAGCACAAGCTGACAGCTGTGTCAGTAAAAAGTTACAGTGCCTGGACTAGGAGCTGAGCTTCATATTAAATCAAATAAGATGTGTGATGTCATGGGGAATGGTGAAGTTGGCTGAGAAGACAGGAAGCTCAGCATTTGAAATTTTCTGCTGAACATCCTTCATCCAGGCTGTGATGAAACATATGCAGAAATCTGAGCTGAGACGGTAGTGTCCTGGAAAGGTCAGGTAAAGTTGGATGTCAGTTGTGTAATAGTAGTGGAAGCTTTGCGAGTAGATCATCTGACCTTGAGAGGTAATGTACAGGGTGAAAAAAGAGGACCAAGGACTGAACCTTGAGGCACACTAGTTGTTACCTGATGTGATGCCAACACTTCAGCACCTTAAAACACTTGGAATAATTACCTGATAGGTAAAAATCAAACCATTACATGTATATCTGGATTGTTTTATAATGAGCAGTGAAAGAATGTATGGATTTAATAGATTATAATTTAAAACTTGTGCTATGATTTAATCCATGTGATTGTACGAATCATTTAACTGAAATCCTTTATGCAACTATGTCATAAAAATGAATTTTCTAAAAACCGTTCCATTCCCAGAATGCTGTGTTGTGGCAAGAATTCCACTATGGGTACTATAACTGTGAATAGTTGAGCGAAGTGAGGCAGGGATATCCTCTCTCCCCTCCTCTATATAGAGGCACGGGCAAAATGCCATCAGTACTCACTCATGTATTGATAACCTCCTCCCACCATGGAGTCAGGGTCAGACAGTCAAGCTGGCCCAGTGTGCAAACGACGTCACCGTGTTTGTGATGCTGGTTGTAACAACCATGCTGCCCCAGATTCGAGTGTACAGCGTAGGAATCTCTCTGTGACACTTTCTGGGACTGTGGGTATGCAAAGGAGGTCTGGAGATGAGGAAAGGTTCTGTGCAGAAAGGCAGATCCCCGGTTTGTGTTGTCCTAGGCCAAGGTGATGAAGGGGCGGTCCTTAGACTCTCCTACCCGGACGTGGTTGCTGATCAACATTGCCAGACGTGAACTCAGGAATATAAGATCAGCACTCATACAGAAAGGGGTTGACTTGAGAGGCCAGGGAGTGTATCAAAAGACTGTGGTTGATTTGAATTTCAGGGTGGCGTGTGTCATCACCCTGTGGGGCTATCACAAAACCAAGGAAAACTAGAAGGGGCTTTTCCAGCTTTAGTCCCACTTGAGGTTTGTCAGTGAAGGCCTTCCTGAGAAGGTAAGTGCAGCACCATTTCAACTGAGCACAGACAAGTGCGTGTGATTTTTCATGTAGTGCTCTCTGTCTTTTTTGTTGTACATAATTTCACTTTCAGCCAAAACCCCTTTTGGGTCTGGTGATTGGGGTAAGACTTATTAATGGATTTTAAGCCTGCGGAGTGTTTTATGGTTTTAAAATGTAACTTGAGAAATGCGGCGATATTTAAAGTTCACTTGTGCAATGTTTTTGAATACGTTATTGTTTGGTCCTTTGATTAATTTTGAATGTTTAGTTGCGGAATGTTTTCAAATATTTTATTGTCTAACACTTTTTGGATGGATGTATCCTTTTTACCATTGTGTTGTTGTTATTGTATTATTGAACGTTAACTGAATGTGCCAGTATTTTAATTCTTTATTGTTTTAATGTCATCTAAGCCACCCAACCTGCTCTTCAGCTCAGTCAACTGATTGCCTCCTCCAATATGCTGTTTATACATCTGATTGTTCTACCTCACCGTTGTTCACCACATTGTATTATTCAACATGTCCTGCCTGGTGCAGACCAGAGGAGGATGGGCTTTCCCCTTGAATCTGGTTCCTCCAAAGGGTTCTTCCTCCAGAGGAAGTTTTTCCTTGCCACTGTCTCCCTTGATAAAACGCCAGTATAATAAACTTTGTGACAGTGCTCCTAGGTAAAAGGCTGACATATAAAAAATTGAATTGAATCTTCTTATTGAACAGTTGCTTGTATAGTTGCATTGATTAATTTTATACATTTCATTGTTATTTTTATTGCTAATAAATAAACGGAAATAAAAATTCTCACCATGTATTAAAATGTGACCGGGATCTCCTTGCATCTTTTTTTAACAGTCTAAAACCAAAATAAAAGTATTGGGGCAGGACAGGGAGGGGCAAGATTTATACGTAAAATTCATAATTACTACTTAAGGACAGACTTCCGGGTCTGTCGCACAGAGCCCCAAGTTGACACGCAGGTGTGTAAATCTGCATTACAATCCATACTGAACTGAAATCGATAAATAATAATAATAATAACTGGAAATGACACTATCGGATTCTTTACAGTCAATTTCATACTGGATGGCAGTAACTGTTAAGTAGGAATGTTTATGCTAGTTGTAAATAAATTAATGTCACATGCTTTTTAGTCGGGGGCTCAACAGTGAAATGCTGAATTCATTTCGATTTAAACCAGCTGTGAACGCTACACATTTTGCTCATTTTTCAGCAACACTATCAAAACATTTCCGCACGATGGCGTAGTTCAGAGTAACATTCTCGAATATGAGTAAACGTCAACATTTCGACTACTTTAACTGAATAAACAATAAGCCGTATGTTACAGTTATGCTTTTCATGACTAATATTAATATTGAAATTCTCTGGATTTATTGTTCTCAGTGTCAACAGAACTGTCTTATTATTATTCATAAAAATATAAATAATCAAATGTTTTACTCGCATGCTCAATAATAATAATAATAATAATAATAATAAAGTCACACATTATTAATGTAATAATTATTGTGACCAAATGTATGCATCCCACCTAAAATCACGTTTAAATCACTTAACATTATATCGCTGTTGGTTAATGTTTAAATTCTAAAGTAGCTATTTGTTCAATCGGTATAACTACATAGTTACACCTAAACGAGGGGGCGTGATATTGCAAAATGCGAATACTCTATCAATTCGAGATCATTGGCCGTAGGCTAACACAGCCTATCAATATGCCGGCTAAAGTGCATTTGAGCGGAAAAAAAAACCCATAGCGGCACCCCGAGCTCTCAATCGACACGTTCACCGTAAGTGCTTCGTGGTCCAGGGGTCCGTCTGACGAGAAGCAGCGTATGTATAAGAGTGTTTTACTGCGGTACGGACTCGCTTGGCTGGACAGCATCCTACTCATCATTCAAATAATCATCTGATTACGGAGCTGCACGGAAGTTCTTCCGATTTATGATTTTTTTATTTTTTATTTTTTTTATTTATCCTGTTACAAAACATCCAAGGATGTAAGAGGGGTAGAAGGCGGTGGCTAATATGTGTCCCTCCGGTGACTGAGACTTTGCTGACATCCTTCAGTGGGATCGTCGCCGGTCCTCGGAGCAGCCTGGGATCATTCAGACAGCGCATCTGGGAGCGCAGCTGTCAGTCAGGGCCAAGTTCCTTCAATATGCGAGAAGCGCGCAGAGACGGCGGAAGCGCACCTCCATCAGCATCAGAGCCGAGGATGGACCGCTCTCCCGGCAAGCCCCTTCTCCATCAAGGACCAGGACTGTGAAGCGGACTGGAGGAAAGAGAGCCAGCATGATCCCGAATACGCACGCCGGCATCTGTTCCTGCTGCTAGTGGCTGGCTTTGGTCCTGTCATTGAAGTTAGTTGAACACTTCTGCTGTCTCTTTGCACGCCCGACGTACCGAAGCACTTTTTCTGAAGTGTCTGAGGAGTGCATACATGACTTCTATCGGCTGCTGACACCGGATCCGCCAGGACTCCGGCAACCGATCGAACTTAAACTCAACTTCAAGTCATATTCGGCGGAGTATGGCTCTGGATGAAAAGCGTGGCAAAGGGTTATCTTTCACGCCGATGGGCATCGAAGACAGCACTATGAGGAACGGGAGAAGCCTTTCGGATCAATGGGCCGACACCGTCGTGGTCCGACCCAGGACGACCGAGCGACACATCACCGTGCACAAGAGGCTGGTTCTAGGCTTCGCCATCTCCATCCTGACGCTGATCGCAGTGACGGTCGTCGCCGTGCTCTTCAGCGTCAGATTTGACGAGTGCTCCGTGGAGGGCATCTCCCGGGCTGCCAACGGCTCCTCCACCAAGTCCAACCAGTCCCGGGATTCCCAGTCGGGCCACAGAGACGAGGACGGCCAGCCGTGGAGGCACCTGCGCCTGCCGGCGTCGCTGAGACCTCGCCACTACGACCTGAGGCTCTCCGTCGACATGGAGAACTTCACCTTCTCCGGAGAGGTCAACATCGAGTTCGAGTGCCTCAGCTCCACCAGGTTCATCGTCCTGCACGCCGACAGGCTGCGGGTGGAGAAGGCGCTCGTCTACTCGGATAGCAAGAAGCCCGGCGTCATGCGAATTCACCGGCGCTTCCATCACCCCCCCAACCAAGTTTACGTGGTCGCTTTACACAGGGAGCTGAAGCCCCTCAGGATATACAAAGTCAACATCACCTTCGAAGCGCAGATAGAGAACGAACTCCTGGGATTTTTTCGCAGCTCGTACGTTTTGAACGGAGAGAGAAGGTAAATACTCCCCCGTATAGTAATCCAAAACTTATTTACTCGCTTTAATTTGATTACTTCAATCCACTGATCGCATTCTTAACGACTTCTCACCCGCGACGTCTTCTTCAGAAAATTATGGAATGAATGTTAAGAGCTAAAAGGTAAAACTTTTAACATTAAATCACTGTCACGCCTCCTTGGTTTAAGCCGCGTTGTTTATTTTGAAACATCAGGAGTGAACACGTGGCATTGTTTACTGCTCATATTTCCCATTGATCGTTTTGTTTTGTGCTTCGCATTTATTTATCACATCAATCACTAGGAGAAAGTCACTTTTTTTTCCGGTCCTTACCAAGCGCATCCACGCTTTAAACTATTAATCTCACAAATAAATCACTTCACCTGTAAAGAAAACTTCTGACAGCCATAACTCTGAGAAGTTCTTAAAATATAAATTTGTCCATTTTAAACAGAAGATTACTACAGTTTACTGCAGCTAAAACCTGGATACAATAATGCATTTCCCTGTTAGCTGCTAACTAGTCATTTATTGGCTTCAGGTCAGCCGTTTAAATGTGAAATAGACTACAGTTTGCAATAACAATAATTCAGTGGCATGAAAGTTTTTTTTTGTAATAATCTCGTTGGCTTTGGGTTTTTTATTTCCTTCCTTGGTCTATGTCTTCCTGTAATAGGATTAGTTGTCAATGGTCTAAATTGTTTCATAGTTTGTGCACGTATAATTTCATTTATCTTTGTTCTCTCGGTAAAAATGTGTCTGGCCCCCAGATCAAGTGAACCGTTGGGAAATATGTTTTCAGTTGCATGCTGAAATAAATAGGCAGAGATACACAGACAGAGCTGGCATACGCAGTTTGACTGAAACGTGCACCCAGGGAAGCTCTGTTATTGGGCTGAGCAAGAAGATGCATGAGAGCCACCTGGGATTAGTGGGGTAAAAACAAAGGTCAGCTGAGTCCTGAGAGTTCAGGCAATAAGCATGCTGTCAGTCACAGTAGACAGATTGGTCCTGGCTAAGCATGCGTTGCCCTGTCTCCTACAGCAAGTGGAGATAGTTGTTACGGCACACGCTGAGAAGAGAAGAGTTCATCGCTTGGCAGATTTTCAGCCACTTCTGATCCAAACAGCAGAATTTCAAATCCCGAACTTCTAAAGTTTTGTAGTTTTGCGAGCTGACACCACCCATAATGAGCAGATTCAGCTGACATTGCAGATTCTCTGTTTTAACAGACCGGTTGTACTTTAAAAGTTTGTTTAATTAGGATAATACAAACCTACAATGAGGTGTAATTGGGTTCTACAGTTTCGGACATACATGCAGTGTTATTTATCACCGGGTCTGTAACAGAAATCACTTGGGTCCATGACGGGTTGAACCTTCTTTTTTTTTTATTTTAACTTTGCACAGCAAATTTATCATTAGGGGGATCCTAGTGGTCTGAGAGCTGTGTGGCTTGGTGCATCGATTTATGCTGCGGCAAGTGAATGCATGAGTGCCACGGAAATGGTCTTCCATTTTTGTTTTGACCATATTAGGAATATAACACATAGGATACAGCATGACACAAAGTGAGATAGGTTATTGATAGTTTTGACTTTTTTTTATAATTACTACATTCAACCAGTACCGTACAATAACAACACCACCTCCACAAACAACAACAATAACAGTAGTAGTAGTTTTTCATTTTTGGCATTCACAGCCAATCGGGTTCGGGTTCTTGTGTTCAGCCTTTGCTCTGAGCTGGGAATCTTAAGGACTGTTTACAGCGTATCCTTTTTGCCAGACAGATGGTCTCTGGAGTTCTGACGGTGCCTCCTTTGCTGCTGCCTTGTCTTTTAGTTTTCTACTCGCAGCCAGGAGTCAGATTATTCATTCATTCTGGAAGCTCCTTCCCTGTCTACAGCGTCCTTCGTTGCCCCCTTGATAACCGGACCCAGCTCCATCTGTGGCTTTTCACTTTGTGTTCGCCGCGTGCGACTGACAGAGCTTGGCGTAGCCCTGTTTTTCACTCCCTCCGTTCCTGGTCGGTGGGTCACCCTGTACCACCATATTTCTTGTGTAGCAATGAAAAATCGGTTGGGTCTTAGGATGAAGGGCGGAATTGTCATATTTGAGAAATCATGATGTTGGGAGGTATTGAAGTATTATAAAGCATATACTGTAGGTTCTTCATCTGTCTTCCATAACTGCTTATCCATGACAGAGTCATGATGGGCCTGGAGCCTATCACAGCGAAGCACGGGTATGAGGCAAGGGACACCCTGGATGAGTTGTTAGTCTGTTGCAGGGCACACGCGCGCAAGTGCACGCACACACACACACACACACACACACACACACACACACACACACACACACACACACACCCTGTAGTTAGTTTAAACCAGTTCTTCTATAACCACATTTTTTGGATTGCAGGAGGAAAACGCAGTAGATGAGCAAAACAGAAAAGTAAGGTGAAGATGAGTCTTTTCACGTAGAGAGTGGAGAAATGAAACTATAAACACAGAGCTGACAGTGTATGGTGACAGTACCACTCACTGAGCCATTGTTATAAAACAGTACATTATCAATCACAGCCACAATTAATATCAATACTACTACTACTAATAATAATAAAAATAACAATAATACCAGATGCACTCCTGTCGGCCACCACCTTCAGAAGAGTCCGATGCATTGCGGATCGGAGCAGTCGAAGACAGGGGCCTGGGCAGAACTGATTTAAGAGACCCCCCCAGAGATGGTGGCCGGGGAGAAGGAGGTCTGGCCGTCTCTTTAGACTGCTGTCCCCACAACCCAGTTAAGCGTTAGGAAAATGGATGGATGAATGGATGAGTCGATAGATGTGTGGATGGATAACAGACGTATTTAGAAAATATTAACTGGACACTATGTTTAGTTGCACTGTGTGTGGTATTCAGTGTCTGCACAATACTGCAGATTCCATTGTCTTTAAAAACAGGTTATTATTTGTTATCTGAGAACCATATTTTCTACTTCTTATGCTTTTATACCCATGTGTTATTTTTATAGCATAAATTCAGATAGTGATATTACAGCATTAAGCAGAAGTGTTATGCCACACAGACTCAGTTCATTAAGTGTGAACAGTAACACACTTGCAGCGAATCCAGACAGCGGCTTCTGTGTGAAATAAATGACTGCCGCGATTATATGAAACATCACGGTGCCACCGTCAGCGAGAGTTACATATCGCTGCAGCAGGCGAGGAAAGAGAGGTCACTTTCAAAGTGTGTGTTGGGTATATTTCTCTTTAGAGAGTGAAGGTCACTTTAATGGCTGTTTGTTTAGCTGCAGGGAGATAAAGGGATACCGGTATAGCCGAGATTACGTTTTCTAAGAAATCAAACTATCAGAGCTGCTGTTGCCAGATTTTTTATTGGAGAATAATTTTGTGCATCTCGGATACTCGCGGAAGAAAATGTGTGTCAGCTTTTTGTATTAAAACAAAAATCATGGTGAATAATGTCTCTTTGGGGCCTTGCTGAAAATGGCGTTTTGAGGATATACACATCTTTGAAGTCTACTCAGGACAAATGTATTTCTAGCTGACCACACGGTTACTTTGATTCCTCCATCCCAGTAGTTTTTGGAGAGAAACTGGTCTAAAATCAGTTGGGCTGCTGGTGTCAGTATAATGATGACTCCTATCCTTTTGACAAATTCACATAGCTGTCACATCATAGCTGGCTTTGCACATACAGGTAAATTTTGGAATCAGTTCTACGAAAACAAAGTTTTTATATATTTTTTTACCCTATCAAAATAATAATTTACAACAATTAATAGATAAGTGAGCTAGAGTATTACTATCTTTGAACAAAATATGAGTATTGTTAGTGGGTAAGTGTACAATACATACAGTGAAATAAATATTTAATTACAATTTAAATTTACAATTTAAGGCGTAGTTTTTCATAGGTTATTCTACAGTGCTTGATGAAATGTTTTGTATAAACATTAGAAAAGCAATCGGTTTGTAATATTTACTGTACATATGTTTGATTAAGTGGTTGATTAATCCAGGTTAACAAATACAAGCATTAAAGAAGAAAGTTTTGCATATAAAAATGAACAAACTGACCAAAAGGCCTAGTGTAGTTAGCTTAAGTGATTTATTTCATGTTTGTATGCCTGAGCAGTCAAGCCAGCTGTTTACTGTTAAGCAGTTTATTCCGTAACAAATCAATGTGATCCCATGCCTTCTCTCGTTACTCATAGGTACCTCGCCGTAACACAGTTCTCCCCCACCCATGCCAGGAAGGCTTTCCCATGCTTCGATGAGCCCATCTACAAAGCCACGTTTAAAATAAGCCTGAAGCACGAGATCACCTATCTTTCATTGTCCAACATGCCAGTGGAAACGTCCATAATGGACGAAGATGGATGGATGACCAACCACTTTGCCAGGACGCCTCGCATGTCCACATACTATCTGGCTTGGGCAGTGTGCAACTTCACATACAAGGAAACCTTCACTGAAAGCGGTGTGGTGGTAGGTAATTTCACAATGTTGACTAATAATTTTTTTATCAAGCAGCTAAATACATGTAACCATGCCAATGTTTTCAACTGTGGAGATCCTCGGAGTTCTTCTTAGTAGAAGCGATCTTTGAAAAATTCAACTTCCAAAGAGAAAAAGCTACACTTTTCAATTCACATTTTATTTGTTGTTTTGTTGATCCTCAGAGTTCTGTTTTTATTATCATCGTTCATTTTATTGCATTTAACCTGATTATAGTTACCTTTCACTATTTTGCCAGTGCTGGACTATCTTGAAATTTGTTCATCTTAACGGCAACATTTTTCTGTGTATAAATGACCTAATCATTCCATATATCAAGCTGAGCTGTCACAAATATTCAACAGCATTGCCTGCCTCCACTCTCACAGAGAGACAGATGAGGTCAGAACCTGGGCTACTGTTGTCATGTGGATTTGGGGCCCCTGATGGCCCTGTAATTACCAGATAAGTCTGGGACAGTTATGTCATCATTCCTTTCATAAACCCTGCACACTTGAGCAAACCTCGTCGATCATGTTGGGGAGACCCCATTGCCCGCAGCATCCGTCAGCCTAATGTGGTGTCATGGGAAGGCCAAAGGGGCCACATTAAGCAACACCTTTCGAGGGGGATGGGGTTGGTAAGCATCGTTTCAACCCTGTGGGTATTTGTAACCAGCATGTAGCCATTAGCTGGTTTGAGTTTGATGCCAACTTTCCGAAATTTTGCCTTCTCACTGAAATTCACCTGTAAAGGCATTCGATTAGCCTGTAAAGGCAGAAGAAAACTGTAATGCTTCTACTTTGTGAGCTGGGCTTCAGTAGCACACCTGAGGCAAGATCAATTTGTTGCTGTTTTCACCACTACATCTCCTTTTGTTTCAAAACTCAGCAGCGTCTAGAGATGCGAGGAAAGTAGCACCTTCCTATAATGTGTAATTTACATCTGAGACTGGAGAAAGTCAGAGAAAGAGTGGCTGGGAGTTGTTTTTCAGGTCCATGAAATCTCTGCTCAGTTGCCTCAGATCAACGCACAATAGGCAGAATTGGAACTACTGAGCTGAGCTGGCTGACATCTGGGGTGGTTTTATTGTGCCATTTGATAGCCTGCTTTGCTTATTCAAATGATCTTTCTCAATAGGTAATCTGCAGCTATTTAAAAAAAAAAAAAAACGGCAGATGGAGATAAAACAAAAAATAATATATTGTTCAACACAACAAGAGCAACAGGATATCTGGCTTTAACCTCATGAGCCCGGAATTATCATATGTGTCTTTTGAACACACAAAAAGCTGTTCTTCTCTGAACAATTTTCTGGTGCTCTTTGACATAGCAACAACTCTTGCAATCTTTAGCAGGCAGCTCTTCTAAAACACTCAGAGCCACCCCCTGTGGTATTCTTTTCCATAAATTGACTAAAACATTTATATGAGGCCAGTAACATCCCAGTCATGCTTACATCATGCATATAATTCTCGTACAGAACTTAACGTGCACGTCATAGACAAGACACATTAGCCCGATAGCTCATCTGGATCCACCTGCATGGATATGGGGTTGAAATGCAGCCCTGATTCTGATCTGATGTAGTGTAATATCCCTTGACTGACTGATCTGTCATCTCCTTCTTCTTATTGGGACTCATCTTCTGCTGAGGTATTTCAGACGTTGAGCTCCATTGGTTGCCCACTTTTTTTAAAAGCATGGAGAAGAAGAATTAAGATATTTTATTGCATGTAGATACTTTTTATTTGTGCGAGTACATAGGAATGTGGTTTTCACATATCCCATTTTGCTGCCTGTGACACATAGACACATGTCCAGGTGAAAGTGAACCCTTGGGTCAGGCATTTATCCAGAGCTGTTTTGGGGATTAAGGGTCTTGCTCAAGGACCACATGGTGATATGAGCATTCTGCTGGTCTTGGGATTTGAACCAACAACTGTCATGACAAGGACACAGACCCTCAGGGCTGTCATCCCTTCCTGGCCAGTGTTCTCAAAAGTGTACTACGCATCAGAACACGTGGACCAGGTTAAAGAATATATAAGTTGATTAAGGTACACTGGCACAGGCCAATGTACATGCCTCAAACAGCCCACATTCACATGGCCGGCTTTTCTGCTCCCAAAGCCTTCCCTTTTGGCAGGTAAGCTTCAAAGTACTTAGTGCTGACAAAAATAGGGCTGCTGACTGTAAGGGCCATAAATGAGGGTACTAAGCAGGACTCGAATGGCGAGTTGCATTGAGTGTCACCAAAGAAGAGGTTGTGGAACTACATAGATGATGTCAGGTGGTCAGCAAACAAGAGCCAGGAACAGAAACCAGAGAATGAACTAAAAACCAGAATCAATCAAATAAACCTGAATCACAACCTACACAAAACCAGAGAACTCATGAGAAACAGATTCAAAAACCGTAAAAAGCAACTTAAGAGGTCAGCCCAACCTGACCGAGAAATTAACTGTTGTAGATTGATCTTAAATTTATACATTAATCCCAGGCGTGGGTGATTATGCATAAGGATAATCTAGACACGGGGGTGACTGTGGGAGGTAACTTGTGAACTGACCTGGATTCTGGACCGGATGTGACACTACATGCATAATGTAGGCCTACTGTGCCCTCCCTCTGATTCACCTGTCTACCCTGACTGGCTTGCTGTCTTCTGAGCCAGTAAGCTTGCTCTTTAATCCTGATTACC
The DNA here is from genome assembly GCA_009936485.2 of Gymnarchus niloticus. Classification (NCBI taxonomy): domain Eukaryota; kingdom Metazoa; phylum Chordata; class Actinopteri; order Osteoglossiformes; family Gymnarchidae; genus Gymnarchus; species Gymnarchus niloticus. Next base: position 9,995,204 of record JAACJT020000001.1, on the reverse strand, counting down.
TGACTGCATCCTCCAATACCCTGTTATCCTCCTGACTGTTCTACAACATTGTTGTTTCACATTTCTATTAATTAAATTGCCCTGCTCTGTGCCAGTCAGAGTAGAATGGGCTTCCCCCTTGAGGCTGGTTCCTCCCAAGGCTTCATCCTCCTGATGGCGTTTTTCCTTGCCACTGTCACCTTTGGCTTACTCTCTGAGGACCCTGGCCCCGGAACTATGTAAAGCGCTTTGTGACAGTGCTTTTTGTTAAAGGCGCTATAAATAAAATTGAATTGAATTGAATAATGTCCTAGCAGGAATGACCATGGCCGTGGCAAGTATCTTTGATGTCATGCTTCGTCACTCTGGGCTAACTACTAACGCATCAGGGACACGGATGCCGCTGCAGATCAACAGGGTTCTCACAATTCAGTGGAAATTTGGCATAAATGCTCATCTTTAATGAGCACTTAGGTCACTACACAGTACCCAGCTAAAGTTCTAAAAACCAGAAGACACAAAGTATCATTCACTGCCCTGTACTCCATTGTACTGTACCAAGACGACCAAATCCGGATTATATCCTAATACCCATGACCCTCTGTGATACTTTCAAATGAAAGAGAATGTCAGTTTACTTCTTTACAATTACCTGAGGCAAATAATTCACTCTGTGACCTTTCTGCGGCTGAAGACTTGTAATAGTTCTGACAGGTGAAAGCATAGAAAATACTCATCTCAGTTGTGCATTTTTCAAAACTTCAGATACTGTCTCATTTGTGTTTGAATGTTGTGTAGAATTCGGTCTGTGAAGCATGGAATGAGAAATCATTCTCATCTAGCACAAGATTCGTACAAACATCCCAAGTCTCTCAGCTGTAGTATCATTAAAAACCGAATGACTCGACACTGTGTCATATCTGCGGAACGATTTCCTGTTGCCAGGTGCTTTGACTTCAGAGAGTCGCCGGTGCTTTTCGGTATTTGGTGAAACACTTAATCTTATCATTGGTTTTCCAGACATTTCAGTGACCTTGAGCAAGTGAAAACCCCCACTTTTCTCCTTAAGGATAAGCTTTCTTTTTCACGTTGGTGCTTTGCATATAGTGTCATTATCTAGCGCTTGATATATTCCAGGGAGCTTACTATTTAAATTAGATTAGCTTAGTTTAATATTCCAGTCAGGCTTTGTTAAGATACCACAAGTACTTAAAATATCCCATTTCGGTATCGATAGCGCTTAAATGTTGTTGATATCCATATTATAGAACGTTTCCCTTTGACTGAGCATGAACATGGGCAAAGTTAATTTACTACTCTTAGTGAAACACTCCTATCTTTTAATTAAGTACATATATTTAAAGTCAAAACAGCAAACAGAGAGAAAACAGTAGCTCAGGATTTATTGGGTATGGCATGTGTGTGAAGACATATTTGGTGCAACTGGAGGCCGTAAAGTGAATAAAGATATTTGGGCAGCAGAATCACCTTCAGGAAGTCGTCCATGACAGAAACTCTTCCCGGACATTCACTCTATTGTAGATATGTGAAATTTTATACATTTTAATGATGATACGAAACGAATGCAGCAAACAGCATTAACAGTCATATGCCTCTCTTTTCCCCTTTCGTCGTCGTTGCAGATACGCCTCTACGGCAGACCCAATGCCATCCAGAGAGGATCGGGAGACTATGCCCTTCAGATCGCCAAGAGGCTGCTGCAGTTTTATGAAGAGTACTTCAAAGTGAAATATTCCCTGCCCAAATTAGGTAAGAGTCACTGGGATCCATATTTCCAGAGAAATGTTTAAAGCTTCCTGGCAGACTCTGTTTGGGGACCCGGCATAGTCCCCCGCTTCCTAGTGTAAACTGAGATGGCCTTCACCGATCCCAGTCATTCAGGCTGAAGGTTACAAACACCCCAGGTTCCCCCATAATATGGCATTGGCAGCAGTTTTTCATAGAAGGGAGGTTTCAGGATTCAAGAGAGCTTAATATCATATGCACAATAAACAGTCAGTTACGCTGTACAATGAAAATCTGACTCTGCACATCCCTCCCGCCACCGGTAAACTCAGATTAAACACAGAGCACAATACAACTGAGGTGCAAATAAACAACTGAGATGCAGGTAGCTCAATAACTATAAATACAGTAAGGAGGAGGGCTATGATTTTTCCATGCTCCGGGAGAGTCTTCCCTATTGTTTTTAGATGGCTCCTGGTCAATTTCTGGCCAAGCCCTGGCTAATCCCTGGTTCCTCCATTGATCCTACATGAAGCTATAACCCTCCCCCTGCCACTGCCCTGCCTACCAGGTTTTTTTCGATGTTTGTGCTCATTGGAGGAGGACGTATCACTCAGTGAATCTCCTGGAACTGAGAGCAAGTGTCACGACTGGGTCAAGACTTGCTTGCTCTGAGACAACAAATACAGTCTATTGTGAGGTGCCTCCTTCACATTGTGCCAGACCTTGCTTCATGGACCTAAGGGCTTCTGTTTGCATATAGTTTTGGACTCATGTGGTAGTCCCCGGTGCATGCCGATGGTTTGCTGTGCTTTACCCTGGTTTCAGCTAAGCTAGTGGGCTAGGGAGCGGAGGGAGGTTAACTCAAGGCCGGGATTTTGCTGGATTAACTTGAGCTGGCCTGGTGCTGTGGATAATCCTTCGACAAGCACGTTTTATTTAACTGAACCTTTGCTGCAAATCGCACAGTTCCCAACACAGCCACTTCTTTGATCCTACCCAGCCTGCGTGGCACGTGTCGGCTTCTCCTTCACATCAGATCTTCACAATACCTCTTTAAGACGTCCTCTTGAGGTGTGAAAATCCCACTCTGCCATGCTACCTCATGCTCCTAAGTTAACACTAAGTTGCTTGCGTCGGCCTCTGTTATTTTCTCGACGGCAGCAGCAGTTTAAAACATTCAATGAAACATCGATACATGAAATGAACTTTTTAAGGACTGCAAGTGAGTGTGGGGATGTTTGGTAACCTAACGTGGTGAGTTTGTGGAGGAAAAGAAATAGGGGAGACCTTGAAAAGATGATGATCAGCAGAATAGAAGAAAGATCCTTCTTCAAATAAATGAAAACCCATCTGGACCTATCTGGAAGCCTTGGTCATGTTGGATCTTTAAACATTCTAATAAGGCCAAGTTTAGTCTAGCTATATTCTTCCTGATGGGCTGTGATCAATTGATGTGGTTTTCATTTCTTTATTTCTGCTTCAGTCTTTGGCATCTCACGATTGGGTGCTGTGAAACACAGGGACGATGGCAGTACTGTGTAAGGCCTTGCTGAAGAATAGGGGTGAAAATGATTTAGTTCTGGTTACATAAAGGTACCATCTGTACAGAGGGCAGAGGCAACAATTGCTCTCCCTAAGGCTCGTTAAAGTGCCACTACTACTGTCCCGAATGACAAAAAAAAATGTAGCATGCTCTGTCTGTGACAGCGGATGGACATGCAGCTGTGAAAAGAGCAATTCAGCTGTTGTCACTCCTTCCACTGCTGAAGGATGAACATGTGATCCACGCCTCTTTATTTCTTAGCGTGTGCTGGAGCTAAAAGCTTCTTCCATCTTATTTTTTTTTTACTGTTGTGCTGTTCTGGGACTCATTTGTCACTCTGCTTTGGGATTTTATAGTGCCAAAGATCAGTTTTTAATTTTTATTTTAACCTGTTGCTAAACCTGCGGCATCCCTGCTGATCTTGCTCAGTCTATCATCGAGTTTTTCCGGCCCCTGCAAGTTTGTTTTCTTCAGACATTCCAGAGAGAGTGGTTAGTGCTAAGAAAAGATCTGTTTACTCTTCGGTTTGTCATCTTGGGATGACAAGAGTGAGAGTTCCTTGGTTTGCAACAAGACAAAACAGGTTGTTGTGTTTCTTAGTGCATTTTCTATTCTTCTCTGAACTTGTTCCTATTGGCTCAGTTCTTCTCTAAAGTCCATGGTGCAGACAGGTGCACAGAAGCCACCTTAATACGGCATCTTAGCAATTAAATACAGAGCTTAAGATTCTCTCGGCACACTTTATTATTGTTATTATTACACGTGCATTTTCCTTAAGTACAAAATCATGGTCGGGAGCCTCTTCCAAGCAGTAGAGTGCCCAAGACATGAGACTTCATGGATGGGATGCCAGGCTGTTGTAGGGCACACACAGATATTAACACACACACACACACACACACACACACACACACACACACACACACACACACACACGCGCGCGCGCGCACATGCACGCACACACAAAAGCATACACTACAGGCTTTGTAGCAAACCCAGTCCACATAAATCACATGTCTTTTGACTGCTGGAGGAAACTGAATGCATGCCAGGCTAACAGGGAGAACTACACACACATAGAGGAATTGAACCCCAGCCCTGAAGGTGTGACACCTATGCTAAACTTTGAAACAGCCCATATTATTATTTATTGATTTTGGAATCATATACGTCTTAAAAGAAGTTATATTTCTGACTATACGTACCTTCATCAGGTGACGGTGGAAAGCTCCCCCTGAGTTTTAACCCCCCAAGGACTGTTATTTCTAAAAAGTACATGGCTGTGTTTTCCTCTCCTGAATCACCGAGTCCAGGGAGCATGAAGCTCCCCACGCCTGTCACTTTATTTTGTCAAGGATGTACATTTGTCGCTCGCGAGATGGTGGCATGGAGAGCAAAAATAACATCAATGGAAGGGGAAAGAGAGGAGGCGACAGGGGGAGGACAGTGGGAAAGGACTGAATTAGATTGCATTGGCTGTCCCGTTAGACCCCTGGGCAATCGGTGCTGTTTCTGATGTACGTTCCCCCCCACCATTCCGTACGCCCACCCCTGAACAGCCACCCCACTCTTCAAGGTGTTGAGATCCCACCCCGAGACCACGGCTCGTCTCAGAGCTCACACCACTTTCTTTTCGCCCCCCGCACCGCTGCACAGATGAAGACCAGAGATGGCAAGAGAGCATGCAGAGCTATGGTTTTAATCTGGGGAGTTCCACATTAAGGTGTTGTTTGTAATTATTTTCAGGCTGCGCTCTGGACCGCCAGTAATGGAAGTCAGTCAGGTATTCAAACCCATTTCATGTAGGCAAAAGAATATGAATCAGTTTGACAGATGTAATGTATCTGCACGGAAATATTATATCTTGTCTATCGATTCGTGCTAAATGCTCATAGAGAGATAGATGGACAGTCACAGAGGCCTGACCTGCTACTGACACGGGGCTCCAAATGGGAGAAGTGGGGTTATTTAACTGAAGTACTGGAGGTGAAGTTGATGGAGTAGATGGACTTGGTTAAGGTCCTCAGTGTGAGGGACCTCAACTGTAAAACTACAAGATAAAAGAGGACGGTGAGGTTGTCTGTTGCTGGAAACATGGTTACTGTAGAGGGTGAAGCACTTTGGCCTTCTGGTGCTGTGCATATGATGAGATGACTTTTATAATATTTAATAATTAAATAGGAAGGAAATAATTTTTGTTAATTAATCATTAGGTGACAGATGCTTAACTAGCTGACCACCTGCAGCTTGAAGAAATGATTACATCAAAGGTCAGAACTGATTCACGTGAAGTGATCAATGGTGTCTCAAATGGCATCGTTAACGTTGAGAACGCATTTGACTGTTGGGCAGAGCTGGTGAGAGGAAACAGAAAACTGAACTTAAAAAAAAGCACTTCACTCAAGGCTTGGAGAGGAGGAACTCGCTGTAACTTTCCCATCAGTATTATATGGGCATTACTAGGACTGTGGGTTTGGTGTTGGTTTTAACCGTGACCACAGACTCAAAACATGAGCTATGGAATATGGCAGGATTACAAGGTGGACCATCCTAGCGGGAAGCACACCGTGGTCTGGAGTGGCGCCACAGGCACTGAGAAGGAGCATCTGGGAGCACCCCAGAGTGCTGAACGAGCTTTAGCATGAGGGCAACGCACAGTGTGGGTTAATGTGGCATTAGCTCCATATTGATTGGTTTGGCAGTGCTCATACACTCATACGTCAAACAGCAAAGGTAGAATGAGGTAATCAGACCACTCTGGGAAGGGGAGGGAGGTGCTTACATGTGGGGGCATTAAGGGAATAAAAGCTCACTGAACTCAACCAAGCTGAGAAGAAGGTCAATGATCACAGACATGCTGTGGGTGAGAACATTGAAGGAGGTGGCGTCTTGACTTGACTTGAAAATTAGGTGATGTAATTCTGTGCTCTCTGGAACACATGTGGCAATAAAACTTGACTTATACCATTTACTGTTTACTATAAGTTATTTAATATATTAATGAGATATATTGGAGTAGAAATCTTTGAGATCACAGAATCTGAGGCCTCAGTGATGGACTACAGCTCTGATATCAAAAAAGTATACTGTGTGTACGTGCTGTTTGTGAATCCTGGTTATTGATTTTGTTGTGTTCACACCCATACTGAGTTGGCTGCGTAACAACCAAGATGCCATAAACAGCAGAAGGGAAAGAAAACCATGCACTTTAGGTCATAAGAACTGGCTTAGATGTGTAAAATCACATTGAGACTATTAGGAAGAAAATACCACAGCGGATTGGCTGACCACAATGTCAGATTGATAAGCATGGCTGTAGGACTCCACTGTAAAGAAAAATTATTAATAAAAAATGAGGTCCTGTCCCCTTTAAGCTAACAACTTAAAACAGCACACATTGCATCAAATCTTCATAACCCTCATGCACACCAACGCTCAACTGGGAGGCAAATTTTACGCTCTATAGCGGTTCCCCAAATCCACCCAGCTGGCCCTCTTTATCTTGAATGAGTGAATGTGTTCAATGAAGGCCAGCTGGGTTTTATTTAAACAAAGGTATGTCTTGGCACATGCCTGGACCTCAGTCTCCTTCGGCAGTTGCAAATGGCAAGGGGTGCAGCAGGTAGGCATGGTACCTGCAAGTTATGAATGTTATCCTATTATGCTGTTAAAGCTTTCCTGCTTGGACAGACAAGAGGTGTTTCTGTCATAGCCCTGATCTTTATTGATCCCACTTGTATAAGCGATATGGCATCAGATACAATGTTTGGCAGAACCCAGGGACCATTTAGCTCATCGGGTGGCTTTAAATTCAGTGATATGGATGCTATTATAAGTAACAAACATGAACTGACGAAACACTTGATTGAATGAGATGTGAGCCAAGAGGAACAATTACATTGTAATTCCTAACAGTGAACAGAATTGTGCAACTGATTTGTTTAAATCTGGAATCTGGTTCAATATGCACTCAGAAATTGCTGTTTTTGCTCCTGCTTTGGATTTGTGGTATTTTTCACGAGTGGTATCTACTCAGTTACTGTTTTCATGCAACAGAAAAGTACAAAAACACAAAAAAATGTCACGGCTTAAAAATTCATGTAATTGCAATTGACCTGGGGCTGTCCTTGATAGAAAAGCAGACATGACAACTCGTGAATTAATTTTTGTTATAAAATGCTATTATTCCAAAAATAATGTTTTGCCAGTCATTTCCAAGCCTTGTGCCCTATGCTGCCTGGGATAGGTGCCAGCAAGATAAAGCTGTTGTGATTTTAAGATGGTTTCATTCAAGTTATTGGATTACAATGATGCTAAACCTGGGATGTGCTAGGGGCTGCAATGCCCCCCAGTGTGAATTCAGGCTGACATAATGTGGTTGTCATCAGGTTGACTGACAAAAGTCAAATGATGTTTTTAGTGACGGCTATCCTATTTCACAAAGGCCTTTGGTTTGCTTCTTCTCATGTCAACCATCTGTCATGGTGGGCTGCCCCGCATGCTTGGCATCATGCATATCAGTTGGCCTAACCTGCCGAGGTGGGCCTGCTGCAGCTGGCATCCTTGGTTTGCTTGTCATTCTGGGTATTTAGTTTCCCGTTACCCCTCCCCCCCCTCCCGTGCCGCTGGCAGCCAGCCCACCCTCGAGTGACGGCGATCGTTACAGGCTCTCTGGTTGCAGGGTTTGCATCCGATCTCTGATAATTCCACATTGGATTAGTTGTAAGTGAGATTTGGCTGGGGCGTTTCAAGGTTGGCCCACTTGATTAAAATGCAGCTGGGATGCGAGTCCTCATAAAGCCATTCATTTGCAGGAACACTACCAATGGCCTGTTGAAGGCTGAGTCTGTTGTTGGCTTTATTATTAGCATTAAATTAGACTGAACTGAACTGAGGCCCACCCCTTTAAATCTGACTGAACTGAGACCCACCCCTGAATATGTATATTTTTCCTCCCTGTTTTATAAGATGTCCACTGGTTGCTATGCAAATTAATGTTGTTAAATTGCTTGTAGGGGCTGTAATGGACAGGCTTCTTGTCCAAGGTTCCCCTGCCTTGTGTCCCGTGGTTCCTGGGATCGGTTGCAGGCACAGTGAAACCCTGTGCTGGATAAGCAGTGAGAAGATGACTGGGTGGTCTGAGGCTGTGACTTCAGACTTTTATTGAGTCAGTAAGTTTCGGTAATAAGTTTTGTTTTTTTTGTTTCCCTTACATTGGAAAGCAGAATACAAGCGAACAAACAGAAGCATCCGTATTGAAACGCACGACTTTAATGTATCACAAGGCTCTACTGCATCTTAATAAACAGCTGCCAGCCTTTGGTCTCGAAATGTTCCCTTGGACTGATTTCCCCCTTCATCACTGGTGGGAGGAAAGCGAGAGCAGGGCATGGAGTTTATGTTGGATTATTTTGTTTTGTCTGCTCAACCTGAGGGAGCAGTGTGACGGTTTTAGTTCAGACAGGGGCAGGTCCAGTTTATGTTTTATAGGGTGAAGTCATATCCGGAGAGGAAAAATTGATGTCTGAAACTTATTTCCGAATTAAAATCACCACATTTTCTTAAATAAAACAGTTATGGCTATAAGGTCTTGTTCATGTCTAGAAAAGTTAGGAAAATTATTTTTGCTATTTTTTTCAAATCATTTACTAAAAACAGATTGGATGCTTATGATCTCTTGCTTCAATTCCCAACACATTGAGTGCTCGTTCATTAATATGCATGCATCACAATGATCTGAACAACTTGATTCTTCTTTTTAGCCACCTTGCTTGTTAGCCTGTTATACCCTACCTGAACCACCCATAATCAGGAGCCTAATGCTGCATCTCGTTAAAAGATCCGAGCGTGTGTTCAAGCGCCACTAACTCTGATTTAAAATCGGAACTCATCGGCGTGCTTGCCAGAACTGAGCTGTTTTACTTACAGGCAGATTTTAATGAAATCCTGCAGCAAGGTGCCGTCATCAACCTCATATTGACTATGAGTCACTGATTGGAGTTGTCCGTTACTGGTGTTTCTCAGCTGAAATGTCAGATGCAGAGAAGTGAAGAGCTTTAGGCCGGCTTTATTGGACATTAGCAAAGAGAAGTGCTTTCAGGTGGGCGGTCAGCACACGCGGTCACTGGTGGTTGGCTGACAGCATTACAGAACGTGTAACGGGTCTGATGGAGAGGCAGCAGGTAAGGCTGGCTAAAGTGGATCAGAGTGTGTCCCGGATACTGCTCCCTGGTGGAGAGTGCTGTGGGGAACAGAGGCACAATGATGAGGGTGTAATTGGTAAGCATGCCTGTTTCTGGCATTGGCCACGAACATGGCGGTGCACCAGGGCATGTGAACTGTTAAGATGCTGCGTGAACACACAAAGCTGAGATAACCTTGCCAAGGCCGTGAGATTATTTAATACGTCTGTGAAGCTGCGTGCCGACTTCACAGGGAAGCGATGGAGTGTCACGCCTTTGAGAAGCACGATCTGCAGGAGAGCCACTGCGTGTTAATGTCTCAGCAGAAGGTGTGCCGTTTACATTGCACCGCGCTGCCTGTATTTCACCGTCACTTTTGAAGTTGTTGCTTCTCTGCTTTCTGAATATGTAAAATCGGTCCCAGTTTTACTACGCTCCGAGCTGCTTCAAAGCTCAGTAGGACCTCACAGGAAGAGTGAATGATCTGTCACAAGCAAGAGGTGAACAGGCTTAAATGACCGGAAATGTGTCTTTCATGTCTGTGTATGATGGTTGGGGGAGGGCAAGAACATTCCTAGGTTAACTGAAGTCAGGTGATTGAGTCTTCTAAAATTAACAGATTTGTACTTTGTCTCTCAGCCTAGACCACAGGTGAAGACCCTGTTGCTCAATCTGTAAATCACTATAGGTCTGTCGGCCATCTCATGGTTTGTCCCATTCTGGGTCATTTCGCCTCCGTTTCCTGCTGGCCATGAGGCTTCACTGCCCATCCATGGGTATTCACACGCTCCTCAGAATTTCCCCAGCTGTGGTTTTTGGCTAACCAAGCGGAAGCGATGCCAAGAAGAAGAGTCCCGATGGCTTTGACAGAACTGCCCTGGAAGTATCACCCCGGAGACCCACGGTAGCGCGTTTCATGAGGGGCCTCTGACACAGCATTGTAGAGAAACCCTGGGAAAACTGGCTGTCAGCAGATGGCAAATCCTGGGGAGGATGTAGCTGGGATTAAATGTGCACAAAAGAGGCTCAGGAGAAAGAGCCATTGATCCGCAATGTAATCCTGTAATTGGATTGATCATGAAAGAAATGAGAGAGAGGTCGGGACAGAGTGGACCACATGGTGTCCCCCCAACACTCAAGGCTATTGTTGTTATTCTGCATGTGGAAAGGGGGCACATTCTGTGCCCTGAGGTGCTGATGATGCTGTGGTGGTTTGCAATCTGAAAATCATTTCATTTCCTGTCAGGGTGGCTCCCTGCCAGATGGCTTCTCCTTACAAACCAATCTTCTAATCCACTGGTAAGTAACAGGGTGGGGGGATTGGGGTGCGTTGAGAGGGAAGTCAAGGCCTGACATCACTTTGCTCCATGCCGTCCTGTCACGTCATGGCATCTTACCAGTGCCGCCACCTTCAGAGGACCATGCTAAGAAGCAAAGCCGATTCGTGTCCTTGTTTCGTGTTCACGTTGCACTTTGGCAGTGGCCACCCGAATATACATGGCGGAGACGGAGCTTTCTCAGGTGATGAGTGAAGTGTGAACATGGAAATATACCACTGAAATGCAATAAAATGGATGAAATTGAAAAATCAGCAGTTCATTTTAGCACATGCTGGCTGCCTGTTTTTTAGATAAATTCAGTTTAAGCCTTATCCTTTTTTTTTTTTTTTTTTACAGCTTTTACTGCTTGTTATGGACATTACCTTTAATATTGGAAATATTTGCAATGAGGAAAATCAGCTACAGGAATCCTGGCTACTCTCCAGGGTTGGGGGTTCAAGTCTCACCACCACTTTGCATTTTCTCACTATGAATCCAGGGGCCTCTTCTGGGATTCCAGTTTCCTCTCACAGGGCAGAAACAACTGGGAGAACTGGTATATCTAAATTGCCCATAGTATGTGAGTACATGCCCTACAATGGACTATTGTCTTCTTCTGGGTACCTCTTTCAAGGAAACGCCATCCATACATCCATCCATCCATCCATCCATCCATTTTTCAACCTGCTTAATCCTATTCAAGGTAACAGGGGGACTTGGAGCCTATCCTAGGCAGCCTTAGGGCACAAGGTGGGGAACACCCTAGATGGCAGAGCAACCCATTGCAGCCGAGGAAACTCAAGCATTTAAAAAGTAATAACATACTATATTTACTGTCCCACCTGGACTGATGTATTGTGGGTCTTCAATTACAATTGAAGCTTTTTGAAGGTTCTTCCCATGGAATTAAGTTAAAGCTTGATGAGAAATTACACATTAGGTGTGATGTCTTAAAAGTATGATGCAAACAACTTCAACATTGATGAACCCACACTACTGTCTCTGGTATGAAAGAAAGAACCTGCCAATGGAAAGCAGAGCCATTCACAGTTATCCTACATGAAGGCGATTGCTTATTGTGTGCAAAATTCTGATTTTAAAAATAGCAAAGCTGTGTGGTGATGCACAACTGAGCTATGAAAGCATTCTGCTCTGTAACCCTCAGAGATGGAGGAACTGAAAGAGCCTATGCATTTCATGTAATCTATACAGGAAGCCACCACTCGTTTGTCAGTTTGTTGTACTGTGGTGGCTTGTGCATTGCTGTGATGCTGAAAGCTATGCCGCCCGTATTTCTAATACCAGTAGGGTCACCCATGGTGGAAAGGTTCCAGTGGAGCTTCCAGACTAAGAACAGACTAGGAAGAAGGATGTGGCAATCCACTTCCGAAAAAGAAAGCCATTGAAAACCCATGCATAACAATGAAATACTGTCCTGTATAATGCTGGAAGATGAGCCCCCCAGGTTGGAAGGCACTCAATATGTGACGGGGGAAGAGCTGCCTCCTCAAAGTAGAGTCGACCGAAATGACGTGGAGTAAAACATGATATTTCAGGAGCTTCATTTGCTGATGTGGCACGACTCAAAATGAGGAGAAACAGCTGCAAACACCCATTAATAATCAGGACTTGGAATGTGAGAAGCATGAATGGGGGAAGTTCAACCAGAATGCTCGTTAGCGGCGAGGATGACGAAACCGTGGCTCACATTCTTTGGACACGTTGTCAGGAGGGAGCAATCTCGATAAGGACATCATGTTCGGTAAAGTAGAAGGAAAGCGGAAGAGAGGAAGATCCTGCACAAGGTGGATTGACACAGTGGCTGGAATAATGGGTTTAAACGTGGAAGAAATGGTGAGGATGGCTCAGGATCGGACAACGTTTCGTTCTGTCATACACAGGGTCTCTATGAGTCGAAACCAACTCAATGGCACCTAACAACAACAACAATACAGGAAAACATCTAAAATGAGTCTGTCAGTGTGAGAAGATCTCATGTAGAATCGGAATGGTGATGGCATTCCTCTTGATGTGTGATAGTCCCAAATAGGAGAACGAGGCATGGGGTCACTCTGAGTACGTGCAGGCAGGGCAGGTAGCCTCAGTACCCATGTATCTGTTGTTCTCCATTGAATCACGGCGTGACAGAGCTCATGAACTGGGATTCACCAGCCTGCAGGGAGGAGGGTTCAAATGACAGGAAGTCGGTTAGGATGGACAGAGAATGAGGATCGAGGGTGCGGCAGGCCAGCAGACAAACAGGGGGATCTCTTGAATCCGGACCTCCGAAAGGAACACCCAGAAAAGAGGGTGGGGGGAAAAGTGCAGGAGCACAGTAGCAATTTTTGACAGCAGAATAATTGCAGTAAAACAGCTAGAACTCCGGCATGACTATATATGGCGGCAAAACTATGAAGGAGAGGCCAGTGGAGACACAGGCATGAGGAATCCTTGAACGCCAGCACTCCAACAATACACAGTAACGTGTGAAGCAGAGCAGTTCATCCAAAATCACTGGCACTAATCACCACCCAGCTCTACACCTTAGACTATAGCCTACTTGGGGAGGTAGTAACCATGTAAAGTCTCTGTAAGCTAGACTAAACAGGAGTGTTTTAAGCCTAGACTTAAAGATAGAGAGCATGGCAGAGTCTCCACACTCTTGGAACTAATAAATACCCTGCGTCCTGAGAGCATAACAAACATGGGGGGGGGTGTGGAACCAACAAATCAGACAGATATTCTGGACCTAATAGGTTAGTAATCATATTTTAATGTCAGTATGAGACTTAACAGGAAGCCAGTGTAATGATGACAATACAGGACTAATATGATCAAACTTCCACCTAGAGCTTCATCATTTTGCACCAGCAGAAGTCTGTGTAGCAATCTAGAATTACATCCAGAGAATAGTGTTACAATAGTCCAATCTGGAACTGATAAAGGCATGAGTTTTTCCAGCATCATCGAAGGATAGAATCTTCTGAACCTTGGCAGTGTTCCTCTGGAGGACAGCTGTTCTAGTGATATTCCTAATGTGAGCACCAAAGGACAGGTCTGGGTCCACTAAGACATCAAAATGTGCTCGGTTTAAGTGAGGATTCATTAAATTTTACATTAAGATGTCCATCATCCGATAGGTGGAAGGAGTCTCCTGAATGCCAAGCAACAGAACTCAGTACTGCCAGTGTCTGATTTTTTTATTTATTCATCTATCTTTTTACTTATTTAGTTTTTAATTTAGTTTGATGGGTCAGAGGCACTTGCTAATACTCATTCTTGAGGTTTAAGGCGCTAATGTACAATACTTTACTTCCTAGCTTGTCCACCCATGGAAAGTGGCAGCAGTCAATATGTGAGACGTTTTTCAATCTCAAGAGCCACTACAGAACCACGTGGTGCTGTCAGGCTTTGGGACCATCACCATTGAGCTTGGTCACGGGCTCCGGGACTCCTCAGATTTCCAGATCTTCTGAACTTCAGTTATTAGAGCTAGACCCTGGCAGTCTGTTATGGGTTTTGATGAATCACCACCCCTTGGGGGGTCTCTGTGTGGTTCTGGACCACATTGGTATGGACTGAGACTATAAAGAATACACCTCAGTACTTTTGCACTGCCACCTCCTGGTGATGTCCTGACTGTTTCATTTGTTTCACGTCCTCCCTGTAATTCACTGGGCAAACATTCCCCAAAATGTATGCAGTCCATTGAATGTAGTGAGAAATTTGCAGGAGGAGGGTGTAAGTAGTTCCAGTCTCTGAACCACCCACTATGGTTGGACTGGTTACTTGTACAGCTGGTCCTGTTCGTTAAGGGGTTCCAGGGGCTGCCTGTTGAAAACAGCTTAAATGGGGTGTTTTCAGTTGAGGCATGTGGTACATCTCTCACCCCAAACAGGACATAGGGGAGCATGTTCCAACCCTAGCTATCCACCACAACTACCCACTGCAACATACTCTTTAAGGTCTGGCTAAATCATTCAGCTAACCCATCAGTGTGGGGATGGTATACTGAAGTATGGAGGTAGCATACTTGCAGCAGCAAGGACAGATTCTGGAAGATACAGGATATGAAGGCACTTCCCTTGTCTGTGATAATTTGGCAAGGTATGCTGACATGCTTCTCTAGCAGGAAGACTTTCTTGGCCATATGAGCAGTAGTGCCTTCAGACAGCATGTGGCATAGCGCACAATAATTAGTGTCCACTCATAGCCCCAAGCCGACTTGGGGAGGGTCTAAACTAATATGCTAAAGCACCACATCTACGATGGGTCGTCGGCTGAGATAGCTGGGAGGTGACAGCCGTGGGTTAGTTTTCTGATAGTGTGGATGCCTTTGCCTATAATTTTTCACCTTAGCAGTCATACCTGCCCAGTGGAATCTTGCCCCTCCCCTGAGCTTTGGTATTCTATACCTGTCAATGATCAGCCATAGGGTAGACTATAGGGTGAGTGTGAAGAGCTTGACTGGGAATGGTACACAGAAGTACGGAGGTGGCCTGCACCAACAACTCCTTCCTGTTGCCCTTCCAGAGCCCAGAGTAGCTTAATGCAATAACCTACAGTAAAGGAAGAAGTGTATGTCTAGCAGGGGCTCTATGTGCATTGCTCTCCTTCCATGATCAGCACCTGGGTCTAACAGTATGTCAGTCAGTCAGCTCCCTGATGATCGGTGGAAAAGTTCCTCTCCATTTTACCTGAGCTGAGAAATTGTAAAAGGGCTGATTCTTGGGACTGGGTGCTCATCCTCTGATTCCACTTCTTCTCCTCCACCAAAAAATGGGGTTGCCCGAGGCAAAATATCCTTCTTGCTGGAGTGGATCTCCAAATTTGGGACTGTCATTGCAATGAGCTCAAGACTAGAGAGAATAAGAAGGGTATTGAACCCTAGCCAGTCCATGCCCAGGAGCAGATTCATGGGAAGATCTGGTATTACCCCCACAGTGAAGAGCCACTTGCCTGGGGGATCCCTTGACAGATATTGCAGGGCCAGGGATGACATGGCTATCCTCATCCATGAAGGTGTCTCATGCAGTCACTTCTGTGGTAAACCTGGCATGGCATTACATTTCGCTTTCCGATTATTTTGGATGGTCTCTCAGGAGCTGGTCCATTACGACCATTTCACCCACGTTTTGGGCACTGTGCCAGTTTAGCTGGAGCTAATGCTGAATGAAGAGGAACAGCTGGCTGAAATGAACCCAGACTGACTGACTGATATGAAATTCCCATTTATAGTACTGCTGTGTGGCTGAAGCAGGAGAAAACCCAGAGCGAGTGAGGCTCACAGCCATGGGGGCATCATAATATTCCAATACAAGTCAGGGTAGCGAATGGTAGAAGGTCTGAGTTTCTCCTGTTAGGAATGGCATGAATATACGAGTTCCCTCACACCTGGGTCACCTTTCCCACTCAACGGTTTGCTCAAACGCAAGACTTTAGTCAGAGTCACCAGGACCCAATGTAGCTGTGAGATGCCTGACTGGATATGTTAAGGGATGGTGCTGAGGCTTACCACTAGCTGCCAGTCCTGTTGCAGGCACAATTTGGAGAAGCTATTGTAGCATATCGGTAACTGAGGAGACTTCAAGAGCAGAAGAGAATAATTAGTGCTTCATTGGTATACCCTGATGATTGACATGCCAGGGTATGGTGTTTGCTAGAAAGGGTTTATAGAGTGACCTTCACTGATGACCTGGGGTGACACAGTGGAGTAGTGTGGCCTGACAGCAGATTAGAGGTCTGGAGCTTGAGGGTCCTGAGTGGTCATAGCTGTATGCGGGAAAACAGACAATTAGTGAGCATTGTCTGTTACACTGGGAAGCTCTCCCCTCTGTACCATGACAGGGAGAACATAACAGAGCTAGTTGGGCTGAGAAGAGCATCTTTTCATGCTGTGGTGAGCCAACGAGGAGCTCTCCGAGGTGCTGCATGTAACAGGAAATACACAGCATGCTGCTAAAAATGACGGCAGATTGGCAAGCACGACCAGCGGTCCCCATCTGTCGGGAAGCAGACGAGCTGTGGATCGCGGCTGTCCGGGACACTCTGCTGACAGTCACCGTGGCGTTCCTCATGTCTGCTTTCCGTCCAAGGAGGCCAAGTTTCCTCTCTGCCACGCTGTCATTGTACTTTGAACTTGATGCCCTTGATCGGCTTCTGGACATAGAGGCTGAATCGAGAGCTCGGCTCTCGACTTTGTCTTCCAAGCTCGGTCATAGCATTCGGAACACGATCTGCATTCCGAGCCATGGGTTGTGTGATTACACACAAATCTGGAGAAGTGGCAATTTTTCCCCTTACATTTACACAATTTGGAAGGCAGATGTGAAGAGTCTGAGGGAAACAAGCAGAGTGGGGCTGATAAGGGTGGATGTTCTCACACTGTGTGATCACTTCTTTTTGTGCCAGCTGGTTGCAAACCCTCATGGAGTTGCCTGACAGAGGTTGAAGCGAGAGGCAGATTTGATCACGCGTTTGAATTTAATCTGAGCTGTCTGACACATTTTCTCTCCTGTTGACAGGCTTTTGCAGGGCCAGGGCTGCCATTTGTGATTCTGATTTCATTTAGTTATTTTTTTTGCACTTACCTGAGAAATAATTTTGTATTAAGATATGTATGGATGTATGGATGGATATGGAACTTCAATAGTCGTAGTAGTAAAGTGCATGATTTATCACTTTACATTTTTTTGTACCTTTTGTACATTTTTTTTTGTAGTTTGAATTTGGTTTGAAAAGTTTGATTATTGCCAACAGTTTTTTCAAGGAGCGTGGTGATGGAACCACATGATATAGGGATTGGAAGTAGGAAGAGGGACTTATGAGTGATGTAGTGGAGACTGATTTTACAAAAATGGAAAGGAAGAATGATGCATGCAGAATTTAACTGTTTCGGTGCCACAGAAGCAAACTCACAGGAACACAACACGGGCATTGGGTTAAGGGTGGAGCTACAATGTCTCTCAGGCGGCATATATAGTGCTGAGAGAAAACAAATCTGACTTTGAGGACTGGTAATAAGGCCCAGATTAAGTGAATAATGTGCTCTTCAACTAGACTTTAGCCTGCCCCCAGATATTCAACCCCCATCTTATAGTCCTGTTATGAAACTCCATTTGATCAAAAGCTGTGCCTGATAATCTCCTTCAGACCAAATAAATCAAATGCCTATTTATCATTGTTATATTTATTAGCAATGAAAAGGACTTGAACCACAGATGGTGATTTGAATACCCAGTACTTATTAACTACTGTTACTTGAAGCATAGATCAATAGAATTGATGCTAAGAACATTGAAGTTAAACTAATAATTGAAAACAATGAATATGAAATTCCTAAGATTTCAAACATAAAGACAAATGGAAAGGACATCACATTGTTTGTGCAATAGTGGATCAGACTGCAGCTGCAAATTACTTGCAGGAACCACGCAATTGAATAATGGTGAATCCTGTGCCCATGGTCAGCATAACACTATTTTAATTAGGTTCCACAGGCAGAGTTGTCACCTTTGAACTGTGACCTGTGAACTGATTTCACTCTAAATCAGAATGACAGACTGCTGATGTAATGTGATGTGAAACCAGGAACTAGATGATTTTAATTGGACATGTCACGAGCCAGTGGATTTGCTGTCATGGCAATGAGCACACGCCCTCGCTGATTAATGCCAGCACTTGCTTGCGGTGAATTTCACATACAACTTCTTCCTTTCTGGCTGTGGTTTTATTGGCTGAATGGGGGGGGTCTCATTACTACATAATTACATGCTCTCTCTGTGGTCAGGAGAACTAGTTTTGTCACATCTGAAGCCCAAATCGGCAGCAGTCCAAATGAAGGCAGAATCTCCTGCCCTTACAATGTTCAAATTAGATATCCAAGACGGCTTCTTGGTGACGAGTACAGAATGCTGATTTTTTTGTTTTGAGATAATATGAATATACCTGTTTACCCCTGTGTCATCTGGGACTTAATTAAGGCTGGAAGTCCTAGGTCTGATATACACTCAGTGGCAAGCTTTACTCAGGGCTCAGTCTGGTTGCTTTCAGAGCCAAGACTTTGTGTCTCTTCTATTTTGTCTCATGTCAGTGTTTGTAGTTTTGGTTTTGTAATCTTTTCATTTACTTTTTGTCTCTTGATACTCTTAGTGTCCTGATTTTTGTTCCCCCCTGGTTTCACCAAACATCCACACTGGAGTCCTTTTCTAGCACCACTTGATCCAGAACTTTCTGTACAGTCATGAGTTCCCAAGTCTTATGGCTTACCTGTTACCTGTGGTGTCCTGACTGTTGGGTAGATCACCTGGCGGTATGGGTGGGGTGGTCTGGACTGAGGTGCTTTGCATATGGGTCTTGTCTGTCCGTACAAAAATAAAACCAGTTTCGGTGAACTTTGATTTTGTGCGGTGACTACTTTTGGTTTAAGCCCTAATGGAGAAGAGCCAGCTTAGGATGCAGTGGAGAGAAAACCTTCAATGATGTCTGGGGTCTTCAGCTGTCCTGCTTTGTGCTTTCTTTGTGTGGGTGCTGTTGTTTGGTTATTTTTTGAATGGAGAGCACCTACAAAACAAGAACGCCTACAAAAAGAGACTGGATTAAAAAAAGCACGACAAGAAAATATGTAGTCACTAGTGGGAAAATGGCACATCCTTTTCAATTAAACCCTAGTAAGGCTATTGTAATAAACTGAATTATATATCTTGTTATAAATGATACACTGCCAAATGTTCTTTAAATAATGCTCTTATCCACAGAAATGTAAATTAAATTTTTGAGCAGATGCTCACTTTAAATCCTGTCACCTCTTTATCCGGTTGGATTTTTTTTCCCAAAAACGATTCATATTATGTGTTTTTCCTGAAAGCATTAGCAGACTCCTCTGCTAAGACTTGAACCTACAACCTCTCTGTCAGATCTGCTTCTCAGAGTGCCAGCCCAGCAGCCGATCTCAACCATGGCTGTGTCGCATCCGCATGCATGGGACATGTGGAGACCCCTTCGCACCTTCTGACATGCAGCATGTGTATTTGACCAGTTGTCAGGCATAAAATCCATTACAGGAAGGATAATTAAATCAACTGTGCAGTGATGTTAATGAACAAATCAATGGATGGAGACAAATGGAGTGAAGACAAATGCTTTCTGTATTCATCCATCCATCTTTTACCCGGGGTGGTGGAGCTGTTCTTTATATATTTGAAATTAATTTTTTATTGTTTATAATAATGGTCTGAAATAAATTCCCAGCCTTTTATTAATAAGAATGTTAATGATCATTTACTCTGAGCAGGGACACTGGGTGGCCTGGAGCATATTCTGAGTAGCATGGGACAAAAAGCAGGGTACAACCAGGACCCGATGCTAGTTCACTACAGGACACACACACGCACACACACGCGCATAAAACAGGCAATTTAACATTACCAGTTAAACTAACTGCCTGTCTATGGATGTTGGTTCAAGTCCTCGAGAGGGATTTTTTATTGGATCTTTATGAGGAGGGCTGCAGATTGAAAAAACCACACACTCTGTGGTGGGGGAAGGTGAGGCTGGCAAAGGTGTTGAGGTTTATTGACTCCTCTGGGATTGTGACCCATGATCCCTGGAGCTGGCGATTCCTGGCTGGTGTCAGCTGGCAGGGGTCATGACAGTCTTCCAGTGGGAAGCTCTCTTCCACAGTATTTCCAAGAAGAACTTGCCAGCCTTAGTCTACTGCTCTCTCTCTCTCCCTCTCTCCCTCCTACTTCTGACTCCAGCCCTATTCTCATGCAGGGAATGTTGGAAAAATAACTGGAGGCAGCTGGGCTTCATCAGTAGTCACCAGCCATGTGTGATCAGCATTTTCTTGCCAGGACGCCATGTGTTTCTGTTTTTGTTTGGGACGAGGGGGCGCTGTCCACAGTTGCCGGGAGCCGGCATGGTGCCGATGTCCCCAAGGCCATGCTGACACATAAGGGAGAATGGTGTGTCGTGGAGGCACACACACACACAAGCAAACAGCGACAGTGTCTCTCTAGGTTTAAAACAATTTACACCTGGTTCCTTACAAGATAAAACAACATAGCGATATTTGCATGATTATGACTGCAAAATTTAAAACGTAAACTTCGCATAGAAGTGAAAAAGCTCACACTCATCCAAAAAATTATGGTTCCGGTGCAAAAACACCCTAAATGAGCTTCCATCCAGCCATCTTCCTACAGCTTTTCCGTGTCATCCATAATAGGGTATGAAGATGGGTTAGTGGTCCAGCACAAGGCACGTGCATGCAATCATACAATCTGGTGAATTTATAGATGCCATTTAGCCTAACTGCATTTCTTTGGACTGCGAGAGGAAACCAAAGCACCCAGACAAAATCCACATGACCAGGGGCCACAAGTCCAGAGGTGGGATTTGAACACGAGATGCTGGAGGTTGGACACTAGATGTAGCACCCCTGTAAGCAAATCTAAACCGGAGTGTGATTAACTTTTTTCACAGAAGTCCTGCAGTTTTGATAAATGGCCTGCAGTCTCCCGTTTAAATTACAAATTGCGTATGTCATATGTTTAACTGAACACAAGTAATAAACAGGTTTTGGAAATGAATCACATTTTTTAATAAATGAGCACTATTCCTTGGACATAAGAAAGTAATATAACAAAATAACACAGGCTGCAAATTAAACATGATAACTTACATATCTTATATGCTGGCTTTGAATATAAGCCGATAGTTTTATTCTGAATAAAATAAGGAAACATCGTCCCATGCTATTCACAAGGATGTATCGAAAAACATCAATCCCGCTGATGCTCATTATTGTACAATTTTTATCTTTAAGTCAAGTGTTCCTTAAATCTCAGCTCTTCTCCGCAATATGGATCTCAGAACCCTGGTGTTTTTCACTAACAACAGAAAATAATTTTGAATAGCAGTAGCCATACATTTATAAATAAATACACTTATTCTTTCCTTTAAGGCGGAGGTTTCCACTGCCATGCCACAGTAGATTTAAGAGTGATTTTTTTAATTAATTCAATTTAAGCAATGAATCGATTTCTGTTGCAAGGGATTAGCTAAAGGCATTAGGGTTTTAGGATAGCTACTCTGTCATAAATGTTTCATTGGTAAAATAATACATTTGCAGGGGTACCTGTAGTACCACAAATAGATTCATGGTTTCATAGCACTGCCATTGCTGCACTAATTCAGATTAGCTGTCCATCCATTTTTCAAACAGATTAACCACTATTGAGTCAGATTAGCATAAAACGAAAGGTGGTCTTCTGCGTGATTTTGAATGGCTGCGTGTCATGTTTCCTTAGGGTGATATATGAGTGTTTGGTTGCGTGTGGCAATACAGCAGCAAGTAGCCTGTAGCATCTCGTAAAAGTAAAAAAATAAATAAATCTTTCTGCAGTCTTCTGAGTCTTTACCATTATGCCTTGTTCTGTTTTTCTTTCATAAAATGAACAGACATGTTCTGTGGTAGGTGGGCCACAGTTTTCCAGTATAAGTGGCTCATCTGGATCCATTGGCTCCCATGGCCATGCAGTGCCGCTCTGTGCCGTGCTCGAGCATGCCGCTGGTCCCGTCCCCCTCCCTGAAGCGGCTTGCTGGGGACTGGAGACGCCGCATGCATGTGCTAAAAAGTGTTTTTCTGTTCTGAAAACGGAATCTGTGGATCTGTGTGTCACTGCCAGTCCAGCCAAATCCTCGATGCCCATCAGGTAGAGCACAACAGTCCCAGAAATGCTTGGCTTAGTAGAGTTGCAGTAAATGTGTCACCTTTATTTTAATGACTTTGGTGATTAATCGGCTGTGCTTTCTCATCATCATTTCAAAGGCTTGCTCCTTATGGTAGTCCTCAAAGACTGATCTACGGTAATAAAAAATGGCGTGGTGTAATAGCGGAACTGAGATTCCCACACGACGTAGATGTCTGTCCCTATGAACAGATGCATTTTTAGTAGTGAGAATATAGCATGTGTTTTTGTTTTACCGAAGTGTTATTATACTAGCACCTTAGCGACCTCTTGGGTCACCAGGGCACACTTTTCATGATAGTTAAAAATAAAGTATCTGTACGGTTTAATGATGTGGCGCTACATTTCCATGGCTAATTAGGATCAGAGGATGGTTTAGCGCTTCATAGAATGAACACTATGGCCTTTTAATTTTTTTAAATAGCATTCATGAACATCCTGGGGATAAATTTTAAGCTATAGTTTAGAAATCGTCCACAATTTACAGCGTTTTTGGAGTGAAACGGAATGTGCTCCTGTGGTTGGATTTGGCACGATGGTTTTGTTCCGTGTCTGGGAAGGCGCCTAGCCAAGGGAGATGCAAGACCCACGCAAAGCCCTGTGTTCAGGATTACCTCAAGAAAAATAAAAACAGCTTGAGGAGATAAGGACTGACACATGTCGTCATGCACCATAATGGAACATCCTTCTATTTTCTTCACAGGTTGTCAGAAAGCTCTGCAAAAGTTGCAGGCAACACCAGATGCTGGATTTTTTCTTTTTTTACCCATTCTTAGCTTTACTGCCTGAACAGCCTTGTCGCTCTCCCCCGCATAATTCCACAGCTTTCCGCGTGTAGCTACTGGGGCCGTGAATCAAATGATTCTTCGGCAGATTATTTTACAAGATGTGTGGCGGAAGCATAGGGACAGAGATTGTCATCTTTCAGAATGATTTCCTCCACTTTCGTTGTACCAGGAGGTTTACAGAGGCAGAACAAGGTTGTCCTGGAGTGCGCTGCTGGCTATGGGGGGCTAATGCACAGCACACCCTAGTGGATGTCAAAAATTAATGCCTCTGTGGACAGCATTCTAGACACACTTTTGATAAGTAATCTGAGTAGACTGATAAAATATCAAGTTAGGCTTTCTTGGATGAAGAACATTTTCTTTGAGGATCACCAAGAGACAAAGCGGTCTCTTGGAAATTATCACTACAATAACTTCTGGAGTATTTTTGTCTATGCTTTCATTTCAGGTGCTGTGTTGTGGCTGCCTGATTCCCCCTGCAGGGAACTCTGAGCACGGTGACTGAACCCAATTGTAAAATTAGGGTTAGACCTCATAACTTGTGCACATTGACACTATACATTGTGGTGGGCTGCCCTGCCTAGAGGCGGCGGCTGATCCGCAACTCGGGATCAACCCTGTGCAGCTGGACCACCCCCGCATCAAAGTCGCTGCAAGACGGATTCCCCAGGAGGAATGGGGGTGCTGTCCGAGGACCCTGCCCCTCCAGTTGAGGCTGGCTGTATATCAAGATGGACACAACACAGGGGATGAGCACCCCGACTAAAGCCACAGTAACCAGTCCTGGGATGCCGGGCAGGAATGGCATGAAGCAGTAGTGCTGCCGGAGCTGATGCATCTGGTTAGCGCCTAGTTTCATTATGTTCCCTCCTCCAACCCCGCTAAAACGTGATGTCACATTTTTGACCTTTGATTTTTCTCTTGGGGGGTTGTTTACTGTGTGTGTAAACAAACAGTCAAATAAACCAAGGGCCCCTTCCTGAAAGCGTCGTAAACAAATCCTCTGGTTAAACCTGAAAAGTGTGTTTTTATAAAACCGAAAGCCCGACTTCAGGATTTGTTGATTCCCTGAATCTCTCTGAATTTCTCCAATTAAAATTCAGGTTCAACTACAGGATTTGTCAAACCCACTTTATGGAACCGACCCCAGTGCTTGATTAAGTTCCTTCAGTTACTAAAGTTACAACTCCAGAAGAAGAGCACTTGACTAGCTGACATGGTTTTGAGGCTGTATGACTGTCAAGTCAGTAGTGTATTGTATTTTATTATTGAAAAAAATACTGTTTTTGTCTATTTTTTGCAATACACCACATCCATGCATCCCTCATTGAGTCAGGGGTTTGTTCGGTGAAAAAAAAGAGTTGTTCTCTTACTCCTGTTTCCACGTCTTATCGTGTGATGCACCCTGTGAATATTGTGCATACGTAACGGACTCTGGCCTAACAGGTACCTGGCTGGCATGAGGGGGCTGTGTGGACAAATGGGAATCCAGTGACTTGGAAAGGGCAGGCAGCTGGGGTGAGCAATGCCTAAAGCCTGGGTCTCTGCTATGATCCGGTGAAGATCGGAGAATGGAACTCAGGCTACTGCATTGCCCATAGGCACCCCCCCACCCCTGAATGTGTTTATATAACCACATCTGGAAGGACCATCACTGTTGTTACTGGTTTTAATGAAATTATCCTTCCTTAACCCCAAGCTTATGAAACTCCAAAGGAAGTGACATGAGAATCTGTAGCTGCTCGTGAACATATTGTACACACTAATTGTGCTGTTGTGTGTATGAGATGTGTCATCATTTTAGCACTACACTGTGCTGTACCTTTCAGTGTTCTCTGCTGTTTTGCTCTAATTTACTATATTATGCTGCACCGTGTTTTTAGCGTGCTATGCTGTACTACGTGCTGTAGCCAACAACGCTGAGCGTTAACCGTGCTGAACTTTATTGTAGTGTGCTGTGTTATAGACGACCGAGGACTGGAAAGAATGAACAAGCCTATCCAGCAGCCGATCACTACGTTAATGTAATGTTTCATTGTGGCGCAGCGGCAGTAAAGGGTTTTTATTTAGAGGCATAAAGTGAAGATCATGGGGAGGCTGCGCAGACGCTGTCAGAGTGAGTCCGTCAGGACTGGCGGCGCATTACCGCCGTTAGCCGTTCCGTTTGATGAACGGCTGCCTTTGGTAGGTCGTCTTTTAAGCCATAACGATTCCTCAGTTTTCGTATTTGTGAGTCGCCGTGTCGACGCAGCACTGCAGTCAGCGTATGGCGTTAGGTGGGATGCTTGTTCCAATGATGGTAAACCCATATACTGCAGGGGCTGGGGGCAGCGAGACTTTTTTTTTTTTTTTTAGAACAGAACGATCTTACCGACCGTACCAAGAAAATGTTTATCTTCTAACACTTGTTATTCGAACCTCTTGGTGTAAAAGGTACCTGCTGACGTGATTGCATCACCGTGACGCTGCCACTGAGGTATGGCAGGGAGTGAATGACTTACTGCTTCAAGACCACTGCCCTAATTTATCACGAGATACGTGAAACAGCATTAGGTTTGCTTGGGGGAACTTAGCCGGAGATGATTAAGAACACAGCATCCACTGTTTCCTTAGCTGTGACAGATTTTAATTAAGAGCAGGTTCAGTTATGCCACAAGGCAGTGTTTGATCAGTTCCACCTATCCATCTTCCTTAATCAGTTATCCAGGGTACGAGGCACAGCGCCCCCGAATGGGATGCCAGTGGAAACTCAGTTTCAAGATCCCTTCTGTGATGTTTTTTTCAGATTTTCAATGTCTTTCAGTGACTCCATAATGTGGAGTTTTGCTGGTGGGACTAAAAAGAAGATCTATTGATTAATGAACAACTGTTAATTACATAAGGAGGTATTCTTATGGCTATGTGGGTAGTCTATTTGGAATAATATTCCTTTGTGACACAAGCTTCATGGATCTTTGTAGGGGAAAATGTTGTCAGCCAGTTTCAGTCAAGCTCAAATGATCCTGATTTATTTCACTGGCAAGCAATCTTTTGGTCATAAAAACTGGAACATTCTTTCTGTTCTTCTGATTTCCTTTCCCTCTGGAAGACTTTGTGTTCAGAACTTCCATAGAAAGTTGTTTGTACAAAAGGCACTAGTAAAATCTGACTGATTAATTGATACTCTGATGCCCTAGCTATCCTTGTCTGTCTATTTGTGGCGTTGCAACAATTTTCCACGGAATTGGATTGTGCAAAAATCAGAATAAGTGTTATCTCGTAAAAATATGTGCAATTGATCATGCACTGTGGTTCCGTGGTGTTGCTGCACACATGTATAAACTGACAACATATTTAGACAACACTGGCACAGCAAGAGATAGAAGTCAGACCGCATCTGGCACCAACTCTGACGCGTGTTATCAACAGGTACGGCAGCAGAGATCGTCTCCATGGAAACGCTACTTTAGCTTTGACATTCAGGTCTTCCATTTGCAATGCCAACTCGACCTTAGCGGTTTGGTGCAAAGCGGAAAAGCTGCATCGCGCAAAATGTCTGCTTTGGACAAAAGTATCAGCTAATAAATTATATTTCAATGCGTATGCTGCTCATGTCATCTCCTTAGCCATGTTGGGAGACCCTGTGGACCATGGGGAAGAAATTTTAAAAGGACATTTAAAGGAGAACTTAGACAAGGGGGGGCACTGTGGTTTACACCTTCAGGCTTGTGTGTTTGAATCCCGTCCTATGGGTACGGCATTAGTATGTTCTCCTTGGATTTTCAGAGGTGTTAATCGGCCTAGTGCCTGATCGATCCTGTTCTCTGCTTCTTGGGAGCTGTCTGTGCCTCTGAACCCTGCACTGGCTAATGGAATGCATAAGATGGATGAACATAAGTTGGACAAGATCTGTTTTTGTCCAGATTTAAGTGCTGATGTTTGCAGAATTGCTTAGTGGACAGCTGGCAACAAGGATGCTCGTTCGAACATCCATTTGTGAGAGATAACTAGCATGACACAGAATCGTGAAAATAACTGCCAGCTGCTGATAATTCTCAATTCACGTGCTTCCAGAAATCGCAAATAACCATACGTAGTGGTGACTTGTATTTAAATTTAGTTTCTTATTTGTGTTGGTAATGATAGGCAGCCCGAGATGACTGCCAGCACAGTCAGTAACCACTAAAGGAGACGCAGGTGTCTCTGCTGAACAGATAGGACCATGAAAACCATTTATTCAGGACGTGTGGTGCGGGTCTTACTAGGATATTGGGTGAGTATTAATCATCTCAGGCAGAAGTCAAGAGAGAAGCAGCCTTAAGGCATGTACTTCAGAAATTCACACTCTGATGTTGGTCATATTTAGTGGTCTTAATTTGCAAACGCTACTAAGCCCATGCCCTGCTCCTAAGGTGGGGGGGAGTAAACACCAACGTCATGAGTGTAAAGTCGGGTTGCGTGTGCCGAGCTGTGCGACCAGACCGGTCATCTTCATAAGACGATTCCACTTTGTCACAGGAAAACAGTGTCATGTTGCAGAAAATCAATCGCCAATGTGACATTCCAGACCCCCTTTCTCCCGGGATATTTCTGTCTTCCACTGAGAGAAAAATCATTCCTCAGAGGCCACCCCCATGCCAGGCGCTCTGATCTCGTGTTTTTATTTTGGGGGGGGGTCTTTCTTTTAGGGCCCCCATCTGTTTATTTCGTTCCCTATGAAATTTTTGTGTGCTGGCAGAGACAAGCAGAAGAGGACAGACCCTGGGGCACTGGTGTGCCTTTTTTATACCCAAACGCGCACACACACTAAAAAATACACATGGCCGCAGATGGGGAAACGCAAAGGAGGTGTTGACCCAATAAATGTGCGCTGCTCTCCTGCATCCTTTCCTCAGCAACGACGGACCACACTAAGCTCCTCGGGCAGATTTGCGCCATCTCCAGCCCATCTTTTTACGACACCTGTCTGAGACCGTCTAACTGGCTTAGGCACGGCGGGTCGCTGTCCGCGGTGCTGAGCCTCCTTCCAGTAGGGGAGCTGCTCAAAGTCCCCCTACTTTAGTTTTTCACCATACTGACTGGAACGGCACGCTGTGTGATTCTCAATTGAAGTTTGGCTGATGGGAACCGTGCAGGGCTGAGAGGGAGCGATGTGATTAGCTGTAAGAGTAATAGATAGGTCATTAAAGAGGTGACGTACCGTGTTTAATAAAGCCTGTGACTACAGAGGAGGCCCTTTCCACAACACTAGCTCACCATTCGAGGTCAGCGGGCTCTGTCGTGCTGATAACTCATTTATTCACAGGCCTCTGTGATTCCACCCAGCGAATCTACTTTTTAGGAAAAGCTGAACAGGACCGTTTTAAAGAAATGTGCAGCTGGACTGGACTGGTTTGCATGTGTGTGTTTTTGAGAGAGAGCATAAGAAAACGAAAGGGAGATGCTTGCTGTGCGAAGGATTGGAGGCATCTTGGCACAAAGCCAGCTGAAATATTGAGATGGACTGTTTTAATAATTCAGACAGAGACTGATTAAAACTGAGGCTTGCTGTTTATTCTGCACACAATTGACTGAACTTCTTTCGCGAGGTGTCATGCAAGCTATTATTATGATAACCAGTAGGAGGCACTGTTATTCACTTGCATGCAGATATTCAGTAGACTACAACGACCAAAGCATGCAGATCTAGGCATGAGTGAGATGGCCAACTGCCCAGGGTGACATCTTTCTGGGCGTGCCACAGGAAGCTCACATTGTGGCTATTTGGGACGTCCCTGCTACCCTCCAAGCCTTGGTTTTACCAATTCATTGCCATGTACATTTTTTTTTTCCCTGGGGGAGCCCTCTGGATTGGTAAGCCAGAGCAGCCAGTGTTGTCAGCAGAACCATTACACTTCAGTTAGCTTTCCACACCCCATCTGGGCTGTGAGCTGCTCATCAATCCTGTGCCGGCTACCTCTTATGCGGTTGGGCTCATCAAGCTTTGAAGGGAATCATTGGGAGTTGCGGGTGTAAGCTGAGGTATATTCTGGCGCCTGGTTGTCCGTCTAGAGGCAGTCGCACACATGTAGACGCTCGTCAACAGAGGCACCGACCAAATGCAATTATAAGTGTCTAATTCATCTGAACAGCCTGTCTCTGAATCAGTGACGGGGGTTCGGAACAGCTGGAGGAAAGCCACATAACCACAGGATGAATATTCAAGCTCTGTACAGTGGGTTTTCCAAAGTCAATTTATCAGTTTTCTGAAGGAACTCCTGGTAAGCTTGGCCATTAAGTAATAGTACATAATACCTGTAAATATAAATAGGCCTGTATTTTTTTGTTCCAGTTTTTGCATTTCTGATACGAACTCAATGGTTTATTTTCTTTCGCTTTTCACTTCTCTATTTAATTATTCCCCCTTTAAATGATTTCTTGGCAATCAGTGGGAAAAAAAAAAACAATTTTGGCTCCGAGGAATTTCACGGTCAGGCTGGCAGCTGGGTGTTTTGACAGATGTTTTTTCCACCGCTTCCAGTCATTGATAAACACCCGATAGACCGACTCCACTGGTGTTTGGGACGGCGCTATATCATGGTGTTGTCCTTCTGCTGCTCTGCAGGCTGTTCGGCACATAGTGCTTCCCAGAAGGCCCTGTAATAACTGCTCAAAGTGAAACTCCAAACAAACCATTAGGAACGTTGCAGCCGCGGCAATGGCAAGCTTGAATAAATTGCACTTAATGAGATAAATTTGTATTGGGGACGCTCTTGTGTCCTTGCCCTGGTGATTTTTTTCCTGCCTTGTGCTCATTATCTGTGAAGGTGGTCTAATATATAAATGGCTTTTGCCTGCATGTTACTTGCCTTACTGGGTATCAGCAACCCTTCACTAAATCATCCCTAATTCTTTGAAAGAAAGTCTTTTGAAGCATTATTCCTCCACTGATGCATTTGTATACTCCAGAAACTCAGAAGATTCAGAAGCAGGGAACAGTACAGGTTATTTGCTCTCAAAGACCCTCATAAGACTGTTAGCTTAGTAAAAGCTTGAAAGGAGTCCTTAATGTCCTTCAACATGTTTGTGGAGCCTGTACTGCCCTGATACACTTGGGTCACATTCTCCCTACCCTCTTGGTTGCTGCAGACCTGCTGGCTGTACCAAAGCACCCCTACGCCGCCATGGAAAACTGGGGCCTCAGTGTGTTTGTGGAGCAGAAGATCCTCCTGGACCCTGAGGTGTCTTCATTCTCCTACCTGATGGAACTTACCATGGTGGTGGTCCATGAGATCTGTCACCAGGTAGGCATGTCTCATGTTTCCTGTCTCCTTTTTTCAATTTTCTTCTTACTCCACAATGCATTTTTATGCGAATGCTTTTGGTCTTGAGGGTATTCCAAATTAACCCTCCCATGTAATGTGCTTTCTGAGGTGGACAGCTATTTAAATGCCATTTCCTAGAAGAAGAATAGAAAAGAATAATAACAAAGTTGAGTCAGCCAGTCATAATTCATGCATGAAGGGGTAAATATCTAATGTTTCCACAGGTTTGACAGGATGGCCCTCATGATTTAGAGCAGATGTTAAATCAGCACGTGTGTTTATGAATTTTAACACATGGTGTTTGGTTAGGGTTATTCATTCAGTCATTTGCTCTCAAGCCATTTCAGATATTTTTTCTCCTTCCTCTGTTTAGTGACATCTTATTCTTCATCTTTTTTCCCCAACACGTGATTCCCTTTCCTGTTCAGAACACTGAGTTTCATGCCCTCGAAACGTTTCTGTGGACGGGGAGATGCCGATGTGATGGCTGTAACCCTTTAGACAGTGTCACTGAGCTGTGGAGACGTCTCCGAGAGCTTAAGACGGTGGATTTGTTTTCCTGTGTTGGCTCATGTGGAAGCGACGGGATTCCGTTTCCCATGTTGGGAGGAGGTGGGCTGTGTATTGGCAGTGCTGGCGAACAGACAACACTGAGGTTCCGCGAGATTCCTTTCACCATCTCCCGAGTTCCTGTTTATTTTTATCCATCCCCCTTGTGTAAAGTAACCTACTTCTGGCACCTGCTGTTTCTATTTTATATAGATCATTACCAATGGATCACACATACCCACTAAGGCTGGTATTTTTAGCATTTCAAAATTATGATTAGCTAGTGAATCTGCCTGAAAGTATGAAATGCATGCTTCTGGCCATTCCTCTCTTGTAGGAACTTATTATAAGCTGAGAACTCGATGATTCCATCTATCCTTTAAAAGAGGTTCTGCAGTTGAGCAAGGGTGCCTCTAGGGACCAACACTTTCAGTGACATTGGGGGGGAGGGAGGGGAGGGATAGCTGGACCAGACAGTCAGCTGTCATGTTAATGATCAGAAATAACAGTTTTCCTTATTTATTGACAAGCAGTCTTCCCTAATGAGGCTGCCGATGGGTCTTGGCACCAGTAACTGTGCCCTGGGAAACATTCCATACCCCGGCTGGCCAGCCTTTCCCAGAGCCTGCCGCTGACTGATCAGCCTGGCAGCACGACGGTAAAGCAGTTCCTCAAAGTTCTGTCACATAATGCATCTTTTCTCACAGACTGTCAGGAGTCGCTTTGCTATTGATCTCAACAGTCCCCGACTAAGGCGAGTGATCTGAGACCTGTGATACATACACCGCGTAGCCGAATGCAATGTATATGAAAAGTTTTTAAATGCTGTATTCCAAATCATGCAAAGAGATGGGCATGTCTTGATTCAGCTTGGCTTTATTTGGCCTGTTTTAGAGGGTTTACAGTTACGTGTGGATGGATGCATGCTATCTCTAAAGATCAGGGCATACTTCACGCGCGGTGGCCCACACGTCAGTGACCGAGCAACGTGGACACAGGTCTTATTATACTTCTCCGTGATCGTAGAGCATGTGTAGCGGAGCGCGTTTGCCCACGCGGACAGAAGAGTTTGGCCTGCTCACGGCGGGATCTGCGTCTGCGTATCCATCCACAGTTACGTCAAAATGACAAAATTTTGTCTGCACGGCTGGTACTGCATGCACGTCAAGCACAAACAGGTCTTGATTCTCCACAGGAACCCTCCGCCGTGTCACTGCTGGCTCTACATCCGACGGCCTCGCCTCTATCTGCCGAAGCCACGTCAAGTCACACAGGATTTCTAGGACACTTGTCGGCCCCCAGCCTTTTTCATTTCCTTTGAGGTTACAGGCCAGAACCACTTTTGTATTGTATCTTTTCACTCTGACGTTGTCTCTTTTGGGACTGCCGACCCATAACCCACAGAGTGCAGGTTCTATCCGTCACTCAACGTGCTCATTTCACTAGAATAAGTCCCAAAAGATATCTCTTGGATTTGTCGAAGGATAATTCTCTGCACAGTGTGAGATCCTCCACGCCATTTATCATGAATCGGGGATCCTAGGAGCGGGAATATCCTGCATGTATGTCCAAAAAGGAAGCTCTTAGCAGAAATGAAACCAAAATTATTATTTTAATTTTTAAATTTTTTTTCCTGAAACTGAGCCTTATTGTCTGAGAATCATTTTATTATTTATATCACTAAAAGCTATAACAATGTTTCAGTCAAGGAGCAGGTCATGGGGGCCATCGCATTAGATACCAGTTATTTATTTATTAGATACAGGCCTAGTTTGTGCTGCCATTTAAAGCCACGGGAACACCTCAAGTATCGTTAGTGCACTGCAGAACACATCTTGCAATGTCAGTCAAAGAGGATACTTTTTATTGCTCATCTCAGCTTTCTGGTGGCCTTATCCAGCTTTAATTAGGACCTGAGATTATCTTCTCTATCTGTATTGAGAAAAAGGCATTTAACTCTGTATGCTATGGAGTATTTTACACTATTTTGTACAATACTACGCTATGCTATTTATACTGTAAAAGGGTCCAGAGTACAGAGGACAACCTCTGCTTTCGCCAGCATGAATTGTCTTGTTTGTTTTATTATTGAAGTGAATATCCTTGCCGAGAGATGCATGGATTTTAAAGACTTTACAAAGTATTGTGTACTCAGTCGGATACTCTAATAAACGATACAGTACTCCATTAGGGTCTAAGCAGTCTTGTCCCTGCCAGGCGTCTTATACCACTGCCCTGAAGAAAGATACCGTTTTCCGTTGTTATGCTACCCCGCTGACATACGAGCCCTGTTACATGTGCAATGTGTCACGCGCCAGGACCTCTCAACGTCCCATTTAAACGCTCGTTAAGCCATTAAATATGCAGCAGGCGCCTTTACTCAGCCATGACAACTCATTCTGCTCCCTTTACAGTTTTGTCATTAATGGCATAATGTGTTTGGGATTTCCGGAAGGTGCCAAGTTTGATATTTAATATTTGGTCGGAGCAAATATTGAATGGAGTGAGGGCATATATTGGTTAATCGCGTCGGATTTGAATTGATGCAATAAACAGTGCTCTAATTGGATTGTTATGCGTCCTTCCTTTTCGGATCGTGTGAAATGAAATTGACATGGACGCCAATTACAGGAGTTGTCATCGGCTTCAGCTCGTTGAATCATTCTTTTGGCCAGATAACCACTTCTTAAAATGAATACTTTCATTAATATCTTAAAAAAATGAAGCAAACCTTACTTAGCAGGTGTTCATTTTCCGCAGAGCCTTTGAGTAGCGGATTCAAATAATTTAATCAGTCTTGTCAGTTACCTTAGAGAGCAGGCGATGGTGGGGTACTGGGTCACCTCTGTTTGGGATGGGCGGAAAGTGACCTCAGTCGGGAGAAACAATGGATTGTGAAGTGCTGCGAGTTGTTGGATTGATTTATTTATTTAAAGCCAAAGATATTGTTAAAGTGGCCTTCCTCTGGTGTATCCAGCCGAGTCTCCTCTCACAGCACATGACGTTTGTATGGCACATCACAGTCCCCTGAGAGGTGTCTTATTTGGGCATGGTTCCGGGACATCACCAAGCCCTCCAATTATCTTCTCCGGTTCTGATGCCACGTAGGCGGATAATGGCACATCTGCCGACATCAAGACCTTGGCTAACATGGCAGCCCTCCCCGTTAGCCGGCAGGACGGTAATTAAGTTGTACTTTTGTCGGGAGGCAGCAGGTGTCCTATCAGTCCGACCGATCGGTGTTGCTCTGAGGATTCTCCGGCGTCACACTGGAGTTACACTTCGATGTTCATTTTCAGGTTTATTTCTGATGCCTTTAAGACTTCAGCCTGGATGCTTCAGCTTAGTGTGCCAGTTTTCATTTGTGCTGCAAAATAAAAATGTGATGGTCATGCAACTGCCCTAAATGCTTAAATTAAGGCCATTAAACGGTGAAAAATTATTCAGCTGGACCTCTAATTTTTTTGGCATTTGCAGCCCCTGTCTATGATTGAAATGTTTACGGATTCAATACTGTTTTTTCCTGCTGGAGTCATTTAAAAATAAGAGTATTCAGGGGAGATTTTTAATACAGAAAAGTTTCTGAAATAAAACTATTCATTGATCTATTCATAGAAGGTTCAATAATGAATAAATCTTCAGCAGTCCGTTACAAAGAAATCTTCACATTCAGCAGAAGCGTCAAATTTACAAAGCCTTCATCACCTTTGTCATTGCTAGGAATTAATTAGGACCACGCTGAAACACAAAACCGGCATCCTGTTTAATTAGTGTTCATCACTGGCCTGCGATTAATCAGGTGCTCTAGTTTATAAAGGGCATCACGCGGCTATCACCAAAGGCACTCCAAATCGAAACAAAGTGTCACTGTTTAACGTCGCTCTACTGGGGTGTAGTAGGGCCATCGGGAGTGTCTCTCATGGGCTCCATACACTGGTGTGATGGTTACAATGGCAGGATTAAAATAGAACCTCAACATGTCTTTTGCGTCTTGCTGGTTGCACGCGGGACCTTGGGAGCAGTTCAAAGCAGGCTCATAAAAGTCGTGATGCTCTCCTGCGGAACACGTGAAGAGGACTCGCTTTGATTCCTAAACCCATTGCACAAAAACTGTCATGATATTCTTGTTTTTCATTTTTTTCTTCATCTATTTTGTTCCCCATCCAGGAACATAAAAAAAAAAAAAAAAAAAAAAACTAACGTGGAATATGGTTTTAAATCCATCCAGCCATCCATCTTCAAACGAATTACCCTGGGCAGGGGTTCAGGGGCCAAAGAGTGAGCGAGAGAGAGTGAGACAGTGGGCAAGGGTGAGGAAGAGAGGGAGGGTGAGAGAGTGAAGGTGACAGAAATAGAAAGAGAGTGAGAGGTCAAGAGAGACAGCAAGAGTGAGAGAGCTGGAGAGTGAGAGAGCTGGATAGTGAGTGAGAGAGCTGGAGAGTAAAAGAGAGAGTGAGAGAGCAGGAGAGAGAGAGTGAGAGAGCTGGAGAGTGAGAATGAGAGTGGGTAAGGGTCTTAGACTAATTTTTTACCGAAACCAGTAAGGACAGGATTCTGCTAGTCAAGGGGCTGCTAGAAAACCACCTGACATTGCTAGGGATAAATGCTAGTTGAGTGTTTCGAAAAGCAGCTTCCCTTTAGGTATGTGCGGGTATAAGTTCAGAGGTCTGGTTAGATCTCGGCTGAGTGCTGATCAGCGTTTGACTGTATAGTGATTGACAGGAAATTGAGCCTTCATAGATACCTACTATCTTCCTCGTTCATTTGGGGGAAAACATTATTGTGTGTTACATGTGTCGGTCTGTGATGTCATTGTTTAACTGTGGCTTGTCTACTAAAATGTTATCCAAAAGGATTGCATGGCAAAGCCTGAAATCCTTTGTCAAAACAGGATGTTAGTAAAACAGATTGTAAACTTTGTGTATTAAATGAAGGAGCTCTATCTTCACATGCTTTGACCGTAAATCCAGATGTTTCGATAACAGCTGGTAACAACGGGTGACTCCCTATCATACACCATTTATAAAGAATAAGTACAAAGTCTATACCTTGGCTTTTAATACTTGTCTTTATTTCATTTTTATGTTGTGAGTCAGAATAATGTTGCTGCCCTAAGACCTAAATAACAATGATCTACTGTATAAATCAAAGTACCGTCCTTGAATACTAATGCTCGTCATGCAGACATGTGCACAGGGTCAGGCTGGAGGGGACCCACGACAGATTGTGCTTAGTTAGGTGAGCGATGGTAGTTAAACTCTCTGTGCTCTTCCCTGCAGTGGTTTGGAGACCTTGTCACCCCAGTTTGGTGGGAGGACGTCTGGCTGAAGGAGGGCTTTGCCCACTTCTTTGAGTACATGGGCAGTGACTTCCTCTTCCCCAAATGGAACATGGTAAGACTTTGTCCTCTAGCTGCTAGGTTCAGATATACTGTATTTATGTGTACATGTAGTACACTTAGGGTAACATATATGCTAATAACTCATATTGTTCAATTTTGCTGTATACCTATTGTTCGTCACAGTCAAAGCTTGCGATTATCACTCTTCTTGTCTCCAGTTATGACACACAATTCCCAGCCGTTGGGAATGTTTGCAGACGTCGGCCTGCAAAGTCCTCATTTCCCGCCTGCATTTCCTTTCTCAGACTTGCCGGAGGGTAGCAGCTGGTGAGCGTGCTGCTATCAGGTGCCTGTCAATGCACCTTACTCTTTCGTGTTCTCCTCTGTGTGGGCAGGGATTTGCATTGCAAATCACCGAGCTACATTAGCGAGACAACGCAGATTTACCTCTTAAGGGTTACAGCAGAGAGAGGTACTGAGCTTCATCCATCTGTGCAGCAGGGTATTACAACCAGGTCTGTCTAATCTAAGCTACCTTCCTCGTCTCTTCTGGGGATTTACGCTTATACTAACAGTCCACATCCGTTTTGGTGGTACCTGTGACCCTTTGACCTTGAAAACCATACTAGATCTCCTGCCTTATGAGGCAGTTGCCATTACAATTGATTTTTTTAAAAACAGCTGAGTCTGTTAGATCCATCTGACACCTTTATTTTGGTCTGAAAGGTTCTCTTGGTATGCAGAATAGAATTTCACTGAGTGCATATATAGCATTTCATGATCAGTGGTTGAAATGCAGATGATATGATATTATGTAACCCATATGAAGGTGACAGCAATGATGGTGTTACTGCACACAGGAAGTTGATTTCATTGCCTGGGCTGATACTGTATGAGGAAACGATTCTATGAGATGGGCAGTGTTTTGACTTAGAGTGTGGCCTTGTAACTGAAAGGCCCTTGGGTCCAGGTTCAGGTCGGGGCTATTCTAGTCGCCTTTCTCAAGGCATCTCAAAGTGTTATTGGTTCAGATCCTAGCAAGGCTGTGTGTGAAAGTTTTAATCTGATTTGTACATGTGAAACATACAACTGTAAGTTGACCAGTTTTGCCCGACGGACTCTTCTTAGCTCTTTTCATTTAATACTGTAATCTCGATCAGAGGAGGGCATGACATATTGGCAGACAGTCCGTTTATACGTAGCTGTATCTCTCAGGCACCTACATCAGTTAGGATCTCGTACATCTTCACAGAGTATTCCTCACATGCCATACAGCAGTGATAAGTATCTGCTGTGTCAATGTCACAGAGATGCTTATCTCCTCATTGAAGAGATATACTCTCAATAAGAGGGCTGGACTAGCGTTGGCAGGCTCTCCCCCGAGCAGCTTGGAGGACGTTCTGGCGTGTTCACTTTCTCTGAGTGGGGGGTGCTGTGTGAGACTCATCTGCAGGGGTTTCCTCTGGTGGAAGCTCCCAGAAACACAACGGGGGGCAATACTGAAAAGAAAGTGGATAAACTGCCTGACCAACACGGATACACGGGAGCTTCATTAGGCCACGGGGCCACACCCAACTCGAGAGGTGCTGAATCCCTCTTTTCACTTGTGGGAGTAGCAGAGCCAGACAAGGAGCAGTGCTTTGCGCCGTTTCTCCCCATAAAGACCAGAGCCCTCACTGGTTTTTGTTGACATGTTAATTTGGGCTGCTAGTACGTCTTCCACTTGTGATCGCAGCAGCACGGAAAAGAGGATCCATTAGCCTTTAATGCAAATCTGCTCACAACACAGAGATGGTTTTGTTTTTTTTTTTTTTTTTTTAGTTTTAAATTGAAAAACAGGTAGCAAAGGTGCAGAAGTGTGGATGAGTCGAATTGCAAATGCATGAGAAACTATACGTTACCTGCATGCTACAACTACAAGCCCATGTTCCCAGGTCCCAGCATTCCCCGGCTATTGGATGCGATTCGCACCGAAGTCAGGAAGCCCCGCTCTGCTTTGTGGTCCACCCTCAGTGAATTAGCAGCACTCATCCAGTACAGGTTGCTGGCGAGCAGGGAGTCTATCCCAAAAAGAGCAGTGTACAAGATCAGGGAACCCTGGACGGGATGCCAGTCTATCATAGGGCCCACGCTCACACACACGGTTACACAGTATGGGCAATTCAGTGATACCAGTTCACCCAGTTACATGTTTTTGGACTGCGAGTGGAACCTGCAGTAGCCAGAACCCATAACATGGTGAGAACATGCAAACTCCACACACAAAGCTCCATCCGCAAACTCTGTGTACAGTCTTATGCAAAGGGGACTTTTGGCATATTTTATACCTGATGGATGTGTGCAGAAAAGCGGACCTGTTTGCCACATTTTGCTTTGAACAAGGTATATATGGACTTCTGAAGATTCAGTGGAGCCCCGAGAACACCTCGCTGTGTACCAGCGTTGTGCTGCAGTGATTTCAACGATTCTCAGGATGGGGATCTGGGTGGCTTGTCACCCCCTGACGTTATTGAGATAAAGATATGGATTGTTCTGGATGCGGTACATCGCTGTGGGCAGGCAGAGCTCTTCCTTCTCAGCTGTTAAGCTTGTGAGCGGCGTGGCGGTGGAGCGGGCACTGACGCTCGCCGTCCGTGTACACACAGGTGCGTGACGCTCGTGTGAGAGCCCCGCTTGGCTCTGCGGAGCAATCCGAAGACCATTACACGGGATCCGCTCGGGTTCGTCCTGCACAGAATGGCGGATGGAGAAGACAGCCCTCTCGTCACTCAGAAGATCAGTGTGTCATAGTCACCCTCAAGCAGCCGGTGACACTATCGCCGTGCGCAGAACGCAGAGCAGCTCCGTATGCTTCTGGCGTGTGTGTCTCTGTGTGTGTGCTGCTGATACGGTCTCTTTAAGAATTAAAACTGACTCATGACAGACTGTTTGAATGACTTTAAAAGCTACCGAGCAGTTCTCCTGCTGTGGGTGTGTTTTTGCAGATTACTTTTATAAAGACAAAAAGATGGCATCGACTTGACGGTGCGGTTGATCGCTGAGAACATGACCACCAGATGCAAATAACTGGGATTCTCTGGCCTCCAGCTAAGCGGTGGGCCGTGAGCTTGATCTGTAGCATTAGCATGCTAATTCGCATAAAGCTACTCTATTATGATGCGCTGACGTCAGGGTCTACAGGCCTGGCCACCCATCTGATCCATGAGGCTTGCTGAACACTGCAACTGACTCCAGCATAAGGGCTGGGGGTCAGGCCAGTAGGACTGAGCCTTGAAAAATGGTACATAGGCATATTTCAGCATCCTAGTACAGATGCATACACAATAACGGTTTCCTAGAAAACAAATGCTCGCTCAGTGTATGTGTCTGAAGGATTAATGAGAGTCTGCACACCAGCTTGCGTCTACTTGGTCCTTAGACATCTGTGGGATCTCTTTTTTTTTTTGGTTGGGTATGTGGATTGGGGGGGCATGGTGTGGTAATGTAACATCTGTGATGCGGTTTTCCCCAGCACAAATTCTTAAGGGGGCCTCGTATGTCAAAATTCAACTTCTCTCATCTTCTACTCAACCTCTTATAAAGGTAGCTGGTGCCTTTTCTGCAGTTATGGCACAGTGGTAAAAGGACTGCCCTGCTGACTGATGATTTGCCAATTTAAACCCTAGGTAGTGGGCTGCTGGGAAAGACTTATTACCCAAATCACTTTGCTAACTTTGTCTATAAACAAAGCATAAAGCTGTGGATACAGCCATGACTGAATGTTTATTTAGTTGGATTTCCATGAGTTCATCTGTAGGGTAACCGCATTCCCTTGGAGCCAACAACTACGTTAGTGGGAGGTGCTCCAAAATGACAAGTTTCAGAAGAAAGAGCCCTGGAGTGACTGCATATATAGTCCACATGGATTCAGTCTTTGAGGCCCTGTCTTTATACTAAGAACGTGGCACTAACTTGACCGTATTGTGCCTGATAATGTCAACAGCCATGTTGTGATATTAAGCTATGATGCTTCATATTGTGTTTACTTGTGTGATGGTTATTGCTTGTATTAATTGTTTATAGGCCATTTAACAAATTATATGTATGGGTACATGGATGGGTATTTGCACTAGGGTGTTTCATTGGTTAGAACTGTAGCTTTTTAAGTCCAAGGTTCAAGCCCTACCTCTAGTGTAACATCGGGAATTTGCAGGTTCTAACCACATTTGGTTTGGTTTTAAATGGGTATTCTGGTTTCCTTCAACAGTTCAAAAACACGTGGCTAAGTGAGTTAGCCATGTGTGTATTTGGTTGTTGATCATTGTATCACAGTATCATTGTTCTGAGCTTGTTAAAATGATTTATGCTCCACAGAAATGCTGTCTGCATCCCAGTCTGATCATTCTAAATAATAAGGGGGAGATAATACGGGAGAAATTACTTAGGACTTATCTTTAAGGCACATGACGGTGATTGTGATTTACATCACCTGAGCACATGAAAGGACTGGAATTGTTCCTGGTCCACTGGTCTCTGATAATATTTCTACTGACATTTGTACATCCGTCTGGCAGTAACAAAGTTCATAGTATCCATCCATCCATCCATCCATCCATCCATCCATCCTTTAATAGCTCATTTCAGTCAGGGGTAGGGTGTTACAGTCTAGACCAGGCAGCACAAGCCAAAAGGCTGGGTTACACCTTGAAGGGTATGTATTGTTGTCTTATTTTATTAAGAGTCACTGTTTTGTGACTTCTTATCTCCAGAGGCAAATGATTGCATTAAAGTATGGCATAACCATTTGTTTTGACGCCTTATAATCAGGGCTAACCTGGTGTAAGAAAGGACAAAATTGTAAGGGCAAGGAGTTTGTTATAGGGCATACTTGGCCACCGTTTTAAACCTCCTTTTTTGTCTGAAGCACTTGTCTTCACTTTTAAGTTGTCTCCATTACCAGTTGACTGCTGTTGTTGTACATGAAGTGGTTATTGTTGCGTATTGTTTCCACCAACCTCATGCTTATGTTTGCTGTAAAGTTCTGATACAGTAGACAGCTTCACAAACTGAAATTGATCCCATTTATGTTAATCCCCTGAACCCATATACATTTGCTTGAGACATGCTCCCTTATAAGGCAAACAGCTTAAAGCCAAGAGTGCAGTCTGGCTTTTCTCTGCTACATGATAATCGGGTCTGAAGAAAACAGGCGTAATGGGTTTGCTGTGAGCTGACTGACATATAAAAACAAAAAAGAGG
The DNA here is from genome assembly GCA_009936485.2 of Gymnarchus niloticus. Lineage (NCBI taxonomy): Eukaryota > Metazoa > Chordata > Actinopteri > Osteoglossiformes > Gymnarchidae > Gymnarchus > Gymnarchus niloticus. The sequence continues at coordinate 9,953,480 of JAACJT020000001.1, read as the reverse complement.
TAATTATCAGGCGATAAGTGTGTTCAGCTAGTAACAATCTCAACCAAGGACAAGCGAGGCAAACGAGTTCATTTAAAGGGGACCAGATCTTTTATAGTGTTAATGTGAGTTTTAAGCAAATATAACAGAGCTTCATATGATAATTCATATTTTAAATTTGCCTACTAGCTGGTTAAGTGTAGAGAGTGCAATGGCATTACGGAGGTTTGCACTGTTAACTTACATTTCAGGAGAAGTGGGTTCGATTCCTGTCCAGGCCCCGTGCGTGTGCAGTTTCCATACTCTCCCTGTGTTTGCAGGGGTCCCCTACAGATATTCAAGTATCTGGCCACAAATTGAAGACTTGATTTAGGTGTACTGGTGCCTTGAAACTGTCCTGAGTGTGGGAGTATGTGCCCTGTGATGGCATCCAATCAAGGGTGTCCCTTGCCAATGGCATGGCTTTATTGTCACATAATTTGTGTGTAAGATTTGGAAGTTTATTGTACAGGGCATTTTGGGAAGCAACTGTGGTCAGGTAAATAGAAGAGCTTCATGTAACTAGTAAGACTTGGGAAATTCTTTAAAAGGGTCAAAGCAGGATGTATATTCCATGGATGCAGATGTGTAGTTAACATTTTAGCACACAAGCGATGTTAACTGCAACTCTACAAAGTGTGTTCTCTAAATATTCTAAAATGAAAAGAAGTCTTAGCTGACATTTAAAAATCTAATCTGACATTTAGGAATCAAATATTACCCATTTTACCAGATGTGCAATTTCTGCTCTGTGGAATAACTTCCTGCAGAGAGGTCTGTCAGTTGTTATTAATTGACTGGCATTCAAAATGAGACAGCTAATTTGAATCTGATTGTTAGGACAATTGCCTCCTTGGAGATTGCACCTTCGTATTCAAATATAATTCCAACTCAGGCTGTTTTGAGGAAGGAGGCCAAAGTTTATTTTCAAGTTACAGGTGGCAGGAAGTCATTTGGGGCGGAACTGTGGCTGGCACCGTGAAGGCTGGTGTTAGCCTAATTGCTCAACGGCAGCGTTTTATTTGCTTTTCCACGAAAATGACTTGCGTGGTCTCACCTCTGTGCTTCAGTGATCCACCTTAAGGCGTGCCTCCAATAACCGCCACGTGGGCGGCCTGCTTGGTCACAGGTGGTCAGTGCCAGGGCACCAAAAGGCCCCCTAAAGGGGTCTGAACCCCACCATTCCCTTGGTTTTTGTCATGCCCAGGAGAAGCAGCGGTTCCTGACGGACGTCCTGCACGAGGTGATGCTGCTGGATGGCTTGGCCAGCTCCCATCCCATCTCCCAAGAGGTCTTCCAGGCCACTGACATTGACAGGGTGTTCGACTGGATAGCCTACAAGAAGGTAACTCACTCCTGCAGAGTCTGCAGGCAGACAGTGGTGGTTAAACGAGGTGTGTCTGCTGGAACTAACCTTTAATACAATATTAAAGAACATTCAGCAAAAGGATACGTACGACCCCAAATCCGAAAAAGTTGGGACAGTATGGAAAATGCAAATACAAAGAAAATGCAGTGATTATTAAATTTGCTTTAACTTTTATTTCATTGCAGACAGTATGAACCCAAGATATTTCATGTTTTGTCTGGTCAACTTCATTTCATTTGTTAATATACATCCATTCCGTCAATGCCTGTTTACAGTTTGAAAACAGTAATAACTTTTTGTAAGTTTAGAGCTTGTGCAAAGAAGGCGTAGATTTGGAAATGTCAGCCGGTCTTGTCGAGACTCGGGGATCAATCCAAGAACCAGTCAGAAAATTCTGGCAAACTGATGTTGGGAAAAAAGAAGATTACTGAAATCAGTGTCCTTACAGTCATTCGAAAGATTCAGCCATAACGATCAGCTTGTTTTGATATGTACGAAGAAAACAGATTAATGCAATGTCTGGCACTGATAAGCAGCTTTGCGTTATTTCTGCACATCCAGTGTTCCTCTATCGAGAGTGGCACACTAAAGCCCAGAGGCCAGGGGATGTAGTGTATACTTAGCACCCTTAACAGACATGACAGTTCCCTCACAGACACCATGTGAGGTAATATCTTCACAGGCTGGAGCATCCCCCATGACACCTAGCCTGTGTCAGTGTGCACATCCCCCCCATTTCTAGCCTGTGCATGACTTCCTGCCTACGTTGTAATGTGTTGTGTACGGCACCGGGTGTTATATGGTGTTTTATAGGGTCCTTTTCTCATAGAGCGAGGAATGTAATGTTTCCTGGTTATAGTCCAGACAGCATTCTCCATTGTTTGTCTCCTTAGGTCTTTTTTGTAGGTGGTATGTGACAATGTGACAAGCCCTCCATTTAAGGAGTGTGTATGTAATGGAAGTGGGGGTCCTAAATCATTTCTGACTTCTGGAAACTGGCTGATCCCTGTCAAGACCACTGGGGGGAGGGCAGATTATGGAACTAATTCATTGCTGGGTGGGCTGTGGAGTAATATGTGCAGCCTTGGCAGCTGAATGCGTTGTGACAGTTGTTTTTCTCCTTGTCTTCCTACTCCAGGGAGCCGCCCTCATCCGGATGCTGGCTAACGTCATGGGCCAGCCTGTATTCCAGAGGGGTTTAAATGTAGGTAAAGACCCTCATTCCCCCACTCTGTAAAATGTGGTTAAAGGGCCCCATTCACACACAATTAAATGTGGTTAAAGGGCTACATTTGTACACTGTTAAAGAATCTCATTCCCCCACTGTGCTGAATGTGGTTACAGGACCGTATTCACACAGTGTTAAATGTAGGTGAAGAGCCTTATTCCCCCACTGTGTTAAATGTAGTTAAAGGGCCCTGCTAGCACACTGTTAAATGTAGTTAAAGAACCACATTCCCCCACACTGTTAAATGTAGGTAAAGAGCCTTATTCCCCCACAGTGTTAAATGTAGGTAAAGAGCCTTATTCCCCCACTGTGTTAAATGTAGTTAAAGGGCCCTGCTAG